>CP092867.1:53931858-54103777 GCA_030710605.1 Cordylochernes scorpioides
TTTGTGTAAGTCAGGGAGGCCAGAGATGACCTCAATCGAGCTGGAGTTGTTATTATGACCGAAAGCGCCGGGGAAGGGGGGGGGGTGAGGGTGAGGCCCATGCGGGGGAAATTTCTAATTAGGTCCCAAACTCCCCTTCTCGGCTCTGGGGCGACCTAAGCGTCCGCTGGAAATTTTCTCCCATGGTGTCCAGGACGATAATTAGAAAGTTATGGAAGGCACTACCTATATGGAAGATGGCTTCCTGTAATTGGTAAAGCATTTGGGGCTGTTGGGCATATAGTCCAAGGTAGATTACTATGGTAAATGGGGCAAGGGAGTATGGCATAGTCAGAAGACAGATAAACAGTATTAAGTGGAATATGGGGAATCTGCACATGTTTTCCAATATTTCTCCATGAGTAGAGTTCTCTGGGGGTCGATTTGTTGTAAGGGACTGGGTGGAGGATTAGTTTCGATTGGATCTAACTGTGGATGGGCGATGTCGTATGTTTGTTATTGGTGAAGGGTATAAATCGGGTTTTGGTGGGATCTAAATGAATTAAAGGTTTGCTGTTCGTCGGTTTGATTGTCAATGGTTCTGTTGGAAAAATGTCGGGTGTAAGATGTTTGAATGGGAACGTGTAATCGTTCCTGTGTCGTAGATGGTGTATTTCTGTTATGGGTGGTGTTATGTATTGGGTATTTTTTGTGTACGGGTTTAGTTTGTTTACGTGGACTGTATCAATGTCTCTTCGGAGATGTTGGTTGGATCTATCGATACGTTTTGTCAATTGGCAGGTTGGATAGGTTTTGACCTTTTGTGCAATGTCTTGTGACATGTCCTGCCAATAATATTGAGCGGAGATGAGTCTCGTCATCTATGAGATGCCTGGGTGATTGTATTGTGTGTGTACTGATTAAAGTAGTTTGTTGGTGAGTGTTTTTGGATTATTATTTTGATTATACCTTTGCGGGAAATGGTATGAAGTCCGTTGTGATCAATGGTCAGTTTAGAATCTCCAGGTGGGGAAGGCTGATGGCTCTTAATGAGGGGGGCGTCTAAGAAGCCACAGAACGGGTTACGGGATATGAAATCCGCTTCATATTGTTGTGATCCTTTTATGTAACGAACCTCATATTCGTAGTTCGACAGCCGTAATCTCCATCGAAATAATCTGCCTGACGGGTTTTTGATCGCCTCCAGCCATTGCAATGCGTGATGGTCAGAAAATAGGGTAAATTTTCTGTCCATCAAATAGATGCGAATTTATCCATACTCTCAACGATTGTTAGACATTCTAATTCAGAGATGGCGTAATACCGTTCGTGTGAACGTAGGGAGCGGCTGAAGTATTGGACTGGGTAGGTCTTCCCATCAGGGTGGACCTGTTTAAGGACGCCTGCCATGCCGAGTGTTGATGCGTCACAGTACACTTGGCATGGCAGACCTTCCTGGTAAAGGTGTAAAATGGGGTGTGTGGTGAGGCTTTCCTTCAGGCTAGTGAACGTTTTCTGGCATTTGTCATCCCAAACCCACGTGACATCCTTTCTGAGAATATTGTTAAGTGGCGTCCGCAAGCGGGCGTAGTCCGGAATGAACTTTTTGTAAACCTTCACAGCGCCTAGGAAGGATCGCAATGTTTTGCGATTGTGTGGTGGTTGAATGGTGTGAATGGTTTCTATGTTTCGTGTTAGTGGTGTAGTGGTAGCAGCAGTGATTGTGCATGTGCCTGAGTGGTGTTTCTGTCGCTTTTTGTGGAAGTGTCGCGCTTGTTGCGATGTTTACGCGTGTGACGGTTGTGTGATGATGTGTGGTCACGTGTGTACTTTGTGTGAGAGTTGTCCTGTTGGATGGACAATGTTTGGGGCCTTTTTATCGTAAGTTTGGGTCATTGTGGCCTTGTGCATAGAAGGCATATAATAAGGACAATTGGCCTTAGTGAAAAAGTGGTGTGTGTGCGCGTGACGTGGTCTAGATTGGCATGTTGGCAAATGGTTTTTGACCAATGGATGCGCGCATTGGGTGCCATGTGCGGAAGGCTTGTGTGCCATGTGAGCCCTTTGTGACACCGCTTGGCATTCCCAATAGGCGCATTCATTTGGTATATGAGCAAAATGGTAGGTGGTAGGGGGCAATGGGGCGGCGAGTTGGAACATAGTGCCTTGATTAAAGTCTATTGTTATTTTAAAGTTGCGGAGGATATTTATACAGAGAATTCCAAATGGTAGAGGTGCTTCCACCACATGGAAATTCTCGTTTTTGGTTATTTTACCTATTGTCAAGGGGAGGGTTATTTGACCTAAGGTCGGTACAGGACCGTTTATGGCCTGTAGGTCTATGGGTTGCCATTCAAGTTTTTGTTGAGGGAGGTTATTTTTTAACTCTTTAAATGGGGCACTATGTTCAGACTTGCGGCTTTGTCAATAAGAAAATGGGTGAGAGTTCATGGGTGATGGACAGTTTGATCGTCAGCTGCTGACTAAAATTGGGTGTCTTCCTGTCTGGTTGGCGAAAGGCTGGGGCGTCTCGGGCGGCTTGGGCATGGTCTTATGGTGGATGTTGGGCGTGTTGTGGATGTTGGGCTGGTTGTGGATGTTGGGCTGGTTGCACTGCCCGCGCGCTCGCGTGTTGAGCTGGTTTGTATCGGCATTCATTGTGCCAGTGATGGGGCGCCGCAGAATTTGCAGTCCGACGGCGGTGCAGGTGCAGTCCACGCACCTGTTTTTCTTGGTGTGCTGGTGTATGGTCCCGACATGTTGAGCGGTTGTTCCTCGTGGTGACGCGAAGTTGGTGCGCTGGATCGTGGATCCGTTGCACCAGTTGGAACCACTCTCCAGGCTCTCAGGAGGTACCACGCGGACCAGGCGCTGGTCGGAGAGCGGTAATCCCTCCGTCAGCCTCTCGAGGATTACCTCCTGTGGGAGACCCAGCTGCATGCCCAGCGCTGTCTTCCCTCGGTATTACACTTCCAGGCTTGCCTGCCCAGCAATCTTCATGGCGAAGTACTTGCGAAGGACGCCTCGTTGGATTCAGGGTAGAGATCCATGAGGGTCTGCCTCACCTGGAAGTAGGTCTGGGTTGCCAACCGGAGTTTCCTGAAGAGCTCCAGGGTTGACGCGTCAGGTAGCTAGGCAACCTGAGCAGCTTTTCGGGGGTGGTTACGAGGGCTTCGTCCATCTTCCGGTCGTAGGCCTGGAAGAATTGGTGGGCGGCGTAGGTTCCATCGAAGGGGGGTAGGTCCGTTTCCGCGTGTTTGCTCGACCCCACTTGCGTCAGGGCGGCGGTCAACTGAAGGAGGATCTCCGCTAGGGTGCGTGTCTGTTCTATTTCGGGCACAGGAGTGCCCTCTCTCTTCTCCCTTGTCGCTTCTTGAGGTGGCTCGTTTTCCATTAAATCCTGTCGAATTACTGTCGGGGATCGATTTGATCCTGTTGACTCACTATAATATTTCGATGTTGGATCCTGTCGACTCTCTGTCGGATTGGTGACTTGTGGTGAATTGTGGAGGTTGGTGATTGATGGCGCAGTCTTGGTCGAATGGTGGGTTTCCACAGGGGAAATAACGAGCACACCTGGATGGGGATAGAACCTGGACTTCGCAAAAAGGGGAGAGAGTTGTGACTGGTGGAGGTACTTTGCCTTTCACATGATCGAACAGAATTTTACCTTGGTTCGAGCCTGAGTTGAGCACACCTTGCTTCTAGTCCGGTCGCCTACCTTCTCCTAACTTCTTGTCAGAGATAATCGTCATTAACTATCTCGGCTTCTCATTAGTCGAGATCATTCTACGTGGCTACATCTGGTTGGCTATTAGTTGTTCATGCTTAACTATAATTGGCTTAGCACCTCCATTGTCGCCATGATTGCAATCTTCCAGGAAGAAGAAGGTCTTTGAACTTTAGTTTTATGGATCCTGGGCAGTGACCTTTACTTCCTGGATGATGCAATCCTGGTAATTGCTGTTCCCTCTTTCGCGAAGCCTAACTTTTATTTAAATCTTTTGACGATACATTGCATAGATTGTGGTGGGATTACATATTGCTATATACAAATTATCACATTTATATATATTATAAATTACTTTATTTAAAAAATTGATAATATATTAGAAATTATTTATATTTATATAGATAAAGAAGCATATGTGCTTTTGGTCAGGATATGCTTTCTTTATTTTTAATATCAACACCTGACCCACTTATTTTTTATTTTATTGTTTTTCATTTTTATAGATATTATTAGATATAAGGTTGGGTCAATAATTAATGCACAACCATCAATACTTTTTTTTATTTGACAAACCATAAAGATGAAACTTTGTATATATGAATACCTAACTATTAGCTATATATCAGCATTAGTCAATATATCCACCTTCCCTCTGTACACATTTTGTCCCGCGTTCTTACCAACTCACAAAAGCACTTTGGTAAAATGTTACATCTTGCTTTCTAAACCACCTTCTAACCTCATGGAGTAACATTTCATCATTTTCAAGTGTTCTACAGCGTAGAGAATTCCTTTTTGCCAAACAGGTAGAAGTCGGAAGGAGCTAGGTCAAGATTGTAAGCTGGGTGAGGCATCAAAGTCCACCCATATCTGGAAATTTGAGCCAATGTCTGTTGCGCGGTGTGAGGTATTGCATTGTCCTGATGAAATTTGATTTGACAGTCTTTTAGACCCGGCCTTTTTGTTGAAATGGCTCTTTTTAGCTTTTCTAATGATTTACAATATCTTTCCATGTTGATGGAAGTGTTTTTTCCAAGCATGTCTCCATGAATATGAGCCCATCTTGGTCCCAAAAGACCGCGATCATGATTTTGTCTTTGGAAAGGGATATCCTTTGTTTTTTTCTGGACTGGAGACATATTATGGGTCCATTGCATCCATTGATGCTTTGAAGAAGGATCATAATGATAAAACCAAGTCTCATCACATGTTATAACTCCTTTAACGGCCTCAGAAGCTGGTCCTGGCTAAGATTCAATGAGGTCTAAACAAATTTCCGAGTTTGCATCATTTCTCGTGTTAGAAGCTTTGGCACCCATTTTGAGCACAATTTTCACTAGCAAATATCTGAAAGTAGTTTAAGAACATTTCCTTTAGAGATTGAAAGTATTTTCATTAATTTATGTGTCGTTATTATCCGGTTATTCTTGACTATTTCCTCAACAAGAGCCAAATTTTGGTCTGTTGTAAAAGTTGGAAGTTTACCTGGCCTCTCTTTGTCATGAAGATCAAAATCACCTTTCTTTAAGCGCTGAACCCATCTCTGTATAGTGCATCTATCCAATGTTTCGTTTTCATATACTGGCTGAAGTTTTGAGTGAATTGTTGTGGCTGAAATGCCACCGGACTTAAAGAGGAACTCGGTCACTAACCGTTGTCAAATTCTTGTGTTTACATTAGGCTCCATATCTGAAGAAATACAAAAGATAAATCAATTCTAGTTGCAGATATGAAAAGCAGAATGTTTTATTTACCAGAAAAACATGTATTTATGATAATAAATCATTTATATATTTTGCTTTGGGTCAATTGTGCATCACTTATTGATTCAACCTTGTATAATGGGATAGTGTTCATATCGATGTATTCGACCTAGAGATGATGCCGCAGGGTGCCCCGGTCCTCCCGCCACAAATATTGGCCAGTGTGGGAGCCCCGTCACTCCCGGGTCCTGCAGCTCAACGCCACCACAGCCTCCGTCTTCACGCTGCCGAGACTGCAGACTTGCCGCAACGTCTGGAATCTGCGGTAGTTCTACCACCGCTGAATTGTTGTTTAGTAAAATATACTTCCTAAACTAGAAGTATTTTCAGCACATTTGATTTCGTGATTATTTCTTTTCCAATTTTTCACACTCTACAGATTTTTTTCTCACTAAGAATAGGTATACTTTGAGGAAGTCTAAACATTTTATACTGAAAAATGATTTGAAAAAATGAGTTTGCAAGTGAGACACATAATGTAACATATGTAGATAAAATTCTTCACATATACTCCCATGAATATTCTTCCCATTTGACTTCAAGAATAAGTTAATTGTACTGGAAATTAATTTTTGAAATGGAACTATTGTTTCTGCCAAGGTTACTTATCTATTTGCCAACTTATTTCGACTATCGAATGTACCAATTCATTCAAAGTACATAGCGCTTCTTTAGAATGAAGTTAAGCTAAATTTGGAAAGATATTTTAACTCAAATATTTTAAATATTAGATAATAGATTCTTAGAAAAAGTTTAATATCAAGGTCTATAACGTTGAATACGAGATATTGGCATAGAGGTATACATTTTATTATATACTAGCGGACGTACCCGGCTTCGCCCGGGTTTTACCCGAGTAAAGGTTTGTCTAACGAATCTCTCGATAAAGTGAACATTTTTTCCCGGTCCCTTGAAAAATACTCGATAAGTTGAATAAAATCAATATTAATTGGTTCCCTCGGTAATTGGAAGTTAAAGGAATAGTATCTTGCCTATGAATTGTATCATTATTCTTGTCTCAAATAAATTGCCGTGTCATCCTGAATTTTGTCTTTCCTAATTTTCTACATTACAAAATCATCGTATCATCATGATAATATTTAGAGCAGGTTGTTGAATTATAACAGATAAATTAGAATATTTATCTTGATTATTTTTAGGCCAAAAGTTATTTCAAAAATTTTATTGCTAGAAACCTTCCCAGTACTATACTAAATAACTTCCCAAAGTTTCATGGCGTTCCAATGAGTGGTTTGGTCAGGCATAAAGGACAGACAGACACACACACACACATACATTCATTTTTATATATATAGATATACAGGTTATTTCTCAAGCATTTGTAGTGAAATCTGTGGGTGGGAAATAAGAAGTGGAATCTGTACATGTGGGAATGGGAATTCAGAAGTACAATCTGTACGTGGATTGTTAGAAGTGGAATCTGTAAGTAAGAAATTAGAAATAGAATTTGTATTTGGAAAGTTAGAGAAGTAGAGAGAGAGAATTTGTATATAAGAAGTTAAACAGCTGGAATCTGTACATGGGAAAACAGGAAATAAGAGGTGGTATTTTCTCACAAGAAATCATAGTTGGAATGTATACAAAAGATATTAGAGGTGGAATATTGACACAGGATCAGAGGTGGTATGTTCACACAGGTAATCAAAAGTAGAATGTTCTCACAGAAAATCAAAAGTGAAATATTCACACAGGAAATCAGAGGTAGAATGTTCACACAGAAAATCATAATTGGAATGTTCAAACAGGTTATGAGAAGTAGAATGTTCACACATTAAATTAGAGGTAGAATTTTCACATAGGGATTTAGAGGTGGAATATTCACTGGGGGATATCAAAGGAAGGGTGTTCAGACAGGAAATCAGAAGTGGAATGTCACACATGAATTAAAGAGGTGGATTGTTCAAAGAGGAAATTAAGTTTTCATATGGTGCGAGCCTAAACACAGTGCCCAATAATAAATATCAAATCTCGTTCTACTCTAGTCCAATCACCCTTGTAACCAAATGAGACAAAAGCAAATGGTTTGTTTTAACTTCAGGAAGGTGAATGAATCAATAGCCACGATATCCAATCCCTCCCACTAATAGAAAATATGGACTAAATTGAACTCTTAGAATTAAAATAGCAAAATAAAACGACGATTGAAGAGGATAATCTTATACTAACTTTATTAACAAGCTTTCGGACACATGCGTCCTTCTACAGGCTTTTACGATGAGTAAACTAGTTTGTCATCGTAATAGCCTGTAGAAGGACGCATGCGTCCTAAAGCTTGCTAATAAAGTTCGTATAAGATGCTCCTCTTCAATCGTCGTTTTATTTTGCTAATAGAAAATATATTTGATATGCTTACTAACGCTATATACTTCAAAATACTCGACGTGTCATATGCTTTCTGGCATGTCCCTATAGATCGCGATTCCCGATACCTACTAGCTATCGTCACACTCGAAGGGTTGTTTTAATTTATGCAGCTGCCCTTTGGCTTTCGGACGGCACCCTAAGTCTAAGAAAGATACATCAATCAGATCCTACAATGTTATAGACTTGATTGTGTGGCCCATTCTTTTAATGACTTTATCATCTTCTCCAAAATATTGTAGAAACACCAAACCTATATACTCAAATTTTCATGTTTGGCGAGACAAAGTTTGCAGCTCAACTTCGCGAAATGCGATTTATTTTTAAAGAAGACCATAGAAAAATATATTTGGAGATATGCTTAAATACTTGTAGTATCACCCCACACACACGTAATACAATCATACCTACACGCCATACAATCACCCCACAACCGAAAAACATTCTAAACCTTCCTAGGTGCATTGAACGTTTAAAACAAGTTCATTACAGACTATGCCCGCTTGCGAACTACATTTAACTACCTTCTCAAAAAGGATGTAATGTGGGTCTGGAATGACACTGTCCAAAAGGCGTCCGACACCTGAAGAACTGAATCATCTCATTACACCATATTACACCTCTACTAAGAAGGTCTGCCTGGAAGAGGACACTAAAATGTATCGACGCTAGATATAGCAGGTATTCTCAAACAGGTCCAATTTAATGGAAGGTATTTTCCAGTCCAATACTCCAACCGCGTCTTGCGTCCACACGAATGGAACTGCTCCATCTCTGAATTAGAATGTCTTGCAATCATTGAGAACATGGACACATTTCGTGCATACTCGATGGGCAGAAGATTCGCAATATATTTTGACCATAGCGCACAAAAGTGGCTGAAGACGGTCAAAAATCTGTCAGATAGATTATTCAGATGGTGTTTGCACCTATCGAGTTACGACTATGAAGTTCATTACATAAAGGGAGCACAATAGCATGAAGCGAACCTCCTATCTTGCAACCCGTTCTATGGTTACTTAGAAGCGCCCTTCATTAAGAGCCATCAGCTCGCCCCACTTGGTAAATATAAACTGATCATTAATCGCAATGGAATCCACGCCATCACCCGCAGGGGAGGGACCAAAATACTCATACAAGCACACTCACAAACTCCTGAAAAACAGTACATGCACAATGCAACCACCCAGGCATCTCCATAAAGACTTGACTCATTTCTGCCCAGTACTACTGGCTACTAAAGGTATGTGAAAAGACATCGCATACACAGTAAAAACCAGTTGTGTTTGCAAGCTTACCAAGCATCCAAGATGTTTCACTTTTGAGGAGCTAGAACAAATGATTGTGGCAAGGCAACTATTTGACCTAGTCTCTCTCGACACTTTCGCAGGATTCAACGAATATGGCAACTCTAAGACCTACTTAATACATATCCATAGACCATCTCATGAAATAAGCTTGGATGGTAGCATCTAGGTCAACTAGCATTCGAACCTACCTGCAGGACATTAAATGGTTACCTCAGGATAGTACTCTGAAATGCATTCTCCCGGATAGAGCCCCTGCATATACCTCCCCCAAATTAAAAAGATTTCTGATAAACATAAATCTTCCACCAATCACAACAACCAATAACAACCCACATGCTAACGTTTTATGCGAGCACCTAAACACCACCCTAACAGGCAGCTTAGGCTACTCCATTTGGAGAAAAATAAGGTCGTATGGGTCAAGCTGATTACGCGCGTCACGACCATCTAAAACAACACGCTAAACACAGTTACAATAATAGTTACAAACTATTTAATGTTTGGAATACTACCCCCGAACCCATAGAACATATCAAACCATACCCTGACCTTCACACCGCACGACAAATTGCACACAAGCACCCCCAACACAGTCACTCACGCGACAACACATTTTTACAGACGTCACAAAAATCCACACTTTGAGCCCGGAGACCTCGTTTTGTTAAGGCTAACTACTATCTGAAAAGAGGTAAATTTATTCCACATTTCATAGGGCGATATGAAACATTTCTATTTTCAAACTTTATTGAATTCCAATTGATTTCATTCTAAACCTTAAGCTGCTAATCAGTAATTCGTTTTGTTCTTATATGGCTAAAGCTTTCATAGTTTCAAAAGAAATATCATATCAGACAATGATGTTATTTCTAAAATAGATGAAACTATTGAATATCTTTAAAGGTATACTTCCTATATTTGTTATAATATGTAAATTGGGGTAATCCAAGTGATTCATTACTTTTCACGATCTATATGCATAGATAAAGATAACTGTTTCAAACTTTGTCTCCATAGAAATAAGTATTGAAAAATAAGTTTAATTACAACTGTGGTCAAGCTTTGTATACGCTCAACGTTTTTTCAAATTCAAAAAGAATGCATTTATATTTAATTCTAGCCGAATGACCCAGGCCACGCCCGGGTTTTACCAGAGTGCGTATTTATTTTCAAAATGTTTTTATTCAAATACTATTCGTTATAATTATAATTTGGCGCCGTGGGATGTCACTCTTGTGAAACGTCCCGCTCCAAACTGTGTGTGTTTTAAAAATATAAAAATAAAAATGTAAATTTTCACAACAAAATTTGAAATTGTATTATTTTTAATTTTATATTAATATATTTTAAATCTGATATATACTTAAAATGATGATAGCAAGTGATTTCTTGCCCCTACGCCGTCATTACGTCACTCTTGTGAAACGTCTCGCTCCACCAATCCCTGTCGCGCCGTGGGAGGGTTCCACGTGGTCGTTTACTTCTCGAAGTTACCACAGTGAGGCGCTGGTTGCGAGTGAAATAGGGAAAATTTATTAATAATTTGTTAATAACTCAAAGGATATTCGAGATAGAAGCCTGAAAATTTGCCTATATGTTTTTATAGATTGAACTCTATATACTGTTGAAATTTCAGCCAGATTAGTTACGTATTGTGGACGTGTATATCCGACAAACATACATACATATACTAACATTTATATAAATATAGGGATATGTGATTTATTTTATACCTGCATCGACAGAATTTGTGAGTCAATTCGTGATATGTATCCTATAGAAAATAGTTCATTTTTAATTATATACACATTAAATGTGATATATAATTATGTCATAATTATATATACACTTCATGACTTCTCTGAGTTTGCAATACCAAGAATTAATGAGCAGAAAAATATGTAAATTCGAGTGTAAAGTTAGCTCACCGAGTTATGTAGATGATTCAAATTGCGAAGCTATCCCGCACATGTTGTTTGGTATATAAGAGAAGGAACTTGCAAATTTGCATATATATATATGTGGTATAATAATAAGGTGGGGAAAGAGAAATAATCACACCACAAGTTGGTAGAGGAACCCAGGCAACCAGAGAGAGAGGGAGAGAGCCGAGCCCGGCAAAGCCGGGCGTCCGTTCGTGTCGCACACAATCCCCAACTGTCTTAATAGTCCCGAGGTTCCAAGTAACGGGCCCCAGTGGTCGCCCCTTGGAATGTCGCTGATGTCTAAAGTGACCGGACTTTACCCTCCCGTCTCTCTTTGAGTCAACTGTAGGTTTGCTTTATTATTCCTGGAAGAGTATATATTATGACATATATGCGAGTATACCTCTACGCAATAGAAGATAATACCAGTCCACCGCCAGCCGAAATAGTTCCAGAAGACATAAGATTTCAAAAGAGATATGGTGATCGGACTCAAAAGGGCCGGTTAGTGATATAGGTCAAATCTCTAAAAAATTTAAAAACACCTCGACGCGTGCACAGTGCACCGGCTATGGCGAAGATGGTTGGGAAAAGAAAATTTGACATGATTGAAGGGTGCTGTGCGGTCAGAATGACATCAGAACGCATGGACCGACGCATCCAATGGATAGCGTTGGCGGCCATCACAGTCTACTTCTGTCATCATTTCGCCGGATGTGAAAGACACGCTTGATTCTCTCATTACGATCAGAACCATTATACGCAGATTGGTCGACGGCGGTTTTACTCATGATACCCATTAAGAAGATTGTCATTGACCCAATGGCACAAACACCTCCGTTTGTAATTTTGTCGGAATAGAGCTACATGGACAACAGAATGGCACAGGCTAGTGTTCTCGGATTGATCTCGCTTCTGTTTTATCAATCACAGTAACCTAGTGAGAGTTTTGAGCCTAGATCTTGAGCAGTCGGAGATGGCACTGCGGGAGCCAGAACCCGGTTAAAGGGAGTAGAGTCTCGCGCTGCTCTTTACCAAGCGCTGCGGTTTGCAGGCCCTACAGAAACGACAACAGACGGGCCTCGCCAGGACACTTTGGGCAACCGGACAGTGCGCAGGCCCCCAGATGAACTGCTCTAGAAGTGCCCGGATCTTCTGGATGGTGTATTCAGTGGGCAAGGTATCAGTAAAATGGTAGACCACTGAAGGAAGCATAAAGTAGTTAAGCTTTGGCCTAATTGACTATGAAAAATCCGCAATTGTAGGGGATCAACCTCGCTATGGCAGCCTCAACAATGCAAGGAGATGTTGTTCCAGAGCTCAAAATGACATTCCCGACGTTATTATGCAGCCCATCACTTTCAACTGCTCTGATTACCATGAGATGCCAAAATGTGCGCAGATGCGGGCCCGCCATGAGCCGCATTATAGGCCCTTGCTTTTTGAGTAGTTCACTCTAATGACCAAGAAACGCTGGAAGTCGTCTGAAGATGGAACACACTATGCCAAAATTTTTATCTCGGCGGATGAGCAATACGATGTTTTCGGCGTTGGCGAGGACATTTCCGGGGCCGAGCGCTTGCTCAAGGCGCAACAGGAGAAGACCCATAGAGAGGCTGAAGGTTTAGTAGATGGAAGGGCCTTGTGTGAAAGCGCCTCCGGCTAGGATCGACGTATCCACTCCGGGATATAGAAGTAGGAACCATCTGATGAAAGCCTATGGTAGCTGAAGGTACCCTTAGGGACACCAGAAAGCCTCGGTCCAGGGTATTGAAAGTAGATTCGATATCAGTCGATATAAACAAATGTTGACCCATTCCTAATGGCCGTGTCGACCTCATCGGCACGCGTGCCATATTCCAACAAGGATACCTCCCGGAACAGCTTAAGTCTGACACTGAGGTACCAGGATGGAGAGATAGAGCCGCAGACGCGAAAAAAAGGATGTTGCCCAGGACACGGTAGTCCGCCTTGGGGAGCGAGATCGGCCTGTAGCCGCAGGGCCCAGGATCGCATTGGGACTTGGAAACCGGTCAGATGGTGGGATTACCATCCTCATCGCGAATGCTCATTCTAGCAGGCCGTCGTACACGAAGTGAGCGCCCGAGGTTGGGCAGTGATAGGTAATCGGTGGTTGACGACGTAGCTTCTAGATTGGCCTTCAAGAACCGCCGGGGCGCGCGTGATTTAGTCATTGTCAGCGTCCTGGAGGGATCTCGCCTCTGCCACGAGTTCAAACTTGATTTATCGACCAGATTTTCCAGAGATTTTCGCTGGTTATGTCCGCGATGGCTGCAGATGTTCTCTCTATGGTCGTTTTCAGATGTTCATCAACCAGCCCTGAGCGAAACAGGGCAGCCACGCAGGTTGGCGAGACTAAAGAGGCAAGCCCAGTTGGAGAAGGGCAGCTTGATGGTCGGACAGTGTGTAAGTAGATGGTATAATATTGGGTGAGGCGATCTGATGATATCGATTTTAAAGAACTATGTCTAATCGAGAGGTGTCAGTCTAAGTCCCCGCAGTTTGACACTCTAGTTGGAATATATGCGGCGTCAAAGAGGGTGGACCCTTCGATGATGGCTGGTCTATCATCTCTGAAAGGGCCTCCACCGAGCCGGATGTTGTGTTACTCGTGGTCTCCTCGCTGAGTTTGAGGTCGCCCAATACCCACGAATTCTCCTGGACTGCGGGGGTTGCGATGATCTGCAGCTGATGGGGCCGCTCCAGAGGACTAAAAGAGAGGTGAAAGTTAATGACCCCCACTTCCTGTCTGTGGACGTCGATAGCGACGATATCGATGTGGCATAGCCAAAAGACGCGTTGCTGCAGAACGGCGATGACCGACGCAAAGACGCAGGCCAGGCCAAACCTTCTGATGGCTGTAGCTTAGGCAGATATATTCCGAATAGCGCCAGAGGTCTTGTACATTACCTAGCGACTAGGCGTTGGAATCCTGGATGAAAACGACGTCTACTTTATGTTGGCGAAGAAAGTCGAAGAGCTTTATGCTCTTCTCACAAGCTGCAACTTCGCGGACGTTGATGGAAACCAGGTGTAAACTCATTGGGCACTCCTCGTCCGGAGCCAGACGGCTAGGAGGCGCTTATAGAGAGCGGATGGTTGGCCAGCAGATATTCCAGCAGCTTTTGGAACACCATATGGAGCCCAATCTTATGGGCATCGTTCATCTTCTTAACATGTTTTTGCAGATTAGGGACCGAAACGAGACCCTCCATTATTTTACTCTGTACAGCTCTAGGAGTTTGGATCGTCAAAGGGGGAGATGGGAATCCGCTCTAGGAATTCCATTAGTTTTTCTACACTTCAGATGCGCCTCCGGGGGAGTAGATACTTGGATCTCCTCTTCTACCACTGAGCTACCCTTCATCTTCTCGGGTGGTGCTTCCTCGCACTAGGGCTCTGGTGCCAGGACGATCGCAGGAGGTAGATCGGGAACAATAGTGCACGAGGTCATCGCGGGAGCAGGAGAAAGCAGTCACAGCAGAAGGCGTAGAACGAGGGAGGTTGCAGTGGCAGGTGTAGCTGCACCAGTGTTTGAGGCCGTCTGCCCAAAGGCATCTGCAAGCTCCTTAGTGCTCAAGGCAATTGGCTCTATGGTGCCCCTGTCTCGTGCACCGTGAGCATTTAACTCCATACGAGAGGAATGCTGGAAGGGTCTTCCCTTTGTGTCGAGGCGCGACTGTAATCTCTAACTTTACCCCCTTGTTCATCAGGATGAACAGCTCCTGGCAGATATATTTTAATGTGAAGCCTCCGACATTGAGTAACAATGGGTCAATCTATTTTATTCGCCAATATGGCGTCAGGTCATCGATGATTTCTGAATCCTTAAAACAGAAGAGTAGTTTGCACCGACGCGCCGCTTGGCATCTCCTGGACATCGGGGCAGCTACGGGTACTGGGCTGCATTATAACACAAGTGGTCATTAGGTCATCCTCCGTCCAGAAACAATAACTCCTCGCACTGCTCGAGGGTGCTATAGTAAGGTGGTCCTCCTTCACCCGCGGACTTTCCTTAGTCGGTCGAGCCAGAGCCGCCAACTCGCTGGTGTTATCCACCGTGGTGCATCATCTACACGGCTACCTGCCCACAGACTCCACCATCGCCAAGCTGCAAGCCCGACTGGTGCGCTTTATCTGGGGACCTCAGCGTACTACCTGGCTGCCGGGCGGCGTTCTTGCAAGGCCAGTCTCCGTGGGTGACTTCGGGCTCCTGGAAATCAGCACGCAGCTTCGTATGGCTTGTCTGAAGGGCTTGCAAGCTGCGCTGCGTGGAAGTCTTAACGCCTACTCTTCGCTCGCTGTGAGTGGGACGCGGCTTACTCCTCCACCATCCGTGACATGGAATCTACCTAGGCGCCGCAGGCTCCTCAAGCTCTGGAAGGCCGTCAAGAGTAGCCTAGCACTGGACCACCGGGTGCTGCCGCCACATCATCTATAAGAGCTCCATATCACCGGAGACTGCAGGTTCCTTCGGCCTCCAGATCTTTTGGTCGCATCGCCTTGGGCGGGGGTGCGTGTTGATGAGATCACCTCCTCAACCTTCTCTCTGCACTCTACCCGCGCCGCCCTCGCTGACGTCGCGGCACTCACTACCTTCTGCAGCTGGCTCGTGGATCAGAATTGCCACCGTTCACACCGGGTCGACAACATAGAGGACACTATCGTGCTGCGCGGGACGGCCAGCGCCTTCCAGCGCCTAACCAACCACACTGTCCGCCGCATGCTGGAGCGCCCCCGCCTGGCTTCACTGCCCATCACCCTGCTGCTGGGACGATGGCCCCCTGTAAGAGAATCAGAGGCTGGATTATTGTTTAATAACAAAACATTAAATTAAGATGACAGAAAACAAAAGAGGCAAAACAAAAGCAAGCGTAGGGGCAGGCAACCAAAGTTAAACTAGAAACACTACAGGGACAGCCGGTCGGGGTGGCGCCAGGTCACGTGATGTCTGGTAGGAAGGTGGCGTTGCTAGGCAACGGCTGATTTGCGTAGTTACTCACCAACACTCCCACCTAACAAGCACTTAGTTGTCTCAAACAGTCCAAGTCGGCTTCTTAGTCTTCTAAACTTTTCTGGAGGTAGAGCTTTCGTAAATATGTCTGCAGCTTGAGCATTGGAGCTCACATAAAGAAGGTCAATTGCATGGTTTTGAAATTGATCTCTGATAAAGTGATATTAAATATCAATATGTTTAGTTCTTTTGTGGTATTCTGGGTTGTGAACAAGTCTTATGCAGCTTTGATTGTCGCAATAAATTGTTGTAGGCTTCACTTGTTCTTGAGGTAGCTCTCGTAGAAGTTGTCTCTGCCAAATTGCTTCTTTCGTTGCTTTGGAAGCCGCAATATATTCATATTCGGTTGTTGACAGAGACACACAATTCTGTTTTTGACTGCACCAAGAAATAGGTCCATTATTCAACATGAACACATATCCGGTGGTTGATTTTCTTATGTCTAGGTCTCCAGCAAAATCAGCATCGGAAAAACCTATCAGAGATATTGTGCAGGAACTCCCACCAAAACAAATACCGATGTTTTCCGTAGCTTTTAAATATCCAAATATTTTCTTTACTGCGGTCCAATGTGAAAGTCCTGGGTTGTTCATAAATTGGCTAACCCTGCTGACTGCGTAGGCAATATCAGGTCTAGTTCCAGTCATAAGATACATTAAACTGCCAATTGTCTGTCTGTATGGAATCTTGTTCATTTCTTCAATTTCCTGATCATCCTTTGGACACATCTCTTCTGTTAGTTTTGAGTAAGGATCAGAAGGTACGGGTTGTAACTTAATTTCAAGGAAGTTGTAATGTTCAAGTGTTCTTTCAATGTATGAGGCTTGATGTAGAAATGATGTTTTACTTGTTCTATCTCGATTTATTTGTAGGCCAAGCAAATAATCGGCAGTAAAAGTTTTTATTTCAAAATGGGAATTTAAGTACTGTATTACGAGTATATCATCTAAATGTTGTTTGTTTATACTGCAGATTAAGCAATCATCTACATATATTGCAAGTAATATGTAAGCCTGTTTACACTTCATTGTATAGACACATGAATCTCATATGCTAGGTTTGAGATCAAACTTAATTAAAAACTCATGAAATTTCTTGTTCCACATTCTGGGGGATTGCTTAAGACCATAGATACTTTTCTGAAGAGAGCAAACATGATTTTGAAAATCTGGGTTTTCATAACCTTGGGGTTGTTCCATGTAAAGTTCTTCTTCCAAGTCACCATTCAAGAAGGCCGATTTTACATCTAATTGAATCATTTTCATATCAAGTGATGCACAAAGTGATAAGATTGTTCTAATTGAATCGAATTTTACTACTGGAGAAAAAGTTTAACCATAATCAAATCCTGATTTTTGTGAATAACCTTTCGGAACTAGTCCAGCCTTAAACATTTTATTTGATCCATCTGCATTTTGCTTTATTTTGTATATCCACTTGCTCGTAATAGCTTTTCTGTCTGATGGTAGTGTCACATAAGTCCATGTTTGATTTTTCATAAAGGAATTGAATTCATCATCCATAGCTAGTTTCCACTTTTCTGAGTTTTGTCCTACAATTGCATCTTCATAGTTCAATGGTTCTTGGTCATGGACATAACAAGCATATGAAATAGCTCTTGTACAGTTGGTTGATGGTTGTTCTTTTCTCTGATTCTATTCCTGAGAGGGTATCTGCATGATTCTTCTGGTTTGGAACTGGTATTTGTGCTATCAACACTTTCTTCACTATATATAGTTACCTGCTCTTGTTGGTTATCCTGAATATTTTCTGATGTATTAGCTTCAGTAAATATTACATCTCTGCTTATAATAATTTTTCTATCAATAGGATCCCACATTCTATAATTTTTGTTAGTTTCAGTATATCCAACAAAAAATGTACGAATACTCTTTTTGTCTAATTTCTTTCTGTTATCCTTTGGTATATGCACATAAGCATTACATCCAAAAGTTTTCAAATGTAATATGGAGGGTTTTCTCTTGCACCATATTTCATAAGGTGTAGAATTTCCTAATACTTTAGTAGTACATCTATTTAAGAGATAGACTGCTGTGTTTACGGCCTCAGCCCACAGTTCAAGCGGCATTTTTCTTCCATGTAACAAGCATCTAGCTGATTCAACTATTGTTCTGTTATCTCTTTCAGAAATTCCATTCTGTTCTAGGGTATACGGAGCAGTGAGTTCATGAACAATTCCTAGAGATTTTAGATAATCAGAAAAATTCTCATTTAAAAATTCTGTGCCATTATCTTTTCTGAATCTTTTTATTTTATTTCCAGTTTCAGTCCTAACTCTTTTTACAAATTCTTTAAATTTCTTAAGTACATCTGATTTATGCCTAATGAAGTAAACTATTCTGAATTTTGAAAAATCATTCTTGAATGATACAAAATATAATGATCCACCTGGTGATCTTTTACTCATAGGTCCACAAACATCTGAATAGATCAGCTCTCTTGGATAGGTCGAATTTGGACTTGTTGACTCGTGAAAAACTTTTATATTTTGTTTTCCATAGATGCATGCTTCACATAGTAAAGATTCAGGCTTTTCTTTAATTTTAATGTTAATTAAAAAAAATAATTCAAAAACATTATTTTCAAACATTTGGGTTAATTTTATAGGATTTACATGACTCATATATCTAGACTTAACTGAGCAACATGAGTTTGTGAAAACTGCTTTGTTTTAATAAAAATTATATAAAGATTTGGATTATCCTTTATTCCAGTAACTAGCACTTCCGAATTTTTTGTTATTTTTATCTAATTTCCTTTACTAATGAGCGTCAAACCATGTTTTGTTGCATTAGATATTGAAAAAAGATTGGTCTCCAATTCAGGAATATAGAGAACATTCAAAAGAGTTGTATTAATTTCCTTCTATATTGACATAAGAGAGAATATCAATATTTCCCTTACCTTTTGCATAGATCTTCTTTCCATCTCCAAGGGACACAGGATGAACACCTTCTGGTATTTCTTCAAACGTAGAGAACCATTCTCTTCTGAAAGTCATGTGAACCGTTGCTCCCGAATCTGCAATCCAGGAATCCTTGTTTCAGCGAGGAAGGCACTTGTCTCAGCTGAAAAAGCACAGCTATCATCTCTGGCTGAAGAACTTGGCTGTTGTCCTTTCTGTTCTTCCTTTTTTTATAGCATTATTTCCACCAATGTCCCTTCTTCTTGCAATATCCACAGAGTGTTTTCTTCTTTCTATCTTTAATGGATTGTTGATGCTGCTGTTGTTTGTTGGAAGCTGTTGAATTTCGGTTGATCTTTGAAAAAGTCATCAAGGCATTATCTGGTTTGAAATTTCCTGAAGAGTCCCCATGATCCTGTAAGCTTTCTTCTTTCAGTAATCTTGCCGTCAAGTTTTCTAGAGTCTTTTCTTTTGATGAAACTGAATCCCACGCTGTTATGAAATTCTTGTATTTATCAGGCAAGCTGCAAATTATCTTTGTAATTAGGGCAACATCAGAGATTAGCTCACCTATATCTTTAATTTGTTGTGCCTGAGTTTCAACTTTGGAAATGTGAGAAGCAATGTTATCATTTGGATTCATTTTATATCCGAAAGATCTTTGTTGCAGCAAATATTTGTTTGTTTCAGATTTCAGTTCATATATTGTTGATAATTTCTTACACATTTCTGCTGAAGTCTGGCAATTAACAATCTGTAGAAGATATTCAAAATCCAGAGCAGTAGTGATCAGCATTTTGGATTTTGCATCTTTCTTTTTCCATTCGGAGAATTTCGCAATATCCTCTATTTTAGGTTTTACTTCAGAGCCATCAGTTATGCTGAGATCTTTTGCTTCTAGAATAATTTTCATTTGAAATTTCCCTTAGTGAAAATAATCGCCATTGAATTTTTGAATTTGTGAAAGTTCAGTAGTCATCTTGAGCAAGCAAAACGAAATTCAGTTCAAATAAAAAAAAATTGATATCAACCACGCTCTGCTACCATGTAAGAGAATCAGAGGCTGGATCTCAGAGATTATTGTTTAATTAACAAAACATTAAATTAAGATGGCAGTAAACAAAAGAGGCAAAACAAAATCAAGGGGCAGACAACCAAAGTTAAACTAAAAACACTACAGGTACAGCCGGTCAGGGTGGCGCCAGGTCACGTGATGTCTGGTAGGAAGGTGGCGTTGCTAGGCAACGGCTGATGTGCATAGTTACTCTCCAACACTCCCCCACAGCCTGGGAGTCCTGCATCGCCTGTGGGTCCGGAGACCTGTCACTGGCCCACCGCTAATGGTCATGTAGGCGGATCAGGCCTGTCATCATGGAGGCTTTCACCATCATCAAGCGGCCCCCTGACTTGCAGAACTGGATCTTCAGGCATGAACTGGAGGATGACGCCTGGGCAATCATGGCATCTGCCAAGACCCGCATCTACAAGCACTTCCTGGGCCTGGAGGTGCGAGGAGTCCAAGAAGACCCTCTCTTCGTCTGGAGGAGGACTCTATTAAGGTGGTGGAGCCTCCCTAGCTCATAAATCACTTTATATTCTCATTACCTTTCATCATTTAAAATGCATTATTGACTAGATGTCAAAAAAAGTATTTCAATTGTCAACGGGGTTCTTGGTGTGTGTCTTGGTGGCGAGGCCAACGAGTATGTGGCCGTTCATCCGGGAGAGCTGGATGATGTTTATCCTTCCCACAAACTAGCTTGTCTAACGCCTGTAGGTATTAGAGCCGGCTGAAGTCGGGGTAGTGCTCAACATATATGCACTGGTCTGGGTGCCCGTTTGACTCCTGCGCCCTTGATTCCGCGATGTTCTTTCGCGTAGCCTTGATCTCCTGGGCAGAAGGTTGACGCTTGTCAGAAGGCTTGTTTTAGAAGGAGTTGGAATTCATCCTTGTGCCTATGGCGTTGTTGGCCTGCGTCGATGTTGTTTGCGAAGCTGAAGTCCTCCACCTCTTCCTCTCGACCTTGGTAAAGGGAATAAGATCGCCAGTCGATTCCTTGGCTCCACAACCTCTGCCCAGTTGAGTATCCTGACCACAACCATCGTTGGAACATGTAGTTGGAAGGCCGCAGACCTCCGCCACAGACAAATTTGCTCGCCTTTCGTTTACAGAAAGCGAATTTTCATGTGTATGGCTTTTGCCTTCAAAATTTAGCATTTAATTAACGTTTCACTCACTCATATATTCAGCGATAGTTTGATCAATTCTGACAAGGTTTAGACCATCTTGTAAAGTAATTTAAGCGCTCTCAGTCAATATAGAAAATGGATTTTAAATCTCCAAATTCCCAGCGTAAAACAGCGAAAATAAAATTTTTGTTTAGTTCTCTTGGAGGCGGTTAAGGTTATTTCAAGCCCACTACACAATTCCCTTAGATCTTTAGGCCTGCTCTTCGGCGTCGGCCTTCATCCAGAGGCCAAGAAGACCACAACAGTGACCAAGGTTAGCTTCTACAGGCACCATCTTGGTCTTGAGGTGGGCAATACCAGCCACTACTTGGACCTACCCATTCTGTGAGCAAGAACTGGCAGTCCATCGTTGGCTAAGATTTTCCCAGGTGGAAGACGTCAAACTTTCGAGCTAATGACCCTCTTCAATCTAAAGTGTACTTAGGCTGCTACTTTATAGAGACTTTCATTAAAACTTGAATAGTTTTTGCGCCTGTTTTGACAAGAGAAGTGATTCCACTTTTAATAGAAATAAAATTTTATTGTTTATCAAGTCACCATTAAAAATAATATGAAATTTATTATTTTGATATTTTTATAATTATTTGACTTCATGTTGCCTTTTTGCAACAGCTCCTATAATGAGGCGAACACCCAAACTTCAGAGAAGCGGCTCGGCTATCACGGCATACTAAAAATAATTAGAAAAAAAATGGATATCTCTGTTTACGTGCCTCTTTCTAAGGCATTCCACGAAGATATCAAAATATAAATCATACTCTTGTACCCCCCGTTGTGCAAGACTAGCCCCAGGACGACAATATTGCAGCCATGTTGGGAAATATGACGCGACCTTGGGACGCCTGGAGAAGGAGGATGATCCAGCTGACACAGGTATATGTTGCGGTTTCACGTTCGCTGCCAACAGTGCGGCCTGGGAAGCCATGGGACGTGGTGCTGCTGTCAGGTAACCTACTCTCTCTATCCCTCTTCCTATCTTGTCTTCACATTTATAGTATTTATAAATACTATATTTTTCTCATATGAAAAAATATCTTGTTCTATTAATACTCATCTTATATTTATTTCTTTTTTTGTCATTGTAAAGCCTGTCGAAGGACGCATGCGTCCGAAGGCTTGCGAATAAAAAAGAGCGAATAGGAAAGAGTCAAAGAATGGCCTTTCAATTCTCTTATATAATTACTAGCCGAATGACCCGGGCAACGCCCGGGGTTTACCCGATTAAATTCTTTTATTCAAATACTATTCGCTACAATTATAAATTGGCGCCGTGGATGTCATTCTTGTATGATATATAAATGTGTTTTAATAATTGTAAAAAAAAAATGCATCGGCCGGGAATCGAACCCGGGAGGCCCGCGTGGGAAGCGAGCATTCTACCACTGAACCACCGATGGTTATGAGAAATGGCCATATTTGGGTATTTATTCCATTCACAAAGCAAACGGTGACAGAATTAAGAATTGTTGCTTGATTATGACGCTGATAACTATATATTTTTATAGCTTACCTGTCGCGCGTTGCTGCGATCTAAGAATAAAGTAAATTAAAATCAATTCAACTCACACACACACACTATATTCATTCCAGTGCTCATGGATAAACAATATTTGCACGAATATTTCCGGCGTACACGAATAAACCATGTTTCTGACGCGTAAGCTGACCGCATAGAGTTGTTCATTTGAGAAACATGGATTCTCCTATACCCACACTTTATGGTTATTGTAAAAAATCAATTCGCAAAGTAAACTTCAAACGTTTGAAATTGAACGGTATATATGTTAGAGAAGTTCAGTGGAATGCGTGGCAACAGTTGATATTCTATCTTGAGTTACATTCAAAAGTGTAGCTTCGATGACCTTGTTAATAGTCTTTTTAACCAGAGGTCTTGTAATACTGCAAAGTCGTGATGGATTGATGTTAGAAGAAGTATGATAAGCACGCTAAGTTGTTTAATTTAGGTGTCGTGCCTATTTTGCATATTGCATTATTCTATTAACCAAATTATATTTTATTACTAGCGGATGTACCCGGCTTCGCCCAGGTTTTTCTCGAGGGAATGTTTGTAGTCTAGTAATAAGAAAATATACTACACCTAAAAACTATCAGAGAAAGAGAAACCACGGAAGGTGAACAGAAAAATGCTTACAATGGATGTTATGTTCACGATATCAAGTTAAATAAAAACAAAGATAAAATTTGCATATGTTGGTCACTATAAATTTGTATATTTGTTAGGCGAAATTAGAAACATGATAAAACAATTGGGTATTTAAAAACAAATGTAGAAATAAAAGTTGAAGTATAATAAACAATGTTAAAGATTAGTTTTAATTATTAATCAAGATTGTGTGTGAATATGTGAGAAAGATGTAATATCGTTGTTGTTTTCTTGGCCGACTGTTTTACATATGGTGTTATCTTAAAATTGCTTGTTTTGAATATTTTTAAGATTGAGATTATTAGCTAGTATGTAAAAAAATTAACTCTGTTGAAATTTAATTTTGTATTTATATATAAATACTAGCCGAGTGACCCGGGCAACGCCCAGGGTTTACCCAAAGGGCCTGCAGAGACTTTAAAAGTATAGATATATATAGATATAAATAGCCGAGTGACCCGGGCAACGACCCAGGTTTACCCGAAGGACCCGCAGGTGAGAAACTATAGTAGAAAAATTTTAACAAATCAGAAAATGAAAGTGCAAACAACAGAACAACACTACTTTAAGGACATGAGAGCACATGCACAGTATCACCACACGTGTAACATTTTCAAAGACCCTGCTTAGGATTAAAACTTCTCAGAAGCATAACAATAGCACCAACCTAGAGTTAAACTGGTGTGGATGCATTCCTCTGGGAGTAAGACTTTTGAGAAATTCAGTAGGGAGTTATTTTGCTTCTCCGCATTCTAACACTCCAACTGTTAACACTGAGGAAACACTGACTCATGTTTGGTAAGCAATTTCAGGGAAGAAACTATAGACATTGGATTGAATAAATTATTAAATAAATTGCATTAAATAAAAATATATATATTATCAGATTTAAATAAATATTATTAGAGTGAAAAAAAAAGAAAAAAATTAATTAGAAAATAAAATTTCGAACAATACAACTATATTGCAGATAAGAAAAGAGGACCTTATTAAAAAATAAATAAACAAACTGCAATTCGACACTATCGATAATTCGACACTTTCGATAATTCGACCATTTTAAAAATCAAATTTTCAAGGTTGATTGTTGTTTAAATACAACTTTACCGGTAAAAAGGTATTACAGAGGCGAAGGCAGCCACTTTAAAATTAAACACAGGCTCTTGTAGGAAGAACCGAAATATTCAGAATGAATGGAAGTCTGAAATCTGAAGGACCAAAAGATATGGGTCATCTTTACATGTATGCTATCCAATGTTCGCACACTTGAAAAAGCCACTTAAAGTTGTCCGTGCGTAAACACAGGCTCTTGTAGCCAAGGTTTGTCCTTGAGCCTTATTTATAGTCATAGCAAAAGCCAACCTTAGTGAAAACTAACGCCTCTCTAGAATGAAGCGAAGGTTGGTACCTGAAGGGGCCAAAGATATTTCAGACACTATACAGTGTGTTCAACTTTGGGCACTGTCAGTATATGTGCTGCGAACAATACAACTATATTGCAAATAAGATAAGAGTACCTTATTAAAAAATAAATAAACTGCAATTCGACACTATCGATAATTCGACACTATCGATAATTCGACACTTTCGATAATTCGACACTTTCGATAATTCGACCATTTTAAAAATCAAATTTTCAAGGTTGATTGTTGTTTAAATACAACTTTACCAGTAAAAAGGTATTACAGAGGCGAAGGCAGCCACTTTAAAATTAAACACAGGCTCTTGTAGGAAGATCCCAAATATTCAGAATGAATGGAAGTCTGAAATTTGAAGGACCAAAAGATATGGGTCATCTTTACATGTATGCTATCCAATGTTCGCACACTTGAAAAAGCCACTTAAAGTTGTCCGTGCGTAAACACAGGCTCTTGTAGCCAAGGTTTGTCCTTGAGCCTTATTTATAGTCATAGCAAAAGCCAACCTTAGTGAAAACTAAAGCCTCTCTAGAATGAAGCGAAGGTTGGTATCCAAAGGGGCCAAAGATATTTCAGACACTATACAGTGTGTTCAACCTTGGGCACTGTCAGTATATGTGCTTCGAACAATACAACTATATTGCAGATAAGATAAGAGGACCGTATTGAATAACAAACAAAATAAAAAATCTTTCAGGTGAAAAATTATAGGCATTGGTAAAAAAGTAAAAAAGAGAAATAGTAATTGGGGTTCTCTCTCTGTGTCTGCGGCGAGTCATATTACCACGGCTAGCTGTTAGGGGAGTGAATCTTCCACGGCCTTTTCGAGGCATGACAGAAGACGCTGAAAAAAAAAAAGGTAAAATAAGAACCAAGCAGAGGAAAACTATAAAACTGAAAGCCAGGACAGGCATAAAAAGAAAATTCCAAGCATGTGAGGAAACAATTGATGAAAAAAAAAAAAGGATTCCAAAAAAAAAAAAAAAAATACAGCAAAAAAGAAACCAGACACAAAAAGCAACAATTGAGTACACAAATACAGCATCAGCCTATTTATGAGAAGAAAAAAAAAAACAACAGACACAAAAATGGAGCTAAATTTAAATGAAAAACTATAAAAGATCAAGTAATCAAATCAGGCATTATGAAAGATACTGTTAAAAAGAAAATCAGACACAATAATCAGACAAAAGAATAAATGAGATTTTATTCTTTAGTTCATTTATTAAATAAGACACAATAATGGAGCTAAATTCAAATGAAAAACTATAACAAACTAATAAAAAAAAAAAAGACCTAATCCAAATGTCACCATCATCAGACAAAAGAAAAAATGAGATTTTATTCTTTAGTTCATTTATTCTTTTGTCTGGGGGTCGGTGGAAGGCTGGTTAAACCGTTTGGTTTTCTACCACTAGGACCCGGGTTCGATTCCCGCATTGGACACTTTTTTCTGTTTAAAGAAAAAAAAATGCTCCAATGGCCCCCGATTCTTGCAAAATTCCAACCCCACCAGCGAGTGCAAGTAACCAAACGGGGCTCTGGCATTAGTAAGTGCAAAGTCGAACTGCTTTTCACATGTGTAGACATGTGGTGCACTTACAGTAAAATAATAAGGTTCTCTTATCTTATCTGCAATATAGTTGTATTGTTCGAAGCACATATACTGACAGTGCCCAAAGTTGAACACACTGTATAGTGTCTGAAATATCTTTGGCCCCTTTGGATACCAACCTTCGCTTCATTCTAGAGAGGCATTAGTTTTCACTAAGGTTGGCTTTTGCTATGACTATAAATAAGGCTCAAGGACAAACCTTGGCTACAAGAGCCTGTGTTTACGCACGGACAACTTTAAGTGGCTTTTTCAAGTGTGCGAACATTGGATAGCATACATGTAAAGATGACCCATATCTTTTGGTCCTTCAGATTTCAGACTTCCATTCATTCTGAATATTTCGGTTCTTCCTACAAGAGCCTGTGTTTAATTTTAAAGTGGCTGCCTTCGCGTCTGTAATACCTTTTTACCGGTAAAGTTGTATTTAAACAACAATCAACCTTGAAAATTTCAGTTTTAAAATGGTCGAATTATCGATAGTGTCGAATTGCAGTTTGTTTATTTATTTTTTAATAAGGTCCTCTTATCTTATCTATATAACCTCAGCCTATTTCAAGCATGTGAGGAAACAATTGATGAAAAAAAAAAGGATTCCAAAAAAATACAGCAAAAAAGAAACCAGACACAAAAAGCAACAATTGAGTACACAAAGTGTGCGAACATTGGATAGCATACATGTAAAGATGACCCATATCTTTTGGTCCTTCAGATTTCAGACTTCCATTCATTCTGAATATTTCGGTTCTTCCTACAAGAGCCTGTGTTTAATTTTAAAGTGGCTGCCTTCGCCTCTGTAATACCTTTTTACCGGTAAAGTTGTATTTAAACAACAATCAACCTTGAAAATTTCATTTTTAAAATGGTCGAATTATCGATAGTGTCGAATTGCAGTTTGTTTATTTATTTTTTAATAAGGTCCTCTTATCCTATCTGCAATATAGTTGTACAAGAGAAATAGTAATTGGGGTTCTGTGTCTGCGGCGAGGCATATTAGCACGCCCTAGCTGTTAGGGGAGTGAATCTTCCACGGCCTTTTCGAGGCATGACAGAAGACGCTGGAAAAAAAAAGGTAAAATAAGAACCAAGCAGAGGAAAACTATAAAACTGAAAGCCAGGACAGGCATAAAAAGAAAATGCCAAGCATGTGAGGAAACAATTGATGAAAAAAAAAAGGATTCCAAAAAAATACAGCAAAAAAGAAACCAGACACAAAAAGCAACAATTGAGTACACAAAGCCTATCAAATAAAGCCATCAGCCTATTTATGAGAAGAAAAAAAAACAACAGACACAAAAATGGAGCTAAATTTAAATGAAAAACTATAAAATATCAAGTAATCAAATCAGGCATTATGAAAGATACTGTAAAAAAGAAAATCAGACACAATAATCAGACAAAAGAATAAATGAGATTTTATTCTTTAGTTCATTTATTAAATAAGACACAAAAATGGAGCTAAATTCAAATGAAAAACTATAACAAAGTAATAAAAAAAAAAAAGATCTAATCTAAATGTCACCATCAGCAGACAAAAGAAAAAATGAGATTTTATTCTTGAGTTCATTTATTCTTTTGTATGATGCTGTTGCTGAAACGTCACACACTATTAAATTATTTGGATTAGGTCTTATCAATGAGAAAAAAAAAGATGCCAAAGAGAGATGAAAAGATTCCAAAAAAGATAACCAGATACAAAAATTGTGCTAAATTAAAATGAAAAACTATAACAAACACTTATAAAAGAAAATTACTATAGAATAAAAGTAATAATTCAATCTAAAATTCGAAAAATAATATAACCTCAGCCTATTTATGAGAAAAAAAAACGTTGCCAAAGACATTAGGAAAGATAATGCAAATAAGAAACATACACAAAAATTGATCCAAAAAAGATAACCAGATACAAAAATTGCGCTAAATTAAAATGAAAAACTATAACAAACATTTATAAAAGAAAATAAATATAGAATAAAAGTAAGAATTCAATCTACAATTCGAAAAATAATATAACCTCAGCCTATTTATGAGAAAAAAAAAACGTTGCCAAAGACATTAGGAAAGACAATGCAAATAAGAAACATACACAAAAATTGAGCTCTATTTAAATGAAAAACTATAACAAAGTACTTACAAATCAAATACAAATAATCAAATGAATGCAGAAATTAGTAAAAATTAGTAAATAAGAATTATTAAAAGGTAAACAAAATACGGATTTCAAAACAAACGAACCGTTGATGATAAATGCAAAAAATCTACGATTGTAAAATAGATTAAATTAAAAAATAAAAATAACTGTTAACATTAGGAAAATAAAAACAGGCCTATGACACGAAGAAAAAAATAACGAAAATTTTGGTATATAGATTGTTATGTGTAGTTCAGAATCTTCGGAGGAGATAGCTCAAGACCTTACAATGGAAAACTCTGTTACGGTATTATCTATATAGAAAATTAACTCTGTTGATTTTTTTTTTTGTATTTAATCGATAACAGCGAAGTTACGCATGTTAATGTTAGGAAATATATTTTGATGTTAAGCAAAACCTGCTCCATCTCGTTTTACATAAATGTTGAAAATTTGGTTGAAATTGATGCATTGTAACGAAAGTTTTTAGTGATGTCCACTTATGAAATTTCCATTTTATTAATATAGATACACTATATATAAAAATATCGGCGCAACAAGAGTAGTTATCTAATTTATATGAAATTATTATAGAAAGACTTCGACCAAACGTGTAAATGGTTGAAATTTGGTGGCCTATTTGCGCAAAACAAAAGGTTTGGTGCATCTGAACTGAGCATCCGCACGAGTATTCTATACCCAATATTCGGCGTGGCACGAGCTGATTTTCAAAACTTCCGTTTTAGTTTTTTTTTTTTGCACACATACAGTAAGCATATTTCTACCTTATCAATACTTCCGTTCAAGCAATAGTAGCTTAGGCAGCCATTCCATCCTACGATGTATCAATACTTCGACGAAAGGTTCGTTCTCATTACAAACATATGTCAGAGTTTAAAAGAGGCTGTGCCATTGAATTGAAATAGGCCGGTTGGTTAAATCGACTAAGCTCGCGACATCTGTCATTGAAGTGATGCAGCTATTAGACAATATTTCCAAGAGTGTGTTAACAACGAGAAAATTCAATGTCAGAGCGATTGTCAGAACCGCTGTTGAAACACCAGAATCTAGTTATCTACCACCCAACGTGTGGCCGGCCCTCAGGTGTCTAAAATTACCATCAAGAGACAAGTAAGAGAGCGGAATCTGAGATCTAGTTGACCATTACGATACCTACCCCGCACACCCTTACACCAAAAAGTCCAACTAAAGTGAGGTCGGGCGAAAATTATTTCTTCGTTTGGATGTTCGAAACTCTTAAACATGTCGTTTAACAATTATTCCATAGTATTGGGGATAAAAGACGGCCTTGAGGGGCATTCTTTTGTTAGTTTCTTTGAAACATCAATATCTTCATATGAGAAATTTGCCCTTCTTTCATTGATTAAATAAAATGTATACTTCTTATTGAATTGATGGGAATGTTATCTAAATCGAGTCTTCTAATAATTGCTGACCACCATGCGTTGTCGAATGCGCCTATTATATCCACTGTAATCAAAGAAGTCAGTTCTCCTTGCCTTTGCCTGCATTTTTGTATAAAATGTCATCGATAAATGTTCAATAAAATTCGAAATTATGAAAAAAAGAATTTCCTCTAATTTTATGGGGAATAATTAATAATCAACGATAAGTTGTAATCTACATCAACAGATGGCCCAATAATAGGCCTATATAAACCTCTCATTCCCGTACAATTTCACCTTTATTAAGATTTTTAATAAGTTTATTAACTTCGAATAATCGAAATTTCATATTACCAGAAAAGAACTACTTGCTTTTCATTCGAAAATATGTAGAATCTAATTTATTTATTTAGGTTAATAAAGTTTTTGTGTGTTTGAAGCAAAATAATACGTTTGAGATAGTTACCACTAATTCCATATAATTATTCTAAATTATAAACCAACTCCTTTAATACTTGTTGTTAATTACTATTTTTGTGTTTCAGGATGTCGGTGCTATTCGCCATGCCGCTTGTTTTTCTCTTCGTTCTACCCGCTGCGTACAGCTCTGACCCGGTCGTTGATCTACCTATGGGACGGATTCAAGGAATGCGTAATACTGTGATCGGCAAAGAACTCGAGGTCTTTCTAGGCATCCCCTACGCCAAGCCACCATTGAGAAATCTACGCTATAAAAAACCTGTGTCCATCGAATCTTACAAGGGTGACATTGTAGCTAAAACTCTACCTAAGACTTGCTTCCAAGTTAACCCCTTTGAAAAGGACGGAGCAGAATACTATAAAAAGTTGAACATGAGCGAAGATTGCTTATATTTGAACCTTTGGGTTCCAAAATCAGAAAAAAAGAATACTGAACCAAAAAGCGTCTTGGTATGGATTTACGGCGGAGGATTTACCATGGGGTCTACTGCTGATCCAATTTATAATGGGCAAGTGATCGCAGCCCATGGCCAGGTCATTGTTGCTTCAATCAACTACCGCGTGGGTGCCATGGGATTCCTGAATGGAGTCACTAGGGAGGAACCTGGCAACCTTGGACTCTACGATCAAACCATGGCCTTGCGCTGGATCCGAAACAATATTGCTTATTTCGGAGGCAACCCCGAGAAGGTGACGATATTTGGAGAGAGCGCTGGAGGTTTCTCAGTTGGATTCCATCTTACATCTCCGTTTAGTAAAGGACTCTTCAAAAGTGGCATTCTACAGAGCGGAGTAGCCAACACCCCTCCATATTATTACAACCAGAAGGACAGTGAACAAACTACGAAAGATTTCATCACAAGAGCAAACTGCACAGGACCCAGCGCAGACTTTAGGAAAGACATCGTTCAAATATTGAAATGTCTGAGAAGTAAAACTCCAGAGGAACTTTCAACGGCCGAATATCAAGTAAGTCAAAGAACTAGATTTTATGCTCACTTTTTACCTGTTCTTGGAGAAGATTTCATCATTTACGATAAGGTCACACCTTTTGTCATTCCAAAAAATATCCATACACAAAATTTCATCGTTGGAATGACAATAGAGGAAGGTTCAGGATTTACCGATGATTTCTTTCACGATTTTAGTGAAAGTAATAATGTCACCAAGTCAGAAGCTTATAGTCTTCTGGTTCCATTTCTGAAAAATGTCGGCAAGGTCCAAGAGCCCACCGAGAAAGTGAATCACTACTTCAGACAAGTCTTGGAGAACGACGTGTCCTCTGTGAAGAGAGCAGTGGCCGATTTACTCACAGATTGGATGTTCAGATGTCCTTCCTACGAGTTCTCCGATGTCCTGTCCAAGAGGCAGAGTCAAGTTTACTTCTACCTCTTCAACCACGTTCCCGAGTGGGTTCAAAACGATCCAGACAAGAGGTGGATGGGATCCCTTCACTTCAGCGATGTCCAGTACGTCTTCGGTCATCCATTCCTCCAGGACGTTCTGGAATACAAGACCAACTACACCGAAGCTGAAAAAAAATTTCTCTCTTGAAATGATTGAACTTTTTGCTTCCTACGCCAAAACAGGGTAAGTTTCTCACAGTTCACCCTTACACTCTGATTACATTATCAAAAGGTCAAAACTGCATATCTATATTCCTATATGAAATGGCATATGTTGATTTTCTTTGCGGAAGAACATTGCTCCATACATGTAAATGTATCAATTTGTGTATATGTGGTAATGTAGTAGTAGTTTATGCTGTTGGATGAATGCAGTGTGGCATGTTGGCTAGAAGCAGTCGTGGTTGTTGAGCGATGGGTGGTAAGGACACACAGGAGACAGGATCCAGAGGCAAAAATCCGTGAGGAAATAGATCGGGGAGGAAAGATAGAAGGCCCCAGAACAACCCCTAGAACAACTGGCGTCGAGGCCACTTCGGTGAGAACTGCACTTTTATCATCCCGTCTAGCCGCTTATAAGCCGCTTTTAAGTAAGATAAGTCCCCTAGGGGAGATAATGAAGTCGTGATACTTGTTTACCAAGGGGTTGTTTGTTAACCTCGCTATCTTCCCTCTTTCCTTGTACTCCCACACAGGCCATTTTATTTTACATATTTCCAAATATTATGACAGATGTCCCCCCTTTCAAAGAAGAATTTGTGCAGGAAATTCTTTGAGGGTGGGAAATAATTTGGCTATGTACAAATTAATTTTATGTGTAGGTCAATATGGTACAGAGTGTAGGTATGGACAATCATAGCTATGTACAATATGGATACGTGAATGAGGAGGTGAAGAGAATGGAAAAGTGGAAAGTAAGAGAGCTGTAAAGTAAGTGGTTCAACATTCTAAAATGAACAAAGGAAGCCATTAGAAAGAGGCTGGAGCAAATAGTCATCTCTGCAGCATTCGTCAACAAAACGTGATGCTAATACGTATTGAGATATTTTACAGAGATACTTTAGAATGAAGGAGATTGATTAGGCAGACAACTTATGTGCGGTTCTCTTGATGACACTAAAATTAATAAATTTAACAAATAATGGACATGCACGTACGTGAAAAAGACCTTCGGGGTCGAGTGAGAAAAAAAGTGGACCTTTGCGGTCAATTGACAAAAAATAAGACCTCTGAGGTCGAATGGTTGAAAAAAAAAAAGCCTTGACTTTCAGAACCTAAGTTTCAATGTAGGAATAGATACACTGCAGAAAGACTGAGAGGTTCAGCGAAAATTTGGTCATTGGTTCATAAAAAACATAAGTTGATATACGAAAAATTAAAAACAAGAGTTTTTTTTTTTTTTTTTTTTTTCAAGAGCGATGGTGTAAGATAAGAAAAATTTTCGAGAGAACGTGTTATTGAGAATAAAATAAGGCATTGTAAGCTTGAAAGCTTGTGGCATATTATGGTTTTAAAATTTATATGAGATAAGTTATTTAGAGCATGAACTGTGCTAAAAGTGGGCTAACATGGATGTGATATATATAACAAGCAAAAATGTAAACGGATGAAATCACAATAAAGTTAAACACTCACTGTTGATGGGCTTCTGTTGGACTTCGAAGCTGGGTTGTGTTGAAGACTTGGTTCATGTTGGAAAGTCCCGATGGGGAATGTGGTTGCCGTACATGGCGTGTAGACGAGTCCGCGGGACGTAGGCGGCTTGATCCGCTCGTGGTGGCGTAGACTGGCAGGGGACGGCGTTGTTGGAAGAAATTATTCCAGTGGGGTTTTCCATTACTCTACTACAGTCGGAATGCTCGCAGTCACCAAAGCTCTCGTAGCACTTCTCCTCACTGAGACTGGGGCTGTCTCGCTTGTCCGGCGTGCTAGAGTCACTAAGGGCTGTGTCCTCTAACAGTTGGCGGTTGTCATGTTGAGGGTTCTTGGACATCTCATCTTCCACAATCAGCTCATGTGGATCAGGGGTAGTGGGATCTTGGGAAGTATGTGCAATTGGGACTTGGGAAGTTTGCTCAATTGGGACTTGGGAAGTCTGTTCAATTGGGGCTTGGAAAGTCTGTGCAATTGGGACTTGGGAAGTCTGTTCAATTGGGACTTGGGAAGTCTGTGCAATTGGGACTTGGGAAGTTTGTTCAATTGGGGCTTGGGAAGTTTGTTCAATTGGGACTTGGGAAGTCTGTTCAATTGGGACTTGGGAAGTTTGTTTAATTGGGACTTGGGAAGGTGCGACGTGGAATATTTGGGGCGTGGCTATTGGTTTTGTAATAGCTTGCTCGATGGAATGGATTTTCGCATCCCGGAGAGAAGACCTCTGTTCAGGGGTCTGTACCTGGTGGAGGAGAGTATTGTCGGCGGCGAATGGTTTTTTACGACATTTTTTGTTGCAATGATTCTGGCCACAGCACCGACATGGTGAAGATGGCAGGCTGTTTGCACTGTGGGAAGACCTGGATTTATATCTCTGGGTGCTGGTGTAGGGTCCCGAGATATAAGGTGGACCACTGCTCGCTTGGCGTGTCGTTGGCTGGGTATATTCCCGAATCCTTGTTACCCTTTCATACCACTCGGTTAGGGAGGTTGGCGGTATGATCCTTACTAACTGTTGGTCACCGAAGGGTAGTCCTTCGGTCAAGGTTTCCAAGATAGCCTCTTGAGGCAGGCCTAGTTGTAGCCCCATGGCGGTCTTGGTGCGGTAATATTCTTCCAGGGACTGACCTTGTAGGCGCAGGGCGAAGTATTTCGAGTAGGTAGCTTTGCTGGTCGAGGGGTAGAGATCCAGCAAGGCGTCTCTCGCCTGGAAGTAGTTCCGAGTGTCCAGCCGAAGCTGGTGGAAGTCTTGCAAGGGCTGTTGGACCAGGAACAGCGGCAGTCTGTCTAGTTTTTCGGAAGCGGAGAGTCCAGCTCGGTCCGCTTGGTTGTCGTAGGTCTCGAAGAAGCTTTGTGCTGGATACGCACCGTCATACTTGGGCACCTCTAAGTCTTGACGGGCCTTTGGGCGGAGATTTTGTAAGGCAATTGTGAGCTGGGTTACCAGGTTCTCCAGAGTGATTGGGGCGGAGGGAAGCTCCACTCTCTCGTCGATCTGGTCTACCTCCGATGGGGTCTGGTTCTTGTCCTTGTTCATCCTGTCGACTTTTCAATGTGGTAATGTAGTAGTAGTTTATGCTGTTGGATGAATGCAGTGTGGCATGTTGGCTAGAAGCAGTCGTGGTTGTTGAGTGATGGGTGGTAAGGACACACAGGAGACAGGATCCAGAGGCAAAAATCCGTGAGGAAATAGATCGGGGAGGAAAGATAGAAGGTCCCAGAACAACCCCTAGAACAACTGGCGTCGAGGCCACTTCGGTGAGAACTGCACTTTTATCATCCCGTCTAGCCGCTTATAAGCCGCTTTTAAGTAAGATAAGTCCCCTAGGGGAGATAATGAAGTCGTGATACTTGTTTACCAAGGGGTTGTTTGTTAACCTCGCTATCTTCCCTCTTTCCTTGTACTCCCACACAGGCCATTTTATTTTACATATTTCCAAATATTATGACATATATTTATACTGTCCTCTATACATATCCATCGTTTCCTTGAATATTTTACGAATATTCTCTCTAAATTTATATATATGGATATATAAGCGGGGTCTGGCCAATACAATATTAGAGTGGTATGTAGTAATTGGCGAATTTGCTGAAAGGGTTTAACATGATGAACCAAGCCCTCCCAATGTTTTTTATCGCAGTAGGGACAGTAGGATTTTTTTTATTTATAAAAAGAAAATTCCGCGCTAAATAATTTAAATCTTCTTATGTGCTAAAACCTGTAATATACTTACCTCATTCAAAGAACCTTTTGAATCACAGAATGCCAAAATTAGGCAGTACCCTAGTTTATAGTTTATATTCCTTAAAGAAAAAATATAAAAGATTAATATTCTTAATTTACTTTATTCACTTATATATTTATTCTTAACATGTATACTATATGAAATATTTTTTTATATGAAACGCCTGCTTTTTTTTTATTATTTATATTTAGAATATATATGTTTTTGGTTTATAATGCAACGTGTTTACAGTATAAAAATATTCTGCATTATATATCTGATTCCTTTATGTATTTAATTCTAGACAAATATGAATTAGCTTCGCCCGAGTATTTGTATCTTAAAAGTTTCATCTCAAGCTGATTCGCATATTTAACTATGAAAACAATCAAATATTCACTGCTTTTCAACCTAACTCTTTATACTCTTAAAACTCCATCAAGACAGTCTAGATATTGTCGAAACACGTTTATAGAATAAACAGAATATTAAAAGTACGACATTATCAGTCTAAATCTTTAAAATTTTAAATTTATTATTTATTTATTTATTCAATGACAAGGGGAAATGTTACTTCAAACCGCGTCCCTGTTTATTCTAAGCAACGATGTGAAAATAAAGCTTTTTTTTTTTGTTTTGAAAAATTAAATTTCAAATAGGAAAATTGAATTTTGAAAAATATTAAATAATGTATAATAATTATCTGTGATAAAGGGTTTCGGCGCGCATCACATGAACAACCAACTGGACAGAACATTGATTTCACGTACATTAAAGACAAAAATAAAACGACGCACTAAGAAGATATTATCCAAATGGGATGAAATTTAGTTAGATTTAATATGAAATATATTTACAGAAAACTACCTAAATTTATTCAGAAGATATATATATGTGTGATAAGGTCCTGTCGACTTTTCTGTGATGAGGTATCCTGTCGACTCTTCTGTGATAGCTGTGGTAACCGAGGGTCAAACCTGTAGTAACCGAGAGGGCAGTCAGGGCGTGGAGAGTTTTCCAGTACCTCTCTGCACTTTGGAAGACCTTAACAGTTTTTACAGAGTACAGGCAGTTGTGGTCGAGGCAGAGTGGAAAGCTTGGGAATGTCCACACACACAAAACGAAGAGACACAGTTGTAGTAGGAAAGTTCCGTAAACAGATAGGAGTCGAGCTAAGAGCAAGATGAAGTTAGAATAGTCTTACTGTTCTACATGGTGATGAGGTGGACCTGGGTACAACCGACAAGGGCTCACGCCGATGGTGAAGTGACTCTCTAAGTTCGGCTAAAACCGAGGTTTTATATACTTTTGCCAAGGAGGGAGACATGCGAGAATTTGGACTTTGAACGGGTCCAAAAGGCGTGGGGGCGTCTGCGCTTTTCTGCACCCTTTGACTTTGATGGCAACGACTTGCCAAATTCCTCTTTAGGGTCGTTGGATTTCTATCTCGAATTCTTACTTAGCTCAGCTCTTAATCTATTACATAGTTTTATTTATTCATCCTCAGTTTGTACAAAGTACATTACATATGGTGATGCAATGACACATGTCAATCATGCGTATAAATATTCATAGATGTGTTTCTATATACAACATGACAATCTTGTTATAAGTATTATACAATATAGGGTTGTTGGTTTAAATTACCATAGTTGGGCCCCGGGAGTGAAAGGGTTTATCCGGGTTTAAACGGGTAAAGCCTCTCTAACACAGGTAAGTAATTAAAATTTATTTTAATTAATTTAAACTGTGAAGGTTAAAAAGGGCTATAACAAGATGTTTTGCTTGGATATATCTGAAAATTATAAAAAAAATGAAACTTATGTTCAATATTTAAAAGTTATGATAATCATTATAAAAGAGAAATTTAGATAAAACCTTTGTTTGATAAAAAAATAGTGATGATAAAAATAAAATGATGTTATAAGAGATTGTTGGCGGGCGTTGGAAAGGGTTAGGGGTTAAAGAGTATGCAATTGTAAGTATTACACAGGCAACCAAATACTTAGATCCAGGTGCAAAGCGAGGATATAGACTTGAGCGTCTTCATAGGCAATGTTTCACCTGTGATCCTGTATAAGGTTACAGTGCTTTGTCACAATTGTAGGGTTATTGGGTTGAAAAGTTGTTGAAGAAAAGGTTGTTCATTAATATGATTGAAAGGGGTGAAATGGAGTCATGCGTTAAGTAGAATTGTTGTAGCGACAGTAGGTGACCTGACTTGACTTAGAATCAAAGGTTGATTGTGGTCCGCTAGAGCTAAAAAAATTGAGAGTTGTGAACGCTTTGTGCATGCGTTGGTGATTGTGCTCTGTGCATGTGTGATTGAAATAAAATTTTGAAACGTTTTCAAGCCAGAAGTTGGGATTTTTAAATCTGGGGGAACTGTGTTCAAAGAGTTTGTTGAAATTACGAAATCAAAAAAAATTGTCAAGCAGTACTGTCGTTTTCTACGTTGATGTGAAGCAATGACTATGTGTGTGAGAAGATAGTAGTGAAAAGTACACTGAAGTGGTTAGAGAAATAGATTGCTGTAAACGATTGCTGTGTGCCCGATAGTTGATGATAAACATGGTCATTTTATATAAAGGTATAAAAAGAGAAATTTAGATAAAACCTTTGTTTGATAAAAAAATTAATGATGATAAAAAATAAAATGATGTTATAAGAGATTGTTGGCGGGCGTTGGAAAGGGTTAGGGGTTAAATAATATGCAATTGTAAGTATTACACAGGCAACCAAATACTTACTATGAATAAAAATATAGAAATATCACATTGTGGTTGCATAAAGTTTTAGTGGACAAAATCAAACATACAATATATAAAAGTAATAATAATGAAGAATTAAAGTGTTTTTTGACAACAAATAAGTCCTATGTAATACTAAAATATTATGAAAGATAAAAGTAAAATTGATTTTTTTAATAATGTTGGATTAAAAACTAGTGATTATATAATTGAAAAGTAAAAAATAAAAAATAAAATATTTTATACAAAATAGAATATGATTAAATATTGTGATCTCAATTCAACATGTAAAATGTTTGATATGTAGAAAAAATTAGCGATTTGCACAGGATCAAAAATATCAAAATGTTCAATTTTGGGTAGGTCTTGTTCAAATTCAAATATCTAAATGTTTAAAAGGTTAGGTTAAGATATCGACTGCTAATGTAGTAAAAGGTGTGGAATAAAAAGGAATGCGGGACATGGGGAATGTAGGACTGGGGCCGAGTTAGGGGGAAGGGGGGTGATGGATTTAGGGACGCGGGAATGGTCTCGAGATGTTTAGTCTATCGTCACTGGGGCCTTTGGTATGCCAACTAGCAGTTTACATTTTTATGACTCTTTGTCTGGGAATTTGTGAAATTCCCGAGGAAATATAAATGGTTGATGTGAGACACGTGTTACACATGGCGATCATTCCGATAGCGGATATTTAGATGACAGCTTTGTGAGCGGGGTGCAGTGGGTATTGTTTTTGAAGGGGGAGATATGGGGCTTGTCTACAGCGCACGTGCTTAAATTCTTTCTCTTCTAGTCTGGATCTGGTGGGTTCATAGAAATCTTTATATTGTGTGAAAGAGAGTAAGTAAGTAGGTAATACAGATCCAAATGGGTTGGTGTAGAGTATGTAGATAGAATAGGTTTGTGAATTTAACGGGAAATTTTCTGGTCGCTACATGAGCTTTGTTTTAAGACGATCGATGTTAAATAAATCTGGATTTAAATGTATATATAAAGTTGGAATCCTCTGATAAGTATGAGTAAAGGATATGAAGCGTACGAGGATACTTTTCTTTTAAACTTTAATGAAGATTCAAGCTTTCGGGCGAAAACAGCCCTTCTACAGGAAATTATAGAAAACATTTTCAAAAAGAAACGTTTGTAAACAAAAATGGTATCTCTATTGATCTTGTAACGCGTGAATAAATCTCACATTCACGCGACCCAGACTATGATACATTGAATAAATCTGCTAAGTTGAGACTTTTCAAAGTAAATCAAACTGGCATAGGGCAACTATGGTACACAATTTATGGAAATATTGCTTTATATGCATCAGGAATCTCTATATGTTGGTTGATACTATTGTATTTCAAAGAGAGCAACGCCTCGACGACTAATCTTTTAAATTTGCTGTTGATATTAGAGTAATATGCTTGTGGTTGGGATGTGTTAAAAGAATGTCCCGTTTGTCTAATATGTTGTACGATAAGGGACTTGGGTTCATTATTTCTAATGCTTCTGTGATGTTCGTCCATTCTGTCCTTGATTCGTCTGCCTGTTTCTCCTATGTATATACTATTACAGTTTGAGCACTTTAATGAATATACGGAGTTTGTCAAAAAAGGTAGGGTAACGGGAAAACTATTCTTGGTTATGGGATTTCTGATTATTGTTTCTAATTTGGGGGTGTTGGTGTAAAAGGTACGAATACCATAGTTATTTTTTAGGAATCTAGAATTTTGACACTATGAGTAGAGAATGGGATGGTGCATATGGATCTATAAACTTGGCTATTAAGGTGCTGTTGGGGATTATAAAAATGTCTGAGTATGAATTTTTTTGGGTATCCAGAGTTCATCAGGTGACCGATTACGTTTTGGGTTTCTATTTGTTTGAATTCTTGCGTAGAACAGTGTGTGAAAATGCGTTTCGACAAGGTTTTTACGGTGTTAATCTTATGGCTAAGGGGGCAGTATGATGTGTAGTGAATATAGGAGGGATAGAAAGAGGGCTTATAGTAAACATTGGTTATGTATCTGCAATTCTGTCTTGTAATCAGAATATCTAAAAAGGCTAGTGAACTATTGCTTTCTTTTTCTATTGTGAATTGTATTATCAGGGTAAAGTGAATTTAATTTGGTATGAATTTTGTCTAAGGAATCTATTTTAATTATACTAAATATGTCATCTATATATCTAAACCAAGTTAAGATATCTAATGGAAAATGATCTGTTATTAACTTGTCTATTTTCCGCATGACTATTTCTGATAGTGGTGAAGAAAGAGGGCTGCCCATAGGAGTACCTTTAGATTGCCTATAGTAACGTTTGTCAAAATTAAAAACACTATTGTTCAAACAAATCGATATTAAGGAGGTTAATTTAGTTATCATGCCTGCAGAGTAACCATGCATCTGTAGGGATTCTGTGGTGCATTCTATAATGAGGGGGTGGGGGAGACTAGGGTAAAGATTGATTACATCAAATGATATCATTAGAGTGTTGGGAATAACCGGTAAATGTTGAATATTGTATAAGAATTTAGGTGTGGAAAAGAAATGGACGTCGAGACGTCGCCATCTTTAAGTATGGGAATAATCATTTTAGCTAGAAACTGAGCTAACGGGGCTGTAGGAGAGAGATGAAATGCAACTATTGGTCTGAGGGGGATATCTGTCTTATGTACCTTAGGTAGTCCATAGATATAGGCTTGACCGTGTAGATTCGAAAGAAAGTTTCGGAGTTCATCAGTTGTGATTAATTTGTTCCTACTAAGGATTCTGAGTTCTTTTTTTATATTTGGAGTTCGAGGCAGTCTGATCTTCTGCTGTGGCCGGGGTGAATACCCCTGAGTTGTACAAGATCTGATTCATCTTTGAAACGTAGTTTTTATATTCCCCAACAGCACCTTAATAGCCAAGTTTATAGATCCATATGCACCATCCCATTCTCTACTCATAGTGTCAACAATTCTAGATTCCTAAAAAATAACTATGGTATTCGTACCTTTTACACCAACACCCCCAAATTAGAAACAATAATCAGAAATCCCATAACCAAGAATAGTTTTCCCGTTACCCTACCTTTTTTGACAAACTCCGTATATTCATTAAAGTGCTCAAACTGTAATAGTATATACATAGAAGAAACAGGCAGACGAATCAAGGACAGAATGGACGAACATCACAGAAACATTAAAAATAATGAACCCAAGTCCCTTATCGTACAACATATTAGACAAACGGGACATTCTTTTAACACATCCCAACCACAAGCATATTACTCTAATATCAACAGCAAATTTAAAAGATTAGTCGTCGAGGCGTTGCTCTCTTTGAAATACAATAGTATCAACCAACATATAGAGATTCCTGATGCATATAAAGCAATATTTCCATAAATTGTGTACCATAGTTGCCCTATGCCAGTTTGATTTACTTTGAAAAGTCTCAACTTAGCAGATTTATTCAATGTATCATAGTCTGGGTCGCGTGGATGTGAGATTTATTCACGCGTTACAAGATCAATAGAGATACCATTTTTGTTTACAAACGTTTCTTTTTGAAAATGTTTTTCTATAATTTCCTGTAGAAGGGCTGTTTTCGCCCGAAAGCTTGAATCTTCATTAAAATTTAAATGTATGAATGGCTGGGAGGTTGTAGGCGGTATAATTCGAAATAGTTGCGTCTCGAAGATATCTGGAGTCAAATGATTGAATTCATTGAGATATACATCGGTAGACATTCGCTGTGGGTTTTGAACAAATCGAGTTTGTGGACGTGTGATGTACAGAACATTCTCTGTGTAATATTTTAATTTATCGACATGTATAGTGTCACTGTCTCTATTGAGGGGTTTATTGGGGCGATCTATTCGAACGACATTGGGTGAGATTATTTCAATTATTGTGTATGGTCCAGTAAAATATGGTGTTAATTTACCTCAGTTGGGATGTCTATAATTTTTGACCGAAACAAGATCATTCACTTTGAAATGTGGTGTTCTGTGCTGCTTATCAAATGTTTCTTTATCTTTTTTATGCTTATTTTGGGTACGAGAGCGTGCTATCTCTCTAGCTCTAATTATTTCGTGGCATGGGTTAAGATGAGTTCTTAGATCTGGGGGGACAACATTGAACATTAAATAGGTGGGCGGAAAACTTGCGACAGAATGGGGTGTGTTATTATACGTTTGAGTGATGCGCTTAACTAGTTGAGTCCAGAAAGCTTTTGGATTTTCTATATAAACTAGTCTGAGCTTGCCTGTAATGGTGGCATTTAAGCGTTCTATTAAACCGTTTGATTGTGGGTTATTGCTGGTGGTGAGTAGGGGTTGTATACCATGTGTTATTAGAAATTTACGCAATTTTTCTGAGGTGAAAGCGTGCGCTCTGTGAGATAACAGACGTTTTGGAAATCCATGTTGTAGTACAGTTTTGAGGGTTTGAATGTACGTTAGGGTACTGGTTTACTGGTTAAACTCCCTTTGAGAGTGGTGAAAGCTTGTTGGCAGTTTTATGGTCTATTTGAAATATATAGTTGATGTATATAGTTGTTCATTTGTTTTAAATAAATATTAAATTGATGTATATAGTTGTTCATTTGTTTTAAATAAATATTAAATTGATGTATATAGTTGTTCATTTGTTTTAAATAAATATTAAATTGATGTATATAGTTGTTCATTTGTTTTAAATAAATATCAAATTGATGTATATATTTGTTTAGTTATTTTGCATATTTTTCATCTGTGAATTAATCTTATAATTTGGTCTGTGAAAATAAAAATATTGGACCAGTGACCAAAACAAACTGTAAATAGATCGCTTAATGTTATATAGTTAGTATAGAGAATTGTTAGGCAGGATATATATTTAAATGTTATGCTTGTGTAATTTTAATCTTAATTGAATAAAAAATTATAAATTTAAATGTGTTATAAATCTTAAATACCAAGCATTAAAACAACTGGCGACGAGGAAAAGCAAATTTTGTAAAGAAAAAAGAATTTAAATAGTGAAAAGAAATTATACTTTAAAAATGTCTTCAAGTATGTTTGAAAGATTTGACGAAAGTCTAGAGAATGTTGAGAATTACATTTATCGCTTGAAGCAATTCATGCTAATTTCTAAAACAAAAGAAGACTTTAAGACGCCATTTCTTATTTCAAGCATCGGCCCTAAATACTTTGGTATCTTGCGAAATTTGGTTTTTCCGGGGGAAGTTGATCAAGTTCCCTTTGATGAATTATGCAAGATCTTATTGAAACATTTCAATCCTAAGACCAATATAATATATGAAAGATTTGTATTCCAGAAAATGGATCAAAAATCAGGCGAGGCAATTTCGAAATATATAATACGCCTAAAAGAACAGGCTCAAAGGTGTAACTTTGGTGATTTTCTGCAAGAATCCCTAAGAGACAGATTTGTAGCGGGCATCATTGATACACCAACCCAAAAGAAGCTACTACAGGAAGAAGGATTAACTTTTGAGGGAGCATTAGACATCGCTCTGTCTGCGGAGTCAGCAGATAATGACCTAAACAACATCAAGAGATCCGAAGATGCCCATCGGTCCCCACAGCATCTTCATGCCATCAATAATCCCTGCAAACACTGTGGTAAGAGCAACCATCTACACTATAATTGTTTTTTTTAAATCAGCTAATTGTAGAGTTTGTGGTAGGGTAGGGCATATTTCTACAATATGTTATAAAAAAGACAGTTCTGCCCGTAAATTGCCCAGAAATCCCAGAAATACTTTTAATAAATTTAAAAAGCATGCTAATGATAATAATCCTTCGGGATCTCAAAATAATTTATCATTGAATAATATAAATTTACATCCTCCTTTGACTGAAACAGTATATGTAAATAATATAAAATTGTTGGCTGAAATTGATACTGGAGCAGCCATTACTACATTAACTAAATATGAGTACTTTAAATATTTCAAAAATGTTAAATTAAATAAATGTAATACAGTCTTGACCGGCTATAGTGGCTCTAAAATACCTATTTTGGGCAAGGCTAAATTTGATATAAAATTAAGAAATGTTTCTAGAACCATTGAAATACTAATAACTAATTTAAATTGTTCTAAATTTCTCTTAGGAAGAGATTTCCTTAATCTTTTCAATATCTCATTCAATTATTTGCATAAATTGGACTCTTTTAGTATAGATTCACTTTTAAATGATTACGAGTCCATTTTTGAATGCAAATCTGACCCTATTAAAGGTATCAAATGCCATCTTGATGTAAAAGCCTCCAAATTCAATAGTCAATATGTTAACAGTAAATTTAAAGTGGATGAGACTGTGAAGTTTAGGTGGATTACTAATGGGCATCCCTCTTGGTATACAGGAAAGATAATTAAAATACTAGGAAGGAATGTTTATTTAATAAAACAAGGTGACAGTATAAAAAAGGTTCATCAAAACTACATTAGAAAAATGTTGCCTGGTAAATCACATCCCACTAATATGAATGATGCTGAACGTGTGCCAACTCCAATCTCGGAGGAGAAAAGTGTCACAACCCCCAGGTATCCTCAGAGGGAGCGCAGATGTCCGCAGAGATATGGAGAGTAAATAAATAAATAAGGGGGGCCAAGCCTAAGAAGGGGGAATTGATGTATATAGTTGTTCATTTGTTTTAAATAAATATTAAATTGATGTATATAGTTGTTCATTTGTTTTAAATAAATATTAAATTGATGTATATAGTTGTTCATTTGTTTTAAATAAATATTAAATTGATGTATATAGTTGTTCATTTGTTTTAAATAAATATCAAATTGATGTATATATTTGTTTAGTTATTTTGCATATTTTTCATCTGTGAATTAATCTTATAATTTGGTCTGTGAAAATAAAAATATTGGACCAGTGACCAAAACAAACTGTAAATAGATCGCTTAATGTTATATAGTTAGTATAGAGAATTGTTAGGCAGGATATATATTTAAATGTTATGCTTGTGTAATTTTAATCTTAATTGAATAAAAAATTATAAATTTAAATGTGTTATAAATCTTAAATACCAAGCATTAAAACAATAGTTTTCTCGGTGTTCGTAAGTGTTGTGTTTCAACGTTGTTGCGGACTTAGTAAAAATGTTATTCAGTGATTTCAGATTAGATGTGTGGTGAAAGTGCGACTTTCGACGTGGACACGCTTTGGGGTGAGGTGTGTCACAGGCATGAAGGCGTCTTTGTGGCCTGTTAAGTGAGAAAAATTGTTGTGATGCGCTGTGTGACACGAGTGAGTGAATTGATAGAAAGGTGTCACGTGAAGTCTTTGTTTTTGGTACAGCATCTAACTTGTTTCAGCATGAATAACAAATTTACTAGTCATGGTTGGTGGTTGTACAAAACACATCGAGATATTTTGGCTGTTAGTGGATGTGGCACGTTTAGTGGCGACGATATGGAGCTTGTGTGGCTCGAGATTGATTTGTTGCTAAGTCGCGCGCTGATATATGGTGGCCAATTGTATAAAGTGATAGGGTGTGTGTTGAAGTTTGTTGAGAGAGATGTGTGAATAACTGCAAGTAAAAGGAAAGGGCGAGGGAGTTTACTATGTTGGATTTTAACTTGTTTTGGGGAAGGACAGTTACTTTTCTAGTTGTGATTTTGATGATATAGTATCTTTCGATTTTTGCAATTTAAAAAAAAATGCGTTTCACCTATTTTTATTAAAATTTTAATATATTTTTTAAATCGTTGATTATGGTAGTGCAAAAATTATCCTTGTAAAAGGGCAATGGCGTGATAGTAACTTATAATTTGAATGGGGCGTTCACATAAAATAGTGAACATAACAATGGTTTTTGCAAAGTTTTGAGTATTTGATTAAGAAATTAGTGTTTTGTTATAAAAAGAAGATATTAAGAAAAAACACAAATAAGTTTAGAATTATAATTCGAGTAATTAAAAAATAATGATTTTTTTAAATGTAAAATTGAAAGTAATGAATTTAAATTTATAAGTTGCTTAAAATAAAGAAAAATTGATAAATGAGGGTGTGAAAGATTTAAAATTTGAATTGAAATGATATAAAAATAGTAAAAATTTATTTAAAATGTTTACAGAGAAAATAAACATTAATTTCATGGAGAATCAAGTTGTGAGCATGAGGAGAAAGTTACGTAGGTTTTTAAAACTCACAGTTTTGAGGATTGTTCAGTCAGGAGACTTGGTCATTAGTTGTCGTCCTGATGACGCGGAAGACGCTCCATGTAGAGCTTGTAGACGCTTGTGACTTCTGTTTGGCGACGGCGGCATGTCGCCTGGAAGAGATGCAAGGCCGAAGGTGGGGAACTTCTCACAGGCTTATTTTGCGGGATTTTCGGCTGTGTCGTTGGGGGGTTGACAGCTTGCTGCTGAAATATCGTCTCTTTTTGGGGGAGAGATTGATTGGTCGTTTCGTTGGAATGGCGACGGGCTTGTTCCTCCATCTTTGCTCTTCCTCGCTTCTATCTGGACAGACTTCCTACTTTCTTCGTTGTGGTCATCCTGTCGGCTTATCTGTGATAAGGTCCTGTCGACTTATCTGTGATGAGGTTTCCTGTCGACTCTTCTGTGATAGCTGTGGTACCTGAGGGTCAAACCTGTAGTAACCGAGAGGGACAGTCAGGGCGTGGAGAGTTTTCCAGTACCTCTCTGCACTTTGGAAGACCTTAACAGTTTTTACAGAGTACAGGCAGTTGTGGTCGAGGCAGAGTGGAAAGCTTGTGAATGTCCACACACACAAAACGAAGAGACACAGTTGTAGTAGGAAAGTTCCGTAAACAGATAGGAGTCGAGCTAAGAGCAAGATGAAGTTAGAAGAGTCTTACTGTTCTACATGGTGATGAGGTGGACCTGGGTACAACCGACAAGGGCTCACGCCAATGGTGAAGTGACTCTCTAAGTTCGGCTAAATCCGAGGTTTTATATACCTTTGCCGAGGAGGGAGACATGCGAAAATTTGGACTTTGAACGGGTTCCAAAAGGCGTGGGGGGCGTCTGCGCTTTTCTGCACCCTTTGACTTTGATGGCAACGACTTGCCAAATTCCTCTTTAGGGTTGTTGGATTTCTATCTCGAATTTCTTTCTTAGCTCAGCTCTCAATCTATTACATAATTTTATTTATTCATCCTCAGTTTGTACAAAGTACATTACATATGGTGATGCAATGACACATATCAATCATGCGTATAATTATTTATAGATGTGTTTCTATATACAACATGACAATCTTGGTATAAGTATTATACAATATAGGGTTGTTGGTTTAAATTACCATATATATATATATAGTGATTTAATCAATAAGGGGTTGTCCTCATTCTGGTATTTATGCAAGCTGTTATTCGGCTTGGCATTGATTAATAGAGTTACAGGTTGTTAATACTATCATATAATGGAATAGTGTCAATGTCGATGTAGTCGACCTAGAGATGATGCCGCAGAGTGCCGCGGTCCTCCCGCCACTACTACTGGCCAGTGTGGGAGCCCCGTCACTCCCCGGTCCTGCAGCTCAACGCCACCACAGCCTCCGTCTTCACGCTGCCGGGACTGCAGACCTGCCGCGACGTCTGGAATATGCGGTAGAACTACCACCGCTGAATTGTAGTTTAATAAAATATACTTCCCAAATTTGAAGTATTTTGAGCACATTCGACCTCGTCATTATATTCTTTTTGATTTTTACACACTCTGCAGATTTTTTCTCACTAAGAATAGATGTACTTTGTAGTACTGTAAGAGACATTCCTAACAGACGGCCCGCGGCAACCCGGGTGGCGGTAGCCCGCCTCCCTAATGGTCACGGCGGCCCGACCAATCAGGTGTCGAGGCCACAGAGTACAAGTGGACAACGGTGGCGTCGAGGCACGTGCTACTTTCAGTATAATTTTTGTTGTCTTGTGTATTTTTTTTATAAATAATTTTATCGCCTACAATATAAGTGAGACTTTTTATTTTAGTGAGAGACGACGACCAGAGGAAGCTGTGTTATTCGCCAATATGGCGTCAGGTCATCGATGATTTCTGAATCCTTAAAACAGAAGAGTAGATTGCTTACGATTACAGTCTCTGCTCTTCTGCGAAAGGGGAAGGCCTTAAGCAGGGTTTCCTCAATAATGAGGCCCTCTTCAACGAGATTCTTGGTGTGTCTTGGTGGAAAGGCCAACGAGGATGTGACCATTCATTATGAACACCCACTTGGAAGCTATGGTTTCGGGCTAATGGCCCTCTTCAATCTAAAGTGTGCTTAGCTTGCTAGTTTGAAGAGACTGTCATTAAAACTTGAATAGTTTTTGCATCTGTTTTGACAAGAGAAGTGATTCCACTTTTAATAGGGATAAAATTTATTTTTTATCAATTCACCATTAAAAATAATATGATAATTATTATTTTGTTATCCTTATGATTATTTGACTCTATGTTGCCTTCTTGCAATAGCTCCTCTAATGAGGCGAATACCTAAACTTCAGAGAAACGGCTCGGCTATCACGACTTACTAAAAATAATTAGAAAAATGGATATCTCTGTTTACGTGCCTCTTTCTAAGGCATTCCACGAAGATATCAAAATATAAATCATACTCCTGGACCCCCCGTTGTGCAAGACTAGCCCCAGGACGACAATATTGCAGCCATGTTGGGAAAGATGACGCGACCTTGGGACGCCTGGAGAAGGAGGATGCTCCAGCTGACACCGGTATATGTTGCGGTTTCACGTTCGCTGCCAACAGTCCGGCCTAGGAAGCCATGGGACGTGGTGCTGCTGTCAGGTAACCTACTCTCTCTATCCCTCTTCCTATCTTGTCTTCACATTTATAGTATTTATAAATACTATATTTTTCTCATATGCAAAAATATCTTGTTCTATTAATACTCATCTTATATTTCTTTCTTTTTTGTCATTGTAAAGCCTGTCGAAGGACGCATGCGTCCGAAAGCTGGCAATTAAAGTTCTTATAAGACACTCGTCTTCAATCGTCGTTATATTTTGTTATTTTTATTCGAAATGTTAAATTTAGTTGATACTTTTATAGTCTTAGATAAAACAGTAGGTCGCTGAGCATAGCGTTTCTTTAGTGATGGATAAGACACGCATTTGCTCAAAGACCTACGGTATTGATTTAAGAACTAATAGGTGATTATATACATATCCTTCAAATTTTATGCTCTACTATAGAATCTTAAAAAAGTTATGAAAAATTATTTCATTTATTCCTTCACAACCCATAGATTAGTTGGAAGTATTTTGTCCTATTTGACCTTCCTTTCTAAAGCTTGTCTTTTTATTTTGTGATAGTTTTATTGGGTATTTTCGGAGAAATATCATATTATATATTATATTATTCAAAATATATATCATTTTATAATCTATATTCAGATATTTTAAATCAAATTTAACATAATAGATGTATATTTTTGTATGAAACATTTCTGCGCAAAAAAAAGCAACATATTTATTTATAAAAATGCACAGTTGTAAATAGAATTAGTACTTAAATACTTAAACTAATATGTTCCATTGCATTTTTATAGATATTTTTAAAATTAATTTTATTCTCTATTTAAATAAGTTAATGATTTTCTTCAGTGCACACACACAACACATTGGCACATTTTTTTATAAAGGTAAAATTTCATTTTTAGGCGCTGTTTCTCTTCTTTATTCTCGCCAACTTTGGAGAGAATCGTGTAAAACTTTTTCATACACAAACACAACAAAATTAAACGTTTTCTTTTAATATTTATTTCATTATCGTTTATTTATAGACGAGAGAACATACCCGTTATATTCGACCGGGTTTTACCCGAGTGAAAGTTTGCCGATCAACATTGTTTTAACAATAGTATCATATCAGTAGTGTGATAAATGCATTAATATATCATCGTTATTATTTTTATATTTTGTAGAAAATGTAGGTTTTATAGTTAGTTATTTGTATTTTTTCCATAAGCGCTTTGAATAGCCTATATTTTATTTATATTGTATGTTTATCTATACATCTACTAGATAAATATATGAATTGTTATTAGTAGGTTTAATGGGAAAGATTGAAAGTGGCCTTTTAAAAATCCTTATGTATAGAGAGAGCTGACCCCTGTCACGCGTTGCTACGATTTAGGTAAAAAGTAATTAAAATCTACTCATTATATTTATTCGAGTGTTCATGGATAAATAATATTTACACGCATATTTACGGCGTACACGAATAAACCAGGTTTTCTGACGCGTAAGCTGACCGCATACGGTTGTCCATTTGAGAAACATGGATTCTCCTAATCTACCCCCACACTTAATGGTTATTGCAAAATCAATCAGGAAACTGCAAACGTTTGGATTTAAATGGCGTATATGTTAGAGAGGTTCAGTGGAATACGTGGCAACAGTTGATATTCTATCTTAATTTACATTCAAAAGTCTAGCTTCGATGCCCTTGTTCATAGTCTTTTTAGCCAGAGGTCTTGTAATGCTGCAAAGTCGTGATGGATTGATGTTAGAAGAAGTATGATAAGCACGCTAAGTTGTTTAATTTAGTTGTAGGGCATATTTTGCATATTACATTATTCTATTGACCAAATTATATTTTATTGCACACTATATATAAAAATATCGGCGCAACAAGAGTAGTTGTCTAATCTATATGAAATTATTATAGAAAGACTTCGACCAAACGTATAAATAATTAAATTTGATGGCCTATTTGCGCAAAACAAAAGCTTTGGTGCATCTGAACTGAGCATCCGCACGAGTATTCTATACCCAATATTCGGCGTGGCACGAGCTGATTTCCAAAACTTCCGTTTTAGTTTTTTTTTTTTTTGCACACACACAGTAAGCATATTTCTACTGTATCAATACTTCCGTTCAAACAATAATAGCTTAGGCAGCCATTCCATCCTACGATGTATCAATACTTCGACGAAAGGTTCGTTCTCATTACAAACATATCTCAGAGTTTAAAAGAGGCTGTGCCATTGAATTGAAATAGGCCGGTTGGTTAAATCGACTAAGCTCGCGACATCTGTTACCGAATTGATGCAGCTATTAGACAATATTTCCAAGAGTGTGTCAACAACGAGAAAATGCAATGTCAGAGCTATTGTCAGAACTGCTGTTGCAACACCAGATTCTAGTTATCTACCACCCAACGTATGGCCGGCATTCAGGTGTCTAAAATTACCATCAAGAGACAACTAAGAGAGCGGAATCTGAGATCTAGTTGACCATTACGATACCTACCCCGCACACCCTTACCCCAAAATGTCCAACTAAAGTGAGGTCGGGATAAAATTATTTCTGCGTTTGGATGTTCGAAACTCTTAAGCATGTCGTTTAACAATTATTCCATAATATTGGGGATAAAAGACCGCCTTGAGGGGCATTCTTTTGTTAGTTTCTTTGAAACATTAATATCTTCATATGAGAAATTTGCCCTTCTCTCATTGATTAAATAAAATTGTATAATTCTTATTGAATTGATGGGAATGTTATCTAAATCGAGTCTTCTAATAATTGCTGGCCACCATGCGTTGTCGAATGCGGCTACTATATCCACTGTAATCAAAGAAGTCAGTTCTCCTTGCCTTTGTTTCAGTGTGGTTTCCATTATATCTTCCATTGCACTGTTCATTGAGTTATTTTTGATAAATCCGTGTTGCCTTGCACTCATTAAATTATTCAGTTCATAATATTTATTGATTTTGTTTTTAATTATGTTTTCAAATATTTTAGAAATGTTTAACGTCGATGAGATTGGTCTTGAGCTTTTGCTTGTTTCATAATTAATTTTATTAGATTTTGGAATGATCTTTACAATAGAGTCTTTCCATATATCCGGATAATCCAATACACTTGTTTATATATTTGTTGTAATATATTGTTATATATTGTTGTAATATCGGGATTAAAAGTGTACCTGCATATTTGATGCATTATATTCTAATAATAATATTTTCCTCTTTATCTGAATTTACATCATCATATAAAAAAAATTCATTCAAGAGACTTTTCATTTTTTTCAAAGTATCCGGTATATTATCGATCATTGGAAGTCCTATATTGTTGTTGGATGATCTCAGAGATTTAAATATTTGATAGGCGTTTCCAAATGGGTTGTTTGATTTATTTTCTCTCTCTCTTTAATAAATATTCTCCAACTTTTCTTCTTAGCTCTTTCAATAAGGTTAATATACTTGTTTCTTGCAAATTTGAAGGTTCTTTTATAGATAACTCTATGCCGTACAATAAGTTTCTAATATAATAAAAATCATTTACTTTTTTTTTCAAGATTCCCATTCCACCACTTTATATTAGATATGAAAGAGTTTGATTTTATTTCGAGAGACGAATAAGCTGCTTCACTATTTATGTCCATAAGTTTCGTCATAACCTTGTCAACATCTGTAGTATTAGATGCCCGATTTATTTCATTCGATAAGTTATGTACATCTTGAATTGATATCATTTCAGTATGTTTTTCCCAGTTGGCATTTTTTCACTGAATTTCCATGTTGACCTTTGCCCAATTCTCTGCACTTTAAAATTATATCGAATGTCGAAGGTTATTGCTACATGATCGGAAATACTTTTAAAAGCTGATGTGCTCCAATTCTGTATCAGTTTTATAGAATTTTTGTTTGATATTGTTAAATCTATTATACTTGCATTTCGGCATGTAGGCGCTTTAAGGTTATGGATAAACAAGTTATATTCATCCACAATAGAGTGGAATTTGTAGCCATTAGAGTTGATTATATGGTCGTACCATACAGGATGTCGAGAGTTAAAATCAGCACAGAGGATAATTGGCTGTAGTCCGAAAGTTTCCAAAAGTTCTTTAATGAATATTTGGTGAGTATTACCGAAGTTGTTAGTGTGAATGTAGAAGTTTGAAATAATAATGTTTGAATTCTTTGAATGTATAAAAATAGTTGTACAAAAAGAATTAGTGAATCTATCAATTCTCGTATATTTAATGCTATTCTAAGAATAATCGTTGCTGTGTAGACTGTTGTATCTGTTTTAAAGTAAACAATTTGTGAGTCATTATTGAATATCGTTCCCCCTAACATATAAGGCTTGATTAAATAATAGATCAGGAAGGTTGGACACAACAGAGGCTCGAAGTTCATCTAATGCTATAACACTTTTCCTTACATTTTGTTGAATACATTTTATTCCTTGTTTAGTTACCTTCATTGTTTTTTTTTTCTCCTTCCTTCACCTCTTTTCCTCCTTTTCCTGTTGTGATGGAGTGTCTATTCATTTGTACGGAAAAACACCTTTATTTCTACAATTCTTTCAAATTGAATTTTGTATAGAGGACAAATAACTAGAATTGGCTTTATGGTTGAGTGACGAGTTTTTAAATTTTGGATGCTTTGGGCAGCTTTAGCATTTTTCTACTCCGGTGCATTCGTGATCTCCTTACGTTCCACATATCTTTATACTTGGACAATCGGCTAATTTATGACTTTGGTTGAAATGCAAACATTTTTGGCATTAATTAACCAAAATTTTATCTTCTACGGGGCATCTTTCATGATCAGTATATATATTATTACCCATTTTTAAAAAAGTATCTGGTATACTCTTGGGGAAACTCTTGAAACAATATTATGTTGCGGTGAATTAGATTCCAATCTAAATAATACTTTTATATCATTTAGTTTGGGATTCATTTTACATATTGTTTGAACTAAACCTGTAATTTCTGTGATTTTGCTAACGTTTTCTCATGAGAAGAGTGGATCTCGCTGCCTAGGAATATAGATTTTACTTGTTTTATTGATAACATCCGATATAATTAATTCTTCCTTCAAAGAGTTCAAGGCTACTTCACTGGGAGGTCTTTATAATTATTGTATTTCTGGCATTTATCACTTTATTTATTCTAATTCGCCTTCCTTCCTCTCTTAATTCTTTTATTCTGTTTGATATCGATTGAAATACATTAGATTTAGATTCATTATTCAATGGCAAAGCGACTAGTGTGTATTCGTTGTTCAGATTTTGTTTCTTCTCTATAACTTCTTTAGTGTTTATGTTACGAACAGCTTGAGTGTATGAAGACCTATTGGACTGCAAATCGCTCTGGATTCTTTCAAATTTTTGGTCGATGATATTTGTAAATGAGGCTGACATCTGATCATTAAATTCTGATTGTTTATTTCTTTAAAGGATACGATTCCGCCCTTAGTTTGCTTAACCATTGTTGATAAAAAATATATATATATATAATTTTTCGTAAAATTATTTTGGCCTTGTTGAAATTTCTTAATAAAATATTCATATATTTCTTCTAGTTTAACATTTAATGTTTGAATAATTGCATCCATGATTAACTTAATCTAGGATGTTTCTATTATTTCTAAATAAATAGAATAAAATTATAGCTTACTATTGTTTATCGCGGAGAGCTATTCAAGGTCTTAAATAAGCTGTAAGGTTTAAATATGTGATTATATAAGGGTATTATTAGTAAATATTTCGAATAAAATTTAGGCTTATAAAATGTTTATTGCGGAAAGCTCTTCAAGGTTGCATTAAAATAAACTTTTCTTCGTTTTCTTGGACTTTTACCTACGTAGATTATATAGAACACCTCTCCCGTCAAAATTAGACGCCCATCTATTGACTGTCGCCCCGAACTAGCGACTTCGCGTTCGTGACAACACCATCTTTGGCAACTGAGAAGCGCCTGATTTCGGGGTATGACCCTCATCAGTTCAGGGCGGGTTTTATTCATATAATGAGATTCAGAAGGGAGCAAATTAAATCTTTAGAGTTCGCCAAAGAGGAATTTAGTTGCTAGGCCATAAGCCAAAATATAGATGAAAAATTTGACGGGAGGATATAGATCTATAAAATAATGGACTCCTCTCCCGTTAAAATAAAAGTCGAAACTAGACGCCATCTATTGACCGTCGCCACAAACTAACAGCCTCGGGTCGATGACAAAGCCACAACACCAGCTCAGACAAACTAAAGAAGCCAAACACCATACTCGCCCAATCTCTCGCCTATCAGCTACTTCAAGTACCTCATGTACTTACTACACGCGAAATGTTTTAAAATTCGAGCTAATATCCAAACAGGTTTCAATAATTAAAAATAGGCATTTCCAGATCGCGTAACTGAGTGTTGCTGATGGGTTCCGCCATCTATCTAATAAATAAAATCTAATCTTTGATCTGTAATTATTCAAGAATATTTACCAAATGCCCTTTTTTAATGAATCAGGAAAACCCATCAACCTTCGCGATTGAGGCTGTTAGCTCTCGTCAGCAGGTAGAAGGCTGTACCTCAATGACGAAAAAAGAATATAATTCAAAGAATTGTATTTAAGGCTATAAGTGGGTGAAAACGCCAATCTATATAAAGTAGCTCAAAGTATTGGAATGTACACTGGTCGGCAAAATTGAAGGAACAAACTTTATTTTTTTCATTCATCTTAAATTTCATTTAACATTTATCAATGCAAATTTATACACAAATTTATTATTCCATTATTGATTTAAATACCCGAAATCAAAAATATCTAACATATATTTTATGCATATTAACCGGTCAAGCAATGATCTTCTTGCAGTCAGTGCATAAATATCTTGGTTATTGTTGTTAATATGGGGTGTGATCGCCTTCAACTGATAGACAGGCTCTACATCGGCGACCCATACTAAGAATTAGGGAGTTTATCAGCTCCTTTGGAATCAACGCCTACTCTCGTGTTAAGGCAGTTTCTAGTTCATGGGTGCTTCTAAGAAGGGGTTGGTAAGATTAGATCCGCCGTTCTAGATTGTCCCATACATGCTCAATGGAATTTAGGTCTGGAGATCGAGCTGACCAATTCATCCGAGCAATGGCATGGTTTTGGAGAAAAGTGTCGACCACACAGGCTTAGGTGGACGGGTATTATCCTCCATTAGAAGTAAGTTTTCCTCCCATTTTCAATGCTTGAGGCATCACATATGCTGCCAAGATCTCGTCTCGATACCTCTGTCCAGTCAGGGTTCCTTGCCGAAAAATATGGAGTGCGGTTGCGACCGCCCAAAAAAATTCCAGCCCAGACAATAAAACCTTGGCTTCTGTAGGGATCCCTTTCAACCTTATTCCGGGGATTATTTCTCGTTCCTATCTCTCTCTAGTCAAAACCACGACGATAATCGCGGTTTAGAGAGAATCTGGACTCATCAGTGAACATTACACAGTCTCCATTCATCTGGATTCCAGGCGACATGTTGTCTGCACCAATGTTTCCTTTCTCTCTTTGAGGTGGTCTCATTGGCACACAAATTATTGTCATCGAGCATAGAGGCCCTTCATGGGAAGCCTTCTGCCCTATTGTATCAGTTGGAATGGGAGAACACTTTATTCTAATGAATGATAATGCCCGTCCACATAGGTCTGGTGTGGTCGACACTTTTCTCCAAAACCATGCAATTGCTCGGATGAATTAGCCAACTCGATCTCCAGACCTAAATCCCATTGAGCATGTATTGGACAATCTAGGACGGCGGATCTCATCCCTACACAACTCCCTCCTAGAAACACTCATGAGCTATAAATAGCTTTAACATAAGAGTGGGTGTTGATTCCAAAGGAGCTGATAAACTCCCTAATTCTTAGTATGGGTTGCCGATGTAGAGCCTGTCTATCAGTTAAAGGCGATCACACCCCATAATTAACAAAAATATCCAAGATATTTTGCAATAACTGCAAGATCATTGCTTGACCGGCTACGTGTTAGATTTCTTCGATTTCGGGTATTTCACTCAATAATGGAATAATAAATTTGTGTATAAAATGTCATCGATAAATATTCAATAAAATTTGAAATGAATGAAAAAATATTTTTTTCTTTAAATTTATGGGGAATAATTAATAATCAACGATAAGTTGTAATCTACATCAACAGATGGCCCAATAACATGCCTATATAAACCTCTCATTCCCGTACAATTTCACCTTTATTAAGATTTTTAATGAGTTTATTAACTTCGAAACATCGAATTTCATATTACCAGAAAAGAACTACTCGCTTTTCATTCTAAAATATGTAGAATCTAATTAATTTATTTAGGTTAATAAAGTTTTTGTGTGTTTGAAGCAAAATAATACGTTTGAGATAGTTACCACTAATTCCATATAATTATTCTAAATTATAAACCAACTCCTTTAATACTTGTTGTTTATTACTATTTTTGTGTTTCAGGATGTCGGTGCTATTCGCCGTGCCGCTTGTTCTTCTTTTCGTTCTACCCGCTGCGTACAGCTCTGACCCGGTCGTTGATCTACCTATGGGACGGATTCGAGGAATGCGTAATACTGTGATCGGCAAAGAACTCGAGGTCTTTCTAGGCATCCCCTACGCCAAGCCACCCTTGAGAAATCTACGGTATAAAAAACCTGTGTCCATCGAATCTTACAAGGATGACATTGTAGCCTAAAACTCTACCTAAGACTTGCTTCCAAGTTAACCCCTTTGAAAAGGACGGAGCAGAATACTATAAAAAGTTGAACATGAGCGAAGATTGCTTATATTTGAACCTTTGGGTTCCAAAATCAGAGAAGAAGAATACTGAACCAAAAGCGTCTTGGTATGGATATACGGCGGAGGATTTACCATGGGGTCTACTGCTGATCCAAGGTATAATGGGCAAGTGATCGCAGCCCATGGCCAAGTCATTGTTGCTTCAATCAACTACCGCGTGGGTGCCATGGGATTCTTGAATGGAGTCAATAAGGAGGAACCTGGCAACCTTGGACTCTACGATCAAACCATGGCCTTGCGCTGGATCCGAAACAATATTGCTTATTTTGGAGGCAACCCCGAGAAGGTGACGATATTTGGAGAGAGCGCTGGAGGTTTCTCAGTTGGATTCCATCTTACATCTCCGTTTAGTAAAGGACTCTTCAAAAGTGGCATTCTGCAGAGCGGAGTAGCCAACAGCCCTCCATATTATTACAACCAGAAGGACAGTGAACAAACTACTAAAGATTTCATCACAAGAGCAAACTGCACAGGAACCCAGTGCAGGACTTTAGGAAAGACATCGTTCAAATATTGAAATGTTTGAGAAGTAAAACTCCAGAAGAACTTTCAAAAGCCGAATATCAAGTAAGTCAAAGAACTAGATTTTATGCTCACTTTTTACCTGTTCTTGGAGAAGATTTCATCATTTACGATAAGGTCACACCTTTTGTCATTCCAAAAAATATCCATACACAAGATTTCATCGTTGGAATGACAACAGAGGAAGGTTCAGGATTTACCCATGATTTCTTTCACGATTTTAGTGAGAGTAATAATGTCACCAAGTCAGAAGCTTATAGTCTTCTGGTTCCATTCCTGAAAAATGTCGGCAAGGTCCACGAGCCCACTGAGAAAGTGAATTACTACTTCAGACAAGTCTTGGAGAATGACGTGTCTTCTGTGAAGAGAGCAGTGGCCGATTTACTCACTGATTGGATGTTCAGATGTCCTTCCTACGAGTTCTCCGAAGTCCTCGCCAAGAGGCAGAGCCAAGTTTACTTCTACCCTCTTCAACCACGTTCCCGAGTCGATTCAAAACGATCCAGACAGGAGGTGGATGGGATCTCCGACACTTCAGCGATGTCCAGTACGTCTTTGGTCATCCATTCCTCCAGGACGTTCTTGAATACAAGACCAACTACACCAAAGCTGAGAAAAAATTCTCCCTTGAAATGATTGAACTTTTTGCTTCGTACGCCAAAACTGGGTAAGTTTATCACAGTTTACCCTTATACTCTAATTATACGTTCAAAGGTTTCAAAGCTGCATATCTATATTTTTTATATAAAATGGCATTTTTTTTTTTTTTTTTGCGGAAGAACAATGATCCATAGATGTAAATGTATCAATTTGTGTATATTTCTACTGTCCTAAAGCCATATCCATCATTTCCGTGAATATTTTACCAATATTCTCTCTAAATTTATATATATGGATATATAAGCGGGGGCTGGCCAATACAATATTAGAGTGGTATGGTAGTAACTAGCGAATTTGCTGAAAGGGTTTAACACGATGAACCAAGCCCTTCCAATATTTTTTTTTATCGCAGTAGGGACAGTAGGAAGTTTTTTATTAATAAAAGAAAATTCCGCGCTAGTAATTTAAATCTTCCTAAGTACAACGGCATTTGAAAATTATCCCGTATGTGCTTCTTCTGAACGAAAATCGAAATTTATTTTATGGAGAAATAACGATTATTTCTAACCTTAGGGATGAAGTATGAAAGGACGAATTGTGAAGAGTAATGATAAAAAGAAAAATAAAAGTATTCAGGGATGGGAATTGTATTATGAATAATTGTATATTGTAAATATTGTAATAATTACATTATAAATCTTCTTATGTGCTAAAAACCTGTAATATAATTACCTCAATCAAAGTACCTTTTGAATCACAGAATGCCAAAATTAATCAGTATCCTAGTTTATAGTTTATATTCCTTAGAGAAAAAAATATAAAGTATTAATATTTCAATTTACTTTATTCTCTTATATATTTATTCTTAACATGTATACAATATGAAAATTTTAAATTTTGTTCATATGAAACGCCTGATTTTGATTAATTATATTTAGAATATATATGCCTTTGGTTTATAATGCAAAGTGTTTACAGTATAAAAATACCTGCATTATATATCTGATTCCTTTATGTATTTAATACTAGACAAATTTGAACTATCTTCACCCGAATATTTGTATCTTAAGAGTTTCATCTCAAGCTAATTCGCATATGTAACGATGAAAACAGTGAAATATTCACTGATTTTCAACCTAACTCTATATTCTCTCAAAAACCCATCAAGATAATCTAAATAATGTCGAAACACGTTGATAGAATAAACAGAATATGAAAAGTACGTCGTTATCAGTCTAAATCTTTGAAATTTGTAATTTATTTTTATTTATTCAATGACAAGCGGAAATGTTACTCAAACCGCATCCCTGTTTATTCCAAGCAACGATGTGAAAATAAAGCTTTTTTTTTTGTTTTGTTTTGAAAAATTATATTTCAAATAGGAAAATTGAATTTTAAAATATAAAATAACGTATAATAATTATGTGTGATAAAGGGTTTCGGCGCGCATCACATGAACAACCAACTGGACAGAACTTTGATTTCACGTAACTTAAAGACAAAAATAAACATCGCACTAAGAAGATATTATCCAAATGGGATGAAATTTAGTTAGAATTAATATGAACTATATTTCCAGAGAACTACCTAAATTTATAAAGAAAATATAGATATATATATATATAGTGATTTAATCAATAAGGGGTTGTCCTCCTTCTGGTATTTATGCAAGCTGTTATTCGGCATGGCATTGATTAATAGAGTTACAGGTTGTTAAGACGATCATAATAATGAGATAGTGTTAATGTCGATGTAGCCGACCTAGAGATGATGCCGCAGGGTGCCCCGGTCCTCCCGCCACTACTACTGGCCAGTGTGGGAGCCCCGTCACTCCCCGGTCCTGCAGCTCAACGCCACCACAGCCTCCGTCTTCACGCTGCCGGGACTGCAGACCTGCCGCGACGTCTGGAATATGCGGTAGAACTACCACCGCTGAATGGTTGTTTAATAAAATATACTTCCTACACTTGAAGTATTTTTGAGCACATTTGATTTCGTGATTATTTCTTTTCCAATTTTTCACACTCAACAGATTTTTCTCACTACAAATAGAGATGTATTTTGTAGAAGTCTGCGTATCGAAAACATATATATGGTAATTTAAAGCAACAACCCCATATTGTATATAACCTATAACAAGATTTTAATGTTGTATAATAGAAACACATCTGTAAATTATTATACGCATTATTGACATGTGTCATTACATAATCATATGTAATGTACTTTGTAAAAACTGAAGATAAATAAATAAAACTCTGTAATAGATTAAGAGTTGAGCTAAAGAGATAGAAGTCAAAAACGTCTAAATTCGAGATAGATGGAAGTCACAAAACAACATCTAAAGATAGATTGGAAACTTTCAGGACGGCGCCAGTTTAGAATTTCGCCAGACGATCCACACTCTTCACATCTGGTGAAATGCAATATCCCCTTTCTCAGAAAAGGTATATAAAGCCTCCGTCCTAGCCATAAATACAGTTACTTCACCATCTGCGTGAGCCCTCGTCGGTTGTACCCCAGGTCCACCTCATCCACCATGTAGACCAGTAAGAACAGGACAGAGAGTTGAATCGGGAGGAGTTTTTGTCGCACTTTTAACCAAGAAAATTTTTAATTAACCAAGTACTGAGCAACAATATTTTTTAGTCAGAAATGATGATGACAATATTGCTGTATATTGCTTGATTGACATAAACAAAAATATTTTAGGGCAATATTCACTAAAGGACCACGGGCGAAGCCAGATAATAATTTTAGTAGGCAGGAACAAAATTCTACCAGCGAAAAATTCACTCGAGCAGAAGACACACGGAGCCAAATCATCTCTATATATGAAATATCGTTTCTCTGCTTTTTGGCTAAGATCAGGTAGTATATCTCTAGATATTTTTATTTATATATATCTCTTCAAAATTATATTCAGTAGAGAGAGTGGATATGTTTGCTCGAAAAATATATTTTATATATTATATTAATATATAATGTAACGAATATTATCATCATTATTATCATAATATTCTGTGTGTTCCGGAATATTATTATAAAAAATATTCGTTAGGCAAACTTTCACTCGGATAAAACCTGGGCGAAGCCGGGTACAGATCCATTAGTTATATATAATATATGGCAAAATATAACGACGATTGAAGAGGAGTGTCTTATAAGAATTTTATTCGCAAGCTTTCGGACGCATGCGTACTTCTACAGGCTTTACAATGACAAAGCATTTAGAAGGACGTCCGAAAGCTTGCGAATAAAGTTCTTATAAGACACTCCTCTTCAATCGTCGTTATATTCTGCTATTTTTATTCGCAGAGTTCAATTTAGTCGATATAATATATATATTATATACGTGCATCAGTGTATTCTGTTCTGATAATTTTAATTTATCGCTCGTTACTGGTACACTATGCAGATTTTCACAACATTTTTCTCGCTAATTCTTGGTGTTGCAAATTCACTATAACGTAGTGTATAATATATTATATCATCTTTCTCCTCCTCCTTCAGTGCATTGAGAATAGGCCATATGGTCTCTCAATTATTTCCCACCATCCGGTTTATTTTCTCGTTTGTGAGTCGTCCATCCATTGTTTCAGATCGTCCATATACCTCGCTGTTTGTTCGCGCGGTCTCTTTTCGTGGATCTTTCACTCCAGAATCACCAGCAGCGACTTCCGCTAACCCGCGCATCATATGACCAGAAAAGTCACCTTTCGTTATTTTATGAACATCAATATCTGGCGCTCTGTTCTCATTCGATCAAGGACCTGATTTTTTTTGTCTTCATATCTTGAGTGCTTTTCTATAAAGATACATCTCGAAGGCCTCTATTCGTTTGAATGAAGATTTTAGCAATGTCCATGTCGCGCATTCATATGTTATAATAGGCCATATTAGTGTTTCAATCAGTCGTTGTTAAATCCTAATGCTAGTAAATCGCCTCACACAATATATTTTGGTTATTCTAAAAAGGTTGAAATTGGACATTTTATTTCCATGTCCAATCTCTTATCAGATGTTATTCTAGTAGCTAAATATATCTACGCCGCTGTGTTTGATTTATAACGAATCCATTAACCAAAATATCCTGATGCTTTGTAAATATATAATTTCTAGTAATGTATATATATAATATATATCCCAGCGCGCGCGTTTCAAAAAATTTATTTGTATTTAATTGAATTTCGAAGGTTAGACTGAAACTTCATCTATACATCTACTTGCAGATTTTGCTTGTCTGAAAATGCGACACTAACCTCTTTTGACCTAAAATCTATATACTGTTAAAATATTTCAGCCGGATTGGTTAAATATTGAAAACTATTACTGAAAAAAACATACGTTGACTTTTATATATAGATATATTTTATTTTTTCTCTAATTATCCGACGATTTTTAAACAACAGTACATTTTGTTGATTCATTCATCGCTTCTTGTACAAGAAGCAAAATTGTTTAAAGACTTTTATATTCTCATTTCAAGATATTTACATTTAAAATATCTCAAGTGTTCATAGCTCACAAAATGAAACATATTGAAAATAAAATAAATTTGATTCCTTTGATTATTTTGTTTTAACCACTAATATTTTTCCATTGTCACTCTTTGAATAGCTTCTACCTGATTATAGTAATTGAAAAACTTCCGATGGCCGATTTATACAAAAGGCCTTCGTCAAAATATGATAAATATTCGAACGAGAATGATCATATATTGACACAAGTAAGAATAATTTTTATTTAATATAATGCCTTGGTTCAATTTAAACACCTTGAAGAACAAATTCATAATATATTTTGCAATTGAAATTTTCTAAATATATATCCTGATGCAGAACTCAAGTGTGTGAAATTCTTGATATGATTTAAAAAATTAAGCCTCTCATCTAGTTATTTTTAATTCTACTTCCGAGGAACCAAAATCAGTTCACAAATATCGCATACTTTGATTTCAAGCTATTTTTTCTTGGTATTTAGCCATCTTTCTATTTCCCTATCATCATTGTTCCTAACCAGCTAGACCCGCCTTTTTTTATCTCGTCCGCGCAATTGAGCAATAAATAATTTTACCCAGAACTCTAATTAGTTCTCAAATCGTTCATTTCACTTGCTGCAACAAAATAAATATAAAGTTTTTATTTAAAATTCACTTCTCTCTCATAAACAACTTTTGAATATTCCTATCTTGAGAACGTTCATCGAAATCTAATTGAGAATATATTTAAAATCCCAAGCCGGTGGTATATATAAGATACTCATTTTGTTTTTATAATCCCAAATATATATTTCGTAGTGCTGAAATAAATATGCTTTTAAAATATCTTTTTATTTTTGTTGAAACAGGTTGTTGCAGCACTGTTTCCAAAATCGATCCATTAGTACATTCTTAAGATTTGCCATTGTTATCCACAGTCTGATGATAACGACTGCACTGTCGACAGTTTAGGGTTTTTAAAAATTGTCAATTAACAACTTTTATTGACTTCTATATATAGTCAACACAACAAATAATAAAATAAATAATTATACAAAATTATAATACATACAGTTATAAAAATACATAAATATATTTACGCAAATACAATGTAAATATAATTTTTTTTCTATAGCCTGTAGAGACTTAATAACCACCATAATATATTTTTGATAACATAGGTTTTCTGTAATGACACTAAACTTTTTCCTTTTAGAATCAGATGCTCAATTAGCTTTACGTATCAACATGTCGATGATATTAAAAATTAGGAATAAGCAATACATATTGTCGAGAGTTTCTAAATGTTTTAATGAAAGAAAATCATGCTTCAGGATTTTTAGACTGGGGTTGAAGCGGTCAAATTACTATTCCAAATTGGAATGGAGATTATAAATATGTGGTACTACAACAGTAACTACTGGCGGTTCTGATGTACGAGAGATAAAAATGTTCTATAGTTCTCTTTCCTCTTGCTATTATAGAGCACTAGCCGAATGACCCGGGCAACGCCCGTGTTTTACCCGATTGAATGTTTTGATTCAAATACTATTTGTTACAATTATAATTTGGCGCCTTAATTAAATGCATATGTTAGTTTTTTAATAACTATAGCCTATGTGCTTTATCTGTCTATGTACTGTTGGCTTCCGTAGGCGTCTCTTACTGGGAAAAAGAAAGAGAGGATTCCATTTGGTTATTAACTAATATATGCATTTATTTAAGGAGCGACCCGCTCCAACACAATAGTTACAAAAACGAAAATGCGAGTGGGGCGGGGGGCAAAGGTGGCGTGATCGTAGCCGACCAATAGAGGGCGCCATTCCAAAAAAAAAAAAAAAGCAAACCGTGACAGAGGCGACGAAGAATGACGCTCGTAACTGTATATAGAATGCGAAGACTTACACCACTTTCGAATCGGATTCTCTTCTTTTGTTTCGCTCTGAGGAAGGACAAACATTCCCTACATTGTTGGTTGGCATCGATAATCTCCACGGGTGTCTAAGGTGACACTACTACATAAAGAGATTGAAAAAGTCATCTTTCAGCTTCCTTATTCAGCATGACTTGAGATAATAAAATTTTACTTTTCTGGGCAGCTGCTTTTATAAGGATATCAGCATCTTAGCAAACTCAATGTTCGAAGATAATATGAAAGCCTATATACAATTTCTAATGTAAAAAATATAGATTGGCAGCGAGAAAGAGGTCGTTTCGGATAAATTTGGTACTTGTTAAGCATTTTTAGAATTTTTAGGATGACCTTAATAAAATTTTATATCTATATTAATAAAATGGAAATTTCATAAGTGGACATCACTAAAAACTTTCGTTACAATGCATCAATTTCAACCAAATTTTCAACATTTATGTAAAACGAGATGGAGCAGGTTTTGCTTAACATCAAAATATATTTCCTAACATTAACATGCGTAACTTCGCTGTTATCGATTAAATACAAAAGAATCAACCCAGTTAATTTTATTTATATATAAATACAAAATTAAATTTCAACAGAGTTAATTTTTTTACATACTAGCTAATAATCTCAATCTAAAAAATATTCAAAACAAGCAATTTTAAGATAACACCATATGTAAAACAGTCGGCCAAGAAAACAACAACGATATTACATCTTTCTCACATATTCACACACAATCTTGATTAATAATTAAAACTAATCTTTAACATTGTTTATTATACTTCAACTTTTATTTCTACATTTGTTTTTAAATACCCAATTGTTTTATCATGTTTCTAATTTCGCCTAATAAATATACAAATTTATAGTGACCAACATATGCAAATTTTATCTTTGTTTTTATTTAACTTGATATCGTAAACATAACATCCATTGTTAGCATTTTTCTGTTCACCTTCCGTGGTTTCTCTTTTCTCTGATAGTTTTTAGGTGTAGTATATTTTCTTATTACTAGACTACAAACATTCCCTCGAGAAAAACCTGGGCGAAGCCGGGTACATCCGCTAGTAGAATATATATATAGGTTTATAGTCAGCCTAATATCAGACATATTAGTAGGATCTAATATTATTGTTGATTTCACAATACGCACACTTCATATTTATGTTGATTCAAGTTTTAACTTGATCAGATAACTCAGTTACTGACTGATTCATATATATATGTTAAATAAAAATATTATTTTATCTTAAATTATATGATTTCATAGATACAAATACTCTGCTAAATCGACCGCCAGAGGTCACTCTTCCCCTATAAAAACTCGTTGTTGTTTTATCCCAGTGGCCGGCTCAAAACTTTGGTACATTATGTAAATAATCTTTTGTTTTCCTTATTCTAATCACCTTTAGCCAGGCATTACTTTTATCAAATTATGTTTTTCATATATATTCCTCAGCTCAAATAAAGTAATCAATGTTCAAAACTCTTTTATTTTTCCCACGACTGCAAAGAACAATATCATAATGATACTCATGGATACCAAAATCAAGCAACAAATAATAATAATTCAATATATCAACCTAATTCCAAGATACAACATAAATCTCTTTTTTTATATAATATATATATATATAAATAGAGTCAGTATATAGTTAGAGGAAAGTACTGCACGGTCATCAACAAAAAGTGTGACCTTGGTATGGCTGTTTGGTATGCCAGCTTGAGAGCAGAGGACTCAACAGGCTGTCTTAAGGAAGTTATTTCTTCACTTCTACTCATTTAGAAACAAAAATGTTTTTTCGTATATGAATATTAATATTATGATGCATTAGCGCGCCATCTGTTATAAAAATTCAAAACTATTATAGACGCGTATGATTATTTTGAAAATTAAAAAAATTCTACTGCCCTTACTGCAATGAAAAAATTCCAACCATCAATTTTTTCATTGCAGTAAGGGCAGTATAAATTATTTAATTTTCAGAAGAATCATGCGCGTCTATAATAGTTTCGAATTTTCATATAAATATTTAATATTTCTATCTCTTTTAGGAGGTCATAGATTCAGTTGTAAAATCCCCCATTTATACCCTGATTCATTGGAGGTTTATTAAGTGCTTATCTCTACACTCTATCAAATGCATTGCTGAGGTCTATAAAAGTTTTTATTGTTGATTTGGTTGGTATGACTTGAAAGAGGCATACATTTTAGTATAGGAATAGGTGTTTAAATAATAAAAAGACATATATTGGATCGAATAAAATATTTTCTTGCCAATATATGTATTTTTATTATCTAAAGATTTAATATACTGTGTGGATTGCTCTATTTTCAGAATATTTGGTGTGTGGTTTCATTATTTCTCTCATGAATGCGGCTTCATGTTTCAAAAGTAAGTTTTGTTTAAATTTTAATCAATATCTGTATTATATATTTTTCATGAATTTACCTTGAATTAATTAGAAGAGATGGTAGCTTCCAAATTGGACTTCTAATTAACAGTAGTTGACTTGCTTTTTTTAAAATTATATTTTCCCGTCATATATATGAGGTAGATGTTAGACTAGCATTGTAGAACTAATAAGAAGGAAGAAAACTAAAAGAGGTTCCAAAGAGATGTTCTTATACATTATTGTTGGTCGTAAAAATAAGGCATGAAACTCTACTAGCACAGCTTTAAATAATTTTAAATAAACTCTATAATGGTTGAGATATTTATATTTAGTGGTGTTTCCCACGAATACAATATATACATTTTTAAAGCTATTCTTCTTTTTCTGGGGGAAAAAAAGGGTGGGGGGAGGGTTGACCAATAAATAAATAAACGAAAATTGCAATTATACCGCGAATGTTTCTTTTAAACAAAATAGAAATCTATTTTAAAGAGAAATAACGATTATTTCTAACTTTAAGGATGAAGTATGATAGGATGAATTGTGAAGAGTAATGACAAACGGAAAAATAAAAGTGTCCAGGGGGCGGGAATCGAACCACAAACCTTCTGCTTACCGGGCAGGTGCCATGTCCACTAGGCTACCCTGGACGTTTTTTCCGTTCGTAAATATATTTAAAGTAACTTATAATACATTTAAAATACAAAATAACGCGGCTGATGATTGTTAAAACCAAAATTGCAATTATACCGCGAATGTTTCTTTTAAACAAAATCGAAATCTATTTTAAAGAGAAATAACGATTATTTCTAACTTTAAGGATGATGTATGATAGGATGAATTGTGAAGAGTAATGACAAACGGAAAAATAAAGTGTCCAGGGGCGGAATGGAACCCACAACCTTCTGCTTACCGGGCAGGTGCCATGTCCACTAGGCTACCCTGGACGTTTTTTCCGTTCGTAAATAATATTTAAAGTAACTTATAATACATTAAAATACAAAATAACACCAGCCGCGTTATTTTGTATTTTAAATAAATAAACCTGTAGACAAATCTCGCACAAGGTCTTTCTATTCTTTAGTTCGAATTAACATTATAAATTCCATGAGGGGACACTTCCACTTGAGGACATATCTATAAAGAAGCAGTTTTTATCTCCTAAATTAACATTTTAATCAATCAGCAGCTCTCTGGTAAAGGAAACTTTGGCTCTGCAATTAGGTTTCCTTAGAGAGAGAGGTTAAGCTGTAGTATCCACACAATATAGATATCTTAAAACATCTAATAATAATTTTAATAATTTTTAAATTTCAGGGTAAACTCTCTAGAAATATATTTAAAAATAACAGGCACAAAGATAAGAAAATACCAGAGATAGATTTTTAGGAAAAAAATATAAAGCACAGTTTATTGATGGAATTTTTTAAAAGGAAATTGATTCATATAAAGAAAGAACACATTGTCAACAAAAGCTGATGTTGTGGCTTTATTACCGTTCCGAAACAACTTGTGTTCAGATATGGTCGAGAGAGGACATATAATTTTTTATCTTCTATTCTGACGGGAAAGGTGTTCTTACTTTTAATTAAAGTAGTTTGTATAAAGTAGTAAAAATCATTTTATTCGCAATAGAACGTTGTGGCCCACTGTACGTATTACATCCCAAACACGATCCGCGCCAGCCATCCTTGTCTTAAGCTCGATGTACCATCTCGTTATAAGCCGTTATAAGTTGTATAAAGATAGTCCCCCTTATGTATAAGAGCTGGTTTAGATAGAATTATATCAATTATTAGATGATAGTTCTTGACACAAGGTTCATGTAACTACCTCCAGTGCTAGCTAGGGTTCACGTCAGCCCTGAACCTCTGGGCAAGTGACAAGGATGTTTACTGATGGCCCACCGATACCACCAGCTCCGGCGCCGATCTATGGTGAGTGGGTTGTCGTCTCTTCCAAAACTTCCACTTTCTTAAAACCCAGTTTGAACTTTTCTTTAATATCCTCTGTTGAAAGAAGCGTTGGTATAATAACATTTTAAATAATTAAAAAGGGTTCTTAGAGATGAAGTTCCCCCTCTCATTTATTCAAGTAGTTTCAAGCTTTCGGGAATCTCTGCCCTTCTACAGGATAACATATATAAAAGAATATAACGCCGCCTGATGCCTTTTATTCTTTTATATATTTTCTTCTGTAGAAGGGCAGAGATTTCCGAACGCTTGAGACTACTTGAATAAAATAAGGGGAACCTCATCCCCAGAAACATTTTTGAAAATTTACAAGGTTGTCCCCAAAAGTTCGTAAACACTTGCAAAAAATTGAAATACCAATATTATTCACCATAATATTATTCGCTGTTATGTAATTATATTTTGTATTCGCCGTAATAATATATTATTTGTCAAGTAATAAGAAACACAACGTTTTAAGAAAACACAAACTTTTGGTACAACCTTATACTTAACGTCCAGGATACTTAAATCAAATGATAATAACATTTGGCTTTATCGATATAGATGTACAATAATAAAATCATATTTAAAATTTGTGTGTTGAGAGTCGATACACATATATAAAATATATATTTTGAAGTTTGGAAGAATTTTATATGAGCGAAATTAAATATAGTATAACGTTATCCAAAAGCATAGCTTTTGACCGTCGAATGAATTTCTTTTCAAATCATTTTTTAATGTCTGGCGCCTTTTTTTTCAAATATTTTTAACGAGTAAAAAAGTCTAAAAATCAACCTAACTTTTACAATTTCGTTAAAATAAATCACTGGTTTTAACTTGACTTAGCATTACTGGTCTTATTTTATTGTATAAGAAATGCATCTTTTTCCTCCATTATTTGTCTTCTCGACCTGTCTAATAGAAGTTTAGTGTTTTATAAGTTTTATAAAGGTATGAATTAAAGATACTTCGGCCAGTAAATATTTTTATTATCTTGACGTTTCGACAATAATCTTTTGTCCTCGTCAGAAGCGAACAATATTAAAACATTGGCAAGGCGTTAAAAAATTATTCTTTATACTTGCCGAAGTATCTTTAATGTTAAAAAACTATGAATGCCGGCCAGGCAGCCTCTATCTTTATCATAATATCTATGTTAATGTAAACATATTCAAGAGATAGTTTTATTAAATTTATTTATTTTTAAGATTGATCCTTTATTATGAATTTTAATAATTTGAATTTAAATATATTTCTAGGGTATTTGGCCATTTGTGTTAATGATACTGTAATACATCTTTTAATATAAAAAAAGAAGGAGAGAAAGCGATAAATTGTTTGCCCCGTCGCCCGGAGCTGAGTGACTTTTCGAGACACGCGCGCATCGAACGAGTTGTTGTTACTTTTTGTATGTCGAATAATAAAGTTGAATTGATCCTTATATATCTTATTCTTTAATTTATTAAAAATGAAAAGGAATATAACAGGTATATTCAGCAGATAAAGCATCTGTTGTCAAATAAGTTGTTGGAAGTCGGGTTATCGTCTTCACCGATAGTTCAACAAAGAAAGAAAAAAAACGTTCTCTCGGCCTGGATCTTGCAGTCTAGACTTCTTGACACGTTCTCCTTTCATTCTAGGGCATTTGTTGAGATGTAAACAATCTCTTCTGGACAAGATAATTATCTTAATATTATAAGCCATTAGGTAGGATCCTTTGTATCGCTCAGAAGAATAATTACATTATTGAACATTTTCCACCCATTCCTAAATTAAAAAATTCAAGACGTTTTATTCTTTGAGTTTTTATTGAAGCGAAATACAGCACGTGTTTTTCTTATTATATTATAGATATATGTTATGTAATTATAAAATATTTATAAAACACTTTTACCGTATAGCAATCACTATATCAATATGATAAATATATTCCTACGTGGAAAATTAGGAAAGACAAACTTCAGGATGACACAAACATTTATTTAAGACAAGAACAAACTATGAAGGATAATATATATATAAGCAATGAGGGAAGTTTACAGAGTAGCGAAATATAAACATAAAAAGGATACTCTGTTAATAAAATAATAAATACTTCGCTACAATATGTTTGTTATAAAGTTGCGAGAGGATTATATTCATGTACCGAAAGAGGCTCCTCTCACTTTAATTCTACATCAGAACGATAGCACTGTACCTTTATAATCCCTTTCGTAGGATGTTATGTAATCGAAGCCACTCCCCTGTACTGATGAGGGTCAAAGCCAGAAACCATGGTATGCAGGTTAACCTTTTGTCTGAATTTACCAAAACTTTGTGGTGTTGTGGCTCAATCTATATCATAACTAGCCACTTTCTTTACTAGGGTTATACAAATTGCTATCGTTTTGATGCACAATTAAAGGGATAGGTGCCTCTTTCGGTACATATATTTGTGTGTGTGGTCTTTTTTTCTTTCTTTTTGCACGCCGAAAACTTAAAATACCTATTTCCATAGTTTCTATAATGTAGCCTATTTCACCGAGAACATTTAAGCTCGTTAAAATTCCAACACGTTGGTAATCAAAATATTTAAACAATAATTTTTCTCCAAGGGCGATACAAATTCTACACCAGGTATATTTTTCGCAACTGAATTTAAGGGAGTCACTTCTTAACATTATTTTATATTTTATATTATTATTTACATATAATTTATAGTAACATATAAAATTAATAGTTATAATTTTGAAATATTTAATTGAATACATATACATAATATAGAACGACGTTTAATAAGTCTTACCGCAAATTTTCTTTTTACAGAGAATGAAAAATCATAATTTTAATTATTTTAAGGAGAAATAACGACTATTTCTATCCTTAGGGATGAAGTATGAAAAGACAATTGTGAAGAGTAATGATGAACGGAAAAATAAAAGTATCCAGAGATGGGAATTCCTGCGTCCATCCCCTGGACACTTTATTTTTCCGTTTATCATTACTCTTCACATTTGTCCTTTCATACTTCATCCCTAAGGATAGAAATAGTCTTTATTTCTCCTTAAATATTTAAATTACGATTTTTCGTTCTGTAAAAAGAAACATTTGCGGTAAAACTTATTAAACGTCGTTCTATAATCATAGCCGCATTATATATATAATAAGTATAAATAAAAGTATAGTTCAAATATTTAAAGTAGATGCAAATAACTAATTTGTATATTTGAGGTCTCTCTCTCTCTATGTATATTTATCAATTATTTTATATATTTTTAAATATTTATTCATACATTTATCATTATAAATTCTTATTTATTCATATTTATATTGAATCTGCATTTAACCTTATATAATATTATATGGACGTTGTAATAAATCAGTTTCAATCTCAATATCTCTATGATTATTTTTATTATATGGGAATAGAGAGAGAGAGATAATAATATAGTGAAGTTAAATCCCATCATCACGACTACTATACAATCAGCAATTATAATAATCAACATTTTAAAAACGATATTCATTGGACAAACATCCACTCGGGAAAAACCCAGGTAAAGTCTTCTTGAGGGATTGCATTGAGAAACATATCGGGCTTTCCCAACGTCGTCATTTCCTTATAATGAAAATAAAAGAAAAATATTGGAAACGAAATGTTGAAATCTATGTTCCTAGAGATTAATGAATTTAAAGAATATTCTTACAAAAAAAAAGAAGTAATTATAGTTGACAAAAACCGAAATAAGAAAATAAATAATCAATACTTATTTTAACATATGATTTTAGACTGCGTTTGCTGATGTATTTTTCATAATATCTCTCATTTTCATAATTTATAGCTCTAATTAAGTGTTAAAATTTAAAAAATATATAAAACTATGAAATTTTTCTCTGTAGATTTAGTTATTATAATTGCTTATGTTTACATGTATATCCAATGAATAAATAAAGAATTAATATTTTTAATGCAAAGAATAATATATTAAGCACAACACGAGAAAAATATTAAAAATACCCTGTTGATTTATATATGAACATGGTATTTATATACCTTACTTTTAAGATAGAATAGTTTGATATGATTTCTAAATATCCGTTGTAGGCCTTATAATTAATAAATAAATAAGGAGTATAAGATTTGTTTTATGTGTAAAATAATATTATTTCTAAGAATACACCCTTCAGTGTAACATATATAAGCAGAATCGCCCAATACAGTATTAGAGCTCTAAGAAACTGCTGGGAGGGTTCACCTCAATGAGTCAAGTCCTCCCACTATTTTTCATTCCAATAGGGACAGAGGAAGTTTGTTTTATGTGTAAAATAATATTTTTTCTAAGAATCCAACCCTTCAGTGTAACATATATAAGCAGAATCGCCCAATACAGTATTAGAGCTCTAAGAAACTGCTGGGAGGGTTCACCTTAATGAGTCAAGTCATCCCACTATTTTTCATTCCAGTAAGGACAGAGGAAGTTTGTTTTATGTGTAAAAAAAGCATTCGTGCTTTAATTTTTTAATTTCTTATATATAGATGTAGCACGTTACATAATAATTGTCTTATAATTAATTTATTCCTTATACCGGCCTTGTCTTTATTGTTTGCCTAAAGGCATTGCTCAATGTGAAAATATATTTATATGTAATTCTGTTATCCTGAAGTTTACGTCCATAGTTTACTTGAATATCATTTCTGAGATTCCACCCTTCAGTGTAGCATATATAAGCAGAATTGTTCAATACAGAATTGTCCAATACAGAGCTCTAAGAAACTGCTGGGAGGGTTCAACTCTGAAGAGTCAAGCCCTCTTACTATTTTTCATCGCAGTAAGGACAGTGAAAAAGTTTGCTTTATGTGTAAAGGAAACATTCGTGCTTCAATCATTTCATTTCTTATATATATAGATGTAGCACGTTTTGTTAATTGTCTTATAATTAATTTATTCCTATCTGGCCTTTTGTCTTTATTGTTTGTCTAAAGGCATTGCTCAATGTGAAAATATTTATATGTGATTCTGCTGTCCTGAAAGTTTACGTCCATAGTTTACTTGAATATCATTTCTGAGATTCCATCCTTCAGTGTAGCATATATAAGCAGAATCGCTCAATACAGTATTAGAGCTGTAAGAAACTGCTGGGAGGGTTCAACTCTGTTGAGTCAAGCCCTCTCACTATTTCTTTCATCGCAGTAAGGACAGTGGAAAAGTTTGCTTTATGTCTTAAAGAAACAATCGTGCTTTAATTCTTTCCTTTCTAATATATAGATGTGGCATGTTATTGCCTTGTAATAAATCCATACCCTCCTGTACGACACCTCAAAATATTCATTACAAGAATCACACTGCCAATGGCCATGCCATGAAGATATATTTAACACATTCCACGACAAGACCTAGAAACAGGGGGAAAAGGAATGCCAAGAATTAATATGCGGACAAAGTGATAGTCACGGATGATAATCCGCGTAATGAAGATCCTGCAAAAATTCGTCGTGATATATTACTACATCGATGACATCAAGAAATGGACAAACTCCTTTTTCAAAGAACTAAAAGCAAATATCACCCAAGATAACATCATTTTGTAAGAAACATTTCATTCGAATTGCTCCAACAGTCTTCAATAGATTTTGATATAAAGATGAAATGATTTTCAGTTAGTGTCTTCATATAAGCTTATTTTCTGTAATTCTATATTTATAAATTTTGCATTGATATTCGCATGTGTGCTGTGTGCGTGTGAAAATAAGAAAAGTAAATAAAAAGGCCAGGTTTTGATATTAAATACCCATTTCCTGATTTCTCAGGAAGCCACTTGGAACACATTTTTGGTCGCTGAGATACAGCCTGCACTATGCTGACAAGGGCCAACAGCGCTAAAACGCTTTCGTGGTTGTCTTTTCTTGATTTATCAAGAAAATAGGTTGGCCCAATATCATTAAACAATTTAAATCAACGTTTAGTTGATTTTGTTCCACTAAATGGTGCCCTGCGTGTTGACTCTCTACCAGATTTGAAACGAGCAAACCACTTAAATGTTTTTGATTGTAATAAGGCTGACTCCCCGAACGCCAATTTCAACATTTGAAACGTTTCTGACGCCGTTTTTCCTAATTATTGACAAAACTTTATGCATACCCTTTGTTCCATTTTAAGATCCATTGTGAAAAAAAAAAACGCCGCGCCTTTGTTTCTTTTCTTTAAAAATGCTTATAAAATTATTATTATATGAGATATCGAAAATATAAAAATATTTTCTAGTAGAACGAAGTCTTGTAATTATGATGATGATTTTTATTTTTCGAAAACTCTTTCATAAAATATTTTTGAATAATTTCCCGCACCTTTTGATCATACCGTGTATATATACAGGGTGATCCAAAAGTCCCGCACTATTTTAAAAATTAATAACTCCGCGAATATTTGCGCTAGAGCAATGCGGTAAACACCATTGTGGTCAGGATGCAATGGGATTTTTTATGGCAAATAATGAAAAATTCGAAATTGATTTTAGTTACAATTTTATTCGCCAGATGGCGCACTACCAGAATCAGAGATTCAGCGGCCAAATTGTTTGATAAATTGAAAAATATAACTGAACGACACGTATTTTTCCTTTTTGAATACCAGGAAAGAACCCTAATAATATCAAATAACAAATTAATAAAACACCACTTCGCCAAAAGTATGAAGAATTGGTTAACGATTTTTAAATACAATCAGAGATATGTAAAATAGGTAAATGCAAATTAAAACATGTAGCAAAAAAAAAATGATATTTTAGATACGGTTTGTTTCCGAAGATAATAAATTTCTAATATTTTTAATTCAACTCTCTCTCATAATGTACACAATTTTAAAAAATGTGTCCCCTTAAATAATTTTTTTTTTTGAATAGACCTTTTGCGTTGAAAAACGTGGTAGTAAATTCATTTCGTATTATTTTTTTGCACAAAATTTCAAAAGTTATTGGTGTACAGAAAATATTCCTTATGCTATTTCTTCTAATGAGCGAAAAGCGAAAAACTAAACATAAGGGGAAAAATTGTGTGTACCAGTGTTATTCGAGAAGTTATAACACTTTGGTCTGCACGACATAATATAAGATGTGAGCAAATGACAAACAAAATATTACTGTTCCCAAAAAAAAAAAAAGAGTCAAGATGTGAGGACAGCATTTATTATCCCCATAACCTAACACAAAGAGCTGCAAAATATTAGTAGATAATATAATACATGGCAGCTTGTATAACACATGAGGTAACTGCCTTCTCTCTTGTATTAGGTCATAATCCTTGTTCAATATGGCACCCTTCATTCTCAATCACCGCCTGCAGACCATAAATGACAGAATGAACAGCATTAAATAACATATCTGTTGAAATTGATTAAACGTGCCATCTGATAGAAGCCTTCAACATGGCCAATGTGGTAGGCCAGCATCGATAAACACGCGACTTAATGTACCCCCATAACCGAAATTGTTAGGCGTCAGGTCTGGTGATCTTGGAGGCCACTGGTATATAAAGTGGCGACTTATCACACGATTTTCAACGAACGTATTCTTCAGCAATTGTTTGGCACCGCGGGAGATATGAGGAGGTCCTCCAACTTTCATGAATGTTATTTCGCTTAGTGCTTTTTCCCTGCAATATGGGAATACCCTTTTCTCTCAAAAGTTGAACATAACGTTCACTAGTTACAAAAAAAGGTTTTAAAAGTTCTTCCATTGATTTTTCAAAGAAAAATGGCCCAATAATAAAAGAAGAAGTGAACCCACACAAAACTGTAACTCTAGGCTGATAAAGTGGCATTTCTGTAAAATTCTTAGTGTTTTCTGTTTTTCAAAAGCGGCTGTTTTGAATGATAAATTCTCCGTTTAGAGAAAAGTGAGCATCATCTTTCCACAGAACATTCGACAGCCAGTTTTCATCAATATCAATTTGCCGGAAAACCCATGCAGCGAATTCTTGACGCATCTCTAAATCGCCAACTTTCAGCTCGTGAAATCTTTGAATTTTGTATGGGTACACACAATAGAGACATTACGTGAAGCCTCTTCGGATATCACAATCATACTCGGCGATTTTAACGCCAAAAGTTCAACTTGGGGATCATCTGTCCAGGATAACAAATGTCACCGACCTCGACCTCACACCATTAAATAAGGGAGAGAACACCTATCTATCCAAGTCCACAGGCACAGAATCCGCAATAGACATCACAGCGATAAATTTCAACATCGCACCCATAACACAATGGAAAATCCTGAGAGGGGTAATCAGTGACCACAGACCAATTTTAACAACCCTAAACTTCAAAATTGAGAATGTCCAACAGAATAAAAGAGCATGGAACTTTAGGAAAGCCGACTTGAAAAAAAAATCACAGAAAAGCTCGAAGAACTGTGCAACGAAAAATTGAATTACAGAACGCTTGACAAAAACTTGGAAAACTTCTCTTCGAATATATCAAAAGCTGCAAAAGCATCGATACCTAGAAGGAGACGTTACTAGAAGGACCACAACATCTGGGCAATGATTGCAGAGAGAGACAATATCAATGAACTTCTTTAAAAAATAAAACAGAAGAAAAGAGAAAGGAACACATTGAAATTAGTCACAAAATAGAACAAGAAATTTGGATATGCAAACAAGAGAAAATGGCAGAATTCTGCGAAAAAATGGATCCAAGAAAGGACAGCCAACACTGGAATATGATTCGAGTGTTAAAAGACAATCAAAACCAACACCAATCCTCCAATACTCTAACCGATATGAGTAGAACAGCGAGAAAACGAGAACAAACAGATGGCTAACATAATTGCTGAATATCTTTCAAGCACTTCAATACTCAAATATACGAATGAAGACAGAACTCTAAAAATAATATAAACCAGTTAGTTAAACAAGCAAGAAAATTCCATCAAAAAGATATTTTCTCGAGAGACTTCACACTGAATGAACTAAACTCATCAATAAAAAAATCCAAGAGGTCACCAAGAGATAACCTAATCTTTGGTCAAATGATTAAACACTTTGAAGACAAAGCTAATAAACAACTCCTACGAATACTGAACATTTCATGGTAAACTGGTAAACTACCAAAGAATTGGAAGATATCAATTACTGTGCAAATACTGAAACCAAACAAAGATGCCAAGGAATCCAAGAACTATCGGCCAATTGCTCTCACCAGCATACTTTGCAAAATAACAGAACGAATTATCCACTCTAGGCTCATAGTCTGGCTCACTAACAATAATAAAATAAACTTCTACCAAACTGCCTATAGATCCCAACACTGTACGACTGATCAACTGTTCTACTTCTGTCAATCAATAATAGATTCTTTCCAGGAAAAACCGCCAAAAAAGTCCACGGCTATATTCCTTGATATGACCTCAGCTTTTGATCGAGTGTGGAGGGAGAAATTACGTGAAAAGCTGCACAACATCGTAGTAAGAAGAAAACCCTTAACCTGGATTGCAGACTTCTTAAGGGGAAGAAGGTTAAAGGTTTGGGTCAATGGAGAATTTTCCAAGGAAGGAAGAACATGGGCTGGTGTACCTCAAGGATCTGTGCTCAGTCCTCTACTCTATCTGCTATATATTAACGACATCCATCCTTACCTCACTGAAGACTCAATGGTTGCCTGTTATGCAGACGATATAGCCATATGGCACACAAGTAGCAGCATAGAAAAATCGTAAAAAATACTGAACACATCAATGAGAGGACTGGAGAAGTGGGCAATGGAACTCCAACTGACCATAAACCCAATAAAACCAAACCTATGCGTCTTCTCCACTGACAGGGAAAAAGGCATAAATATAACCACAAAATAAGCATAAACAAACAATAATTGATAAAATTAGAAATCCAAAATACCTAGGTGTGATACTGCAGTCCTGGATCTTTCCAGTTGGTCTCGAGGACCACGCCATCACCATCTCCTAAGCGGCGAAGTACGCGATCTACGTATTCCTCGTAGATCGCAAAATGCGTTGTGTCGCTGGAGACCCACTGGCGATTCTCCACCAAACTCTGCAGCGCTGGCAGAGGCGCCATATTCATTGTACATAGTGTATATAATGCATATTGTTACGAGAAGAGCACTTGCAACCTCCGCCAGTAGATGGCGTGTTCGCCTGTTTTGCATCTGCAACTGATGCGGGAGTCGCCGACTGCTGTGATCCCGTTTCCTGCGGAGGCCACCTCTCCTGACTGTAAATACCTTTTTATATTGGCCCCAGGAGGTGGCGTAATGTAAATACCCGTTGTCTATTATTCAAGTTATATGTAATGTTTAGTGATATATGACAATAAAAAAAGTGCTTCTGGTTCTCTCCGTGCCGCCTCCTGTCATTCCTCTAGCCATTGCCATCTTCGTCGGGCCGCTGCTGCTGCTGCTACAACTCTTCTGGTAAGTCTCTCGTGTCCCCCCACCAGTGGAAAGGCCGAGAGATACTGCCAGAGGAAGGGAGTGTCCACTTAAGCGGTGGAACTCGGGACGTCGTCAGGGTGCCTGCAGGGAGGAGCTACTCCGCGACCGAAGGAGCGAATCGTACCAAGAGATCGGGAGGGATCACGCGTAACACTGGTGTCAGAAGTGGGATTCTTCCTCGTGGAGGTCACCAGGAGGCTCCCTGTGAGATTTCTTCGGTTGCTGACGAATGCCCATCGAGACTAGAGGTCAAAAATGGCCTCGGAGCAGAACGTGCTGGCCACAATCACCCAGATGATTCAAGGGCTTCGAGAAGAGAAAGAGAAAGAAAAGCTTCTTAAAGAAGAAAGAAGAGTTCTTAAAGAAGAAGGGAAAGAGAAAAGAAGAGTTCTTAAAGAAGAAGAGAAAGAGAAAGAAAAGCTTCTTAGAGAAGAAGAGAAAGAGAAAAGAAGAGTTCTTAAAGAAGAAGAGAAAGAGAAAGAAAAGCTTCTTAGAGAAGAAGAGAAAGAGAAAGAAAGGCTTCTTAAAGAAAAAAGAAGAGTTCTCAAAGAAGAAGAGAAAGAGAAAGAAAAGCTTCTTAGAGAAGAAGCGAAAGAGAAAGAAAGGCTTCTTAAAGAAAAAAGAAGAGTTCTTAAAGAAAAAGAGAAAGAGGAAGAAAGACTTCTTCGACAGCAGGAGAGGGAGGAATTCCACCAAAAAAGTTACAAATTTGGAGATTAGGTTCTAAAGCGAGATCGGGGGGGGGGGGGGGGTCCAGGCAGCCTTAGAGAATAATATTGGCGAAGTCCGGACAGAGTGCAAGAGGCTGGAGATCGAGCTGGCGCGCATGAAGAGTCTTGAGGGTGCTGTGATCTCCCCTACAGGCCGCAACATACCTCCGCCTACCTTTGACGGACAAACTTCACTCGAGGGTTTTAGGCGACAATTCGAAGCAGTGACTCTCAACAATGGCTGGGGAGAGACCGAAAGAGTTACAAATTTGATTGTGGCTCTTCGGGGACCGGCCTTAGATCTGCTTCAGGCGGTTCCGCGTGCAGATCAACAGAGTTATGCGATGTTGATGGGAGAACTTGAGTTGAGATATGGAGAACAACATCTAAGGCAGGTATACCAAGCTAAACTTAAGCTAAGAAGACAAAAAGTCGGGGAAAGTTTGCAGGGGTTTGAGGCTGATGTCAAGAGGCTCTGTCATCTGGCCTACCCTGGCGCTCCCATTGATTTCCTTGACCAATTGGCCGCCCAGACGTTTATCGATGGTATTCGAGACGTAGAAGTCCAGAGAGTGCTACGACTTGCTTCTTTCGATAAATCAAGAGAGGCGCTGGTTCGCGCCTGGAGGTGGAGGCGGCCTACCGAGTGAGCGAATCGGGGCACCCACGGGTCCGTGGTGCAGAATTAATTGCGGAGCAAAGCACCACTGGAGGCGGTGGGGAATCGGACGCCATTAAGGAGATACTGAAGAGACTAGAACAGCTAGAAGAGACTGGCAGGCCTGGCAGACGATCGGCTGGGCCCTGTTTCCGCTGTGGACGATATGGTCATCTAAAGAGGCAGTGCACCGTCAGACTGCCCGACCAGAGACAGCCGGAAAACTAAATTCTGCCAACGTTATGGGGCAAACCGTTGGCTGTGGTGAACCCGCCCCACAATATTGTGTCTATCCGTGAAATAAAAAGGGAATCGGGGCATCCACGGGTCCCTGGTGCAGAATTAGTTGTGGAACAAAGCACCACTGGAGGCGGTGGGAAATCGAACGCCATTAAGGAGATACTGAAGAGACTAGAACGGCTAGAAGAGACCGGCAGGCCTGGCAGACGATCGGCTGGGCCCTGTTTCCGTTGTGGACGACATGGTCATCTGAAGAGGCAGTGCACCGTCAGGCTGCCCGACCAGAGACAGCCAGGGAAACTAAATTCTTCCAACGTTATGGACCGGCCTGGAAGAAAACATGGCAATGCAGATGCTCTCTCCAGAGGACCTTGTGGCGACTGCAGGCATTGTGAGAAAATTGATGAACATGGGGTAACCTCAAGGAGGACAACTATGGTGCCGAGCGACGATTGGACCTCTGAAAGTTGTAGGACTATCCAGCAACGGGATCCCAACGTCGGCCCAATCTTGGAATGGAAAGAAAGGGGGAATGAAAGACCAAGCTGGGAAATGATATCCGACAAGAGCCCCGAATTGAAGACCTTGTGGTCACAGCGGGACTCCCTCAGTATAGAAAACGGACTGCTGAAAAGAATTTGGGAAAATGCCGATGGAAAGAGTAAAACCATGCAGCTAGTAGTCCCTAAGGTCCAGGTTCCCAATGTCCTTCGGGAAATACACGGTGGAGTCTCGAAGGCTCATTTTGGCATTAATAAAATGCTAAAGAAAGTTAGGGAGAGATTCTATTGGGTCTACTATCACGAGGATGTGGAAAGGTCGTGCAAGGAATGCGACAGGTGTGCCGAAAGCAAAGGACCAAAAACTAGGTCCAGAGGAGTGATGAGGGGTCTTCTGTTGGAGACTCACGAATCGGTTGGGACCAAGATTCGCATGGCAGGCCACCGGATGAGGACTCGCTATTACCAAAGGGCGAACCACGATGGATTTGGACAAAATGATTTAGTTTGGCTGTTTCATCCAAAAAGAAAAAAGGGACTTTCACCGGAGTTATTGGCAGTTTGGAAAGGGCCCTACAAGATCATCAAGAGGATCAATGATTTGGTCTACCGTGTCCAGCGAAGTTCTAAATCAAAGGCCAAGGTGGTGCATTTGGGAAGACTGGCTTGTTACCAGGGAGATAGGACTGATTGGACCTGATCGGGACGATCTGGTTTAAGGGGGAGGTAGTGTTACGAGAAGAGCACTTGCAACCTCCGCCAGTAGATGGCGCGTTCGCCTGTTTTGCATCTGCAACTGATACGGGAGTCGCCGACTGCTGTGATCCCGTTTCCTGCGGAGGCCACCTCTCCTGACTGTAAATACCTTTTTATATTGGCCCCAGGAGGTGGCGTAATGTAAATACCCGTTGTCTATTATTCAAGTTATATGTAATGTTTAGTGATATATGACAATAAAAAAAGTGCTTCTGGTTCTCCGTGCCGCCTCCTGTCATTCCTCTAGCCATTGCCATCTTCGTCGGGCCGCTGCTGCTGCTGCTACAACTCTTCTGGTAAGTCTCTCGTGTCCCCCCACCAGTGGTAAGGCCGAGAGATACTGCCAGAGGAAGGGAGTGCCCACTTAAGCGGTGGAACTCGGGACGTCGTCAGGGTGCCTGCAGGGAGGAGCTACTCCGCGACCGAAGGAGCGAATCGTACCAAGAGATCGGGAGGGATCACGCGTAACAATATTATCTTTTTTAAAATAGTGCAGACTGTGAACTTTGCAAGTATTGACAAGATGTCAATAAAATTTTTTTAACTGTCATTGATGAGGAATTGGAATTTTCAAAACACATAATTAGCACCTCAAATAGAGCTACCAGAAAACTAAACATTATGAGATGGCTATGTGGAACAAATTGGGGATAAAAACCCAGAATTCTCAGAACAACATATATCACCTTAATAAAGCCGATAATGGAATATGCAACACCGGTCTGGGCTCCCTCAAGCTCATCACTAAAAGTAAGACTAGACAGTGTTCAAGCAAAAGCGGCCAAAATAATCACTGGTGCTGTTTCATCCACCAACAATGAGAAAATTAAGAGAGAATGTGTTCTAGACCTACTCGCTCGAAAGCAGAAGATAAAATAAGAACAATTTAGATCGGCACTTCGGAAACGAGGAACCAGAGGACGAGATCTCGCTGACCACTTGTGGTTTGGTGGATCCGCCCTTTTCTGAGAATGAGGTGAAACTGACGGCTTTCAAGTTCGGGAAAAGGAAACCTCCTGGCCCCGAAGGGATCGATAACACGGTCGTGAAAGCCCTGTTAAGAATGCACCCATCAGTTCTTGCCAGGGTTTTCAATAGGTGCCTGGACACTAGTACTTTTCCTGAGGCATGGAAGGTTGCCCGAGTAGTGCTTCTCGAAAAGTCTGGTAGAAAGGGTAATTCTCCTAATGATTATCGTCCGCTTTCTTTACTAGTGTGTCTAGGTATGGTCCTGGATAGCCTACTAGCTCAGCGACTGAAGCACTGGCTAGAGAGTAATGAGCTTCTTTCCTCTTTCCAACATGGTTTTAGGGAAGGGAAGTCCACAACCACAGCTCTGAACGAGGTGTTAGAGGGGGTTGAGATGGGCTTAAATAAGGGTGCTTGGGTTCTTCTCGTGGCCCTGGACATTGATGGCGCGTTCAACTTCGTGAGCTGGAACAAGCTGATGAGAAATTTGATGGACATGGGTTGTCCTGATAATTTGTGCAGCTTGGTTCGTTACTTCCTGAGGGATAGACGGATTAGCCTCGGTTTTGGTGGGCGGAAGTTGGAAAGAAACTGTGCTAGTGGTGCCCCCAGGGCTCTTGCTGCGGACCTATTCTGTGGAATATCCTGGTAAACACCGTTTTCCAGGAGAAGCTCCCTGAGGGAGCCAGGCTGGTTCTCTATGCTGACGACCAGTTCCTCATCATTGAGACTGCTTCGAGAGCGAAGGCTGAGAAGTGTGTTGAAGCTTCTCTCCAAATCCTCTCGAACTGGGCACATGACTCTGGCCTTAAGTTCAATGTCTCCAAAACTAAAGCCCTCATCTTTAAGCCTAGGGACATAAGAACTAAAAGGAAAGGGATCAAATGGGAGTACAAGCCGGCTATCCGGATGAAAGGACGGAGGGTAGCGTTGGTCAATAGGATGACTATCCTGGGGGTGGTCATTGATGACAAGATGGGTTGGCAATACCAGGCGGAGGAGATGGTGGCGAGAGGCAGGGAGGCGTTGTGCAGGCCTGTCCTGGTTGGCTCTCAACAGGGGGGGGGGGGGGGGGAGGGTACTATTTTTAGGAACCTCTGCCTCTCCTGTGTCGCGCCAATCCTGCTATAACAGGGATCAGAAAGTGGCAAAAACTCTAGAGAGCGTGCAGAAGACAGCGGCACTCAGAATCACAGGGGGATATCGCACTACCAGCAGTGAGGCCTTTTTGGTCCTCGCTGGGCTTATTCCCCTGGGATTGAAACTAGAGGAGGAGACCAGGAGACAGGAAAGATGCCCTGGGACTTGAAGCGGGTGCCCTGGAATGGAAGAGGGACCCAAGGAAGCCTCCGCAGTGGTTGCCAAAGTGGATTAGAGTGCTGGAGGGCCAACAGGGATTGGCACGTAGGTTTTCACTGATGGTAGTAAGTCTGGAACCAATACTGGAGCTGGAGTAGTGATTTTCACTAATGGAGAGCTGATCTTCCAAGAAAGCTTAACACTCAGAGTGGACGAATTGGTCTTTTCAGCCAAGCTGGTTGCGATCAGGGTGCCCTCAGAGTGTGTGCCGAGAAGAACTTCAGCCCGGACCGCCTCTATTCAGATTGTATGTCGGCCCTCGTCGCCATCAATCTGGTGAAAGGGCAACTCGCGCATCAAATAATCCAGGAGCTGGAGATGATAACGCGGGCTCCGGAGCTCCATTGGGTTAGGGGACACAGCCTCATCGAAGGTAATGAGTTCGCAGACAGGCTCGCTAAGGCAAGATGCTTTGGAGGTAGATCACTGAGGACCACAGTGACCAAGAAAGAAGTTTATAGGAGGATCAGGGGGCACGTCCAGGACTTATGGTTGGACAGATGGAGGAACAGTGTGAAGGGGAGAGAGGTATATATATTCAATTGGGTAACGACACCCAAGTACATCTGTAAGGTAATGTCCCACGAATTCATTAGGGTAGTTCGGGACATGGGCTCTTCCACAAGTCTCCACAGATTTAAAATTAAGAGAAACCCTGATTGCGTCTATGAAGAAAGGGATGTGGATGCACGCCACTACGTCTTGGATTGTCCAAGGGTAGTGGGTGTGCAAGAAGAGAGAAGGAGGGCGAGGGGCGCGATCGAGATTAAGCTGCTGAGAAACCACAGCAAGCTTCTTGAGAAAGCCCACGACGTGGCAGCTGAACTTTTCCTCAGCTGTGAGTAAACAAAGTCAACCGGGGACCGCCTCCCCGCGGTCCCTGCTGGACACAGTAGATAGTTTCCTCTTTTGCTGTGATTAAAGGCCACCGGTATAGAAATACTTCCAGACACGTTGTCTGGGAGGTGGTGTTTCCAGGTACAATGTCCAAGCACTAGGTGGCCATCTGTTTCTAGGGTGTACCAACTGTGCTTATGATCTTCCAGTTCTTGTTTATTTTTGTTTTGGCTACTGTCTCTATTTTTTTTTAAGTAAGTTTATTTTTCTGTAGCAAGGGTTCTTTTGTGCCTTTTTTCGCTAGCGCATCAGCAGCTTCTTTGCCTTCAATGCTAACATGTAAGGGTATCCATTGAAGGTGAATTTTTGAGGTATTGAGAGTTTTTGGAGATAACCAATTATGTTCCTGCTTACTTTGTCTCTAAGTTCCCTTGTGTGACTCAAGTGTTGTATGGCACTTCTACTATCAGTAAGAATCCATATATCGTGATGTTTAGTGTTTCTGATGGATTTTAAGGCTTCATAGATGGCTATAAGTTCTGATCTGAAGACTGAGCAAAAATATGGGTTTCCTCTGTTTATTTTCTCATTGCCATTTGTGTTTTAATGAGAGAGTCACTGTCAGTGTGTCCCAACTCGTCTCTGCTACCATCGGTATAGATAATTATTACATTTTTAGGAATTTTATTAATTATTTCTAATGATAATTGTTTTAAGTATTCTGGATTTTGGTATTGTTTGTTGGTGGTTTATTTAAAGTGGCATTAAAAATAACATTTTGTTAGTGATTCGCATGGAGATATTTTTTCTGCTAAATAATATTTTTCTACTTTATATTTTAAAAATCCATTTCTTTTGGCCAGGTGGAGAAGGCCTTCTTTTTTGAGTCTTATATTGGATTCTCAATTAAGTATGTAATTGAAAGTTCTGTGTTTGTTTTCATAACTCTTGATTTTGTTTATATATTTTGGCAGATTGTAGCTTCTTCTATCCTTTAAGCGCATAATGTCTGCCTCGTAAAGTACAATATTATTAGGGCAGGTATTTCGAAGACCTGTAATAACTCTAGCTGCATTTAGTTGTATCCTTTCCAGTGATTTTAGATTTGTTTCAGATGCTGTACCATAGATTTGATATCCATATTCCAAGATAGGTCTCATTAGAGATGTGTAAGTTAATTTTAGTGTTGTTGCTTCAGCTCCCCACTCTTCCTGAAATATATTTCAAGATTTTTAGTCGGTCTCTTCCTTTTCTAACAACTTATTCAATATGTTTACTGGAGGTAATTTCTGGATCCAGGGTGTAGCCGAGATATTTAGAATGTTTATTATATTGCAATTGTTGTTCTTTCAGGATAATATTTGGTCTTATTTTGTATAGTTTCTTATCGGTAGTAAAAAGACAGGTTTCAGATTTTTGGGGGTTAAATTCTAATTTATGTTTATTAACAAATTTTTCTAGGTGGAGAAGAGTCTTGTTCAAATCTCTTTCAGCTTTTTTCCAGTTAGTGTTGCTGCTTCATAGAATAATGTCATCAGCGAAAAGTCCAATATTGGTTTTATGTGGAAAATTTTTTCTATGCCTACAATAAATAGGGTGAAGAGATTTGGGCTAAGGACTGATCCTTGTGGTAATCCTTGATACAATTTGAAGGTTTTAGATAGAGTGCCATTATATTTGACCCTGATCTATCTATTTTTAAGGGAATCATTTACCCAAGTGATAGCTTTTCCATCAATTTTGAAATGTTTGTATAATTTTGTAATTAACTTGTTTTTCCATACCCCCCTTATCAATAGCTTGTGTAAGGTCTACAAAACAGCTATTGTGTGGTTAGTTGGTTTTCTGTTTTGTGCATCTTTTACCTTTTGTGTGAAAAATAAGAGTTGGTCTCTTGTCCCATGTCCTTTCCTAAATCCATATTGTTCTTCTGGTAAGAGATTTCTTGTGTCGGGGTGGTAGGTGAGTCGTCTGAGTATAACTTTTTCCATTAATTTTCAGCAAATACTTGTGAGGGAGATAGGTCGGTAGTTTTTTGGGTCATCAGCAGATTTGTCAAGTTTTTAAATGGGAATTATTGTTGCATTTTTACAGTCTTGAGGCAATTTTCCAGTTTCCAGGAGTTATTGAAAATATTAAGAAGTCTTTCTTTGCCAATTTTGCCCAAGTTTGATATCATTCGGACATGGATTCCATCTGGCCCAGGAGTCTTGTTTAGGTCAGTGTTTTTTAATGCATAAGCTAGCTCTTTCATATTGATTTTTTTCATGGAAAATATTATGAGTGCTGGTGACATTTTTACAGTCATGAATAATTCTTCGGGCCTTTGTTTCAACCTTGATTTTACTACCTTTTTGATATGAATTACCTAAAGGTTTGGCAGCAATTTCGTCATTAGTTGCTGGTGTACCATCTGTATTCTTAATCATATTAGTTTTTTCGGTTTGTGACTGGTATCTGTCAATTTGTTTTGCCAAATTCCAAAGTTTTGTATTTGGGTTTCTTGGGTTCAGGTTTTCACAAGTTTGTTTCCATTTTTCCCTTTTCACATTTACGTATAATCTTTTTATTTTTGCATTCACAATGTTCAGTTCAGTTCTACAATTTGTTTGGTTTTGGGTGCTCTTTTTTGTAGTGCATTTCTTTTAGTTATAAGTGTTTGAATATTTTTGCCTGGTGTGTATAATTTGGAATCCATTTCTTAACATTACCTCTTGGTATTGAAACTGTGGCTGCTTTAATAATGGTGTTTTCGAAAGATATCCAATTAGCCTTTTTGAAGTTCCAGAATTTTTCTTAATTGAGCTGGTTTTGGTCTTGGTGCTAATTTCTATCAAATTAGGCAAATTATCACTTCCAATACTTTTTAATATTTGTAATTTGCATTTGTGGAAAATGTCAGGATAGTAAAAACTTATATCAAGGGCTTGTGCAGTATTATAGCTTTAGGAATGATGGGTAGGATTCCCATCATTTAAGCACATGATTGCATTGTCGTAAAATATGTTTGAAAGTATTTTGCCTCTTGGGTTTGGCGTGGAACATCCCCATAGTTGATGTTTGGCATTAAGGTCACCTACAATAAGAGTTGTCTGTAAGAAATTGAGCCATTGTTCCATCGTCAATAAGTTTATTGTTTGGAGGGTGATACATATTGTATATGTTGATGGCTTTGTTTTGATTGAGGTAGACTTTGATATCTTGGGCTTCGAGGTCTAATGTGTTTGAAATATTAACGGCTATGTCCTCATAGTACAAATTCTTGATTAAAAATGCTAGGCCACCCCCTTTAACAGCATATACAGATAGATCTTCAGACCTTACCCTGAGTTATGGAGCGGCCGGAATTAACATAATACTGTAAGATGGAACGCACATCAAAATCAAAGAAGTAGCAGGACAGATTTCGTCAAACTTCACTTGTGAACTGACAGCTATCTGGAAAGCCCTTGATGTATGCCTTAACCAACCATCCCTGCATCAAGCAGAAGGAAATTTAATATACAGCGACTCCATATCCACTCTAGAAGCAATTCAGAAGGGCAATACTAAAATCACACAGAAAATACACTCGTTACTTACCCAACTGGAACCATTGGAGAATAACTGCATTCTACAATGGATCCCTGCCCATGCTGGGATCGGGGGTAATGAAATGGCATTTGAATTAGCAAAGGAAGCCAGAAAGTTGAGCCAAAGGAAAGAACTAATGTCATTATTTGACGCTGATTCTTTGTCAAAATACAAGATAATTAAACAATAAATAAGAAAAGATCAAAATGCGAAATAAACTCGGAGAGAAAAATTACAAAAACTATAACAAGACTTAGAACAAAACACTATAAAGGAATGACAATACATCCAGATGGCACAATAACCTATAGGGCATGCAACAATTGTCCTGGTGTGTAACTTACACCTACCCACATATTCTCATAGCCAGCTCAATAGTGGACATTGCTGCTGCTGTGATGAAGATGCATGGATACATCTGAGGCTCTTTATTGGACACGACAACAACAACGGCATTCCAGAGTAAAATAAATTATCAGAGATAGATACATATTTTTCAAATGAATTAAAATAAATATAGTTGAAGTAAACGAAATAAATGCGCTACAAATTATAAAAATAAAAATACAACCTTTCGCATTGAGTTTCTTTTATTAAGATCACAATAAAAGAAACTCAATGCGAAAGGTTGTATTTTTATTTTTATAAAATAAATATAATCGATACTTAGAGAGAGTTCTATTAAAAATATTAGAAATTTATTATCTTCGGAAACAAACCGTATCTAAAATATCAATTTTTTTTGCTACATGTTTTAATTTGCATTTACCTATTTTACATATCTCTGATTGTTTTAAAAAATTGTTAACCAATTCTTCATACTTTTGGCGAAGTGGTGTTTTATTAATTTGTTATTTGATGTTATTAGGGTTCTTTCTTGGTATTTAAAAAGGAAAAATACGTGTCGATCAGTTATATTTTCAATTTATCAAACAATTTGGCCGCTGAATCTCTGATTTTGGTAGTGCGCCATCTGGCGAATAAAATTGTAACTAAAATCAATTTCGAATTTTTCATTATTTGCCATAAAAAATCCCATTGCATCCTGAACACAATGGTGTTTACCGCATTGCTCTAGCGCAAATATTCGCGGAGTTATTAATTTTTAAAATAGTGCGGGACTTTTGGATCACCCTGTATATTACGAAATAAAAAAGGCATCCTCTTAGAGTGAAACTGAAAGTTGCTGATAGCTTGCGCCATCTATCGATATAAATATCAACTATTCGTTGATTTTTCAATTATTCAGGAATTGTGGCAAAATACTCATTCTTGATTAATCAAGAGAAAAGCTAACCAAGTACGCGTTACGGGCTGTTGGCCCTCATCAGCGTGGTGCAAGCTGTACCTCAACGACCAAAAACCTGGTCATTCAGGCATTCTGAAAAACCATGAAACGGGTAATATATATCTCCTATTAACACCACGCCAAAAAATGTGGGCTACAGAAGTTATACCAGATGGTGTACTGGCCAGATAGCCTGGCTATCTCGATCGGCGCCATAATCTGCTGTCACTTTAAATAGCCGTCGTCTATTACCCTAAAACCTCACGTTTGTTCTCTCTTTCGACTCAAGGCTTTATTAAATATTAATATTTTTGATGCTTATACAGAGGGTGTTCCATTTTTTAAATTGCGATTTCAGTGCTTTATTCAAAATAAGTTATTAATGTTCGTACAACTTATTGTTTTCTATGTATAAGACTTGACGTTTAGCAACAGCCCTGCATCGATGTTTCCAGGAAATAAGCCTTCATCTTAGAATTTTTGATCAAGACCATCCCAACAGTCCTTAACAACTTTCCAGAGACCCTCTAGCGTCTTTGGTTTTCTAGATCAAAGAGAAGTTTTCAGCAAGCCAAAAGCACAAAAATCCATGTATAATATAGAACCTGTGACATTTAATAGGAATGTTTTATATTGATTGGACCATTGACTGTGATATTGCTATTGTATCAGATATAAAAAGTTAAATTAAGCTTATTTGTTTGGTTATTAGTTTATTGTGTGTATAAACAGAAGTTTCTATTGAATTCTTAACAATTGGTAGCTGAAAATGTTTAACTTACTCCAATGTGTTTTTTTATCACATTTAAAAATTACCCGCTGGCAACTGTGAATACAACATCCTGAAAAAAGCATGCAAATAACATGAAATTCACAACATGCATTAGCGTAGGTGAGATTTGCAAATTATTAGAATTTTAGCGCAGACGCACATCATGCGCGCCTGTGGCTCCACTTCAAAGCACTATTTAAGGCTTAGAGATTTCTACGATTTTAAGTTCGGCAATTGTGTTTTTCTTGTTTTATTTTTTAACGATATATTATGCCTCATAGAAAAAAGCGATTATCGTTGGATGCAGGAAGGTACGACGGACCGACGTGTTCGATCACATCCACCTCAGTGCACCACTTCACGTGCTGAGAGGTAAATTGTGCGCATGGCAGTGACAGATGGTTCAGTCACATTACGAACCGTAGCATAGCACATTCAGTCTGTAAGGCATCACCCAGTGTCTGCGCGTACCATTCGACGCCGTTTACAGCAGAGTGGTCTGTCCGCAAGACGTCCATTGCTTCGTCTACCCTTGACGCAGAACCACAGACGGATGTGGACGACAGAATGGAATGAAATTGTCTTTACTAATGAGTCACGCTTCTGTCTGCAACACCACGATGGTCGGATTCGAGTCTGGAGACACCGTGGAGAGAGGATGCTGAGCAGCTGCGTTATGCACCGCCACACTGGTCCTGTACCGGGTATTATGGTAAGAAGCGGTATTGGATATCACTCTCGCACTCCTCTAGTACGCATTGTCGGTACTTTAAACAGCCCAACGCTACATCTCCGAGGTGTTGGAGCCAGTTGTCCTTCCTTACCTTCAGGGCTTGCCCACAGACATATTTCAACAGGATAATGCGCGACCACACGTGGCACGCATTGTCCAAAGGTTCTTCGTCAATCGCCGGATTGAATTGCTTCCTTGGCCGGCTCGCTCTCCGGAACTTCGCCGATAGAAAACATATGGTCCATGGTTGCTCAACGATTGACCCAGATTAGATCCCCAGCTGCCACACCAGATCAACTTTGGCAACGTGAGGAAGCTGCGTGGTCTGCTGTACTCCAAGAACACATCCAAAGTCTCTTTGAATCAATGCCGAGGCGTGTGGCAGCGGTGATCTCCAACAATGGCGGCTACTCTGGCTACTGATTCTGGCAGTAACCACACTTCGCAGAAGTCTATAAATTCAATCAATTGATACTTGGCCAACATGTTATCTACAAAATAAATTTTGTTGTGATATCTCTTTTCTTTCTTGGTGTTGCAATTTGGGTGGCCAACAGTGTATTATCTAAAGATTTCTGTATGGATCTAAGGGGTAACATGGTATTTTCAGTAATATATCATTTTTCTATATCACTCTAAGTAATTAATATGAGATAATTGATAGAAAATGATGTCAAATGAGCAGAAGATATAAAGACTAGATTCGTAATTAGAAAGAGAAGGCTGTTAATAGAAAAAACGAACTGATGAAAAGAGTGCAAATTAAGAATGAGGATTGATTTGGATTGTAGAGTTATATGGGTCGGTGGGAAAGGTAGAGAAAAACATTGCAAACATTTGAAATAAAGATATGCATTTAACAAAATAAATAAATTACTTTGATTAGAAGTAATAATTCTAGTTCCCCGTATTGAAGGGCATGTTAGCCCGAAGGTTGAGAAATGAAAATATGTAAAAAGAAACCTAGCCCTAGATTCCTTATTGATTTTGTCAGAGTGTAAAAACAGGAACGAACCTTTATTAAAGATCTGAATGTAAATAGCAAGACAAAGGTTGATAGAATTAAAAATGAGAAGTTATCATATGAAGAGTTGATTGGAAACTGATATAAAAAAAGCTCAAATGGGTAAGATTAGCAGAAAGAGAACGGCAGGGAGAATAATTGCACTGATAGACTGAATTGGAAGGTGGATTTGTTGTTGTCGTGTCCAATGAGAGCCTCAGATCTCTCCATGCATCTCTATCACATCTTGGGTGTGTAAAGCTGCTGCTCTGGGTTCATATCAATTTTCTGCGAGGCTGCGGCCATTGCTGGGCATGAGAATATGTAGGTAGGTGTTAGTTCCACACCAGAACAATGGGAGAAGGATTTATAAAGACATAAACTCAAGATCAAAGAAACTGGAGAATAGTGAGCCTTTCCGACCGACGAACCTTGCTAAAATTTGTGATTTTTTAAAAATTTGTTCTCTTATACGTTTTTTTTTTTTTTTTTATTAAAAAGGCATATATTGGATCAAAAAATCATTTATTTTACCAATATTTCAGTTGGCTGAACGCCAACCTTTATCAAGGTGTTATAACATATTTAATGTGTGTCAACAACGTTCTTTTTTTATTATTCCTGTTGAAGGGCAGAAATTCTCGAAGACTCTCGTATAAATAAAAGCCCTACAAGAAACTCTTGGCCTCACGATGTCGTTTTGTTTCTGTTTGTCAATATGGATGACCTACCCAAGACGGCATAGTTCAACTGGGGACTATGCCGGATGAATGGACGCAGCGTTTTCCCTCGGCGTAATGATAGGATGTCCTTTCTTCCCAGATACCATATATCTAAGATTGTAGCACGCAAGGTCGTCCTAGTCCTGTCGGACAGACGTCTCGAGACTGTATTCAAATAAATGCTAGCAAACCGTATGGAACTGCTTTATCTCTAAAGGCCTCTTATACTGGTAGGAATACCCCCCAACGGTGTATATATAAATTGTTTAAATGTTCGTGATATAAAACACTAGGTGAATTTACTTATAAATTTTATTTTTTATGTATTATATATACACATATTTATATTCACACCCAGCTATATTAAGATCACCGGTCTTATACAGATTCACCAGAGCAAGAAAGGAAGCATAGATGGAGCTCCTATATTCCAGGCAGCGCAGAACCCAACAACAGCCTACAGGTCAAACGCATGTCAAGTGGCCACACGTTACTTCGTGCATACGTCAAGGTTAGCGTATCACTGAAAAGGCTAGTGTGGAATCAGCCATGTTCTAGTCTTCGCTTTCCTCATACAAATGAACCACGACATTCGGCGATTCTATTAATCTCCTCCGAGCGGTAACTACAGACTTGTAGAATTTATATAAACCAAAGAGAAGACCATGATCAATCATAATTGGATTCATCTAGTTACATATTTGTTGACTATCAAATTGAGACAAGGATAAATCGCCCAAGAGTTCCCCTCTTTGTTTCTCCAAGAAAAAGCAACCAAATTTTATATGCATGCTTTCATCTTTTATTCTTCTATTACATAGATCATAAGTTAAAGGACAATCAGTATTCCAGCGCTTTGATCAATTTTCTTGGAAGAACACCCATAGGAGTCTCAGTTGCGCAATAAGTCTTTTAATTGCCAAAGGAGTATTTGTGAGTAGATATAGTTCTGCTGTTATTGATTTTTTTAAGTATTTAAAGTGACTATAATGAGAGGTATTTAGGATTTGCGATTTGTCATTTTGAATTGTTTGTTTGCTAGTTGCTATTTGAATAACACCGAGTATTTCGGCCTGAATAACAGTATTGTCGGTACAACCCATCAAGAATGAAAAGCCCTCTGAATCTAAAATAGTTGACAGGTTTCCAACAAATTTGCAGCCTGCTATTTGGTGGTTGTGCAATGTCTAAAGGTGTGCCAAACAGACCTGCTCTCTTCCATTTTCATCATCCTCACCCAAAATCTCAAAATCTGTTTAATAATGACAACTTTCAGTGATACACGTCCACACTCCATTCTCAGCATAAATCCCGGAGTATATTTTGGTAAATTCAGGTAGCGTCTTAGAAAGATATTCTGAACTTGGTCAACTACTTTTATTTTGTTAAGTGCCAAAAAGGGTGCGGCTTATAGCATGTGAGGCAAGATTGTCGAGTCAAGTAATTTCATTGCCGCATTTAAAGAGTTCATCTTGGATTTTGTCAAGGCCTTCCATACGGCACCAATTGCTGCCAGGGCTTTGCCCTTGTAATATGCCGATACTTTGCTTAAAGAGTTTGTAGTTGTGAGCGGGTATCCTAAGCATTGATATTTCGTAGTAACACAGACAGCTGCCGCTCACCCCAAACCCATTCGTTAATTTGTGCTAATCGAACGCCGTTTCTGAAAACCATAATTTTTACTTATTTTCATTCAAGGGTAAGAAATTTCTTTCAAAATATCTTTTAAACATATTGATTTTTATTTGAAGGTTTTATTCAGATTCACCAATCAGAGGACAATGTCGTCTGCATATAGCAAAAGATGAACATTTTCATAATTTGGAAGGTATATTCCAGGAAAATCGGAATTGAAAAGATCAATTAAGTCATTTAGAAATAGTATAAATAGGTAGGGTGACATCGGTTCCCCTATTTTGACAAGAACTTTTTCTAACTTTAAATTAATCCAGCATACATATCTCACCCTGCCTATTCAATCATTTCATTATGACCTAGCTAAATTTCTGTTGTATAGAATAGTTTTACAATTTTGTCATATTCTCTCCAATGAAGACTTTTTTCGGACTTCTGCTTCGTATTTGTTCAAAAGAGATTTGTTTCTCACGATTACAAGGATCTAAACGAATTTACTCCAAGATTGCTTAAGTTCATTGAGTTATCACTGTACGATTCCATTAGTTTTGATGAAAAAATACTTTCAGGTTTGAAACATAAGCCATATGAATATGTTTAATTTTTTAAAATTGAAATTCTCTCTTGATTTCAAGATTAAAATCCTTTCGATGGGAGAACAAGATAGACAAGCTCTCTTTAATCTTTAGGAGAAGCTCTTTCATAGATATTGCTTGAGAAGAATTATTTTCGCAATGTCCTCTCTATTTCTCTTATTGTAGCTCCTACTTGAAACATCTCTCACGTCTCTATATTCTAATATATATTTTATTTTATCAATTAATCAACCAGGCGCGATATTGAAATATTTGCCCTTAATACAGAGGAAACAAAACAACAAACAAATTAGAACTGAGAATTAAATATTTACAAATTTACATGTATTATTCGACAGAGTTCATAAAATTTATATAGACAAAGTGGCTTAGATAAAAGAGTTAGATCATTTAGATCAGAGAACAAACGATGTCTCACTTCTGAAAAGTTTGGACAGTCGTAGATAAGGGGAAGAGCAGTTTGTTTAGTTTCTCAGCAGGAACAAATTGGTGTTTCTGATAGATCTATTTCATGTGAGTATTTCTGAATTTTCCATGTGATGTAATAAATTGAGTGAATATAAAATTTGGATGGAACTGTGTAGGAATTCCGTTTGGAAAAGTAGTTCGAAATGTATAATTAGCATTATGAATGGATTGTATTCAAATATATAAGATTTTATAATCGAGCGGTAATATTATACCTACCTACTCTCTTTGTATCAGTGCTAAAGAGAGATATATTTATAACTCAGGTTCCTGGAGCGCAGAACGCCAACTACCCGGGGAGTCCAGCTCACTAGTATGGACTAGTGTTGAGCGTTTTTACTCTCGTCCTGTTTTGATTGCTGAATTGAAACAGTTGACCAGAAATTTCCATGCTGATGTTGAGTCTGAAAGGCTGGCCATAGATCTAGAGTTGAGGTGGGTCAGTCCGAGCAGGATAACTGTTTGCATCCTATGTCTTAGGAATGCTGGACCGCTGAAGAAAAGTTGAGATATTTATACTAGATATATCTCATTGAGAGTTTATGAAATAAAATCATAATATACACTGCGTGACATTGAAAATGGAACACCAAGAAATAGTGGCCAGAAAGTGATGAAACTCGGCAGACAGAAAGAGACAGGGACGAACAATAAGTGATCTGTATTTCAAAATGATAGTCATAATACAGAGCGAGAACGGCGTCGGCTTAGTAGCAAGTAGGACCACCGCGGACGGCGATGCACTCAACAACACGTCTAGGTAGAGGGTCAATCAGAGTACGGATGGCGTCCTGAGGGATGGCTCTCCATTCCTTCTCAACCATTTGCCACAGTTCGTCTTCTGAACGCGGCTGTGGCAAGGCATGCAAACGGCGTCCAATGATGTCCCAGACGTGCTCGATTGGTGAGAGATCAGGAGAGTACGGTGGCCAGGAAAGCATCTGTACATCTTGCAGAGCTTGTTGGCTAATGCGAGCAGTGAGCGGTCGGGCGTTATCCTGCTGATAAAGGGCATTGGGTACCCCCTGAAGGTAGGGGAGTGTCACCAGTCGCAGCACATCATCAACTTATCGTTGGGCCGTCATAATGCTCTGAATACGAAGTAAAGGTGACCTGGAATCATACGCGATTGCGCCCCAAACCATGATTCCACGTTGTCGCACGGTGGGGCGTTCCACAATTGCTGCCGGATTGGACCTTTCTCCACGTCGACGCCACACGCGTACACGGCGACTATCTCTGGAGAAGCAGAAACGCGACTCATCTGAGAACACGACCCTGTGCCATTCCGTCATCCACGTCGATCTAGCCCGGCACCATTCCAAACGTTGGCGCCTATTCGGTGGGGTCAATGGCAGTCTTCTTAGCGGACGACATGAGTGCAAGCCATTAGCAACCAATCGACGGGAGATGGTTCTGGTCGAGATGGAATGATCTAGGGTGTCTTGCACATGTTGCAGGATGGCGGTACAAGTGGCTTGTGGGGCCGCCACTGCTTGTCGAAGGATACGCCGATCCACACGTGCTGACGTCACTCTGGTTGCACCGGCATTCCTATAAATTGCCACATTTCCTTGTTCCAACCATCTTCTCCACAGTCGGTGCACCGTGGACGCACCAAGGTGTGTATCAGCTGCGATTTGACGTATGGACCAACCTGCCCTTTTCAGTCCGATCACCATGCCCCTCGTTGGATATGGCGTGTCTCTCCTAACTGTTAAATAAATAAATAAAATGCCCCTCGTAAAAGCGTCTGTCTGCTTGAACTGCCTCCGTTTACGATGACCTGGCATTCTCTGTTATTACACGTGTCTTTTGACACAAAAACAAAATTTCTACAATGATTTTCCTTGAAGAAATAACGACACGAATACTGTCCTTTCTGCAAGTTCCTTCCCTTATATCTTACTCCATGTGCGCACGAGAGCTGCGCATTTTACATCATTTGCATAACTCGGTTAGGCGCGTCTACCCTGAAATTTGCATAATTTTCTGGCCACTATTTCTTGGTGTTCCATTTTCAATGTCACGCAGTGTATATCAATTAAAAATCCTAATTTTTAATATAATTTCTTCTTTTTTTTAAATTTTATTCACAAAACTCTCTGACTTTCGGGCACGGAAGCTCTTCAATAGGAGAAAAACACGATATAATAAATCCTTAGAAGGATAAGAGTTTAAATATAATCAAATATTATTTTACACAATTTCCTAAAAATGCTTTATAATGTAAAAAGTTTCATATCTTCATTATTTTACAAACGGTGACTAAATTTCAAAAAATTGATATGAAATAAAGGAATAAATAAATAAATATAGACGTTTGGAATATAACTATGGAAGCAAAGATTAGCTATTAAGCCGTAATTATGGTTAAGAGATATATATCTGGTTTCACTATTGCTATCCAGAGGGGATTTATGTTATTGTGATCTATGTAATAGCAGTATACAAAATGAAATCATGTATATAATTTTTGGTTGCTTTTGCTTGGAGAAACAGAGAAAATAACTCTTGGGCGTCTTATCCTTATCTCAATTCGATAGGCAACAAATATATAAATGGATGAATATAATTATGTTTGATCAAGGTCTTCTCTTTGTTATATATAAATTCTACAAGGCCGCAGTTACCGTTCGGAGAAGATTAATAGAATCGCCCAATGTCATGGTCCATTTGGACCATTTCAGTAATACGCTAACCAATGCACGGTGGATTCTATGGCCACTAGACAAGCGTTGGATCTGGAGGCTGTTGGGTTCTGGGAGTATAGGAGCTCCATCTATGCTTCCTTCCTGTGGTGTATCTGTATAAGACCGGTGGTCTTAATAAAGCTGTATGTGTGTGTGAATTTTCTTATTTGGAGACTCTGGGGTGCAGCTCAGAGAATATAAATTTCTGGAAGGTGTGTTCTTCTGTTGATGCAATTGTTCTGTCTCTATATGATGGATTCTGTAATAGGTCCCCGTTGTTTATTGGGGATGTTGGAGTAATGGGTATTTGGTTCTGATAGGGAGAAGGAATGGCCTGTTTCTCTTATATGATGGTATACTAAATATCTGCTGTCTTGGTTGTCGGTATTTCGTTCATGTTCTGATATTCTTATATTTAAATGTCTGCCTGTTTTTTTTTTCACCTAAATAGTCCGTTTTGCAATCTTCGCATTCAATGGAGTATATTGTATCTTAATATTAGTAGGATAATTATGATTATATAATGTTCCTTGTTATGGGGTTTCTTAATAATGAACTTATATTGGGTGAGCTGATGAAAAATATTTTAATTCCAAATTTCTTTAGATAATGGGCTATTGATATGGATATTGGTGAACATCGAATGCTGCAAATAGATTTGTAAATATGGGAATTCCAAATTTTAGAGGGTTTATTTAAATTTCTTAAAATAAATGATATGAGATATTGAGACAGGTTTTTAAGTTTCTCAAAATAATTCTGCCTTTCTTCGGTTTTGAAAGTTTGAATAACGGCTATAAGCCATCCTTCAATTCCAACTATATCCATTTTTCACCTACTGCCCTCTCAGCCATAAAATAATACCGTAAAAACCTTGACAAAACGTATAAATTTTAAAATTAAAATAAAAACATAAAGCCTCCAGGGAAAAGTTTCTTTTAAGGGACTTCATACGGATCCCCTCTCATTGTCCGTGTTAACCTGCATGCTCTCGAAACATGCATAGCCGTAGTACTCTTCTTTCTTGAAGTAGATAAAATCTGATCGAACCTTGTGCGAGCCACTAGCGAGGGCCTTGAACTCGATCCCACTATTTTAAAATTAAAAGAAACTTTTCCTTGGAGGCTTTATGTTTTTATTTTAATACTAGCCGAATGACCCGGGCAACGCCCGGGTTTTACCCGATTAAATGTTTTTAGTCAAATACTATTCGTTACAATTATAAATTGGCGCCGTGGATGCCACTCTTGTGAAACGTCCCGCTCCAAACTTTGTGTCAGAGAAGCGATATTTTTATAAAGAGGTGATCTGGTTTTGTGTCTTCTGCTCGAATGAATGTTTTTCTGTTAGAATTTTGTTCCTGCACACTAAAAATGAACTGGGTTCACCCGTGGTCTCAGCTTTTTGGAATTTTTCCCGATATAATTTTGTATCTGATAATCAAACATGATACAGCAATATTGTCATCATCATTTTCTGACTAAAAAAAACAACTATTTTTGCCCAGAACCTGTCAATTTTATTTTTTTATTGGCTAAAAATCCGATAAATATCTTTTCCAGATTTTTCTCAATGTCCTGTCAAAACACGTTTTACGTGTACATTAGGTCAGCTGATATTACCTCCCATCTTCACCGCTAGAGGCGCTGCTTGCGAGCGAAAAGACAAATTTGCAAAGCAATTTGCAAATAACTCGAAGAATATTCGGGATAGAGACCTGAAATTTTCACTATAAGTTTTCCAGATTCTACTCTATATACTGTTAAAATTTTTCAGTCAGATTAGTTACGTATTGTGGACGTGTATAGCCGACATTGATACCCACATACATACATACACCGACCGTGCGGCCAAGCGTCGCACGAGCTCCGTGTTTTTCGCTTCTTTCATCTCATAAAATCAATTTAATTTATTTTAACTTATACCATCTTGTTCGCCTTCTCTCAGGCATCAGTTCAAGTCATCTTTTGTAAAATTTAATCGACTATCATTTTTTCTTTTACCATAAATTAGCAAAGTTACAAATTGTAACTTTGCATCATCGCCATGGCAACGGCCAAGCCGGCCGCTGCTTCATCCTCATCTGCATCTTCACCTATCGTTCAAGCCTCATATATTACATCAAAATCGTACTTCAATACAGAAAAATTACCTCACCAGTCACCAAATGTTGAGAAAATCACAAACGTGCAAAATCTAAAAAGACGATTTACCTCAGAAGAACACAGGAAGTTTGACGAAAGTAGAAAGAATACCTACGAAATAAGAAGTAACGCTATTAAGGCGACAATCCAATTCAAGCCGATCCAAGACACTTCAGCAGAAGAACACCTGATCGCGATAGCCGATATAATAGGCTTTGAAAACATACATTCCATCGGAAAAATCAATGGACAGGCCATTGTCTCGGTGGCAAATGTCGAAATGGCAGAATTGCTCCTAGCTAAAGGATTCAAGGTCAGAAGCGAGGTAATCCTACCCTCGCCCCTTTTCAGAACCTCCAAAAAATATATTCTCTCCGGCGTCCTGTCCTTCATACAGGATAAGGACATAGAAAAGGCCCTTGAACCTTACGGGCACATGATCAGTATCCGGCCGATTCCCTTCCCCACTGAAAATCCACTCCTTAAACATCTATCCTCACTAAGGAGGGAGATTGTCTTTAAAACTAAAGAAAACACATCAATGTCCGCCATCATCTCCATTACTTATATGGATCAAAATTTTAAAATCTTTATCGGGGAGGACGTGACCTGTACCGGGTGCAGACGGCACGGCCTCATAAAAACACAATGCCCGTTCGACCCGAAAATAAGATCAAAGGTCACCACGACCTTCGCAGAAGCCTTGAGGCCCCTACCCCAATTAGATCTAACAGCAACGACAGTACGAGAGCCGACACTGGAACCCAAAGACTTACAAACAAAAAAAAGGACACTCGAGGCCTCACTGAACGAGGATAAGAGATTGAATATGGAATGTGAAAGTGGGAAAAGACCTAAGTCATCCTCTACGGCCCAGGAACCTATCAAAGAAACTTACAGTCCCCAGACGACGGATATGAAACGAGATGTGACATCCAAAGATGAAATTCCTATCACAAATCCTCCAATGTCTGAGACCCTCTCCCCCCTCCCGAATTCGAAGCACAAAATCGACGTTGAAGAAATACCAAGATCGGAAAAAACAATATAGAATCATTGACTTCAACGACATCGTCGCAGCAGGACGAAGAATCTGGAGAGTGCGAAATGTGTTTTATTCCAGGCCAAGGCATCTCCTTTGTAAGAACGGCCTAGATACCTTTGAACTGTTGTAAATTTTCATCTCTATCTCATTGATTGTACGTCAATAAAATGTTTTTAATTGTTACATACATACATACATACATACACTGACTTTTATATATATAGGGATTAATTCAAGGGATTATTTTAACGTATAAATTCATAGATATTTTCCTTTATTTGATATTTATTTTGAAATTTATGTTTGTATAATAATGAACATATGAAAAATATTATATCTACAGCATTTTATGAAATTGTGTAAAATATCATTTGATTATAATTAAACTCTTATCCTTGTAACGATTTATTATATCGTGTTTTCCCACAGAGTGGGCAGGTCTATGTGATGGCTGGATCCACCTCAATACTAAGATGGTACTTGTAGATAATAGCCTTCGCCAAACTAGTCAACTTAAACTGCCGCTGGATGGAGGCCAACGCCGAATAGCCAGGCCTGCAGAGAAAAAGATTGAGATTGAAACTGATTTATTACAATGTCCATATAAGGTTATATAAGGTTAAATGCAGAGAGAGAGAGATTTTTTAATAAAAATTTTAAAATTTTGAAAAATAAAAAGTAACCTATCCCAGTAGAGGCTTGATATTTCCACCTTAAAAATCCTAATAGAAATTATTCTTCTTGATTCAATTATTTAATAAAATTGTGGCTGTGTGTTTTCAGATAGAGCATGATCCTTATTAATTGTCTACCTCCTCTATTGTTTCTCCTCTACCCAGCTGATGCTCAAGAAGAAGTGAAAGAAGTTCTAACCCCTCTTGGAAGGATCCGAGGGTTAAGAGCACAAGTTGGGGACTCCAAGGTTGATGTCTTCTTGGGAATTCCTTACGCTCTGCCTCCAGTGGGCGAGTTGCGGTTCAGGAAGCCGCGGCCGCTGGAACGGTACACGGAGGCGGTGGAGGCCAGGGAAGCTGGGCCGGATTGCCCTAGCGGACGTCAACCCGGCAGCGAGGACTGCCTCTACCTCAACCTCTGGGTGCCCGTGAGCAGCCGGCCGCCCTATGAAAGCCCTCCCCTCGCCGTCTTCGTCTGGGTCCTCGGCGAGTGGTTCGTGGAGGGCAGTACGCGGAACCTGGACGGATCCCAGCTGGCACTCCAAGGAAACATCATCGTGGCTACAATCAGCTACCGTCTTGGTGCTCTAGGCTTCCTGGCCGTCGGAAAGGAGGCCAATGCCGGTCTCTATGATCAGAATCTTGCATTGAGATGGCTGCGCAACAACATCGGGTACTTTGGGGGCGATCCCTCGGCTATTACTCTGGTAGGGCATGGAGCAGGTGCTATTGGGGCAGGCATTCATCTTGTATCTCCATTGAGTAGAGGACTCTTCCAGCGTGCCATCTTGCAGAGTGGCTCACCCTATGCACCATTGTCTCGTCTTGAAAAGAAGCAAGCGCTATTGATGGGTCATTATTTGTCCATGCGGCTGAACTGTGTCTCTCCCAATGTCACCGTCTGGCTTACTCCTGACAGCATCCTCGCCTGTCTGAGAACTAAGTCTTCCTCAGAACTGCTGTCGGCCGAGGCAGCGCTCTACTCCAATCTGATGGAAGAACACAAAGAGATGCGTTATTTCCTCCCCGTTCTAGGGGACAGGTTCTTTCCTTTAGCTTCATCTACACCTTTCGTCCCCACCCATTTCAACGACATCGATGTTATGATCGGTATTACAAAAGACGAAGGTAGTACTTTGCTTTCTAACCTCATTGAAGATTCTGTATCAGTTGATATACTTCAAGAATTAGAAGAAATTGTTAGAACGTTTTTCTTCAAAAACACAAATTTCGACGCTAGTTCTCTAGTGAACGAGTACATGCAAGGGATACTAGATACAGACAGTACGTCAATCAAAACGGCTCTTTCTGACTTCTTCGGCGACTGGCTGTACCGTTGCCCCGCGGTGTACTTCGCCGACCTATACGCCAACCGCCTCAACAAGGTCTACTTCTACCTCTTCACTCATGGACGACGGGATTGGCTGGGGGCATCGCACGGCGCAGAGCTGCCGTTCTTCTTCGGCCCTGCCGCGGCCAACTCTACCGAAGAACTTTCAGAGAGGGAAAAGGAATTCTCGAACCAGATGATTGAATTATGGACAAGTTTTGCGAAATATGGGTAAGTAGAGGTAAGTTTACTCTAAATTCTAAATCATATTTATATTCCTGTGTTGATAGATACAAGTAAGCTTCTCTCTTTATAAATATGTATTTAGCATAGGTCAAATTTAACCTTCTATGAGCGACTACTTCACTGAGCGACCACTTAAAAAAAAAGCAAAAATGACTTGTTTTGATCTAACCACTAATGAACGACCACTTTCTGAAAATACCATTAGTTTCCTACATTTTAACGGTCTCTTTTGGGATTTTCTATTGTATATATTGGTGTAGTTCTAATTATATTACACTTAGCACCACATTGTGGGACTATTAATGATCTATTTAATCAATTAGAATGTTTAGTAATTCATATTTCTTAACGTTTTATTTACTTCTCTCTCTCCAACCCACTAACTATTGAATTCTTTTTACAACAGCATCAAACCGAACTTCATTTTATTTAATCTAGTCCGAAGTAACTTTCTTTAAACGTTTGAATATATTTTCACCGTAATTATAATTTATAACGCTACATCAACCGAGACAGGAAGTCATTGAAACGTCGGGAGTTAAATAAATAATTGGTTGATGTGGTTGTGTTTTTTTTTTATCAATCTACTGCCAACCAACAAATGATCTTCGGAACTAATTTCTAACGGTAATCAACGATTTTTTCACCTACTAAACTGCACTTTTATTTAACAGCAGAGTTTTAGAGATTTTAGACTTTTTAATAATAGTATTGCTAAGTATATCAATTATGCGAATTATATATATTTATAATATTATATTGTTGATCACTAAATGTGTTTTAGATACATTATACATTATTTTGAAAAATAGAGCAATCCATAATTAAATCTTTAAATAAAAAGGCATTTATTGGATCAAAATATCATTTATTTTTACCAATATTTCAGTTGGCTGAACGCCAACCTTTATCAAGGTATTCAAACTTTTAAAATGTTTTAATACCTTGTAAAGGTTGGTGTTCAGCCAACTGAAATATTGGTAAAATAAATGATATTTTGGTCCAATATATGCCTTTTTATCGAAAAATTATACATTATCTATCGTTCAAGTTCTATATGCAACTATACTTGTAAAACTATATTTATACTATATACTTGTAAAAAAAAGATTTTAAGATCTTTTTAATGCGCCAAATGTTATTATTCATAAATTAAATTTAACGAATATAAGGGATTTAATTTTTTCAAAACCCAACTTTGGGATAACCTAAAATATTAAAGAAATGTCATAGGTTTCTGGAGATGAGGTTCTTTTATATTTATTAAACGTATTTTCGAGATTTCATACATCTCTGCCCCTCTACAGGAGTACATAGAAGCATATATTTCTGTATAAGGGCAGAGATGCCCAAAGGCTCGAGAATACGTTTAATAAAGATAAAATAATCTCATCTCCAGAACCTTGTAGCATTTGTTTGATTAATATCCAGGATATTTAAATCAATTTATATTGAAATTTATTTTGAAAATAGAGCAATCCATAAATAAATCTTTAAATTAAAAAGGCATATATTGGATCAAAATATAATTTATCTTACCAATATTTCAGTTGGCTGAACGCCAACCTTTATCAAGGTGTTATATTTAAAGTGTGTCAACAACAAACTCAGCGCCACATAACGTCAACAAAAACTTAATTTTGTTGACGTTATGTGGCGCTGAGTTTGTTGTTGACACACTTTAAATATAACACCTTGATAAAGGTTGGTGTTCAGCCAACTGAAATATTGGTAAAATAAATGATATTTTGGTCCAATATATGCCTTTTTATCGAAAAATTATACATTATCTATCGTTCAAGTTCTATATGCAACTATACTTGTAAAACTATATTTATACTATATACTTGTAAAAAAAAAGATTTTAAGATCTTTTTAATGCGCCAAATGTTATTATTCATAAATTAAATTTAACGAATATAAGGGATTTAATTTTTCAAAACCCAACTTTGGGATAACCTAAAATATTAAAGAAATGTCATAGGTTTCTGGAGATGAGGTTCTTTTATATTTATTAAACGTATTTTCGAGATTTCATACATCTCTGCCCCTCTACAGGAGTACATAGAAGCATATATTTCTGTATAAGGGCAGAGATGCCCAAAGGCTCGAGAATACGTTTAATAAAGATAAAATAATCTCATCTCCAGAACCTTGTAGCATTTGTTTGATTAATATCCAGGATATTTAAATCAATTTATATTGAAATTTATTTTGAAAATAGAGCAATCCATAAATAAATCTTTAAATTAAAAAGGCATATATTGGATCAAAATATAATTTATCTTACCAATATTTCAGTTGGCTGAACGCCAACCTTTATCAAGGTGTTATATTTAAAGTGTGTCAACAACAAACTCAGCGCCACATAACGTCAACAAAAACTTAATTTTGTTGACGTTATGTGGCGCTGAGTTTGTTGTTGACACACTTTAAATATGTTATACCAACTTGATAAAGGTTAGCGTTCAGCCAACTGAAATATTGGTAAGATAAATGATATTTTGATCCAATATATGCCTTTTTAATTATTGAAATTTATATAGATTAAAAAATACAATTATGTATTGTAAATATCAAAAATACTCATTGGAGAAATCATTCAATATTAAAAATATATAAAATATATTTATTTTTTCAATAATTTATGATATCAGTGTAGTAATTCATCTCTCAATTCAAGCTGACCACATCCCAGTTTTTGCTCCAGCTGGAGATAATTGATTTATAGGAACGTCTTTTTAGATGGCTGTTTTTATCTTCAGCTGTAATAGGCTTAAAAGTATCTTGTGCGCCAACAATATCAAATATTTTACTGCGATAATCTTCTATATTTAAGATTACTATGCTGGAACCTTTGTCGGACCTGCTTATTACTATGTTCTTGTTGTTTAATAGCTGTTAACTCTTCTTTACTAGGTACGTTCTCTAGTCAATTCAAAAATTTCAAGCAGATCTTATCAATGCTCAAAAAGAAAAAAAGTCATAAACGAGGATCAATATAAAATGTTTTTTTTTATCTAAGCCTTTTTTTCCCCATTTTTTAACGTTTCTCAGTAAGGAATATATATTTGAACTAATATAGCGTTTGAAGTGTTATTTTTTCTTGTATCTGTAAGGGTTTCTCGGATGGCTTCCCCATGTCACACACACACACATATATATATAAAAATAATAATAATAATGGATCCGTTGAAATCCACGTTTCTTTTTTTACCCATGGAAACTGGTTTCTAGGGCGATTGTTGTCTCTGGGAGGTGGTGTTAAACTCAACCCTTACTATCATTTGCTGCATCCTTATTGTAAAGTTAATTTTCTCAAAATTCTGTGATATAATTTTCTTATGATTATATTGTGAAAATCTCAGAAAAATCAATTAAACGAAAATAGATAGATTGGAACTTGCTTAGAAGATATGAGAATATATGCGTACCTTTGATTTATTGAAGTGGGCAATATACAATTTGTAAAATATGATCCGAGTTCTGATTGACCTTCCCAAGATCATTTATAGAAATGAAGTTTTTTAATGGAAAAAAAAACTGCTACGAATTACCTCTCTGTAACAATGAATAGAAAATAACTAAATAGTTCACCGGTGGAATTCATTTGCTCATCTCCAGGTGCAATGTTAAATTATATGACCTACTTCTTCAGAAAAGAATTTGCTTTGTAGCCTTAATCAAAATGGAATATCAAGAATACTGAATTGGATTCTTCAGCGTGCATTTTCAAAATAATTGAAGAAATAATAAATAATCGTTTAAAATGCAGAACTTCCAAACCAATTGGTGTTTTTAAAAATTAATCTCAAATTAGGTAGACCTTCGATATCGATTTTAGAAGAAGAAAAAAAAAACTAAAAGGTAAGGCTCTAATGATAAATATACAAATTGCTCATCTTTTGTGAAAAATAAAATAGTTAAATTTTCCTTTGGTGGATATTAATATGATCATCCACGATTATCTATATATATATATATATATACAGTGGTACCTCGACATACGAGTTTAATTCGTTCCGCAACCTTGCTCGTATCTTGAATTACTCGTATCTCGAAGCAAATTTCCCCATACAAAACAATTGAAACAACAAAACAATCCGTTCCAACCTCCAAAATGTCACCTCAGTTATTTTTGTTACGTGGTTTTAAATAATAAAAACGTATTTATAAATATCAAATATTTATTGCACAAAAACAAAAAAGAGAATGTAAAGAAATAAATTAGATATTCTTGTAGGGGTGTAGACAAGGTACTTGGTTACACTTAGGACAAGAGCCTTGCACTAACTAATTTATTAAAACATAGGTTATATAAATATTAAAAAGGGAAAGAGAGGAAACAAAGAGGTTACATCCTCCGTAGAAGGTAAACAAACAACAGCGTCGTTAGGCTAAACTTTTTACAGTCAGTAGGAGCGGGGGGGGGGGGGCCGACGTCATCCATCCGGTCACGTGTTATACATGAGTGGCGGCGCTGGTGTCCAACATATCCCCTCCCGGAATAACTTCAGCTGGACGTTTATTCCGATAGTCCATCAGCGCTCTACAGTACTTTTCATGCTGGCTTCTAGCAAGAGGCTTGGTAAGGAAGTCAGCAGGGTTCTCAGCACTCGGAGTGTAGAAAAGTTCGATTGCTTCTTCTGAGATCTTTTCTCGAACAAAATGGTACTTTACGGCAAAATGTCTAGTTTTCGATTTGTCGATGTAATTTTCCGCATGGGAAATTGCAGCTTGGTTGTCGCAGAATACTTTTGTTTCTCCACAAATCAAACTTGACATTTTCAGCTGTTCCATCAGATTCCGTACCCATGTGATGTCCTTCGCAGCTGATGACAGTGCAATGTATTCCGATTCCATAGTACTCAAAGCGGTAACTGTTTGTTTGGTGCTTCTCCAAATTATTGGTGCTCCAGCTAAAATGATGAGATGTCCAGATACTCCTTTTTGGTCTACAATGTCTGAGGCCCAACTTGCATCCGAAAAGGCAATCAAAGGTTTGCCAGTGGATCTGTAAGTTATGCCAAAGTCCTTGGTGCTCTTCAGATAACGCAGCACGCGTTTTCCAGCTTCCCAGTGTTTTCTTGTGTAGTTATCACAGTATCTGGATAGGATCCCGACTGCGTAGGCGATGTCGGGCCTGGTTCTATGAGAAAGGTATGACAGTCCTCCGATCAGTTCACGGTATGGAAACCGCTCATTGGAATTTCCATTTTTCCTTACACTCAGGTCAAGATTGGTTTCCATTGGAGTCGAGACACCTTTTGCATCCTGTAGTCTGAAACGTTGAAGCAGTTCTTCTATGTAGTTACTTTGAGAAAGAGTCATACTTCCAATCTTCTGACTTCTTGAAGGATACTCCAAGCATATGAGAAATTGGTCCTAGATACTTCACTTCAAAACTGGAATTTAAGAGTTCTCTCCATTTGTTTCTCGCTGCTTGATTCTCTGAAATGGCAAAGATGTCATCCACATAGATTGAGAGAATGATCCTTCCTTCTTCAAGTTCAACTTCGTAGATGCCCGGATCAATTGGGTTACGTTGGAATCCTATTTCGTGAAGTTGTTTGTTCAAGAATTTATTCCAGCATCTTCCGCTCTGTTTTAATCCATAGATTGATTTCTTAAGCTTGCAGAACAAGGTTTCTTCTCCTTGTTTCTTGAAGCATTCAGGTTGTTCCATGTAAATAGTCTCATTGAGTGTCCCATGAAGATAAGCACTCTTCACGTCGAATTGGTCAATGAACCAGTTCTTTTCTGTTGCTATCGCCGTTAATAGCCTTATAGTTTCAAAACTGGAAACAGGAGTATAGACTTCGTTGTAGTCAATTCCTCTACGTTGAGTGAAGCCTTTGGCGACTAGACGTGCTTTGTATCTAGTGGTACCATCCACTGCATTGATTTTCTTATTTAGTACCCATCTACATTTTAAAGGTTTGATACCTTTCGGCAATTCCTGCAGTTGCCATACATCATGTCTTTCGGGGGATTCCCTTTCTTCTTCAATGGCTTCTATCCAATTAACTACCTCAGGGCTGTTCATGGCTTCTTCATAAGTGGGGTTATTGTCCTTGCACTTGTGGCATTTATCTGTCCACCACTATTATCCTCTTCCGGAGATTCTGCCGTCTTTCCATGACTTCGGAGTGTCATTGGATGGCTTCTCAGGTTCTCTGGGAGAGTCTCAGATAGCTGATCTATTCCACCTGTAGTTCCAATCAGTTCTTCAGTTTCTCGGTCTACTGGTTGATCTGCATTACTTTCTTCTTGAAAGGAGGCCTCTTTCGAGGAGAAATGGACAGATGGTAGAGTATCCCTTTCTCTTTTGGGCTGTTTATAGAGGATTTCTTCTTTGAATACACAATTTCTAGATTCCACCACTTGGCGTTTTTCAGGAATCCAGATTCTCCAACCTCGTCCCTGTAGAGAATAACCCACGAGAATTCCTTTAGTGGCTCTTGGCTGAAGCTTCGAATTCCTTCTTTGTTTTGGAACATGAACAAAGGTTTCGCAGCCGATTGCTCTCAGATGTTGCAGAGCAGGTCTTTTTCCAAACCACAATTCAAAAGGCGTTTTCTCTTCATTGTGTCTGTTTGTAACACGATTTCTCAAGTATGCTGCTGTGTTGGTGAGCTCTGCCCAAGAGGCGGTTGGCAGATTGCAACTGTTCACAGTACTCCTCACTAAGTTCAGCAAAGTCCTATTCATGCGTTCGGCGACACCATTCTGTTCAGGTGTGTAGACCATGGTGCGTTCATGTACTATACCATGGGCCTTCGTGAAAATATCCCAAGGAGATGAACAGAACTCTAGTCCGTTATCTGTACGGATCCTCTTGAGAGAAAATCCCGTCTGATTTTCAGCTTCTTTCATCCATTCCTTGAATTTTTCTAGAGTATCGCCCTTCCTTTTGAGGAAATATACCCTTGTATATCTTGATGCGTCATCAATGATGGTCAAGACAAATCTTGATCCACCCCAGCTCTCAATGTTGAACGGTCCCATTAGATCACAGTGAACAAGGGCTAGTGTCTGAGTTTCCTTGGTAGATCTCAAATTCAGGAAAGGTCTTCTTGTCGATTTTCCAATCATACAATCAGAGCACTTATCAGGTTTTTCAGCCTGACAGTTCAAACCAATGACAACTTCTCTTTTCATCATGTCTACTATGGTGTCATAGTTGATATGCATGAGTCTCTGATGCCATAAATTTAGTGGGAATTTACAAAAATTGTTGGTTTGAGCAATGGAATTTGAACATTCTCCTGATTCTGGAAATCTGGACGGAGCAGTCCTGACGAGATAGAGCCTTCCTCTCTTCTCTGCTCTGATCATCAAGTTATGATCATTGTCGTAGATATTACATCCCTTCTTGTCGAAGATAACCTCGTGACCATTTTCCACAATTTGTAGAACAGAGAGTACACCATGTCTGATCCCAGGTACGAACATTGCATTCTGAGCAACTATGCTTCTAAGTTGTCCAGAATTGATGATCAGATCTACTTGAGCATTACCTCTTCCTATGTTTGAATGTGATGTACCATCAATGGTGGTCACTTGTCCTACATTCTCGTCATTCAACGTGGAAAAATACCTTCTGTTCGGAGTCATATGATGCGTGTCACCTGAGTCAATTACCCACGTATCCTCTTCTGATACAACTGCTGCATTATACATCACATTCAAGTTCTTTGCTTCGTGATGTTGATGTATCGCTCCCTTTTCCTGTTGTTTACCGTTATTTTTTTTCAGTTTGAAACAGTCCCGTGCAATATGCCCTGTTTTCCCACATCCGAAACATTTTCTAACAGTTTTAGAACCTTGATTTTCACGAGGGAATTGTTTCTTGTTAGAGTTCCTGACTGACAGTGCACCCATCCCTTCATTTGTTGTAGCATACCGGCGCTCTGCCTCAGCTAACAATTTACGTCTGATGTTGGCACGGGTGAACTCTGATTCTGGTAAGTTACACATTGTTGATATAACATTATCCCAGTCCTCGGGCATTCCACAAAGAATTAGCATGCTTAGATCACCGTCTTCAATTTTATCCCCTACACCTGTGAGTTCACTCACTATTAGATTTATGCTTCCCAAATAGGCATTCATGTTCGCATGTTGACAGAATTTCTGGGAGTACAACTTTCGACGCAGTTGGAGAATTCTGTGTTTGCTATCCCTAGGTGCATAAAGTCTTTGTAATTCATCCCAAACTTCTTTGGGGGAATTTAGATGTCTGATATGGTTCTGCTGCTCCTCACCAATAGAGAGACATATCTTTGCTAAAGCCTTATTCTGCCTCGTATTAAATTTGTTGATTAGACCAACATCCCCTCCCTCGGGTTTGACTTCGCCTGGGTCAACAATTGACCATAAGTCATTGTCCATCAGAATGAGTTTAATTTGGAAGCTCCATGAGGAATAGTTTAATCCATTTAGCTTGGTAATTTTCGTTAAACTTTCGTTAGCTTCCATTATAAGATGGCGTCCACTGAAGGGGGGGAGAGAGAACAAAAGAATAGGCTTACCGTTCAATGCTTCAGGCAGCTCCAATCAGTCTCATAATCTTTTCTTGTAGGGGTGTAGACAAGGTACTTGGTTACACTTAGGACAAGAGCCTTGCACTAACTAATTTATTAAAGCATAGGTTATATAAATATTAAAAAGGGAAAGAGAGGAAACAAAGAGGTTACATCCTCCGTAGAAGGTAAACAAACAACAGCGTCGTTAGGCTAAACTTTTTACAGTCAGTAGGAGCGGGGGGGGGACGTCATCCATCTGGTCACGTGTTATACATGAGTGGCGGCGCTGGTGTCCAACAGATATCCTCACTGGTCTTTGCCTTTTTCGCTACATTTTTCTCGCTTTCACCTGTAGGCCGTTTAGAAAAAAACATGTCCAAGGAGGTTTGTTTCTTCCTCCCTCTCAGAATGTTCCGGAAATGAGTTAGGCAAGTGTCATTAAAAAGGTCAGCTGCACGACCTGTTGCAACTTTTTCTGGGTGTTTTTTTTTTCCACGAACTGTGAAACTCTCTCCCACATTCCTAAGATCTCCTTTATCTCACTTGTAGAAATAACCTCCTCCACTGATCGTGATGGCGCGACTGCGTGTTACTACCGAACCGAACTCGTATCTCGAATTTCGCTCGTAACTAAAAGCAAAAAATCACTTGCTCGTCAGCTCGTATCTCGAAAAACTCGTATGTTGGGGCGCTCGTATGTCGAGGTACCACTGTATATATATAAATGAATGCATGTGTGTGTGTCTGTCCTTTATGCCTGACCAAACCACTCATTGGAACGCCATGAAACTTTGGGAAGTTATTTAGTATAGTACTGGGAAGGTTTCTGAAAAAATAATTTCTTGAATATCTTGAATATCCTTAGAGTTATTTTCAGATTTGTAGATTTAACTCGCAAGCAGCGCCACCATTGCGACAGAGATAGGCTTAGGCAGGAAGTCTGCTCCACGCCTGTTGACCTTGGGTCTTCAGGGCTAATATATTAAGTAAAACTAATTCAAATATTAGTGCTTTATAATGGCTATCTCCTTGAGGTTACCGATTTAAAAGTTTATTTTCTAATTTTAGATTGTATAAGAAACATATTTTATTTTAAAAAGTTTAAATAATTGTGCAAGACGATATATAAAAATCAAAAGAAATAATGAGTATCGTTTAAATATAAAATTCGAATAAATATAAATGCTATACTAAAAATTAAATAACTTATATAGAAGCTTTTGCATAGTTTCGTCCTGTAAGCATACCAACCGGGAAAAATGTTCACTAGATAAAACGATGATTTTGTAATGTAGAAAATTAGGAAAGACAAAATTCAGGATGACACGACAATTTATTTGAGACAAGAATAATGATACAATTCCAAGGCAAAGATACTATTCCTATAACTTCCAATTACCGAGGGAACCAATTAATATTGATTTTATTCAACTTATCGAGTATTTTTCAAGGGACCGGGAAAAAATGTTCACTAGATAAAACGATGATTTTGTAATGTAGAAAATTAGGAAAGACAAAATTCAGGATGACACGGCACACAGGGACCGGGAAAAATGTTCACTTTATCGAGAGATTCAAATTTACGAGTTTCAAATTAACAAAATATATCTTTTTTTAATATAAGTTTATAGAGAATTGTTTTAACAAATGTTCGTTAGACAAACCTTTACTCGGGTAAAACCCGGGCGAAGCCGGGTACATCCGCTAGTTTGAAATAAAAGGAGGTTTTCCATTGGACCATTTATTTTTTGCTTAACAACAGAAACAGAGAAACGAGTTAATGGCGCTATTTTATATCAATTTAATTCCATGAAAGTCATAAATATAGTTTGAATGCTATAAGAGGAAAACTATTAAGCATATATGGCTAACTGACCATGTCCATATTATTTGCGGAAGAGCATTGCTTGATGTGAATATTTAAATGTAATTCTACTGTCCTAAAAGAGGGTATGCCTATACTTTGCTTAAATACCATTTCTAAGATTTCACCCTTCGGTGTAGCATATAAAAATAGAATGATCCAATACGATCTTAGAGCTCTAAAGAAGCGGTCTTGTGTATTAAATTGGCGAAACTTTTGGGAGGTCACCACTGATGAGCCAAGCCCTCCCAGCAGAAAGGACAGTAGAGGTTTGATTTATTTGTGAAAAGAAACATTCGCGTCTTCATATATTTTCATTTGTTACAACTATATATATTTAATTCAAGTTGGAGGCTTTATCAACACACACAAACAGCACACACACATCACTAACACAGACCACACATAAACTTTTGTCGCCCTTTTAAAAAAAGGTGAAAAAATTATTAATGAAGTATTATATAATGGATTGTTTGACAGATATATTACTTCACTAATAAGCTTTTCACCTTTTTTTTAAAAGGACGACAATGGATCGCAGAACTGTCTCAAAAGGACAATATTTTTTTATAAAAAAGTCAATTAAGTCTTCAGCCTTAATTAATCTAAATTCAACCTTTTCTCTTCTCTCGCTCTCTCTACAATTATGGTATTCTCTTTAAAGTTCTTCGAACAGGTAAAAACTGGCGAAGCCGATAAGAAGTTTTAATTTATAATACAATATAATGCGGCTTGTGTGATTGTAAAACTACATTTGAAAATTATCCCGCATGTGTTTCTTTTGAACGAAAAATCAAAATTTATTTTTGAGGAGAAATAACGATTATTTCTAACCTTAGGGATGAAGTATGAAAAGATGAATTGTAAAGAGTAATGATAAACGGGGAAATAATAGTGTTCCCATCCCTGGACACTTAACATAAATTTATATTTTTTCGTTCAAAAGAAACACATGCGGAATAATTTTCAAATGTCGTTTTACAGGTGTGTGTGTGTGTGTGTGTGTGTGTGACAATTTTTTTGACAATTAAACATTATTTATTGTCTTCTAGACAATGTTACATCTCAAAGAGAAAGAGAGAAGAGAGGGGTAAATACAATAGGTTAGCGCTGGCCGCGGTGACGTCTAGTCTTGGGAGTCAATGTAACAACTCAACCAGGAGGGTGAAAAAGAAATATTTACATTTGACAGTTGTCAGGAATCAAGGCATCGCCGCCTAAGACTGGCCAAATCGGAGCTAACATCGGGATGGTTGCCCCGAGCCGGTTCTATGGCCGCGCTGAGGAACTCAGCGAGGACTCCCCTCATCGCAGGTGTCAGTCTCGCCATGAGGGACTCTCTTTCATCGATGAAGAGAATGGCATCCTTGAGGTCATTCGGTTGGATCCCTGATTGATATAAGGGCCTTAGGCAGGTTAAGTGCTTCAGTTTCTTGAGGATTTCAATAACCATACACTCCTCCCTCATGATCGGCGTCATCTCCTCCTCGTCGGGAGCAGGTGGTATCGGCCCGGCAGGCTGAGGCGCAGGCAGTGGGAGTGTTGAAATCACTGCGGCTGGTGAGGATGCAGAGGTCTCCTCTGTGGTGATCATGTCGTCATCTGGTGTATGGGTTGCAGGCCCGAGGGTCCCTTGCGCAGGCAGAGGGCCACACGGGGTAGTGAAGTCCGGCCGGGCGGGAGGCGTCGGCTCAGTCGCCGCCGAGCGAGGGCTCGCGGGGTGCTCGGGTGCAGGGGCCTCTGGTGGAGGGGCAGGAGCCGCCACATGCACAGATAAGGCCGCTGGTGTAGTCGGCCGGGGCGCCGTAGAAGGTGGGGAGACAGCTCGGGCATCTGGTTGAGCGCCGGAGAGCCTGATAGCTGGGCTGGTAGGCGCCGGCGGAGTTGGCGCGGCCGGAGACGGTCCAGGCAGCCCAGGTGCGGTCGATGGTGGAAGGCCGGTGGTAGAGGGCGGTGAGGCTCGTCTGGAGGTGGTGGACTGCCCATGGAGGAGGGGGCAGCTGGCTCTCCTATGTCCCTGTCCGTGGCATCTTGAGCATTTGATGCCATAGGTGATATAAGCCGGCCAGGCCTCACCCATGATTTTGATATCGAAGCGGGTGGGCAGCTTCTCGACGGTTATGCCGTCATGGAGGAGGATAAAGGCCTCCCGGCGGCCGTCTGTAAAGTCGAATTCGCCCACTTTAAGTTGTTTGGGGGCGATGGAGGTCACACGCCCAAAGCGTGCAAGGGCGTCAATCACAACGGCGTCCCGCACGAAGAAGGGCAGGTTCCCAATTGTGATTCTGGTAGCGCTTCTCCTGAAGGGGAAGGTCCTTAGGAGGGTTCCCTCAACCTCGAGGCCTTCCCGGATTAGTTGTTCCGCCATGGATCTGCTGGTGAGGCCCACCAGGTACTGGTCGTTCACTTTGGAGAATTGAATGATGTTTTTTTTTGTTCCTCCAACAATACCTCCAATAGCCCTGAGGTATTGGTAAGTCTCGTAGCCAGGGCAGTACTCCAAGAAGAAGCACTGCTCCTCGGTACAGGTCGCCTGGCGAGCCCTGGCCTCCGCGATGTGCGTCCTCGTGGTCCTGATCTCCTGGACTCGAGGAATGAGTGCAGGCGAGGATCTTTGTCGCCTGGCTGCCGTTCCAGCACTGTTGGGCTGTGCGGTCGTGACGCGCGGTGCTGCTGTGTCGCGGCGTTTTCTTTTATTTTGAACGATGGTATAATCGTCTTCAGTTACAGGATTTTGATCCATAGGTAAGGTTTTCCGTTTCTGTTGACCTAGAATTACGCCGGAAGAAGGCAACGCAGTTGCAGAATCGCGCGTAGTGGCGGAATTTGCATGTCTTTCGCCAGTAGGCAAATTTGCATAACTGGCCATTTCTAGCATTTCTTCCGAGTTTTGTAACTGGAAATAGTTTTCCGCAGATAACTCTGCTGAGGTTTGTGGTATCAGGCCGTACCTTGCAGGTAATTCATCGGCGTTGAATGGGCTATCCGCCCATACCAAATTTGTCGCTTCCAGCGACAATTTTCCTCTTTTTAAAGGCGAAAACGGCGGAGCTCGAAAAAGCGCGGCCGCACGCCCGAGTGTGTGTGTGTGTGTGTGAAGGTTTAATACTCCCTACACCTCAATAAATTTTATCATCCGTTTAGTCACTTAGTATAAATGTGTATGTTTTATTAATGTTTAAATAAATAAATACTACTAACATGTGTTATAAAATATAATCGCCACAAGAATATATATAACGAGAAAAAATGCGAAGACGAAAGGTTTCTTTAATTGTAATTATTTTTACAAGTTCTCGAAACTTTTAGTCTTTCAACTAGTGTAAAGATATACTTATATTCCTACCATGACAATTATTTTTATATATTAGAAAACGGAATATGTAAAAACATAAAAATTGAATATATATTCAAAACAAAAAAGAAATATCGCATCACAAGAGCACTTAGATTGTAGAGTGCCTTTTAGTGGAACAAAAATCAACAAAACGTTGATTTAACTTGTTCCATGATATTTGGCCAACCCATTTTCTTTATAAATGAAGAAAAGCAAACCACGTTTCGGGCTGTTGGCCTTCGTCGGCGTGGTGCCGGCTGTACCTCAACGGCCAAAATTTGTCAATAGGAATCAAGAAATATTTATTGCCAAATTTGCGTAAATATTAAGAAATTGAGTTGACCAATTATTATGTAACAAGTTAAATAAACGTTTAGTTGATTTTGTTTCATTAGATGGCGCTCTGTCATCTAAAAATGCTTATGTAAGCGGTCAGGATATGCCTTTTTGTTTTTAAAATATACACTCGACCTTTATTCTATTTTTTCACATATATATGCAAAGATGTATATACAAAATAAACAAGTATATTTTCCAGCAAGGGAGCAATAATTACAGATGGAATAGTGCGCCAAATAAAGAAAACCCATCTAGGCAAGTGTTGTTGTTGTTGTGTCCAATGAAGAGCCTCATATGTCCCCATGCATCTCTATCACAGCAGTCGCAATGTCTTCTATCTGTGTAAAGCTGCTGCTCTGTGTCTATGTCAATTTTCTGTAAGGCTGCGGCCATTGCTGGGCATGAGAATATGTGGGTAGGTGTTAGTTCCACACCAGGATAGTAGGTAAGTGTTCAAGCTTTGATATAACAGTAATAGTCAGGAAGGTCTATTATCTGGTTTATACTTTTGAGATTTGGAAAACCAAGGCTTTTAATACTATTCTTTGGTGTTTGTTTTGTATGTTTCTTTAGAGTGCAAATTGCTTGTTTTAGGTTGAAAGTGTGCTCTATCGGTGGCTGTGCTGATATATTGAAAATTTGTTGTCACGTCTTTTACGCATCTGCGATGCTCGAGCAGAGCGGCAACAAATATTTAATGCGCAACCAGCGCAACCACATGACTGGATACACTTTCAACCTAAATCTAGCAAGAGGGTACCTATAGGAACATACAGAAAGCACCAATAAGCACCAAAGAATGGTATTGGAAGCCTTGGATTCCCAAAACTCAAAAGCATAAACCGGACAAATCTTCCTGAACATTACTTCTATATCCCAGCTTGGACCCTTGACTAGATAATATGTTTTGTTTATTTGGCACTAATTTATTTGTTATCATTTCTTCCTTTAATGGCAAACATACTTTATCCTTTTATTTTGCATATAATTCCTTGCATATATACTTGTATATTAAAATCATAAAAGACATATCCTGATCGCTCACATGAGCGTTATATATTTTAAAATGTTTATGCTTACATATCCCCCCCCCCCGTTATCTAATCTATACAAAATCCATTACCCCGCGGTATGTATATAAGGCTATATTTCTATCAGCGTTCCTTGTAGTTTTACATCAGTTAAAGGAGACAGAGAGGTTCGAAAGTTTGTGAGACGATTTACAATTAAATAAACTTTTCGCCTTCGCATTTTCCCTCGTAGTACTTACTATCATATATCTGACGCAGGGATTTGGCTATATGCTGAATATAATTATAAAGCAGAACTTCTCTAAAACTTGATATAATATTGTATTAATTGTAAAAATCTACCATCTGCTAATGAAGTTAATAAGTCGCGACACCAGACATGTCTTATCAGACTTTTGCTATCTGACTGAGAGAATTTGTATCACAGTAAAAATAAACAAGATCTGCCCGACTGTTTTATTAAAATATTTTTATCTACAAATAAAAACTATAGAAAAAAAAAACTTAAGACAACCAAGATTATATCCAAGTTGAGTACGTTTTATGAATTATTTTACAGCTCCAACCCCACCAATGAGTACATCTAAGTACACGGGCTTCTTGTAAGTATAGTACTCGAACTGCTTTCTGCATGAGTAGTTATATATTTAGATTAAAATGTAGTCGCTCACTACCTACAATTATTATCTTGGCCACGTATACTTGGAATAAATACACTAAAAAAGCATTTTGTTGTCTCTAAGGCATTAATAGTCCGTGAAAAATTGAAATTATTTCGACGTTAGTTTTTCTTTGTAATCTATAAATCCATTTACTACTGCTTTTAGTGCGGTGATAAATACTAAAGGATAAATACCATAACAGACTAGTATAGTAGCACAGCGGTCTAGTAGATTTAACTGGGGAAACTACTGGGAGGGTACACCGCTGATGAGCTGTCATACCTCCTCAATATGTTTCTCACAGAGAGGCAGTACAAAATTGATAGAAAATCGCAAGTTTCAAGAACGAGGACAGCAATGGGTAAGTTTTTATATGTTTTTTTTTTTATCCCATGTGCTAGAAACGGCGCTGTCAACATCGAACATGGCCCTGCGAGGGAGGAAGTCCCAACTTATGGAAAACTTCGAACATGGCCCTGCGAGGGAGGAAGTCCCAGCTTATGGGAGACATGGAACATGGCCCTTGCGGGGGAGAAGTCCCAACTTATGGGAAACATCGAACATGGCCCTGCGGGGGAGGAAGTCCCAACTTATGGGAGACATGGAACATGGCCTTGCGGGGGAGAAGTCCCAACTTATGGGAAACATGGAACATGGCCCTGCGAGGGAGGAAGTCCCAGCTTATGGGAGACATGGAACATGGCCCTGCGAGGGAGGAAGTCCCAACTTATGGGAAACATGGAACATGGCCCTGCGAGGGAGGAAGTCCCAACTTATGGGAAACATGGAACATGGCCCTGCGAGGGAGGAAGTCCCAGCTTATGGGAGACATGGAAAATGGCCTTGCGGGGGAGAAGACCCAACTTATGGGAAACATCGAACATGGCCCTGCGAGGGAGGAAGTCCCAACTTATGGGAAACATCGAACATGGCCCTGCGAGGGAGGAAGTCCCAACTTATGGGAAACATGGAACATGGCCCTGCGGGGGAGGAAGTCCCAACTTATGGGAAACATGGAACATGGCCCTGCGGGGGAGGAAGTCCCAACTTATGGGAAACATGGAACATGGCCCTGCGAGGGAGGAAGTCCCAACTTATGGGAAACATGGAACATGGCCCTGCGGGGGAGGAAGTCCCAACTTATGGGAAACATCGAACATGGCCCTGCGAGGGAGGAAGTCCCAACTTATGGGAAACATGGAACATGGCCCTGCGAGGGAGGAAGTCCCCTCTTATGGGAAACATGGAACATGGCCCTACGAGGGAGGAAGTCCCAACTTATGGGAAACATGGACCATGGCCCTGCGGGGGAGGAAGTCCCAACTTATGGGAGACATGGAACATGGCCCTGCGGGGAGGAAGTCCCAACTTATGGGAAACATGGAACATGGCCCTGCGGGGAGGAAGTCCCAACTTATGGGAAACATCGAACATGGCCCTGCGAGGGAGGAAGTCCCAGCTTATGGGAGACATGGAACATGGCCCTGCGGGGGAGGAAGTCCCAACTTATGGGAAACATGGAACATGGCCCTGCGAGGGAGGAAGTCCCAGCTTATGGGAGACATGGAACATGGCCCTGCGGGGAAGGAAGTCCCAACTTATGGGAAATATCGGACATGGCCTTGCGGGGGCGGGAGTTCCAACTTATGGGAAACATGGAACATGGCCCTGCGAGGGAGGAAGTCCCAACTTATGGGAAACATGGAACATGGCCCTGCGAGGGAGGAAGTCCCAGCTTATGGGAAACATGGAACATGGCCCTGCGGGGGAGGAAGTCCTAACTTATGGGAAACATGGAACATGGCCCTGCGAGGGAGGAAGTCCCAACCTATGAAAGGATCTTCTCTCAGCAGAACAATAAGGATAAAAATAATTTTACTCTGAATATATGTAGTAGTTTATAATGGGAAAATTTTGAAGGAACATTATTTCAAAATTTCACCTACCTACGCAACAACGAGAAAGGGTCGTTCTAATCAAGAGTCATAATTTCTGAAAAATTGAATTTAGTTTTCCTTTGTGTTGAGGTATGAGAATAAAGTTTTTTTTTTTGCTGATTCGGATCGGCTATATATATGGGAGGAACGATTTATTGTCAGAAAGCTACATATTTATTCTTAAAGTTAGCCACACACAGCAAATATATCTTTATATATTTTATTATACAGTGCTTCTCATGGATCACGTGGATGATAAGTTTACAAGGAATTTAAATACCAGAAGAAGATGGGTGAACAGCCTCGTCGAAATATTGACATTTGAAATAAATAATATTGATCAAACATTTTGGCTTGTTATTTAAAATAATATAAGATACACATAATTTCTTATATTAAAAACAAAGAAGGCATATCTCCTGACGAAGAGAACATACATTTACTAGAACTTTTTAAAAGAAATTTCCTATAAGATTATAAAAAGAGATAGCGTATAGTTTTTGCGTCTATTTAATGGAATAGGTGACCTTTCTTTTCACATATCACACAATATCCTCCTTCAAATTTCCCATAGTTACTTGAGCCTGTATTAAAAAGCAACTTATGTTATCCGGCATGTTTATCTCGGTTATCTTACGTCCTGTTTAAGACAGAGGTTTCCCTGTAAAGTAAATGAGTGACCACCCATCCAAGCAGAGTATATTAGAGCTAATGTGCCACCATCTTCCGCAGGCACCCGTCGACAGGGCGTCACTACTACTGGCCGAGGTACCTCACCCCAGGCCGTGCCCACCTTCTGGAGCTCCATCCCACCGTGACCGCCTTCGGTGATGTCCCGCGGGCCGCAGACCGCTGTCAGCGGGGATGGAAGGAAGCTTATTTCGACCCTCACTTCCTGGCCGTACGTATATCTTGGTATTATGGACTATCGCTGTGGAGATTGTCTCCAACGTCATTCATCAAATGTAGGGTGTTCCAAAAGTAATGGTAGAGCTTCAGATCCCCATTTTGTTATATCGTATGTTTTATTTTCGCGACATACGTCGCAAGAGCAACAGATAAGGGCGGGGAGCGACAGGAATAAATAATAAAGAATCACATAATCAACAACAAGAAGTCACTTGGAGACTTGTTGTTGATTCTGATTGTGATCAAAGGATTCTAACGATTCATTAAAGAATCTCGTCACCATTAGCTTTCATTCTTTCTTAGAAATGATATCTGGAAATTCTTCCTCTTGTAACTTATTTCTTTATTGGTCATTGTGCTCTTCAGTCAATAAACCATGTCCAAATGACGATATTAAAAAGGATTATCTTTTAATATCAACAATATTCTTGTAACATAGGGATTTTTTCATTGGGGAGGACATCTTTCGGCTTAAATCTAGGCTATAATACAGATTAATCGATTTAAATATTGAACTCACAGACATTTCAGCTCAATTGTAAATATTGAAATAGTTTTCATCACTGAATATTTTCACCTGTTTTTTTAAATTTCAATCATTGAACAGTTTATTGCATTTAAGAAATATATTTTTATATTATAAAAGAATATATTTATTATTTTATCTACAGAATAAAACGATGTTGATATTTTGTTTATTCAAAAAATATCTTTATTTTCTATTTTATTTGAGTAAGAGAGAGTTGTAATTGTTTTGATCAAAATATATAAATGTTTGTCTTTTCTAATGTTCTACGTGTCAATATCGTATATAAATTCTGGGTGATTTTTTAATGATTAAATGGTATGGAGAAGTTATTCCCCGGGTATATAAAACATCTGTACGGAATAGACTGTACGTATTGTCAAGACCATCCACTCAGCTCTATATCCATCTGAATATTTGAGGTGTATGTTTGTGGTGGTGGTGCTTATCTAGGTATATGTTTGTGTTGGTGCAGACCATGAGAACCCGACAGAAAACCCTCCAGACCCGGATCAAGATGGAAGGCAAAGTGCCTTTTGGTTCCAACTGCCCACCTTCTCTGTAGTACACTTGTATTATAGTGCCACGTTATTACCATTGTTTTATAATGTTTATGCATTGTAGTACCCTTGTGTTGTAGTTCTGCGCTATTGTATGGCCATTATTTTGTTGTGTTTATGCATTATAGTACCCTTGTATTGTAGTGACGCGTTATTGTATTGCCATTTTTCGTTGTGTTTATGCATTTTAGTACCCAGGTAGTGCCACGTTATTGTATGGCCATTGTTTTGTTGTGTTGATGCATTGTAGTACCCTTGTGTTGTAGTTCTACGCTATTGTATTGCCATTGTTTTGTAGTGTTGATGTATTGTTGTACACTTGTAATGTAGGGCCACGTTATTGCCATTGTTTTGTTGTGTTGATGTATTGTAGTGCACCCTTGTATTGTAGTTCTACGCTATTGTATTGCCATTGTTTCATAGTGTTTATGTATTGTACTACCCTTGTATTGTAGTTCTGCGCTATTGTATTGCCATTGTTTTATAGTGTTTATGTATTGTACTACCCTTGTATTGTAGTTCTGCGCTATTGTATTGCCATTGTTTTATATTGTTGGTGTATTGTAGGACTGCGTTATTGTATTCCCATTGTTTTGTAGTGTTGTGGAATTGTAGTACCCTTGTATTGTAGTGCCTCTTTATTGTATTGTTACCGTTTATGCCTATATATTGTAATACACTTATATTGCATACTCCTATATTATATAGTCTCTTTATTGAATTACCATTGTGTTTTATAGTTCCTATAAATGGTAGTACTACCGCATTGTTGTATTACTATTGTTTTGTGGTGCTTATATATTTTAGAGCCACCTTGTACTATTATCATTGTCTTGTAGTGTTTATATATTGTAATGCTATACTTTATTTTGTATTACCATTGTTTTGTAGTAATATGATATTGAATAATATTGTGCTTTAATGTGTGTTTCTTCTTGTATTCCCATTGTATTATTGTAGCCTTTATTGTAGAGCCTTTTTATTGTAGTGTCACTTTATTATATTACCATTGGTTTTTTTTACTATGGTATTTAATAATATTGTGCTTTAATGTGTGTTTCTTATTGTATTATTGTAGCCCTGTATTGTAGGAACTTTTTATTTTAGTGCCACTTTATTGTATTACCATTATTTTATAATGTCTATGTATTTCAGTACCCTGATATTGAGTATCTTGTGTTTTTGGTGAATATTTATGGTATTACTATTATATTATATCAGCCCCCTCTCTGTATTGTAACGCTTCTTTATATTAACGCCATTGTATTATAATATGCTTATATATTTTTAAATTCCCTTGTAATTAGTCCCTTCATTTGTAGTACCTTTTTATCGCATTACAAATGATTTTAGTAGTCTTGTATTATGGCTTATCTTTTATCATTGTATTTTAATACCCCGGCATAGAATACCCTTGTGTTGTAGTGTCTCTCTTTATTACAATGCCATTGTATTGTAGTACATATATAAGTATTATAGAGCCTCTTCATTATATTATCCATTGTATTGTAACGCCTATATATTGTAGTACGCTGGTATTCAGTAACCCCCCCCCCCCTCTTGTGCTTCTGTGTATTGCATTACGATTGTAGTATATTGGATATTGTACTATCCTAGTATTTTAGCTCCTCTTCATTACAATACGCATTGTTTTTAGTATGAAAAATAATATTTCGGATAGACATTATATCGTTCATTTACAAATTACAAAAAAATATTTTAAAGTCAATACAGACATATATAATGTGCTTTCATTAAATTTACGTGTTCACAATCCATGAACATTAAGCTTTAAAAATTATTGTACAAGCAATATTTTTTTTCTTGATTTTATATAAGTTTGCTATCAGCTGGTTTTATTTTGCCGATTTTCTGATCCCTAAAATTCCTTAACAACGAATATGCATTCGTTTCTGTGTAAAAATATATATATTCAAGTTACCGAAACGTTTTTAATGCTTCGAAAGGCATTAGGCGAGACATATGCCTAGAGAAAACAGCCGTTTATGATTGGTATAGCCGCTTTAAAAGTGGACGAAAGCTTAATCCAAGATGATCCAAAAGTAGGAAGACCTGTAGAGAAGTTATTAGAACAACCATCCACCAAATTACAGAAAAAAATTGCCAAAAATTGAATATTTGACACATGGGAACTTTCGGGGAGAACGGGTCTTTCGAAGGGATTATCTCATTCCATTATTTTCGGCAATATCTGTAAATGATAAAGAAGTTGTCCAAATTTGTCCCTAGACATCTCACACTCGAACAGAAAGAAAGATGCTGAGAAACATGTAAACCAAGCTTGGAATGGTTACAGATGATAATGAATGGTTCAATAATTGATAGCACGGAGTCGTGAGTTTATAGTTATGATTCATTCACCAGTCGTCAATCAAAAGAATGGCGCGATAAAGAAGAACCAAAACCAAAGAAAACTCGCTTCTCAAAATCTAATCTTAAGGTTCTGTTGGTAACCTTTATCATCATAAAGGACTGTTCTACCGTTATTTTGTTTCTGAAGGACAAACCATAAGCCAGCATGTCTATATCGATGTTTTGTGGCGGCCATTAGAAGTCATGAGGAGGAAACGGCCAGAAAATGGGATTCTCAGGATTGGATTCTCCACACTACATCAACGCCAGATCTCACATGGTATTGGAGTTTGGAATTTCTTGGACAAGAACAAAGTTCCTATAGTTCCTCAGGTCCTACCGGATCTTGCCCCAAATGACTTTTTTCTATAAGAGTAAATTAAAAATGTCTCTTAAAAGACAAAGATTTAAATCACGAGAAGTCCTAATAGAAAAATTGTCAAAGTTCCTAAGAGGCTTCAAAGAAGACGACTATAAAACTATGAAAATTGGGAAGTGAGATGGTATAGGTGTTTATGAACCGAAAAGGGATTATTCCGAAGATTATTAAATCAAATTTTCACTTGATATCTTGTATTATTTTTTTACTTTAAAAATTCCGGGATTTTAATTAAAGTTCCTTGAACTACAATGTGATCTAAAAGTAACAAAATTAGAACATAAGCTACCTTTTTCTTGATCAACTCGGCAATCATGTGCTGCGTCTCTTCTATTCTTTTGCTTATATTTCCAATCTTCACAAACTCCACTTTCTCAAAACTGCTGAAAGCCTAAACACTCCGAAAAGTTCAATTTCTCAAATTTTCCCTCTTTTTAAATCTCTATCTATTTTAACCAAAAACCGAGATGGCAGATTCCTAAAACATATTAAAACTCAGGCGATTTTAAAAATAAATAATAAATTAAAAAATAAACTTTATCACCTTTGTTTATTCTTTGTATATTTCACTACGTAAATAAAGTTTATTATTGTTATGAAAAAGGCTTTTTTTGAATAAATATATTGATACAAGTTATTTAAAATGATAATCGTAAAATAATATGTATAAGACATAAACACGCCATCTATATACAATAAAAATAAAAATTTTCAAGCACGATTTTAAAAAAATAAAACCAAAATTTTAGTGTCCTTACTGCGATGAAAAATCAGTGGTGTGCCCTCACCCTTCTTATGAGCCAAGCTCACTCAATATTTTTTCATCGCGGTAAGGACAGTAGAAAGTTGGTTTTATTTTAAAATATCATGTATAAAACTTTTATCTTTATTGTCTTGAATTTAGGTTTTAAAGTGATACATATTCATCTCAATTCCAAGTTTATCAGAAACTGATATATTGGTACATAAGTAATATATTATATACGATGTGCAAAAAAACCTTGGATGTTTATTCCCAAGGTTCTGTTTTCCAACTAATACTATTTTATTTGTATATTTATCAAAATATATTTTTACTCAGTAGAGTTCAAATCAAAATAAATGTATGTCATATTGAATTCAATATCAGCTCAATGTATCAAACGAAATATTGGCCAATTGTTAAGTCACAATATCAAAGAGGCATGTACATTTTGCACATACACTATGATCTAATAAATAGAATATTTATTAAATATAATATTATATATAGCTTTAAAATATTTGATCAAAATATTTATTTTAAACGTCAATATTTCGAATTGGCTGGTCCCTCATCATCTTCTGAAATTCAGATATTGTAAACTTCTACGTGATGCACGAGAAGTGATGTTTTAAAATGGTTGTTTTGAGTAAAGCATTATACAACACTTATGGACTTGAGGAAGTTATACCTTTTAGCATGTATATCGGAATTCAGACAATAACTATGAAATATATTTGACACACAGTTACCTTTATTGAAGACAGGTGATATAACCAAGTGTAAAAAATGCCTCCTTCTCTTTCAAAGAGAAACATAACAGACCTTCCACTTCCTTAAGTTTTGCCCATATCTGTATTTATATTCACTTTCAAAATAATATTAATATTCTATATTATGTTATCTATTTTCTATTTAGGTATGATTGTGGAATATCTATTTTTCTATTAATGTTTTTTTTTTTTTTTTTTGTCTTCTGTAGATACTTAACTCTCCAGAAATAATTTTCTTGTGTATCCTGCACATATGTTTCTGTATAAATAAATAAATATTAATTAAAAAGAATATAGTATATGCATTGTATTGAATTTTACGTTTACCATTTAAATAATTTAGTTATTCCTATTTGCTGTATCTTTTATATCTTAGCGATAAAATATGCGGAAATTTCATATTTAAAAAATACCGTATCAATCAGCTAATGCTTCAAAGTACATACCTACTGGGAGGATTCTTTAAAGCTTTTGATGAGCAGGTGAGAGGATTCAAGTTTTAAAGCAAGGAATGGAATCTGAAATTTTCTTTAAAATCCACAGATGAATTTGAACGAATTCTTTGATAGAAGTCCCACGAAAAATTGATCTGTATGAGCATCTTGAATTCAAACTGTTTCCAAGAGAGATTTCTTCATTGGTGTTGGGAGCTTAAACTGGATGACTATTGAGGTTCTTTAAAAAATCTCATCAAGAACTTTTTCATCACACACAACAAAATCAGAACGAGTTCTTCATTTTCAGGCCGCAGGTACTGGCTGAGGTTCCTCCTCCATTTCAGCGGTAAAGCGATTCTTTAAATCATTGGTCCTTAGTTGGGAGCCATTATTGCCGTATCATCATGACAACACAACCATTTCAAACTACAACTAGTTTACACCTCCGTTTTTCATCTAAAAAAAATATTATGATATAACTACATTTTATATAACCTCTATTATACTATTTTTCAACTCCTTGAACATTTTTACTCAACTAAAAATCTTGTGCATTTAAAATTACCAAAGTGTATATATAGCCTGAAAATCCGCCCTGCCACTTCACCAGCTTAAACACCTTTTTGGCAAATTCGATCGATTTGATAGCTCTTCTCTTAGGATATTAAGTAATGGAATCCGCCCCTGTTTTGATGAGGGCCATAGACAGAAACCATATATGTATATGTGTATATGATATACAGGCTGGTTTTTTCAGAAATTTTCAAAAACTGGTGTTGCGGCTCATTCTTCATCCCTACCTTTATGTTTTGTACTGGAGTAATGAACACAATTCATTGTTTTAATATATTGTTACGTTGTACCCAGACATTGTTCGTGTTCTTTGTCTAATTAGGATGCCACAAAGATACACACGTAAGTTCGAAGGGATGCAGATAAAGTTAGCGCTTTATTATACGTGGCACTAAACAGAAGGAGTAAAATCAGTGGGACTTGCCTTCAACCTCCCCGTCAGAAGAATCCTTGGCGCCGTGGATGTCCTCTTGTGAAACCTTCCGCTCCACACTATACATGTCCAGCTTGGACTACACCGCCTTGTAGGTCGCTCCGATGTCAGTCTCTCTGCAGGATCATCCACACGCCCCGGAGGTAACTCGCCGCCGTCTTCTCCTTGCCGCAGATCTCGATGTCACCAGATTGACTTCTCCCCCAGACTGCGATGTCCTCTCGGTTCACAAACCCGCCTTCAGGCCGACCGCTATCTCAGCTTGTTCTTTCTTGACTGCACCAGATGGACTACCCATCCGCCGCCCCCTTCCTCTGGAAACTGTCAATCAACACTTCCTTGTGGAGGGGGGGGGGGTGGAGCCCTGCATACCTTCTTTACAGGCTTGCCCACATATTCCCTTCTTTAACGCTTCACTGCCGTTTTTCTATAATGTTGTTTGTTGCACCGTTTCGATATATACAAAGGACAAGGTTCTACTTTTGGTACATTTACTTTAATTATATTTAACTTTTATAACAACGTTATAAATGAGTTACTAATATATGAAAATTAGACTTGGTGCACATATTTAACAATACAAAGGAATATATTACAGCCTCGTGTTTCTATTTCAACATGCAATACACTATTTGATTATATGCAAATAAGATATTGCATATTTAACATTTATCCTTACTGCAATGAATAAAATATATTGAGGAAGTCCATAGTTCATTAGTAGTGAACCCTCCTGTTATTTTTCTGATTACAGTGATATGGTAAGCTGGGGAAACCGCTGAGAGGGTTCATTAATCTAGGCCCTCCTATTATTAACATTAAGATAGAAGCAATGAGAACTTTTTACTCCCAAATGTTATAATTTAAGGGATTATAATTTTTCAAAATCAATAGGGTTTTTTAATACGAAAAAGTCATTAATTGTCTCAATGAGAATTTTAAATGACATAAACCTTTCTTGTTAGACGAGACCAAAGGTAACTTTAACTTTGGCCTCTTCCAGCAATGATATACAGCGATTATTTCTATTGTAACTTTAAACAAATCTTTCTATTTTAAATATGTGTATTTATTTTGTGATACAATGTTGTCCCAAAAGTTCGTAAACACTCGCAAAAAAATATATATATATATTATATTTTTAAAAAAATGATTGAGTGAGTTTCTGCTTGATATTGGATCATCTTGATTTTGGTTATCTTGAGGATTAAGCTATGGTGGTGCAGTCGTGGTTAAAATACTGAAAGAATAAAAATAGTTTTGATAAGATATTGCTTTAATTGAGCTAAGAAGTATAAAAACATAATTGGATAAAAGTAATGCCTGTCTTAAGGCGTATAAATAAATAAAACAAAAGATTATATTTACATAATTACAAACATGTTTGATCCGACCAGCCGGGGAAGAACAACAATCAGTTTATATAGTAGAAGCGTGACCTCTGGCGGTCGATTAAAACAGAGTATTTATATCAATGAAATTATAACTTTAAATAAAACAACATTTTAACATATAACATTATTAAATAAAATATTTCAATATAACACCTCAAATAATATATTAATATAACATATATATATATATATATATATATGAAAAAACAATAGAAAAAAATAAAAGATAAGTGGGTCAGGTGTTGATATTAAAAATAAATAAGGCATCTCCTGACCACGAGCAGATGTTCTTTTTAGATGGCAGAGCGCCATCTAGTGGAGCAGAAATAAACTAAACGTTTATTTAGCTTACTCCGTGATATTTGGCCAACCCAATTTCTTGATAAATCAAGAAAAGCCATCCACGAACGCGTTTCGCGCTGTTGGCGCTCGTCAGCGTGGAGAAGGCTGTAACCACTGCGACCAAAAATATTTTTTTGGTCCCAATGGCTTCCCGAAAAATCTGCCATCTAAAAAGCACATCTGCTCGTGGTCAGGAGATGCCTTATTTATTTTTAATATCAACACCTGACCCACTTATCTTTTATTTTTTTCTATTGTTTTTCATGTGTTAAGCGTCTTTACGCAAATTTGGCCTTAAATACCCATTTCTTGATTTTTCGGGAAACCATTGGGACCAAAAAAATATTTTTGGTCGCAGTGGTTACAGCCTTCTCCACGCTGACGAGCGCCAACAGCGCGAAACGCGTTCGTGGATGGCTTTTCTTGATTTATCAAGAAATTGGGTTGGCCAAATATCACGGAGTAAGCTAAATAAACGTTTAGTTTATTTCTGCTCCACTAGATGGCGCTCTGCCATCTAAAAAGCACATCTGCTCGTGGTCAGGAGATGCCTTATTTATTTTTAATATATATATATATATGTAATATTATGTTGAGATCCGGTCGACTCTCTGTAATAATGTGTTGGGATCCTTATCTGTGATTAGGGATCCTGTCGACTCTCTGTAATATTATGTTGGGATCCTTATCTGTGATTAGGGATCCTGTCGACTATCTGTAATAATGTTGAAATGTAGTAGTAGTTTATGCTGTTGGATGAATGCAGTGTGGCATGTTGGCTAGAAGCAGTCGTGCAGTCGTGGTTGTTGAGCGATGGGTGGTAAGGACACACACAAAACGAAGCGACACGTTGTAGAAGGTTCCTTGAATAGATAAAAAGCGAGCCAAAAGCTAAGATGGAGATCGAGAAGATTCCTTACTGTTTTACATGGTGAATGAGGGTGAACTTGGAGACAACCGGCGACGCGCAGATGGGGAACTGGACTAGTACCGACTGTTGCTACGCGGCCTTTTTATACGACCGCTCTGACAAAGAGAATTGGGTCATGCACGTGTCGATGGACACCTGAGACTGGCGACAGACTGTCGGTGTTACTCGAGTCTGGTGCCTACCAGTCGGCTAACAATCTATCTTTAGAAGTTACTTTGTGATCTCTCAATCCTGCCTTTGACTTAGTTTTTAATCTATTATATAGTTTTATTCATCCTCAGTACATTACATATGGTGGTGCAAGGAGACATGTCAATTATGCGTATAATTAGTTATATTATAATTAGTTCTATATACAACATGACAATCTTGTTATAAATTACATAATATAGGGTTATTGGTTTAAATTATCATATATATATATATATAATTCGCCGTTATGTATAATGTCTTTGTATTATGTATAAAGTAATTGTATTATGTATTATTATGTATTCGCCGTAATAATATTATTCGTCAAGTAATAAGAAAAAGAAACGTTTTGAGAAAAACATGAACTTTTGGGACAACCTTATAATTAGTTCATCAGCATGTATGCCTCTGTTATATAAACAAGGTTTTATTTACTGAACTAGAACAGAGAGAGCATATATAAAATTGATTATTCCTGATAGGATCAAACATATAGAGATTAAAATACCCCTTAATATGTTTTATGATATCTTTTGGTTTTAGAGAAATCAATTAGCAATGAATTTACCTTATTAAAAATGTTCATTTTTTTCACGGTATTCTATAACCTAGGTCAGCAATAATAGAGTAAGGCACTATAAGTCCAGAGACCTAATTGAATTGATTCACAGTCATTGTTTATATTAATTCGCCAGTAATTGGTGACATTTTCTTACAGTGTCCTACATGTCGTGACCTCCTGTCCTAACAGTACCTAGAGTTATTGTTTGACATTCTTTTGACAAACAATGCCAACGTAACACAGAGAGAATATGGTTTTACGGGCTACTAACTAAATTGTATGATTTTAGAGCCTAAAAATGGATGTAGCAAGCAGACAAACCGCAATGCACTGTAATTAAGTACCAAGGTGCTGCACGCCACCAAGATTGTTCAAAAATGGTTAGATTCCCCAGGCCAGAGAAGATAAGAGAGAGACAGATGGTTATTAGAGAAGAAGAGTAAATAAAACCCGCAAAATCAATAGGTGCTGTGAAAAGATAAATTTTCTTTTTGTAAAAATGAAGATAAAAAAATTTCAGATATATATTTTTTAATTTTAATTTTAAAATGTTAGCTATACAACGTAACAGAGTTAACACACAAAAAGTTCTTTATTAAGACATATAATCGCATACATGGATTTACCTCAGAGTCCACAAAGTAAAAGAGTAAAATGAGTAAACGATATATATATATTTACATTTAACAATTTTAAAAATCTGATGTCATATATGTTAGGTATGCAGTTAGTATCTACGGCGTTTATTATTGTTCATTTTGTACTCCCGTAGAAGGACGGAAATCCCCGAATGTTTGAGAATACAATAATAAAATAAAAAGAAACCCATCTTCAGAAATCTGTTGTATTAATCAACCAATATCTAGAAGATTCACATCTATTGTTTTATATACGGAAAAGCCTAATTAGGCCAATTAATCTCATATATGGGTTATATCATAAGATAACCAGAGATGTTTACATATGATACTTGCATACATAAGTATTTATTAAGAACTTTCGTCTTACACGTGATTCTTCAAACGAAGAATAGGATAGTAAGAAGTTGAAACTTACAATAAGTATACAAACATATTAACTATATTATTTATATAGGGAGTATAACTAAGTTCGTGCAGTTTTGTTAAAGATGGCACTAGTTTATTATTCCATTGTTTCATCTGGCAACACCATTATTTTGAAGCGTCATCATAAGGCTTCCTTTTTCAGTAACCGTCATTTCTCTGAAGTATAAACGACCTAGTTTCTGTTTGCTCCTAAAATGTCAACTTTTATACCAAATAATGTGTTTTTGCGGGGAGTTTTACTTCATTACTTCAAATAGAAGAAAAAAGCTGCTGAGAGTCATCATAGTTTATGGTGACCAGGCTCTAGCTGAACGAACGTGTCAGCAGTGGTTTGCACGGTTTCAAAGTGGTAATTTTGATTTGGAAGACGAAGAAAGATCCGGAGCGCTACCAAGGTTTGAGGGTGAATAATTAGAGGCAAGGCTCGATGAAGATCCAACACAAATGCAAAAGGAACTCGCAAAAACACTTGGAGTCACTCAACCATACATTTTTTATCGCTTAAAAGAAATAGGAATGATCCGAAAGGTCGGAAATTGGGTGCCGTATGAACTGAAGCCAAGAGAAGTCGAACACCGTTTTTTCACGTGTGAACAACTGCTCCAAGGGGTATATTATGTGCTGCTACAACCGAACAAAAGTATCACAGGGGAGGTCTACCGAAAACAATTGATGCGTTTGAGCCGAACATTGCGAGAAAAACAGTTGCAATATGCCAATAGACACGACAAAGTTATTTTGCAATCTGAAAATGATCGGCCACATGCTGCAGCACCCCTTAAAACGTACTTAGAAATGCTCAAATGAGAAGTCCTACCCCACCCGCAGTATAGCCCAGATATTTCTCATTCCGATTATTATCTCTTTCGATCAATGCCACATGGCCTTGGCTGACCAGCACTTCTCCAACTACGATGAAGTAAAAAAAAATGGATCGATGAATAGATAGCGGCCAAAGAGCCGGCCTTTTTCCGCGATGCGATCCGTCAATTGCCAGAAAGATGGGAAAAAGTAGTGGCTAGCGACGGACAATATTTTGAACATTAAAGGTCTAACCAATTTTTCACAATAATGCTCCAAGCTTCGAAAAAAAACCGCACGAATTTATTTATACTCCTTATATATACCTAGATATATCCGAAGTCTGGTATTAAGTAGAACTGTAAGCACACAAGTGCGAATTCTTCTCGTCTCTATCTGCCCAGGTTGGTTTGAGCTAGGAAATTAATAGCAAGATTGAACTCCTAATGCAAACTAGGCCTGGAAAAACTTTGAAATCTTAACCCACTTAAGGTAAAAACATTAGTCGTCTTGAGATTTTTTTAATGTAATTTTATTGAGACTCTCTAACTTTTTTTCTGATTTAAAATCCCCTTTCTATAGGAGATCAATACCTTAACCCCTTCTGCAGCTACCTCAGTAGCATGTGTTGTTAACCATGCAGATACCTAGAGTGTAGACTTGTACCATGTAGCGGTATTTCACACATTTTAGCAAAAAGAAAGTCAAAAGCACAGTCAATTATAACTATGTAGCAAGGTTATTTCCTCTGATACCATATAGTTAAATATGTGAAAAAATAATAGAAAAAATAATTAAAAAGGCATATCCTGACCAGGAACACGTGTGCTTTTTAGATGCATGGATGGACTTCTTGATTTATCAAGAAATTGGGTTGGCCAAATATCAGGGAACAGGCTAAATCAATGTTTAGTTGATTTCTGTTCCACCAGATGGCGCTCTGCCATCTGAAAAGCACATATGCTTCCTGTCAGGATATGCCTTTTTAAATTTTAATAAGTTAAATATGCAATATAGATTAAACTAAAATGTAAAAAATGTTGGATATTAGGTCACAAGAAAGCGTGGTTTTTGAGGAAAGGCCCATAATCCCACGCAGCTAGCGTGTGAGTAGCCACTGAGGAAAAGCTCAGAGTGTAGACGTGTGGTAGGCAGTGAAAGGAATAAACTACATTCCCTTCCAAAAGTAAACACTCTATTAAAAAGTGAAATAATTTTATAAATAACCAATTAAAAGTTCACTTAATTTATATTATGAAGTTTATACTTAAATTTGATAATAAAGTTTACTTTTTTTCGTAAATCATAGAGCAAGATTCAGAAAAATAGCAGATGAAGTGTTATACAAACATACGTAAAAATAAAAATAAGCGTAAATAAGATGCCCAATTTGCATATTAAATAGTTACCTTGCGTGCTATTGGTCTGTTTTTCTCATTTGCATAGTGTTTAAAGTCGTATACTCCTCTCTCTTTGTTACTGTGGTGGTAAAATATAATTCACAAACTTTTTAATTTATTATATTTTAGGATTGGTGATCTTAACTTTTAGACGGAAGTGTTATATTAGTATTGTTCACTCAATCTGCTATGTTTTAAAGTTTTAATTTTAAATATAGTTATAGCTTATTTAGGTTTCAACTAAACATTTCTCTAAAATTAATATTCATGATTTTATGTATAACCTATTTTGAATGTTATGATGTCTTTTTAGAAGAGAACAATTTTGAACTATTTAAATGTGATTTTTTTTTGACAAAAAAAAAAGAATATAAACAAATAATATTAAAAATAAAAAATTATATTTCAAAATTCATTAATAAAATTTTTATAATATAATTCATTTTGCGTTTTTTTAAAGAACTCTTAAAATATGCATTGCAAAAAAATAAAAGGGAAAAATTCTAAATTAGTTCCAATATTCATTGGTAGATGACGCTAGTTGTTTCAATTTGTTGAGCTGGCCCTCTAGTGAGTGATTTTTTGAAGTGGACGATTAAGGTGGTGAATGAATAGACCTGTATGAGATTTCTTTCCTTATAAGTTTTATTATCATTGAAATATCATTGCAACAAATATATCGTTACATATTGAAGTGTTGGACACTTTGAAAGCGTTTATTGACAACTTTTCAAATATATGACAAAACTTAAAAAGGTTGAAAGTCTTTTATGTTCTCGGTCGTCTGTTTTTTTTTTAAGGAGACGTATGCAATTTTGGTCCCACTCGTGTGTCTTCAATAAGGTCATTCTGTATTGAATATATTTGAGAGTTACTGTCTGAATCCCGATATACATGCTAAAAGGTACAACTTCCTTAAGTTTTGTCCATGTGTATTTAGGTATATATAGATAGACAAAAGACAAACTTCGTCTAAAGTTTTCCACCTGTAAAGGGCAACAGTGGACCGCTGAAAGGTCGTATAATGTTTGAGGGTGATGATAAGTTTACACCCTGAATTAATATCTGAATTAAGATCTTAGACTGAGTACTAGGAATTTGAAATATCGCGTGAGACCGCCCTTGCAGTCTTAGAATATTTTTTAACGCTTTGCCAAATGTTTTAATTTTTGTTCGCTTCTGAAGAGGACAAAATATTTTTTGTAGAAACGTCTATATAATAAAAAGATTTACTGGCCGAAATATCTTTTACATCCAGAACTCTGAATGCCGGCCAGGGAACCTCTATCTTTACGACAGAGCATTAGCACTTGCTTGTATTTTGAATTTTAGTGTGTGTGTGTGTTGAAAGCAGTCTCTATAAAAACCTTTAAAACAAACGCCGAGGTGTTATTTTAAAAGTTTCTCTTTGCCGAATGTTTTGTGACATATAAAACGATTCGACTATATTAATGAGCATCTTCAGACGAAGTTAAAACCATATGCATTGTTCTATTATAGTCTCCAATTAAAACGAAATTTAGTCTCCGAAGATATAAATGTATTTTAAAATTAGGGAAACTGCGTGAACTTAAGCATGTGATAGGCAGTGTAGCAATCTGTATTTCAAATCTTTTTTTTTTTTTTTGGGGGGGGGGGGGGGGGGGGGGAACTAGAGTTGTTTTACAGATGTTTAAATCACAATCCTGGTATTTAATTAAAACTTTAATATTAAGAAAACAGTATAAAAGTGAATTTGTACTTGGATCAGGTGGATACATTAAGAAAAAGGCATCTCCTGATCGTGCAACTAAAGATGACGCAAGCCTTTTATTAATTTATCCACCTGATTCCACAATATACTATTTTTCACATTGTTTGACGTTCTCACGCCCTTCCGGCCTAAATATCTGATTTCATGATTTTCAGAATGCCCCAAAGACCAGCTTTTTTGGTCGTTGAGGTACAGCTTGCATCACGCTGATGAGGGCCAACAGCCCGAAAAGCGTTAACTTCTCTTGATTAATCAAGAAATGGTATTTGACCAATTCGGGAATAATTAAAAATCAACCTTTTGTTTATTTTTATTCCGTCAGATGGCGCAAGCCATCAGCAACTTTTATTTGCACGATCAATAGATGCCCACAATTTCACTTTTGTACTATTTTTTCTCACTTTATAATATGTTGATCTTATATTTTGTTACTTGAACGTTTCTATTAAGTGTGTATAAGGAAGAGAGGATCATTTTATTTATGTAAACATTTTTGGGTGTAAAAGTCAAAAGCATCAATTTCTTTGTTTAATTTTTTTAATTTATACGAAAATCGGAAATTTCTTACTTTTAAGTAAAAACTGTTCTTCTCTTTCTCCGTTCAAAATCAATAAAGATCATAAAATTAAGCTCCTGGTTTTATAAAAACGTTAATGATACATTAGCGCGTCATCTGTTATAAAATTTTCTTTTGAAAATTAAACAATTTTCTACTGCACTTACTGCACTGAAAAATTAATGGGAGGGCCTGGTTCATCAGTGGTTAACCCTCCCAGTGGTTTCGCCAGTTTAATCTACTCTAGTTTCATTGCAGTATAAGGGCAGTATATAATTGTTTAATATTCAAAAGAATCATACGCGTCTATAATAGTTTCGAAGTAACTATTAATGTTAATAAAACAAAAAGTGATCTTAATGACCAATAATTTCTTCGAATGAATGTCCTTTTATTAATCTATAATGATGCTTTAAATTTGGTCTATCTTTATATTAACGCCTAATTATATCTTTAGGTTTTGTGAATTATCTTTGAATGTTTTTGTATGGTCCCAAATTTTTGGATTAAAAATAAATATATTGTACACATGTGCAAATATATATATAACTCTGCTTTAGTTTCACATTAGGAATTAAAAATTCTCTTATGATTTAACTAGTACTCTGTATTCTTAATATAATGCAATGTACACTCATGGACAAACCTCTCAGCATGTATATCGGGATTGAGACAATAACTCTGAAAGTTATTTGATACACAATGACCTTTATTGAAGACAAACTAGATAACCAAATGTGAATAAAATTGCCTTTGCTTCCTTCAAAAATAGACCACCGGCGACATTAGACTTTCCACTCGTTCAAGTTTTGTCCATTGGTTTATCTTTAAAATCGTCACTATGCACAATCCCAGATTTTGACACGAAAGAAAAAAAACTGTTTTCTACAACTAGGAGTTCATTGAGTCTACTTTTATATACCCCAAAGATCATTTCATATATGCTTGGTGTGTATTTAATATATTTAATACATTCATTTATATGCCTCTCTCTTCCTCTTCTCTTAATTGTTATAACCCTGCTCTCTATGAAGGAAGAGAATAAATTTTGAATAGAAATGATGAGATATATGTAGCGATTACTTGTATTTGACAAATGAAATCATTAATACGCGAATTCTTCTTTTTGCAAAAAAATAAATCAAGTTCATCACAAATACAATTGTATTAATTTATACCTAACTGGCTTTGTCCATATTGTTTGCGGAAGAGCATTGCTCGATGCAAATATTAAAATGTAATTCTACTGTCTTGACGCTTATGTCCATAGTTTGCTTTAAATTTAATTTCTAAGATTCCAACCTTCAGTGTTGCATATAAAAGCAGAATGATCCAATACAGTAATAGAGCTCTAAAGAAGCGGTCTGGTAGATTAAATTGGCGATACCGCTGGGAGGGTTCACCACTGATGAGCCAAGCCCTCCAAATATTTTTAATCGCAGTAAGGACAGTAGAAACTTGATTTATTATATATTATATAGAAAGATTCGCGAATTAATGTTTTTATTTGTTATATATAGATGGCGAGTTATTGCTTTGTAGCACTTGTATTATTAGAAAATTAATGTGAACTAGATTTACATCAAAATTCAAAATTGATTTTGAAAAAAAAAAAAGCTTACAGATAAATGCCCGCTAAAAACATCCTATACAAAAAACTAATGCTGATATATTTGTCCTTTGATATCAAATCATTATGGCCGAGAAATAAAACTTTAATTACTTTTAAACTATTTTTGATGAGTATGATTCTTTTTGAAATAAAACAATTTTCTACTGCCCTTACTGTATTGAAAAATAAATGAGAGGGCCTGAGTGAACCCTCTCAGCGGTTTCTCCAGTTCAATCTACCATACCGGTGTACTATTGCATTAGGAAGTTTTGCTTTTATACTGGCACTGAAGCTGACTTCTTGGAAAATCTTAACGAGAACTTTGGGGATAAGCTTTAAGGACAGTATAAATATTTATAATAAGATTTAAGAGCTTCATTTGTTCCTTTATAATGTTTAAACTCTTACATATATTTTCTTTTCTCATTAAATACTAATGATAAATGAACAATATTTTGATGTAAATATTTGATGGCAATTTTTTTTCTCTCTCTTTCTCCTTGTTAATATCATATTATTATTCTTTACAGCCTAAAATTATTGTAAATATGTATAGACAAATGTAAAAGCATATATGTATGACAGCGCAAGTGTCCCTTAGGGGAACATGAGCTTTAAATTGAAATAAATAAATAGTTCATTTAAAATGCCTTTAATATCTCATAACAGATGTTTGGTGCGCTAATGCATAATTTTAATTACTTTATATAAAATAAGGTTTGAGTTATCAATATTTAATCGAATACCACGACTGAAAATTAATTGCTGAATTACTTCAATTTTGGAAGCTAAGACCATCTGCCGGACATTTGTCTTGTCCTTCTGCTGGTCTCTTAAAGCGAGAAGGCTCGTACAATCCTTTCAAAACAAGCTATTGTATTTTAGCGCTTTATAGACATATACTTGATAATTCTAGATGGTGTAGTAGATCTTCAGACTTCCATTTGAAGGAAGGCTTGTTGCTGGAGAGACGGAAGCACTACAATGGTCGATGTGTCACCAGTAGCTATATCTACCGCCACACTCGACAAATGGTGGTGACTCAGAAGCCGTCACCTCTGCCCCACCAGCTCCTATTTCCTCTTAATGACGTTTTTATGATGTTCCGGGGAAGAATGCTTTGAGTCAGCAGACGCGTGGATCGGCCAGCTAAATGTCTAGTGAATAAGAATTAGACTTTCCATTATAGAGTCTTCAGCGGTCACATCCTACAAGTTAAACAACTGTTGAGATTATCCACATTATTGGAGGGTGAAGAGGTGATATTTGAATGAAGTAAATTTAGTTTTAAAAACATCATGAAAAAAATGTTAATCATTCAAATTTATTTACTAACCCTACCAGTGTGTGTATGGAGAATTTGGAACATTTGTTTTGTCGGCATTTTGTTTTATCGGGTTTATGGTCTGTCGGGAATTCGGCTGTTGGGTTTTAAAAAGTCGAGATTATGAAATGTCGGGATTTTGGCTTCCAGGATTTTGATTTGTTGGGATTTGTCTGTCGGGATTTTGGTCTGTTGGGATTTGGGCTGCTGAGATTTTGTCTGACGTGATTATGACCGTTGGGATTTTGTCTGTCGGGATATTCGTCTGTTGAGATTTTATCTGTCGGGATTTTGGCTGCTGAGATTTTGGATGTCGCGATTATGAATCGTCGGGATTTTGTCTGTCGTGATTATGAACTTTTATAGTTTTATAGACTTGGACGTTGGTTCTTCTATGAATTTCACATAATTTTATAAGCTTTAACGCGTTGGAGTTCTTCTATGTATTTCACATAGTTTTATAGACTTGAGCGTTAATTCTCTTAGGGAATTCACATAGTTTCATAGACTTGGGTGTTGGTTCTTCTAGGAATTTTACACAGTTTTATAGACTTGGACGTTGGTTCTTCTATGAATTTCACATAATTTATAAGCTTTAACGCGTTGGAGTTCTTCTATGTATTTCACATAGTTTTATAGACTTGAGCGTTGGTTCTTTTAGGGAATTCACATAGTTTCATAGACTTGGGTGTTGGTTCTTCTAGGAATTTTACACAGTTTTATAGACTTGAGCGTTGGTTATTTTAGCAATTTTATACAGTTTTATAGATTTGGGCGTTGCTTCTTCTAGGAATTTCACATAATTTTATAAGCTTTAACGCGTTGAAGTTCTTCTATGTATTTCACATAGTTTTATAGACTTGAGCGTTGGTTCTCTTAGGGAATTCACATAGTTTCATAGACTTGGGTGTTGGTTCTTCTAGGAATTTTACACAGTTTTATAAACTTGAGCGTTGGTTATTTTAGCAATTTTACACAGTTTTATAGACTTGGGTGTTGGTTCTTCTAGGAATTTTACACAGTTTTATAGACTTGGGCGTTGGTTATTCTAGGAATTTCACATAATTTTATAAGTTTTAACGCGTTGTGGTTCTTCTATGTATTTCACATAGTTTTATAGACTTGGGCCTTGGTTCTCTTAGGGATTTCACATAGTTTCATAGACTTGGGTGTTGGTTCTTCTAGGAATTTTACACAGTTTTATAGACTTGAGCGTTGGTTATTTTAGCAATTTTACACAGTTTCACAGACTTGGGTGTTGGTTCTTCTAGGAATTTTACACAGTTTTATAGACTTGAGCGTTGGTTATTTTAGCAATTTTACACAGTTTTATAGACTTGGGCGTTGGTTCTTCTAGGAATTTCACATAATTTTATAAGCTTTAACGCGTTGGAGTTCTTCTATGTATTTCACATAGTTTTATAGACTTGGGCGTTGGTTCTCTTAGGGATTTCACATAGTTTCATAGACTTGGGTGTTGGTTCTTCTAAGAATTTTACACAGTTTTATAGACTTGGGCGTTGGTTCTTCTAGGAATTTCACACAGTTTCATAGACTTAGATGGTTCTTCTAGGGATATCTCACACAGTTTTATAAACTTTAGCCCGTTAGGGTTCTTCCTAGGGATTTCACACAGTTTTATAGACTTGGGCATGTTCTTGGCGGTCCTGTGGTCAGGAACAAAGAAAGTAATTGTATCGGACAGACAGACGATGTGTAGAGAGATTAGCGTCTCATTGTCCTATTGTGGTGGGGCCGCCGATCGGTACGCCTTCACCTTGTACTTGGCTTTTAGAGTCTCATGTACTGTCTATCTCTTCTTAGAAAACATGTCAAAAATATAAAACTTAAGTACACATAGCTAAATATCTACACTTTCTAATTGCTTTCTGGAGTTCTTTATCAAAAGAAAAAAAAAAACGAAAAATTCTGAAGACCATATAGGTTATCTTTCTCAAATAATATTATACAATGTATTTCATTTTCAGAATTTCAGAAGATCCTTTATAAAGGAGATTCTGAAAAACGGCAATAAAAAGTGAAAGGTTTTAGTTATGTTTGAAATTTTATTATTTATTTATATTTGTATTCTCTAAATAAAATTCGATATCAAATTTCTTTAATATACGGGTTTTTTTTTTAATTAAAATTATGCATGGCCCTATTTTCTTCGACATTTATTACGGTATAATGTATATTTGTATGTGTATAACAAAATTGTCCTATGAATGCCATAAGCGGTAGAATCCTGTGTAAGCCAAGGATTAAAAAAAAAAAACATAGATGAAATGTCATGTACATGTTCCTCCAGGAGTTGATCTCTCATTTGAAAGTTGGAATTTCTAATGCTATTCACAAAAGTAGTCGCTAAAAGAGGTGTTCGTTTTACGTCATCCATCATTCTAGGTCGCTCGAGGGATGATTTACTGTATTTCCTTTTCTTTAAAATAGAAAAGAGGATTTGACGAGAATAGTCTGGGTGTTTCAAATCTGCGGTATGGAAGGCAAGGAAAACTACCACATTACTTTTTCCAAGATCACACTATGATGGTATATCATTTATGACTTGGACAATTGACAATTAAAATTATTTTATTGACATCTTGTCAATACATTCAAAGTGCACAGTCTGCACTATTTAAAAAAGATAATATGTATTATATACACTATGTACAATGAATATGGCGCCTCTGCCAGCGCTGCAGAGTTTGGTGGAGAATCACCAGTGGGTCTCCAGCGACACCTTGCATTTCGCGATCTACCAAGAATAGGTAGATCGCGTACTTCGCCGCTGAGGAGATGGTGATGGAAGCTTGGAAGCGCAGCTCTAGTGACCATTTACAAAATAAATCATGTCCAGCTCTAGTTACCATGTTCCTAAGGATGTTCCCGGTAAGAGAAGACGCAGAATTGCCAGACTGTGCAATAAAGATGTCTTATGACTAAGCAATAAATGATCAGGGAGAGATGGTCTACTGAAGACGATAGAGAGGAAGAGAGCCAGCATGTTTAAACATCTTGTCCGACACTTGGAGTGGAAAATGGTATTCCTTGAGGGATACATGGAACGGAGACCAGGAAGAGGAAGGCCGAGATAGGAATTTACAGACAATTTCCGTAGAAGACCCTACGACCTTGTAAGAGGTCGAGTCATAGAAAGAAAGATCTGATAGGACAGGAATACTACCAGTCACCAACCTTTGGATTAAGAAGAAAGGTAAAGATATATAAACAATACATATGTTACTCCTCTCTTTGATAATTTAATCATAAATGATATAAAAGATATTGAAAATTCCTGCGCTTGATGAGTCAAAGGTGAACTCGGTAAGTCTCGACCAAGTGATATTTATTGTAAATATCGTATATAGGAGGGAGGAGGAGAGAAGTCCGACCACACCTCCCTGGACACTTGGAATATTTGACCAAATTCTGGTCCAAGGTGACTAACGTGGAAACATCACCAATTTTCCAATGAAGAGCAAAGAGACATAGGCTGTTCATTGTAGACGACAATAACAACACAATTGTATATCGGTGTCCCAATGAGTCGACGTGCCGGGCAGGATGAGACGTGGGAAGATGTCCCAATAGCCGGCGGGCCAAATGACCCGTGTGTAATTGGAAGGACGTCCGTTGGAGAGCCCGCCTCCCCCGCCGAAGGTCGCGCGGTCCGGCACGCGAGGTCTGTCTGACCTGTTATTGAGAACCTAGACGTCTAATGATAGAATTGTAGGTGCGTGGCCTTACATAGTTAGGTCTATGTTTAGATAGACGTCTACACTCATGGACAATACTTTGGAAAGTCTTTGATGTCGCCGCCGTCTGTTTCTTTTATGAAAGAGACAGAGGCAATTTTGTTCACACTTGGTTATCTCATGTACTTCAATAAAGGTCACTGTGTATCAAATATCTTTCAGAGCTATTGTCTAAATCCCGATATACATGCTAAAAGGTACAACTTCCTTTGTCCATAAGTGTAAAAACGTCTTTCAGGGTTCATTAGAGTAACACATGTAGAAGAACCGAAAGATTTGAAATCTCGTATTTAAACGTTACAATGATAATAATAAAATAGAATTTCTTCTTCGTTCTTATGCTTTCCGTTATAAATAACTTCTTTAATTCAAAAAAGAATTGACTATAATTCAACACTTTTAGTATTGGTACACGTGGTAAAGACCATGATTATCATGGATAACAGTAGTTGGCGACTGCTTTTACTGTAAGTGCACACCACATGTCTATACATGTAGTAAGCTGTTCGACTTTTGCACTTCAAATTTTCCAGAGTCACGTTTAATTACTTGTAATCATTCGTAGGGTTGTATTGTTGCAAGAATCGGAAGTCATTGAAGCATTTTTTAATTCAGAAAAAAAAGTATCTAATGCAGGATTCGATCCTGGGTCATGGCTGCTGGAAATCGAAGGTTTATATCAGGAGTCAGCAAACACGCGAGCCACAGGCGGCTCTTTGTATGTGAGGCTCTTTATATAGTTCCATACGTAAATATTATTTATGCGAGTGCTATTTATTGTTGACAATAAAACATTTTGTGGCTCTTTAAAAACTTTGAAAGTTTGTAAATTGTAATGTTTTACTCTTCCGACTCAAAAGTTGGCCGATCCCTTGTTTATACCATTTGTCCACTGACCTCAATTCAACACTTAATTTATATCAATCAAAAATTCTCTGATCCCATAGATTGTGAAACGAAGAGCTTACACTGTGTGTATTTCAATATCCTTTCTTACCGTCGGTAGAGTATAAGTTCATCAATAGATGAAGTATATCAGCTTAGTTTTCACATAGTTGAAACATCTCTACTATTTGTTACTCTATTAAAATACAAATATTAGGCCTCTAGAGAATTGTTTTTTTACAAATCATTTATTTATAAATATCTTTAACTTTCGGACAAGAAAGCCCTTCTACAGGAGAAAAGACTTACATTGAACCGCCAATAGAATAAGTATTAAAATAAAATAAAATGCTTCGAGTGTTTACAGTTACTTATATATATACTAGACGAATGGCCCGGGCAACGCCCGGGGTTTACCCGAGTGCGAATATATTTTAAAAACGTTGACTTGGGTGGTCGCTATTAACAGGGTGGTCTGTATAGACAGGTGGATGTATCACACTGCTGATAACAGGGTTGTCTAGAGTGGTCGCTATAGACAGGGTGGTCTGTATAGACAGGTGGATGTATCACACTGCTGATAACAGGGTTGCCTAAGGTGACCGCTATAGACAGGGTGGTCTGTATAGACAGGCAGCTGATAACAGGGTTGTCTAGAGTGGTCGCTATAGTCAGGGTGGTCTGTATAGACAGGTTTATGAGAGAGGCAAACTTACAGGTTGTTGACGCCGCAATCCCCAGAGAGAGTGTTTTTGTTGCATCATGCTGTGACTCACACGATGACCCAAGGTCAACAGGGGTGGAGCAGCAAGCTTAGGCCTATCACCGTCTGGCGGCGCTGCTTGCGAGTTATATCTACAATTCTGCAAATAACTCTAAGGATATTCAAGATATTCAAGAAATTATTTTTCGAAAACCTTTCCGGGGATATACCTAATAATATCCCAGAATTTCATGGCGATTGGATGTATGGTTTTTGAATAACAGGGTTGTCTAGAGGGGGGCAGGGAGGACACGTGTTCCCTGGCAGCCAATGAGCGCGCATTCTATCCGTGAGCTTCAGACAAACAGACAAACAGACAGAATAAGGCAAATATATAAGTAGATATATATATAGAGAGAGAGAGAGAATCAAATGATTTTAATACTTATTCTATTGGCGGTTCAATGTAAATATTTTCTCCTGTAGAAGGGCTTTCTTGTCAGAAAGCTAGAGATATTTATAAATAAAAGATTTGTAAAAAAGAAACTTTTCCCTGGAGGTCTAATGTTTGTGTTTTAATATTGATTCAAGGGATTATCATTTGAATTATTAGTTACTCTATATTCAAAACCGTAGCTGAATCGGTTAAACAAATGTTCACTTATTTATTTATTTTATTTTTTGCTTATCCCTAGTACACGTGGTACAGGCCATGATAATCATGGTGGGTAGAAGTAGGCGACTGCTTTTACTGTAAGTGCACCCTATGTCTACACATGTGAAAAGTAGTTCCACTTTGCACTTACAAATGTGCCAGAGCCCCGTTTGTTTACTTGCACTCGTTGGTGGGGTTGGATTTTTGCAAGAATCGGGGCCCATTGGAGCATTTTTATTGTTCGTTTATTTGAAATATACGAATGCGTGGTGTGCCTTTCACATCTTGATATATAAAGTTATGATTGACGATACAAATTATTGTATATAGAACAGCTATTCTTGCATAACGGACCTAAGATATAAGGGACAGACATCACATCAAAATCACATTTCCAAATATAAAATTTGTCAAGCACCCCTCAGTAAAATGGACAAAGATTTCTATAAACACTCTCTTTCTCTCCTTCAAAATTCAATTAAAACTTTATATTATTATATTTATTTCAAAGGATATTGATTAGGAGTTAATTTATCAAAATAATTTTAAATTTTAATAAATAAAGTAGAACCTCCTTGTAAAGGACACCTAATTGCAGAGCCAAAGTGTTCTTTAGGGATAGGTATCCTCTTAACGGAGAGTTGCTAAATTGTAAAAATTGTAACTTTGCAAATTAAAACTGTCCTTTGTGGAGAGGTGTCCGCTAAAGGGAGGTTATACTGTATATAAATTGAATAAATTTAATAAAGAGACTTTCAAATATATAAATTATAAAAAGAATTCTAATAATAAATCTATATGTTAAATATTTCTTGACTTATTAAGAAAATGGGTTGGCTAAATATCAGGGAACAGGTTGAATCAACATTTAGTTGATTTCTGTTCCACTAGATGGTGCTCTGCCATCTAAAATGTTCATGTGAGCATGGTCAGGATATTCTTTTTCGATATATCTATATGAATAAAATTTATAAATGTGGTAATTCCACAGTATTTGACCTATCTGAATAAAATTTTAGCAAGGTATAAAGTTATAGGTCTGGAAATAGCTATTGTCATAGCTTTAAATCCAGAGTGTGCAAATTGTACAAGTAACGGGTTCAACTGCATATTATAGGCTATGAAATTATTTTGCTGATAATGTAATGAATGGTTGGCAGCATGAGTACTATCATTTACTTTGTTAGAAATTTGCTATAAAGACAAAAATTATTAAAATTTGGTAGCTATTTCACATAGCATGCTCTAGTCTCGCCATTCAGGATCTCAAGGTCGGCTGGGATGTAAGCAAGGTTACTCTATTTCCTGCCTGGGAAACCATTCCCGTTATATAACACGCTATTTTAAAGAGCTGTGTGACCTTTATTATAATTAATCTAAAAAATTGAATAAATATAATTTCCATTTTTATTACTTATAAAAATAAAAATACAACCTTTCGCATTGAGTTTATTTTATATTACAGATGGCCATGTTGATCATGGTGCGTAGTTAGCGAGCGACTACTCTTTTGATCTAAGTGCAACACATGTCTACACATTTAGAAATCATTCCGATGCTTGCACTTACAATGTGCCAGAGTCCCTACTTGTTTACTAAAACTAAGTAATGGAGTTGAACTTCTTATTCAAAAGTCATTTTTCTTCAAAGAAGTATCCTATGAGGGAAACGATCCTAGGTCTTGGGTGTTGAAAATTCCTCCAACTTATAATAACATCACAAAGTTTCCCTAAATGTGTTGCTTATTTGCTTTAATCCCATCTACCATTCCTTGCCAGAGTTATATATAGGGCATATTTCTTCCTATTAAATAGAATATACTTGACGTGTGTGCCCAATACAACCTGGAATTTATTTTTCTTGAACCTACGATCTTCTTGTCTTCTCTGTCTTCTTGACCATTCCATCATTTTATTTCTTATTTTTTGGCAGGCGTCTATCCTTCATCTGGCTATTTCTATCTTCGTGCAATTACTCACTCCTCTGTTTTGAAGACATTCGGAGGGATATGGTCAGATCCCCGTGCTGACCAAATGTGTTGGAATATGCATTTTATCTGACACTCTGGAAGTTGAAATATCCTGGAATCTGACCATTTTGTTCTATTTAACAAATTCACCATCATTACTAAATTTTCAAAAATGTTGCAAAAGTCTAGACACAATCCTAGATATCCTACAGTTTGAATATTTCTAAATTTCTTAGAAATATTAATAAAATTTAAATATTGGCTAGCTCTATTGTTGTGTTCTCAGAAAGTACTTTAAATATGTACTAAATGTATTTGTGTATGTATAGAATGAATTATTCAAATACTAATACTCAATTTTAGAAGCCATTCACAACACAATAGCGGTGACATTGATGAAAATTGTATTTTAACAAAGGCGTAATTTTTTATTAGAAACACTAACCCATAGTCGTACCTGCGATTATACCACAAACCGAAAAAATAAAATAAAAGTTTTTTACGCAACAATTTTTCAAAACAAAAATAAAAACTTTCAGAATCTGCCAAGTAAACAGTTGAGTTTTCAAGACCCTCCTTCGTCTGTGCGTATGTAACGAAGGCAAAAATGTAACAAATTGCGCATGCGTCAAGCGCTGGAAATCAAGCAAGAACCAAAGAACGGCAGAGAATAAAATGGCTATAAATTTACAGATTAAGACGTATATTGTAGTGATAGTTCAAACATTTGAATTGTTCTATAATATTATCAAAATATTTTTATCATATAGTGTTTATATTGATTAAAAGATAATACACATATGCGAAATTTGATAGAAAGAAGAAATTCCTGAATATATCATTTTGTTCTATTCAGGCATACACAACACAGACACACATTATAAGAGATTTATAAATTTATCTGAGCCATCAGCAACTTTCAGTTGCACGATAAGGAGATGCCTTTTTCTTAATTTATGCACCTTATCCCAGTACAATGTTACGTTTGTGCTATTTTTTCACATTGTGTAGCGTCCTCACGCAATTCTGGCCTTAACTACCCGTTTCATGATTTTTCAGGATGCCTTAATGACCAATTTTTTGGTCGTTGAGGTACAGCTTGCACCACGCTGATGAGGGCCAACAGCCCGAAACGCGTCCGTGGTTAGCTTTTCTTGATTAATCGAGAATGGGTATTTGGCCAATTCTGGAATAATTAAAAATCAACGAGAATAGTTGATATTTATTCCGATAGATGGCGCCAGCCATCAGCAACTTTCAGTTGCACGATAAGGAGATGCCTTTTTCTTAATTTATGCACCTTATCCCAGTACAATGTTACGTTTGTGCTATTTTTTCACATATATATATATATGTTATGAATATTTTGTGTTGTTGTTAGATTAGGCTTGATAAGACAAAGGATCGATAAGATAAAGGGTTGAGGTGCAGTCGTGATAAAAAGAGATAATTATTTACCGTCAAGTAGCTTTTATTTTCAATTACTTGAGGAAAGATTACACATTTGTTAGTTTCACATTATATAGAATTTATAATTTAATCCTATATTAGTGATTTAAAAGGATTGATTGGTTAACTACGCATATTTACAACAAAATTATACAACTAAAACTGAAAGTCTTTCTAAAAAAACGATGATAACAAAAATAAAAATATCAATGAATAAAATAAAATATATATTTTTAAAATATAGAAATATTTGAGGTTTTTAGATTATATAATATTTCCCCCCTGTGTGTGAAAAATATTTTAAAATATTAAAATTTTAAAATAAAATTGGTAATTAAAAATAATTAATTAAACGAAATCAATAAATCTATAGAAATAATTAAAAATAAAACAATAAAAATCAATACGCACATTTTTTCAAAATAAACAAAAGAAAGTTTGTCTACAAATAATTTATATATTTATGAAATTATAATAAAAGTATATATAAGAAATATTAATGAGTTAACTATATCAAAAATGTATATGAAGCAAAAAGGTATTTAAAATTTGAGTAATTATGACATTATGGTAGTTACACTTCAAAGTATCAAAAGCAGTAGAAAATGTTATTTTTACATGGTTGAGTAATGAAACGCTAATAGATGTTTGGAGTGACATTAAGTTATTTGTGAAGGCTTAAGAATTGGTGCTGATATTTGTTCTTCATTGTCCATGTCCAAAATATGGCCTTCCTGTAAAAAACATGGTTTATCATCAATATCTATTAACTTTGTGTTAGAATTTTGATTTGCTATTGAGTCATTTTCTATGTTAGTGCTATAGTGAAGTAAAAAATCTGTTTCTGGGTAAAATAATTTAAGCTTATTTGAGTGTATAATTTCTGTTTGTTTTCTTTGGGGTAAATTGGGTTTATTAATTTCATATGTGACTGGAGAAAGTTGTTTTAAAATAGTAAATGGGCCTATATATCTTTGTGTTAATTTACCAGTGTTTGGATAAATAAAGGTTTTTACTAATACCTGATCTCCTTCTTTAAAAATGGGTTCTGGGTGTTTAATATCATAAAGTTGTTTGCTGTGTTCATGGGATTTTATGGTTCTTTCAATGGCTAATTTTCTTGCTTTTTCAATTGGTGTATGTGTTTCTGTGTCATGTTCTATATACTGTGGTTGTATTCCATAGTATAAGAATTTAGGAGTAAAGCCTGTTGTGGTATGTACTGTTTCATTATAGCTTTCAGTAATTTTAGGAATATATTTTGTCCAAGGAATCTTTAAATTAGCATTATATTCACATCTTAACCTATTAATGATAGTGGAATTTAGTCTTTCTACTTTTGCATTTGTTTCTGGATGATGGGAACTGGTGAGTAGATGCTTAACATTATTTCTTTCTAAAAAGTGTTTAAATTTTCTGCAAAGCTGCATTTCTATCAGTTATTAATATTTCAGGCTTATTAATTTAGAATAAATTTCTTAGACAAGTTATATAAGAATCAGTTGATACAGATTTTGTTGGAAAAGCCCAAAGGAATCTACTGTGGTGATCTACTATCATATGGATACTGTGTCTTGTTGTCCCATAATTATGTAACCCGCCCAATGTATCTAGAGAAAAAATGTGATTTGGGTGTGTGGATATTGGCATCTGTTGTAGTGGTCCATAAACAATTCTGTTATCCCTAGACTTGTTAAACTGGCAAGTTTCACAATGTTTGGTGTAATTATAGCAATATCCCTAGTCATATGTGGCCAATAATAGTGTGGAGAAATTATTTTAGTCATTTGAGTTGTTCCAATATGTCCATGCTTTGTATGTACTTTGCTTAATAATTTGTGTCTTAGTGTTTGTGGTACATAAGCTCTTTTAAAACCCTTTCTATGTATTATATAAAGGCCATTTTGGGTTTTAATTTTAGCACTACTAATTTGTTCTGTGGATTGGTGTTCTTTTAACTCATTATATGTTAGGTAAAATGAGACAGGTGCTCTTGACAGCATGTCTGCTTCTATATTATTTAATCCTTTAATATGTTTAATGTCAAAGCTATATTGAGATAGGATTAAGGACCATCTAAATAATCTACCTTGTGGGTTTTTTACATTTTTGATCCATTTTAAAGGTAAGTGATCAGTGTGCAAGGTAAAATGTATGTTGTGTAGGTATGTATGAAACCTTTGTACTGAATTAATGATAGCTAATGTTTCAATTTCTGAGGCAGTATAATTCTGTTCATATGGGTGAAGTTTTCTTGAAAAGTAACCTATGGGGTGTAAAATGCCTTGTTCATCTGGTTGTTTAAGAACTCCTGCTACTCCTAGACTTGACGCGTCTGTGAATAAATGACATGGTTTTGATGGGTCATAAATATATAGTATAGGTTGTGATATGAGTGCATTTTTAAGTGTTTGGAAGGCTTGTTCATGTTTCGCACTCCATAGCCAAGGAGCATTTTTTAACAAAAGTTCATTCAAAGGTGCCCTAATTTGCGCATAATGGGGAATAAATTTATTATAAATATTTATGGTGCCTAAAAATCTCTGTGAGGTTTTAATATTATATGGTCTATTTAATTTTAAAATTGCTTCAATATTTGTGTTATTTGGTGTATATTTTCCTGAGTTAATAGTGTATCCTAAGAATTGTATTTCTTTTTGTAAAAATTTGCATTTATTGAGATTCAGCTTTATATCCTCTTGTTCGAATATACCTAATATGTCATCTAAATGTTTAATGTGTTCTTCATAAGTTTTGGAGTGTATAATAATGTCATCAAAATAATTTAAGGCATAGTGTATATTATGCTTAGTGAAAACTGACTTCATAATCCTTTCAAATTGTGAAGGTGCATTTTTTAGACCATATGGAAGTCTGTTCCATTCATAACATCCTAATTGTGTTACAAATGAAGTTTTATGTCTATCTTTTTCATCTATGGGTATATGCCAGTATGCATTTTTAACATCTAGAATAGTGTATATTTTTGACTGTGATAACCTATCTATAATTTGTTCTATAAGTGGAATTGGGGTATGTTCTGGAACTGTTTTTTGATTAAGTTTCCTATAATCTATACAGAGTCTTGTGGGGTGATTTGGGGCATCAGATTTTTTATTCACTAATAATGCAGGAGAACTATAGGGGCTAGATGAGGGTCTAATAATATCATATTTTAATAATTCCGTTATTTGTTTTTGTATTTCAGCATTATTGTAAAAAGATGTCCTATATGGCTTTTATGCTATGGGAATATTATCTAAAAGAGATATGCAAATTGGGTTAGTCTTTATGTGTCCTATATCAAAATTGTGTTTAGAGAAAACATTCTTATATTTATGCAATATATCTGAAATTGTTTGATTTGAGAAATTTGGATTAATATCTACTTTACTAAAGTCTAAATATGAATTATAATTTGTTATAGAGCCCGGTTGTCGCATACTGTGAAATGAGTTAGAATCAATAATGGGATTTGAAGTAGGATTTATAAGTTTAACATTTGTAGTTGGTATATCAAAAGAATTGAAATTACACAATGGGTTAATATTTAAAAGAGATGAATTTTTAACATAGTATGGGTCTGGAATACATAGGGTAGTGGCATATGACTTCTGATTATCAGTTTTGGGATTAAAAGAATACAAGAATTTATAATTTTGGAAAAGAAGGTTTTTTGAGAAATCTATTTGTAACTTAAATATATAAAATGCTGGTAAACCTAAAATAAGATATTCTATTGGACTATCACAAAAAAAAAAAACATTTCTTGATACTTTGTAATTTTACCTAAGCTAAGCCTAACCAATATTTTGTATAATGGGTAACTAAATCCTTCTACCTGACCTATTCTTTCTTTTGGGGAATTATCTAATATTTTATAATAAATATGATTTAAGTATTTTAAAGGGATAATAGATATGGATGATGCTGTGTCAAGTACACAGGGTAAGGATATTTGATTTATAAATACAGAAAATAATAATAATGTTCTACCTGGGTTGATGCACTTCGGATGATTATTGTTCTTAAGTGGGCAGTCTCTATGGAAATGGTACTGGTTGGGTAGCTGGTGAGATGCACATATCTTGCAGGGGTAGGGTGATAAATTGATTGTTCTACTGGATGCTTCCTGGTGATGAGCTGTGGTTGATCTTGGAGATGACCTTGGAGGTGGCTGGGATTGTAGACTTGGAGGAGAGTTGGGGTTAAGCCTTGACCTTGCTGGGTAATATGATCTAGTTTGAAAATTCTGCCTATTATCATTACTTGTGGATGGTTGCTGATTATCTGAGTTATATTTACATTGTGGTTCCTGTTTTTCTTGATTGGTAGAGTATTTTAATTGAGTGGTTATTTTAATCCAATCTGAGGTTTCCTTAACTCTTGCTGCAATTAAATATTTCTTTAGGTAATTTGGCATCCCATCTGTAAGAGCTTCTAATAATAGGGGTGTATATAAATTAAGTTTTTTTGCTAATGAAGATTTTTCTTTAAAATAAATATCAAGATCATCTTTAATTTTAAATTTAAGAATTTACTAAATAGATTAGAATCTTTAACTGTAAAATATGAAAGTACTTTTTGTTCTAGTTCCCCCCAATTATCTATATCTTGTAATTGTTCTATATAAAAATTAAAAGCTTCTCCATCAAGATAATTTGAAATATTCTTTAGCTTATAGTCTTCATCAAAATGGTTTTGTTGGCATTTTTTGTTAAAGAATTTGAGCCAAGATGTTATGTCTAAATTTTGACCATTAAATTTCGGTATTTCTATAGTATTTGGATTTGGCGTCATGGCGTGTTCTACATTCCTTTGTTTGCGAGACATTTTGTAAAAATAGTTTTATAAAATTTGAATAATTTATAGAGCAATTGGGTTGAAAATTCAGGTAATCCTGTCGACTTATTGTTATGAATATTTTGTGTTGTTGTTAGATTAGGCTTGATAAGACAAAGGACCGATAAGATAAAGGGTTGAGGTGCAGTCGTGATAAAAAGAGATAATTATTTACCGTCAAGTAGCTTTTATTTTCAATTACTTGAGGAAAGATTACACATTTGTTAGTTTCACATTATATAGAATTTATAATTTAATCCTATATTAGTGATTTAAAAGGATTGATTGGTTAACTACGCATATTTACAACAAAATTATACAACTAAAACTGAAAGTCTTTCTAAAAAACGATGATAACAAAAATAAAAATATCAATGAATAAAATAAAATATATATTTTTAAAATATAGAAATATTTGAGGTTTTTAGATTATATAATATTTTTAGATTATATAATATATATATATATATATTCCCCAAAAAAAATGTTGCTATTTCTACTTATCTTTAGAATCTTAAGCCTACAAATGTTTATGCTTTATTTGAGTATGTATATGGATAAGAGTAAAAGGTTTTTTTTAAATGCTTTTTATAATGATCTATATAGCCAAAACCGAAAGAGTAGGAGCTGGCAATCTTTATTAAGATGTATATATATAATAAACAAAAATAATGATATATATATAGGATAGTATTTGGTTGTCGTACAAAATGAAATCATATATTATTTTTATTCAGTGTACTACACACACAAAGCCTTTATTAAGACGTTAGTCTTATACAGATTCTCCGTACAAGGTGCAATAACAGGAAAGAGCAGCACAGGAAACCAGTAGTTCCGCAACTATATACAATTATTAGTAATAAGGAAAAGTAAGATTTAATATGAAAGGTCGACGCCATCGCCTTAAGTCTTCAATTCCATAAGCGCGGAGCAGAAATAAGGACTAAGTTATTTAGTTCGCCATAAATATAGCATCCAGACATAAAAAGGAGGTTTACTCCAGCACAGCCATTATTCTGTGTGCTACAAATTATATTATTCATTAAATAATATTTTGCATACACGCACACACATATATATATTACAACAAAAAGGAAAACATGTTGAATTTGAATACGCTCTCAACTCACAGCTGATTCTACAAATATTTTGGCAATGCAATATTTTCTATCAATGTAAATTTTAATTTAAAGATAAGAAGTAACTGGACAAAAAATATATATAAATAAGTTAAAATTTTCGCTTCTAATAGCAATATTTCTACCATCCTTACTATTAAATACTCTAAAATGATAACACTAGCAATGTTGTTTCTTAATTCCAAAAGTCATTTACCAAATTAGGGCTTTGTCTCATATATAAATATCATATTTGTAAACAGAATAACATTATAAAGGACTGCGGCGTATGATTATAAACAATACTTAAAGTTGCACCGCATAAGTTTCTTTTCTATGAAAAATCAATATTTTATTTCAAAGAGAAATATCTAGTATTTCTAACTTTTTTGAATGACGTATAGAATAACATGTTTAAAGTTATTTGTAAACAGAACGAAGAGGAATAATAGAAAAAAACAACCAACTTATAAATTAATGTTTCTTTTGCTCCAGATTTTTAAACGTACATATATACCTAATACAGACTTAAGTATTTAAAAAATAATAAATGTCGCCACACCATTTTTATTTAAACCGAAATACGAGATTTCGGACATGCTCTTCGTCAGCTAAATATACAAGTATGAACCCTTCAGACGTGTTTTCCAAACACTCTCCTTCATATCGCGTTATTATGTTCTTCAATTTTGAATTGTATTTTGATTTAATGAGAAACTAAATTCGGAGGGTAAATTTTATTCTTCAACTAGCCGAATGACCCGGGCAACGCCCGGGTTTTACCCGATTAAATGCTTTTATTCAAATACTATTCGTTACAATTATAAATTGGCGCCGTGGATGTCATTCTTGTCTATATATATATAATTGAATGTCTGTCTGTCTGTCTGTTTGTTTGTTTGTTTGTACTCTATAGATTCAAAAACCATACATCCAATCGCCGTGAAATTTTGGGATATTATTAGGTATATCACCGGGAAGGTTTTTGAATAATAATTTCATGAATATCTTGAATATCCTTAGAGTTATTTGCAGATTTGTAGATTTAACTCGCAAGCAGCGCCCCCATTGTGACGATGATAACAAGTTTTCTTATCACTAAGTTTGTTATCTTAAATATTATTTATCAAAAGTAAGATTATCTCAGGATGACACGGCAATGTGACACGGGAAAAATGTTCACTAGATAAAACTATGATTTTCTATATGATATAAAAAGCCAACAATGAAGAGTGAATGTAATATAAAAAGCCAACAATGAAAAATGAATGTAAGATAAAAAGCCAACAATGAAGAGTGAATGTAAGATAAAAAGCCAACAATGAAGAATGAATGTAAGATAAAAAGCCAACAATGAAGAGTGAATGTAAGATAAAAAGCCAACAATGAATAGTAAATGTAATATAAAAAGCCAACAATGAAGAGTGAATGTAAGATAAAAAGCCAACAATGAATAGTAAATGTAATATAAAAAGCCAACAATGAAGAATGAATGTAAGATAAAAAGCCAACAATGAAGAGTAAATATAATATAAAAAGCCAACAATGAAGAATGAATGTAAGATAAAAAGCCAACAATGAAGAGTAAATATAATATAAAAAGCCAACAATGAAGAGTGAATGTAAGATAAAAAGCCAACAATGAAGAGTGAATGTAATATAAAAAGCCAACAATGAAGAATGAATGTAAGATAAAAAGCCAACAATGAAGAGTGAATGTAATATAAAAAGCCAACAATGAAGAATAAATGTAAGATAAAAAGCCAACAATGAAGAGTGAATCTATCTATATATATAAAATTGAATGTCTGTCTGTCTGTTTGTCTGTACTCTATAGATTCAAAAACCATACATCCAATCGCCGTGAAATTTTGGGATATTATTAGGTTTATCACCGGGAAGGTTTTTGAAAAATAATTTCCTGAATATCTTGAATATCCTTAGAGTTATTTGCAGATTTGTAGATTTAACTCGCAAGCAGCGCCCCCATTGTGACGATGATAACAAGTTTTCTTATCACTAAGTTTGTTATTTTAAATATTATTTATCAAAAGTAAGATTATCTCAGGATGACACGGCAATGTGACACGGGAAAAAATGTTCACTAGATAAAACTATGATTTTCTAATGTAGAAAATTAGGAAAGACAAAATTCAGGATGACACGGCACACAGGGACCGGGAAAAAATGTTCACTTTATCGAGAGATTCAAATTTACGAGTTTCAAATTATCAAAATATATCTTTTTTTTTTAAATAAGTTTTTAGAGAATTGTTTTAACAAATGTTCGCTAGACAAACCTTTACTCGGGTAAAACCCCGGGCGAAGCCGAGTACGTTTTATAAGTTTATAGAGAATTGTTTTAACAAATGTTCTTTAGACAAACATTCACTCGGGTAAAACCCGGGCGAAGCCGGGCACATCCGCTAGTATAATATATAAATAAGTTTTAAAAATTGTAAAAAAAAAAAAATGCATCGGCCGGGAATCTAACCCGGGCCGCCCGCGTGGCAGGCGAGCATTCTACCACTGAACCACCGATGGTTATGAGAAATGGCCATATTTGGGTATTTATTCCATTCACAAAGCAAACGGTGACAGAATTAAGAATTGTTGCATGATTATGACGCTGATAACTGTATATATTATCTCTCACTAGAATCTTTATTGAATTTTCATAAATACCGGAGTATCTTTATTTTCAAGAACTATGGATGCCGGCCATGCAGCCTCTAACTTTACGATACCGGAGTATATTATTAATGAAATGAGTTGTCAAATATTTTTTCATTCTTTGAATGTTTGAGATGAAAAGATTTAGGAAGGCTGTCGTCATTCAGGAGCAGAAAAGGAAATCCAATTTGAAGGTATTACCAGAGGTCGCAGATGACCAATCTCTCAGCCGGCCCTGTGACCCACAAGCGGACGGCCTTGGGGACAGTGTGTCCTCGTAGGCGCCTCCTGGGAAATTGGTGCGTTTGGCAACATTTGACTTGAAAAAACTGAATACTTATAACGACCAATCAAACCGAATTACAATCTTTTTGTGCTATTTTTAATTACATATTAGCAATCGTTGAGAAAATAAATTGGAGAAAGACCTGGTAAATTAGTGTTCGTATTTCTGCTCTTTTGTCAACTTAATAACTCCAAAGACATTTCAAATGATTTATTCTTTTGTCGATTACTTCAGTACAGTGGTTACGCTCTGAAGATGGAATTGGTGGAATCCTTTGCTGGTCAGTACAGTGGTTACGCTCTGAAGATTGAATTGGTGGAATCCATTGCTGGTCAGTACAGTGGTTACGCTCTGAAGATTGAATTGGTGGAATCCATTGCTGGTCAGTACAGTGGTTACGCTCTGAAGATTGAATTGGTGGAATCCATTGCTGGTCAGTACAGTGGTTAGGCTCTGAAGATTGAATTGGCGGAATTCATTGCTGGTCAGTACTGTGGTTACGCTCTGAAGATTGAATTGGTGGAATCCATTGCTGGTCAGTACAGTGGTTACGCTCTGAAGATTGAATTGGTGGAATCCATTGCTGGTCAGTACAGTGGTTACGCTCTGAAGATTGAATTGGCGGAATTCATTGCTGGTCAGTACAGTGGTTACGCTCTGAAGATTGAATTGGCGGAATTCACTGTTGGTTAGCACAATATATTCAAGATAATTTGTCATCCCCCCCCCCTCCCCCTAAGCTGCTACAAGTCTAATTCCAAAAATAATTGCAAGTAACAAACTGGTTCTTTCACCATGTGATTATAAATCAACCTGAGTCAAAATAGTATGTGCAATGTTCACATGTGCAATTGGAATATTTTTAAAAGAAGATTTGTGTTTAATATCCTAATGCGAAAATATATAAACAGTATTTTATATTAAAGCTACCTAAATAGCAAAAATATATGCACGAGTCGAGTCTTGATTTCAAATAATAAGGATTTTTTAATGAATATTTTATTTCCGCATTGAAAATATGATTTCATAAATTATTCATTTCGATTGATTTTTTTCGCAATTTGAATCTCTCAATTTTACCGAGGGTTATAATATTTATAAAACATGGACACAATATGCATCTAGAAGATAATCACAGAATATTTTATAAAATAAAATGTTTTTATATATCTTAGTAGAATATAATTTGAACCTTAACTTTAGCTTAATCGAAAAGGTTGAAATATAAAGAGATGTTGAGGATTTATGAGAGAAGACAAAGCAAACACATATAAAGTTATCAAATTATCTCAATTTCAACGATATAGAGACAGATATTCTTACCCTAACCTTTCTAATAATTAAAAAATATTTCTTCATATTTCCTAAGGGAATGCCCTTCTCATTATAAATTGAATCATTTACGCACACAATGTCTGTAGAAATATTTTATATTTATTAGTAAAAGTAACGCTAAGAAAACATTTATCTTAACCTTTTATGAGGTATAATATTTTTAGGTAACTCTGAGCTCTGGTAGAATCTCAACGTTAGAAATGAAGAACGTCATTTCATCCTGAGTCGTCTGCAAGATGAAGTGCCAGATGTCCAAAGACGATCTTCGAGCTCGTCTTTTTCAGCATTCAGGAAAATACGTTGTATAATTTGAATCCAAGTTGTTAATTCAAGAATACAAATCGCTAGTAGTTTAGTAAAGCGCATCCCCAATTCACTTTAATTGTCGTACGTCCTATTAGAGCCCGCTTCAAAAAAATTGTGTATTATAATTCACTCTAATTGGCTTACGTCTGGAGATTCCCCGTAATAAACTTTAAATACAACTTTTTTTTTTAAAATGTGTTGCATCCCCAATTCACTTTAATTAGCCTATGTCCTATATGTGCGTTAAATAGCTGGCCGTCATTTTAATTGCCCTAAGGATTCCCAATTCACTTTAATTGCCCTCCTACGTCATAGGCGACCATTCCTTATTGGAATAATGTTACAAGTATATGACGTAATGTCAGGGTCATATATACATATATAGGCCGATATTTTCTCAAATTGCAGTCAGATTATGGAGGCATTCAACAGTATTACCTCTTATCCACCTCTCATAAAATTTGATGAGCTGGAATTAGGCAGTTATAAACTGATAGAACTCAAACTAGTTGAAACCCGCTTCGGTCCATCAGTCAAGGCGGTTATAGAAGTAAAAGATTCTCAGCGGACACTATTTCTTCCAAAAAGATATTCAAAGCTGAAGCAATTTCAATTAGACGAAATCATCAAAGAAGAATGCTGCTTGATTTTCAAGGAACGCATCGGGAGTACGACAAACTTAGAAATCCAACGTTTGTAAATATGCTCCGTTTGTGTGCACACTTTTTTCTCTTTGAGTCTAAAATGTAATAAAGTTCATGTTGAAAAAAAAAGTGTTTGTGTGCTCATTTTTTTTAAATCTGTCATATCTTTTACCAACTGATATAACGATATAATATTTATGGAAATGTGTGTCAAAAATATATATTTAAAAAAAAAAGTGTACATTTTTAAATGACCAAGCTTTTCCATCTAACTTTGGCACTAAAGAGGAAGAAGAAGAAAACAAAGTTTAATATTTTAATAGGTTTTTTCAAAAACTATTTATTTCAAATGTATAATGAAAGAAAAAAAAAGATTAGGTAAAGATTTTTTATTATTTCAAATAAATGGGGATTTATATAAAAGTCTTTTTTTTTTTTTTTAATATTAGAATTAGGATATAATTTTAAATTGAATAATCTTTTGTTTATTTATTTTGTAAAAAAAAATGTATACCACATTTTGTTTAGGGTTATTTGAAAATTGTATGAAAAACACCGTCAATGCATGTATTTTAGTGTAGAAAAAAAAAACACAAGAAGATTAGTTAAAGATTTTTTATTATTTCAAATAAATGGGGATTCATATAAAAGTCGTTTTTTTTTTAATATTAGAATTAGGATATAATTTTAAATTGAATAATCTAGATAATTTGACACATATATCAATATACTTGTCAGGAAATATGCTATTTGCAGCATTTATAAGTTCTTCCGCAGTTATTTGAGGAAAAATGACAAACATAATTAAATCCAAATACTTGAAGAATATATCAGCAACTTCAATAGGTAAAAATATAGTCTTATAAATTCCACGAGCCTTCTTCATCATGATAATTTCAAAATCACTTCTTAAAATTCTCAATTTAGGTGATTCTAAATAATAAAATAGATCCTTTATTTCATTAGCGTTGAAGACTAATCCGACTCGGGTGGGTTTGCCGTTCGATTTGCATTTCCGGAGCTCTACACGTCGATGAGATTTGAAAAAAAGTTTATAATTTCGAAGCAGAGGAAGAGCGAGAAGCGTTTTGTCCAGCATCATATCGCACTCTGAGCTTTTTATTTCCATGTAGACCCAGGAGGTAAAAAAGCCAAATTACTCATTGGGGTTTTATTTATTTATTATTGTTATTTTTTTTGCTTTAAATTTGATTTTTTTTTTTTTTATCATGAAAGAAATGCCAACCCCATCGCCAAAAAAATTTAGCACGGAGCTTTTTTTAGCTCTACACAAGCATTTCATTCATTTTATTGCACAAATAGTGGGATTCAAGAAAGCTTTTATACGAACACACATCGCAGAAGCTACAATGTTCGATATATACGGCGTGCAATTTGCAATTCACGCCTATTGTTTTCGATTTGGGTACGTTATACTTTTTTTCAAGATCGATCGATGGAATATTTAATTTATCGAATATATTTTTCTCAATACATCCGCCTTTATATGCGAAAGTGCCTCCAAAATTTGAATATAATTCCAAAATATATTTTTCCACGTCGCAAATCCAATTGCCTTCTCTCCTTGGTTTTTGACACATGAATAGTCCGTGAATTTTCTTCGTGCAATATCTAACTGTTCTTTTGTCCCTCTCACTTAAATGACAATATGTATAATTGGGATTATATATTTAAATTCTTTCACCGAGGTCGCGGTGTAGGTGCGTCCAAGAGAGTTGGCGAAGTAGCATACCGCTCTCTAGCGGAAAAGCTTCAAAATCAACGATACAAGATATCTCGTACATGACACAGGCAGGAGAATTCCGAAATAGTCAGCTGTACGCTTCGTTCACCGGGCTTCAACTGTCCCTTCCACAAATAAAATTGTCTTATGTCAATGACGTCATTGCACAAATGTGCGTAGATCTGTCTTCCTAAATGGGTACCGTTCAAACAAGGATTCAAAATCGCATTAGAGATTGCACAACCCATAGGTCTTTCCGTACTATTAGAAGATGGGCTGGGAATTGTCATAATGGGAGATACTGTCATTATTATTATGCCACAGAGGAGGAGCGTTATCACAATTACCCATTTAAGAAAACCAAATAATTTTCGAACACCCGTTGCGGAAACTCGCTTTAGGGACACATACCTCTGCATCGTCACGAGTTTCGAGGATAATTATATTTCCCGATTCTAGTTTGTGCGTTAAATAGCTGGAATTTTCTTGGCGGTGTCTGAACGTTAGAGATCTTTCTTTGCCTAAGCACAAGAAGGCATTGACCCCGATTGGAAGGGGCCTCCAAGATTTAAAAATTTCTCCTCTATTTACGGAAATAACTTCGATAGTATGAAATGGATGAGGAGTTATATTACTGATTCTTTTACTAAGAAATTCAACGTCTATGCTTTTTTTACGCGCTAAATGCCATGAAATAGAAGGCTTGAATAATTTATATTTATAGATATTGATATTTAATGGAGGGACAAACTGCCAAATGTCGTCAACAGCGTCTTCCATATCTCTTACACACCCCCCTACTGGCGAAAATTTTTTCGCACGAACCGAGTAACCTGCTCGGAATTCAGCCTTGTCATTTTTTTATTTCTGCTTACTCTATTTAGGAAATACAAACAATATTCGCCGCATCTTTTACTATTGCGAGATTGCATCTGGAGCTTATTGTGCAATATTCTTTTCGCATTGCGTTTCATAAAATTTATGATCGCGGGCATAAAAGGTTTAATACCATAAGGGTCGAAATAAAAAACTGTTCGTTTATTCAAAAAGGCAATCGCGACCCAATGACTTCCCTTCATTGTTGACGGATCTAGATTAACAACAAAATACTTACAGCAGCGACCATCGATATATTTCGGTAGCGAATCTGACGGAAACACGCCCGCAAATTTTTTAGAAATGATAGGGTCGAGCGTAGCCAATCTTAAGAGTTGTTTCGAATTCATCGTAAGGTGCCAATGTAGTCGACGTATAATTTTAACGACACTCTTACATTGGTTTTTGCGTGAAAATCTGTATAAGTAAGGTTTCCCAATACCTTATCCCCGCTTTTAAATGAGATATTTACATCATCCCTGACCGATTCGCTTAAAAAATGTTGTATTTCAGGAGCTTCTTCTTCTTCTTTTTCGTCATTTCTAAAAACGATATAACACCCGTGGTTGTTAATACCTGTCGGCACGTTTTCATATCTGAGCCGATACTTCCTAATTTTTCCATCGAGAAAGAATTTGTGTTGTGCAAATTCACATTTTAACGCTATCGAATCTCCTTCCATGAGCATAAAACGAAAATCTAAGGTTTCGGTACTAGTAACTAATTTACCTAAATAATCACGGAGATATAAAACTGTGATGGCGTCCGTGTCATTTTCAGCGTTACCTAAATTTGTTACTTTATAACCGTTGCAATCAAAGTGTTTGTTTTCTTCGTCTAACAATAAAACTTGCTTTTTCAAACGCTCAATTTTCTTGGTTAAAAAACCTTTTGGAACGACATCTGTGTCGTCTGTTGGTTCAGGAACATTGGTAATTTTTCTTTGCTCAGCATCATAATACGAATTTTGTTTTAAAGGTAAAGATTTCGGAACGTATAAGCCATCGTTTAGTTTTATCAACGCGTTTTGATCGCAGCTATGAACTAACGTCGCCTCGTTTATGTAACAATCCTGCATTACTCGATCAAACTCACTTGCCGCAGTTTATCGATATGAATTTCGGATTGGAATTCGGAATAAAGGATGACGTTAATTGTCGATGTTAGTGCGCTCGAAAATTTCACTTCCAAAGAAATATTCGAATTTTGCGTAGCGCTAGAATGTAGATCCGAAGCGCACAAATCGGGAGTCGTATCAAACGCGAACAGAGTCAATCCGTTTTGAAATTCTTCTGGAGTTATATTCAATTCTCCGGAACTTAAATATCGACCCATGTTGGAAAAGAGATCGATGTAGCTTCTGTAAAATTCTCCTTCGGAAAATTTCGGAGTAAGCGGACGGTTTGGAAGAACTCGTTGTCCGATTTTTAATTAAATATAATTTATGTTAAAATTTTGAAAATTGAACGGGTTTTTCGTGAAATCTCCACTATATGCACCATTCGTCACAAATCCGATGACAATACGATTTGGTACTGGACCTAAAAATAGGTTCGGAAGGATTGTCGAATGGGTTCCGCTGGGAATCGTTAGAGTTTTTACATCTACTTTACGTATTGGATATTTTGCGACGCCATTCTCCAAAGTTTTATTATGCGCGAGAACGACGGACGGTGAAACAGTCACTTTTCGAACGAGAAGAGAGGTCTTTGTTATCTTCAGAACGAAACCCTGAGTATTGGACATCAAAACAAAGGAATTTTTAGCTCTATGCAAACGGATTTTTAATGAGACGCCATTTAGCAAGAGTTTGTGCTGAAAACTTAAATCTAAATTCATCGCGCCGAAAAGTGTTATTTCTTTATTTAAATCCATAACTGCATGTCGAGCTTTCAATCCCAAATTATTACCGTTTGGGTCTGTTTCGTCAAAATATTTCGCCGTGTCCTTTTCAAATAAGCTAGATTTGAGAAAAGTTTTCTGTGCATTTTCGGGAAAGTTTAGCAAGGCGTCTAAAATACTTCTATACCCGTAATTATTTTGCGATACGATTTGCTTTTCGTTTAAAAAAACTTCTACATTCTCAAAAGCCGTATTCAGGAGATAATTTATAGGTCCGACTTTATCCGTGGCGGCAATGGCGCTTCCATCTCTCTTCGAAATTTTAACCGCGAGTTGTAAGAAAATGAACGACGGGTCGATGTAGTGCTCAAACGTGCCCGGAATATAGAATTCGATTGGACCGTCCGATAGAGTCGCTATAGGATGGACTTCTTCAAAATCGGAGTTTTCTATAGCTACTTGAATCGGTAAACCCGAAAATAAGTCCAGCTCGGATTTAAGACACAGAGGTTCCATCATGCGAATATGTCCCTGTTCTGCTTTCTTCTTCGTTTACGTACGGTTTTTATACGTTTGCCCTCTCCGCTTTGAAATCGTTTGAGAGCGTCGTCTTTGATATCCCTTCCAGTTTCAAATATTCGCTTTTTTATACTCTGCTTGAAATTTTCTCCGCCGCCGACATCTCCCGCTACTTTAGAAGCGGTGGATAAAAGTTTTTTGCCAAAGTATTTCCCCGCGCGTTTCAAAACGGGCGTTACTGTTCGAAAAATATTTCCGAACCATCCCCTTCCAGCCTGTGTGGCGTAATAATATGGAATATTACCACCCTGTTGCAGCGCGTAATACTGACAGCATGTATGCGGGTCGATAGAGCGATGTTTATGCATCGTCATCTCGTTTGAAATGCAAAGTCACGCTGACGCTCTCGCCTAAGAATAATACAAAATCGCCGTAGCGGTCTCTTATATTTATTTCGATCGTCTGAAACTCGCTCTTATTAACGGGTTTATAGAACAAAGTTTCAAAGTTTACGCTACCTTTGTCTCGAGGAAGAAATACGTGCCGAAGAAGTGGCGAAGCCGAATCTCCCACAATACCAAACTTACATATATCGGAGTAAACAAAAACCGATTGTATATTCTTATCCGTTCGCTCTCGAATGATCGGCTCGGTCGATATTGTCTTTTGTTCTTCAATCAAGATCCCTAATGGTAATAAAGTTGTTGCTTCGGGGAATTTGAGATAATTATATAAATTCCTAGAAATGATCAATTTATGATTAGGAGGTAAATTTAAAGTTGAAATGTCATTCCGAAAATCGAACTGTCCGTGGTTTTTAATGTTGTGACTCCACAATAATTTGACGATATCCTCGTTAAATTTGTCGAGGGTGATTAGCGGATCGGTCGCTTGATATTCGAATTGATGAGACAAAAGCGTATCACCCTGGTCGTTCGAAACGATGTAATAAAAATTAAAATGTTCCTTTTCTTTGACAATTCTATCAAATCTTAATTCGGCAAGGGCGACGAGCCAGTTTCCCTCGAGTCTGATACAATGGGGCAAACGCGTTGTATAATTTGAATGCGTATTATTTGGAAAATAATCCAAACTCGAATCCGAAGGTAGGGTCACATAGAATTCCTTCGTAGATCTGTAACCCATGAATTGAATCGATCCGAAAAGCCTTTAAAACTGACAAAATATTTTTTCGTCTTACCCTTCCCTTTTGTTTTGATAATGCGATCTATAGGCCAGAAATCCTCGTCTCTCTTATGTACTCGTTGTAATTCGAAATCGTAAAAACTTCCTTTAATTAACTCGTTTTTCAAATCGCGCAATATATAGGTTGCCGGAACAGTATTCTTGCGATCGGAAATGACGAAAACCTCGTCGCTCCAACCCGGTAGATAGCTTTTGCGGAAAGTTCTTCTAAGTTTAGATATCCTTACTCTATCTCCGACCTCGAACTTGAAACGTTTGGCGGTAGAAGGCGGATACAAACGATTAAATATTTCATCCCTCATGAAAGGAGTCACATCATCGGGGGCGACCTTTGTAACTCGATTTACAGTTTTATTATAGCTTTTAATTAAATCCGGCAACGCGTCTATATATTTGTAACTCCCCCTTCGAGTAAATAACCGCCACATTTTTCCTTTAAGCGTTCGATTGAATCTCTCCACATTAGCGGCTTTCTTATCGCTGTACGAATGATAATGTTTGATATTATATTTTTTGAATAATGTCTGCACAGGCTTATTGAAAAATTCGGTGCCCTCGTCCGTTTGCAAGAGTTTGGGAACGACTTTTTCCTTCGAAAAAAGGTTTTTGAAGGCCTTTACAATTTCGGTAGAATTTTTTCGTTTGATAGGAATGGCGTAGGCTCGCTTGGAAAAAACATCGACAATAGTTAGAATGTAACGATAACCTTTGTTAAATTTTGAAAATTTAATCATGTCCACCAAGTCGCCTTGCCATAGTTCATTGATATCTAAGGCGATAATTTTTCGTCGTTTGAAATTTAACTTAACGGGTTTATGAAGGGTGTAAACGTCCTGTGTCTCCAACCATTTCTGCGCAGATTTTTTCGATATTTTAGCGCTCTTAGCCAATTGATCGATTCCGCCAAAACTTCCCGGTTCTTCCGCGTTGTAATACACTTTGGCTAATAATTGATCCATTTTTTTTCTTTTTTTGAAGTCGATAAAGAAGGCTAGAGCTCTTCCCGCTTTACACTTGGCGTTTGTTTCTTAATTATGAGATTCTTAGCAGTCGAAAAAAAAATCCACTGTTGTGGAATATTTATTTTCTTTAAACTTATCGCTAAATCTTGAAAGCCCACAGGTACATTTACGTTCTTCCTTTTTCGCGTCGTAAGAAACGTAAAAATATCGACGACGTTGGACTGCGGAATAGGTTGATTATTGATTATGATTTCACCATTCTGATTCCAAATCACTTCGTTAGTAGATCTTAAACGTTGAATAATCATGTCTACATACTTTTTTGAAGTGATCGGGACTGAATTGATAATTTCTGCATCTATATTTCGTTCATTTAAAGGTTCGATGGGTTGCGGAGGCGGTGGCGGAGTGTCGAATGAACGTTGATAACGTCGCATTAATTCTGCTAAGAGCTTCACTTTCTGATCGTCCGGCAAAGACTTCTTTGTTAATAATGCGTCGATCTCTTGTTCGAGAGATAACGTTTGTGTATAAATTGGATATAATGACGGATTAGGAAATGCGAATCTTTCGGCCATTTTTACAACTTTTTACCGATCCAGGATCCCAAGGCCGACAGAATAGGCGCTAAAATAAGGGGCAAAAAACCTCCCTTCTGATTAGTCAGTAGACGTCTCCGTTTGACGAGAGAAATCTTTCTGTTCGCGAGAGTTCTCATCATCTTTTTATAGCGACGAAGTTTTGTTTTGCGTTTAGATGAAAGGTTAACATTGCCTTTTAAAATGTTGAGACATATTTCGCAGAGACAATCGGTCAGGGCTGGAGTGAGTAATTTTTTTCTATCTAGCACATTTTGCGCCTTTGCTAGAGACTCTAGCGCATATCTATGCTTGTATAATCGATTCATTTTGGTGAATAAATAAAATTAGCTTCCCCAGGAAATATATGTGAACGGATCCTCAATTGCTCAGGCGTCTGAGGTTTCAAATCTATGCAGATAAATTTATATAATTCCTCTGCAGTTGCCATTTTTAGAGCCGCTTCTAAAAATTTTGGATTATTGGGATACATTTGTCGCCCAAGCGTATATACCTGCTGGGCATCTCTGGGGTTTCTAAACAAGAAAATGTAATGACTATTTAACGAAATGGTTCTAAAATGCGGATTTTTCGGAAATAAATTTTGCGCTAAAATTATAATAGAAGCATTCCGGTGATGAGTATAATTGCAAAATATTTTGCAAATGTCTTGATTAATATCAAAAAATAAATCATCGAGAATCAATAAAGTGCGCTTGCTAACATCCCAGTTATTGGGTGGTAAGCCGCTTATGTAAACAAAGGGGAAATCCTTAAACCACGGTTGAACAGACGAATAACACCAAATAACTTTCTCGGGAGGGGGTTCGATTAAATCAATTAATCGTTTTGTTAAACTTGTTTTTCCCGATTGAGAGGC
>CP092867.1:54103877-54186180 GCA_030710605.1 Cordylochernes scorpioides
TAGAGTAATAAAAACACATGTCATCGGGTGCATTTATGTTAAGTAGTGCCCTTCTATTCGCGATAAAAGCCGGTGGTTTAACACCTTGACACCCAGCATACATCGGCGTATATCTACCTATATTTAAATTAATTTCTAATAAGTTTGAAAATATAAAAGATGACCCCTCTTTATTGTATGTTAATAGTCTATTGTAAATTTGGCTTAGGGATTCTTTAACTAACCCATTCAACATTGCTGGGGTAAACACACGCTGACACTTGGAAACAAAATGGGCTCGCCTACCTGAAGCATCATTTGTCTTGATAAGTTCCACTTCCGTTTGTAGAAAAAATCGGATGGTCTTATGTCGCTGCAAGGCCTGTTGCAGAATGTCGATGATATCTGCTTCGAAGCTGTCAAGTTTTTCCTCTAGGCTGAAAACATAAATATATTAAGTATATAATTTATAATAAATATTCCTTCTTCTTACCTCGAAAAATGAAATTCCGCCTCTAGAATCCTGCTTAATGTGAGGTCGTCGACTGTGGGAGCGTTGTCGAGCCCACCCTGCTCGGGAATTCCGAGCACTTGCTCTATATCTAGTGGTGAGAGGTGAGAAAGTTCACCTGGCATACACACATCCTGTGGTGATTCAAGAATGTGTATCAAATCATCCGCTGAAAGTTCTTCCATACAGACATCTCCCGATGGTCCGAGAACTTGTTCCAATTCACAAGAGAGGTCTGGAAGTACATCTACCGTACCTTCGGTCGAGCGGAAAGACCACCTTTCTAGATAGCCATTGAGCGCACTTGCCTCCAAGCGTAGACACCTAAAAAATAATAATAATAAATATATATATCAGGTTAATTCCATTCCAAATGAAAAAAACATTAGCGTATTGGTTAACTCCATTGCTCTAATGTTTTTTATTTTTTGCTAGGTTCAAATCTCATTGAAATATTTTTTTTTAATTACCTAGTAAAGTTTTTCTGATTATGAGAAAAACACATTCAATAAAACAAGAAACAAAACTTACCTCATGTTGGAAAATTTTAAATCCGAAACTGCTTGGTCCAGCTATTTAACACTGTCACTTGCTCCAAAAAAAAAAAACCTGCTGCAATCCACGACGCATAGGGCAGAATTTTAATACAAAATTTATGATCTGACTGCAATTTGAGAAAAATATCGGCCTATATGCAATTAAAAATGTTATTTAAAGTTTTTATTACCTCCATCTAAGGAATGGTCACCTACAGAGGATTTATGACAAAAAAAAGATAGATCTCTTACAAGGAAAGTTTATTAGGGGAATCCAGACGTACGCCAATTAAAAAGTGAATTTTAATACAATTTTTTTTTCCACGACACGACGTGCTGCAATTTAAAAAGTGGTTATTACGTCCATCGAATTGTGCCAGGTCTAAGGTCAAGAAGCGGCTCTAAAAATGACAACTGCAGAGGATTTATGGGGCAAAAAAAAAGAGAGATCTCTTACGTTCAGACACCATCAAGAAAAATTCCAGCGGGGAGGAGGCTTCTTGTCGTCAGCATGTGGGCGGATTTTTTTATACTCGCTTTTTTTTTGTCGTCATCATGTGGGTGAAATTTTACAATAGTAAAGCTCATGTGGGTGAAATTTTACAATAGTAAAGCTATGACATTTAAAAATATACACTTTTTTTTTTTAAACATATTTGTGACACATATTTCCATAAATATTAAATTAGTTGGTAAAAGATATGACAGATTTTTTTTAATGAGCACACACTTTTTTTTGTTTTTAACATGAACTTTATTACATTTTAAACACATATATAAGTGTTCATAGAGTCCTTCTATACATTTTTCCTCTAAGTGTCGTTGTCTTCTTCTTCGTGATTGCAAGCCTGGATTTGCAGGACCGAATTGCAAGCTTGGGAATAAGCTTCGATTATTTTTTCAAATAATTCTTTTGAATAAAGCCATGCATCGCCTTCACACTCAGGTGTGTGCATAAAATCGTCCAAAAAATCCTCAATAAAATTTCCACTTTCATCATACATTTGAAATAAATGGTTTTTAAAAAACCTATTAAAATAGGAAACTTTTCTTTCCTCTTCTTTAGTAGAATATTCGAAAGAAATAGGGAATTCATAAATTACATCTACAAATTGATTCTTTTTTAATAAAAGACCTTTCTCCAAAATTGTTTCAATAACTTCTTTAACTAAATTTGGCAAAATTTTTACTTCCATGTTGCTTTCACTCTGTATGAAAGCTGACAATATGAGAAAATATCGGCCTATATATATATGTGTGGCAATATCGTTGCGGAATTTCTTATTGTTGGATGCGAGTGGTGAGATTTGATTGAAGCGCAGCCGTTTGAGTGGAAGTTGCAGCATACAGTTAGGAATAATCAGGACACGTGATTGAGTTTGAAAATAAAGGCAACGGGTTGGAGGAAAGAAAGTTTGATAAGAGCTGAGCGATTTGACTTATTAATTAACTGATCACATGGCGGTGATTGTACTTAGCTGTGGGATGAGCAGAGGGGGAGAGGTCTAGAGCCGATGTCACCTCCTTGGGAGCCAAAGCGTAACTGACATTTCTTGCTTTTCGATTTAACACCAAGCTTCAGTTTCTCTCTGATTGGTTGAGATATGATCACATGGTGTTTTCCTATTGGTTGACCTACTTAGTGGTTCCTCCCTAATTGGCCGGCGGCTCTCCTTGATGAAAGATGGCCTGCCTGGTATATCCGATTTCGTCAGGAAGTATTGGGTATCTTGACGCTTATAGCTTCGACGGATATTAGATACGTCCTGTTTTTGCCGGAAGTATTGAGTGCATCTTGGCTAAAATAACTTCTGCGGTCACTAGAGACGTCCGGTCTCTGCCCCTGCAATGTTGACACAGGGGTGCCAAAATAGTCGTGCCAGCTTTAGTCTTACTTCCTATATCTTTTGTTACTTTCTTTCCTCCAGTTACCTTGTTCTTTATTAAGTCTTTGAAAATCATACATGATATATACATAGTGGGTCGGGGTTGCATTTAATTATATACAAATTATGACAGATGCGCCCCCTACATGTGAAGAATTCAAGAAGGGGTTAGCCTGAGAGAATTCTGTAAAGTGAAAAATAATTTTGTGGGAAAATTAGTTGTGGGTATGGAGGGGCTATATACAAACATTGCTGGTAATATAAAAGTAAAATAGAATGGTGTTGATGATATAGGTTGAGTATAATTAATAGAAATCAAAAAATTTTAATTGTAAGAAATCAAGGAATGTTATGGTACATAGTGGATTAAAAGAAAAGAAAATGCGCCTAAACGAATTCTACTCGAGTTAAGAAATGAATTCGAGGGGGTTCTATTTAGGCTTTGAAATCAAAATAAAAATAATATAAAAATAGTTGAATGAAATCAAAATTGAATGTGTTTGGTTGAATGGTGAGAAAAAAAAAGAAAAATGCCTAACCATATTCTAGCTCGAAATTGGGAATGAAATCGAAGGAATTCAATTAGGTCTTTTGAGAAATCAAAAATAAAAAAAATAAAAAGTTGGAAGAAATCAAAGTGAATGCTTGGTGCGTGGTGAGAAAAAAAGGAAAAATGCCTAATTATATTCTAGCTCGGAATTGGGAATGGAGACCGAGGGAATTCTATTAGGTCTTTTGAGAAATCAAAAATAAAAATAAAATAAAAGTTTTTTGAGCGAAATCAAAGTAGAGTGCTTGGAAAAAAGAAAAATGAAAAATAAAAAGATTTCAACAACAAAGGGTGATTTAATGTTTTTAGTTTAATCGAAAGTCAGTGAGTTTTCGTTGATAATTGAGTTGTGGTAATATAAATCAAGTGGTAAGTAGAATGATAATTGATAAATGAAAATGATAATATAACTAATTGGAAAAAAATGATAATTAATGATTAAAAGTGGTAATAAGTTGAATAAATTGATAAATTGATTAAATATTTAAATTTTAATTGAGAGAAAATAATGAAAATGATTGATATGAAAAATAAGGTGTATTGGTTGGAACCCTTTGGTATCTACATGCCCTGATCTACATGTATTGGTTGCTCCATTTTGCCCTATAAATGTTTTACTTGCTCAATTATGCCCTATAAATTTTTTGTCTCATCTGTAGTGACACTTAGGTGAAAAACGTGATTCTAGCCCTCAAGTGCGTTTATGCTGTGTGTACAGGAGACATGGAAATCTATATAACCTTTATGTGTAATTTTTTGTCTTTGTGTGTGTGTTGTGAAAAAATGTTAGAAGTCTGTTGTGTAAGCGATGTGTGAGTTAGTTCTAGGTGTTGTTTCGTGGATGTGGAGTTGGGTGGTAAAAATCGATATGTAGACTCGAACTGGAATCCAAAAAATCGGTGGCATAGAGAAATCTGTGGCCGGGGAGAGCGGTGACCTAATTTGGATGAGCGGGGCTTTGTAATGAGACGCCGGAAGCGGGACTCGGGGACGCGAGGTCCGGTCTAAACTTATCCACCCCCTGTTTGCGTAATTGGAGTCATAGCGACGTCCTTATTTCTTCGCGGGAAGATATCTGCCTTGCTTCTACGTTTCTTGTCGGCCTAATTGTTTTTTATAATTGAATCTTTTACTTTCGGCATTGGTTGCGTTGTGTGTATGATATGTTTCGTGTACGAAATTTTGTTTTGTTTGTGGGTTTTACTTGTTTGACGATGTCTTGTGTCATGTGTTATGGTCTGCCAATACATTGTGAAGAGATAAGTTGGTATAATTTCGGCATTATTTGTATTTTGAAAATCCGGACGTTGTATCCATTTATTAAATCGAATGGCCGTTGTGACTTTAGTAAAAAATGCTATTCAGTGGCATTAGGGTGGAATTGAGTGAAAAATGAGGCTTACGACGTGAACACGCTTTGAGTGAGAGACGTGTCACAGGCTTGGTGAAAGGCGTCTGTGGCCTGAAGTGAAAAAGTTTTGTGGGTGACCTGTGACACGAATCGAAAAAAAAAAATTGTGAATGAAAAGGTGTCACGCGAAATCCTTGTTTGTACAAAATTTTACCTGTTCTCACTATGAACAACAAATTTATTAAAGTCATATATCGAAATTTCTATTGTTAGAGTATATGGTACCTTTTAAGGTGAACATTTTTTAGTGTTTTGGGTAGACGAGATGATTGTTACTAACGACGGTGCATGCGTTTGTTTGTGGTTGTCGTCTTTTGGCGCGAGTGTCGTGCTTGTTGGGCGGGTTGTGCGTGTTTGCTAGCGTGAAAACCGTCCTTTGGATGGATGTTGTCGGTGTATTGTTGTTGCGAATGTTGTGATTGTTGCTAAATACGTTTGTGGGATTGTTGTGAGGTACATTTTTATGGCGTGGCGTCGTATGGTCATGCATAGATTTTGTGTGGTAAGTGTGTGAGCTGTACTGACACGTTTTTTTGGGCATGGTGAGGGTTGAAACCGTTGTGGCTTGTATTTGAGGGCATATAGTACTGATAATTGGGTTGAGTGATAAACATGGTGGTGGGGTCAATGAATGCAGGTAAGGGTTGTCCTGTGTGACAAATTTGATTGCAGTGCAAGTCCTTTCGGACAGGTTTGGTCTAGCCCGTGCGTGCATTCATTGAGTACAAAGGTTAGATATGGTTAAAGGGGTAGGTAGGTTAGATAGAAGTTCAAAGTCAATTCCTTGACGGCATAGGGTGGGTGCCTACCTCAGTTCAACAGGTCTCCTTTGGGACGCCTTGGTTTGGAGTGGTTGGCTTGGGGCTCGGGACTGCTCGCACCGTCCGCGAAATTGAAGTAAAGTCCGGTACTGGAAGATCATTTTGGAATCGTTTGGGCTGTCCCGGGTCGCGGGGGTTGGTTTCGGGGACTGTGTACGGCATGGCGGTGGACGACTCCTCGGAGGTCGGTGTCCGGTCTTGGTGACACTCGCCTGGGGTTGGTGGGGGTTGTGTCCGTCGTCCTCCCCGGGGAATGGTGCTCCGGAATTCCGTCTCACTTTGTGGGGCGTTGACACGTCGGATGGCCACGGTCATCTGCCATATGATGGCCGCTAGAAGGCGCCTGGTCGCTTCTCTTCTTGTCCGCTTCTTTTCCGCTGGTTTTGTCATTGCCTTTTGATTTGCTGGTGTCTGGGCTAATTTCCATCTTGATCCTGATTAAGTTCCATAATCTTTATCCTGTCGACTTAACCGTTCTGTGGCAATATCGTTGCGGAATTTCTTATTGTTGGATGCGAGTGGTGAGATTTGATTGAAGCGCAGCCGTTTGAGTGGAAGTTGCAGCATACAGTTAGGAATAATCAGGACACGTGATTGAGTTTGAAAATAAAGGCAACGGGTTGGAGGAAAGAAAGTTTGATAAGAGCTGAGCGATTTGACTTATTAATTAACTGATCACATGGCGGTGATTGTACTTAGCTGTGGGATGAGCAGAGGGGGAGAGGTCTAGAGCCGATGTCACCTCCTTGGGAGCCAAAGCGTAACTGACATTTCTTGCTTTTCGATTTAACACCAAGCTTCAGTTTCTCTCTGATTGGTTGAGATATGATCACATGGTGTTTTCCTATTGGTTGACCTACTTAGTGGTTCCTCCCTAATTGGCCGGCGGCTCTCCTTGATGAAAGATGGCCTGCCTGGTATATCCGATTTCGTCAGGAAGTATTGGGTATCTTGACGCTTATAGCTTCGACGGATATTAGATACGTCCTGTTTTTGCCGGAAGTATTGAGTGCATCTTGGCTAAAATAACTTCTGCGGTCACTAGAGACGTCCGGTCTCTGCCCCTGCAATGTTGACACAGGGGTGCCAAAATAGTCGTGCCAGCTTTAGTCTTACTTCCTATATCTTTTGTTACTTTCTTTCCTCCAGTTACCTTGTTCTTTATTAAGTCTTTGAAAATCATACATGATATATACATAGTGGGTCGGGGTTGCATTTAATTATATACAAATTATGACATATGTATATATGACCCTGACATTACGTCATATACTTGTAACATTATTCCAATAAGGAATGGTCGCCTATGACGTAGGAGGGCAATTAAAGTGAATTGGGAATCCTTAGGGCAATTAAAATGACGGCCAGCTATTTAACGCACATATAGGACATAGGCCAATTAAAGTGAATTGGGGATGCAACACAATTAAAAAAAAAGTTGTATTTAAAGTTTATTACGGGGAATCTCCAGACGTAAGCCAATTAGAGTGAATTATAATACACAAATTTTTTGAAGCGGGCTCTAATAGGACGTATGACAATTAAAGTGAATTGGGGATGCGCTTTACTAAACTACTATCGCTTTTCAATTTGAAATAATGCTGCTCAAAACTACCATATCTACTAATAAATGGCCGTCGTACGTAGATTTAGAGTGATGCAATGACAACTATTCTATAATCCTTATATAATCGAGAAATGAAATAATTCTTAAATGGAATTCATAAAAGAAATGAATTTGAGGACTAATTTTATTTATCATTCTTTCCCTAACGCGCGCGATAAAATAAAAATCATTCATATCCATAATATCGCAAAATTGCTCTTTCGTAATATACTTTCCTTTTAATTTTTAAATTTAGCTACATATACGAAGAATTATAATTCAAAATATATAATAATTAGGTAAATAAAATAGGGGCTAATATATACATAAAAGAGGCAAAATATTTAGAAAATAGTATTGTTTAATCTTGAGGTCATATGTTGTGAAAATTGTTGGGAGAATCGTAATAATTACTCTCTATTAAAACATAAATCTTCTTTATTGAAGGCACAGAAAACAATGAATATAAATTTCTATAATAAATCTAAAAACTCTTACGTCTAAACGTCTCCGCATATACTCTCTCCCCCACCTCTCTCAAAGAAATACATATCTACTTATATATTTGCCTTATTCTGTCTGTTTGTCTGTCTGAAGCTCACGGATGGGATTTTTCATAACCATCGGTGGTTCAGTGGTAGAATGCTCGCCTGCCACGCAGGCGGCCCGGGTTCGATTCCCGGCCGATGCATTTTTTTTTTTTACAATTTTTAAAACTCATTTATATATTATACAAGAATGACATCCACGGCGCCAATTTATAATTGTAACGAATAGTATTTGAATAAAAGCATTTAATCGGGTAAAACTCGGGCGTTGCCCGGGTCATTCGTATATAATAACTAGCCGAGTGGCCCGGGCAACGCCCGGGTTTTACCCGACTGGACCCGGCTTCGCCTGGGTAGTGTTCGAGCGAGGTTTACTCATGAATGAATAGAGGCCCCAACTGTTTGTAAACTCAATGTAATGAATTTTCTTTCAGCAAAATGGAGATAAATTGCAAACAGCAATATCGAAAATGCGTGTAAAAAAATCTGTAATATAGGATCCATTTCACAAACACATCTAATGAATAGAGTGCTGTTTGGAGGAGTGGTCTAAACTGTTGATTTTTAAAAACCATGACCCGGGGTCATCGAATGCAGATTCAGACACTTTGTTCTGAAAAAAAAATTGCCCTAATGGCTCCTGTTTCTTGAAAAAGTCCAACCCCTCCAGTGAGTGCAAGTAACCAAACTGGGCTTTTATTCTTAAAAATAAAAAAAAAAATCTAATGATTAGTGTGAATAAAGGAAAATGGTCGGCACAACCTGAAAATTTCACTTTGTCCACTTCACTCTCGGCTGTCCAAGAAGAAACAGCCAGAGCAAACATTTTAAAGGGCACCAAATCCGGCATTTACATATCTAAATAGTTGAGCAACTTTTATAAATGTAATATATTTCTGCAATATTGAAATACCTGGACTTGGAAGAATTTTGTATTAGTTATTGTTGCAGTTTCAGAAAAGTGTGGGAAATTGGATATTTTAACAAAAGAATATAATTTTTAAAATGGTATATAAAATAAAAAGGAAATTTGCATAATTTTCTAATAGTCGAGGGCAATTGTAAAATAACCAAAAAAGCAAGACCAAATAAAAAAATATATATATATGTGTGATGTTTCAGTAACAGCATTGTTGCCATATAAAGACAAAATTACTGAATGTATTCAGTACCTTTGTCTGAAGATAGGCAAAATGTAACTGAAACCACACATAATGTAATTATTTGTATTCGGTCTTGCTTCCTTTTTTTTTTTTAATTATCCCTAGTACGCGTGGTACAGGCCATGATAACCATGGTGGGTAGGTAGCGACTGCTTTTACTGTAAGCGCACCACATGTCTACAAATGTGATACATTGCTACCAGCTAAATGCATTTTCACTATGGTGTGATTTCCACATGATGGATCTGTAGACACATTATAATCTCTCCAGAGCTTAAGGTAGCAAACAGTACTTTCACATTATATAAATATCAATGCCAAAATCCAGAGTTATGATAGCATGTTGCAGTGTAATGTAGACCTGCAGGATGGGAAAAAGCAATATTATTTACGGCTTTAATTTGAAAGTATTATGAAACGTTAAATATATTATCTTTACTTTTAAAAGCATGAAAAAAGCTATCTTGATTTGAATAAATTTAGTCTAGAAACAAACATCATGTAAAATTATGCACCAATCGATTGCTGATTGTATATTTCTTTATTTAAATATGAGCATATTTGCATCTATATATCTAAATACATTTATTCAAAAATATGGTATTACCCTATAGATATATATGAGCAGTTATTTATTGTGAAGCAGATAAATATAAACCCTAACTAAACAAATGACAGCAAAAATAATTTGAGCCTACCCTTAAAAAAGCAGTTACTGAAAATGCATAGCTGCTGCTTACAATATAAATGCTATTAGAGCATAAACATATTACATGGAACAAACATATAGTAAAATATACGTAGCAAGTTATATAGAAAAACATACTTTTTTTCAAGAAATATACTTTTTACAACTTCAATAAAATTTATACTTACTCTAAATATAAGAAAAAAAATAGAATACTGTCTCAATTTGTCTTAAAATAGGAATATTCCTTATGAGAATCAAATAGTAAACCTTATCTTTTAAAATGTAGATCGTTATATTTACACTAACTAAAATTAAACGAAGCAAAAAAGATATGAATAAGCTGCGAAATAAATAATATTTCCAATTAATTTAATTTGAAAAAATATTACTAAATAAATAAATAAAATCTTAACTTCTAAAAAGGAAAAAAAAGGTTATTCGAAATACAATTTTTGCACTTTTAGCCTAAATGCTAAACTAAAACCTCAGCTAACTACGCGCGATATTTCACAATACAGTTTTAATTAACCCAGGTTCCGGAGACGTATAAATTTGATAACGATCGATTAATATTATCTCCAAAGAGTTTAAAAATATATAAATAATCTTACCTTCTAAAGACATTCATCGTGTAAAATTACAAAACAACAAAATTACAAATTAAAAACAAACAACGTGTAAAATTATTAACCAATCAAATTCATTTATCGTCGCGACCAGTGCGCCGCCAAGCGGCAAAAGGCGGGAACTAATCCATCTCAGTTAAATAATTTTTTAAAAAAGTACATTAACCTTTGTAGTTTTTTGAATAGCCTATATGTCAAACGAAATCTTCAGCTACCTACATCCGAAATTCCATAATGATTGAGTCAGTAGATTTTGCGTGATGCGATAACAAACATCGATTTCGCATTTCATTTTTATAGATATAAGGATTGTATAAACGAATGCAAGACAAAATCACCGCGAATGTTTCTTTTTTTTTTCAAGGCAATTTCTTTTTAAGGCAATTATCGTTATTTATCGTTAATTTTTGTTTCGATTTTATTGAAAAAAAAACGATATGGTGCCTTTAAAAAATGATCTTTATTACTATGCAGTTTTCTATTTAGTCAATATACCTAAGTTCATGTTGCAAATGTAATTATCTCTATCGATTTAGTAGATGAAATGCAAAAAAAAAAAATCGACATGATGAAATCTTTATGAAAATTCACATTTTTATTTTTATATTTTCAAGACACACACAGTTTGGGGCGGGACGTTTCACAAGAGAGACATCCACGGCGCCAATATATAATTGTAACGAATAGTATTTTAATTAAAACATTTTAAAAACACACAGTTTGGAACGGGACGTTTCACAAGAGTGACATCCATGGCGCCAATTTATAATTGTAACGAATAGTATTTGAATTAAAACGTTTTTAAAATATATACGCACTCGGGTAAAACCCGGGCGTTGCCCGGGCCATTCGTCTAGTATATATATATACACTCAACACCACAGAGAGAGAATAAATTAAGTCACAGATTAATTCAATCACAGAATGAAAATTGATATTTTAAATAAATAACATCAACAAAATAAACTGTATGCAACTTGTTGAAGTATTAAGCTTAAAAGAGAAGAGAGTACAGCCTCGAGCATGAATGGCTCTACATACCTGATATAAGTATATAAGTCGATTAGCTTAATACAATAGCAGCTATAGGATGTTAGAATGACGAAATCGTTGAAAGAGTTTATCAATAATAAGCCAGGCTATCTCCTAATGTGTTTTCATCAGTATAGATATAGAGAAAGATATAAGCTAGGCCTTACTCTAATTGTTTTCATAGATATAGTTATGGAGAAAAATACTTATAACTCTGGTTCCTAGAGCGCAGAACGTCAATTATCCGAGTAGAGAATGGTTAACAGAGTAAATGAAAACAAGATTTACATTTTAACCTCAGCAAGGAACCGCCGTATAACGCTCGTGATGTTGATTTGATTAATTCCCATGTCCAGGACTGAGAATGGAGCATCAATCTTCAGGACAATACTTAGATTCCTGGGGCATTAATAAAAAGATCTCCCTGTGGGGCCATAGAGATCCTTTGAACTCTTAATCATGGTGTGTGGTAAAATGTACTTATATTATTTTCTTTAAATTAACATAAATCACCGGTGTGTAAAATACATTTAATCATAGAAATACAATTTAGATGTGCATCCGTTACAACAATGTATTAATAATTCAACAAATTAAATTCCAGTTTATGCTTCTTTTATTCCTTTGCTACTCGTTCATAACTCAAATGCGCTCATCGTTATTATCCTATCTTAAACCATCCTTCATTCCTTCTCTAGAATTTATACATTGTTCTTCTATTGATGCTTTTTTTTTTTTTGAAGTCAGATAGAAGGATGGATAATGCTCTTTTGACCCCGGGTGTTGTTTATAAATTTGTGGTTTAGCATTCATTTTTGAGTAGGTTTTCTACAAAAAAAAATTTAGGTTCACGAGAGAAAAAGCCATTACCTGTATTTCAATAAGAATTAATAATAAATTATATGTATAAAATATAGTACTGTGTATTATCGGATAATTGCATTAGGGCAATAAAAATATTAAGGGCTCTCTTTCGTGAAAAAATATATTCTCAACTCGTTACAAGTTGTATTTGAAGAAAACATCTAAATAGTGTCCTGAATATTCGAATCCTAAATTAAGAGACCTGGAAGGTAAAGAAAGTATGATACTTGTAGAAATTTATCTCTGAAACCGTTCTACATATATTTATCTCACTTCTGAGAAAACTAACTCCAACTATCCGCGAACAGTGAAACATGTATAGCCAGCCTGACCATATCCTTCAAATACCATTGCTAAGATCACGATGTTCTCTCCATTTTGCTCAACAGATTAAGAATATATCAAGGATATGATCACTTAGAAAATGTATTATTTTTCGTGACCCTCGTTTTCCTACTAGAAATTGAGTACAACATTTAAGAAAATATGCTATCTCATTCTGTAAAAGAAATACAGAGAGTGACAGTTCAGAAATTTATAATAAACTATTATTTTATGATGCATTAGCAATCTGTTATAAAAATTCGAAACTATTATAGACGCGTATGATTCTTTTAAAAATTAAACAATTTCTACTGCCCTTACTGTAATGGAAAAATTAATTTGACAATGGATACGTGTTGTGCAAAAATTTTCTACAATTCTAGATCTCTTTTTCCATAGTTTCGTTAAACACCATCACGAAAAATAAACTTTCAAGTACAGATATACTATATTAGCAGAATCAATACACAATAGTTTTATTTCAGATCTGGTGCATTAAATTGGCGAAATCGCTGGTTCACCACTGATGAACCAAGCCTTCCCAATTCTCTTTCTCATATTCAGCTCAATAATTGTAGAAACTGGTCCATTATTTAAAAATTCAATAGTGTTTAATGATACATCATCTACATAAGAACTATAAATATTAAACCCAAAAAAGGTATATATTTAAAACATGTTAAGTACTTTAATTTCTCATCAATATATCTCAATACCTGGTGGAGAAAAAGCGTTCCATGAGAGCTGATTATAATTATCAATAGATATGATGATTATTATGAAGATTCTATCATTCAAGCCATTAATGAGAGAGAGAGAAAACGATTGGTAGTTGTTATCTTGGGTGAGAATGTGTTTTTGCATTAGATCAAATTTCGTTAGGATCTGAATAAATTCCTAAGGAGATATACTCTGTAGTGATGTAATTTGTGATAAAGTTGGACTATAAAGAAGCCCGCGGAGTTTACTAAATGTTTATTGGCAGTTTGGCCGTCTTTTAATTCACGCAGACGATGTAGGTCGGTGATGTGGATACGTGCCGTCACTCTCCAAACACTTCCTCGCATCCAGGTCAGGATTCCTTCGTGCTCGTCTCACTCCAATAATGCGTAACCACTCTAATTCCGTCAACTGTGAAAGAGGCTTTTAGGCATTGTGTGTAAGGGCTCGAACACTCCTCCATAACTCCGCCATCTGTTTTAAGAAATTCAAACTTTCTTTTGACGCTGTTGAAAGTGACAATTCTGGGAGATTATACGATAAAATACTATTGTAATTTGTATAGTGTTTTAGTATTGCCCATGCTAATTGAAATCTCTACCTATAGTATGGGACACTTTGATTCCAGTAAAAGGCTTGTTGCTGCTGTTGTATATAGTCACAGTGTAGAAAATACTACACTATACCTACTACTTATAGGTTTCTCTCTGTATTCTTAGTTCTCTTCAATTACTCTGTAAAGTGGCGAATCCTTTATAGGACAAGAGATCCTCAATAAAGGCTTTGTTGTTGTTGTTTGAAATCTCTGCCTATATATCCACAGCTTTGTTAGTTTGTTTAGTTGGCTAGCAGTTATTGGATAGAGCAGACCGCTGATAGACGTGAGCTGCTGGTGTATATATAATTTTATCTAGTTAAATTTCTTTAATCTCTTGTCCTTCCTTATTGTTTATTAAATACCTTCAAGTAATAAAGGATCTTCGTAATTATCAGCGTTCTTTCTCTTTTACGAATCTATATTTTTTTCCCAACAGACGCGTATGCTTCTTCTTAAAAATAAAATAATTTCTACTGCCTTTACTGCAATGAAGAAAAAAATATTTTCGGAAGAGCGAGGCTCGAAGCATGCTATATTTATAATTATTTGTATTTCTACTGTTCTCTCAGAGCTTATGTTCATAGTTCATTTAAAATACATTTTCCAAAAGTTTTGCTCCAGTATCGTTATAAAAGCAAAAGGGCAATGCAATATTACAACGGTATGGTAGATTAAATTTGCGAAGCCGCTGGGAGAGTTCACTACTGATGAACTAGGCCTTCCCAAAAATTGTTTCGTTGCAGTGAGGGCAGTAAAAAATTGTTTTATTTTGAAAAGAATAATACACGCTAAAAATAGTTTGAATTACTCACATCTATAACTATAAATTAAATTGATATCTCTCTATTGATAAAATTTGTAAAAATTGTTGCTTCTTATGATATATATTATCAATTTAAGAGAGATAGATTATAATTGCAAATTTTAACATCTATAACTGCCATGTATTCAGATAAGGATTAATGAAACCTTCAGATATGAAACCTTTCACACAAGCAACGACTAGTTTAGTGCAAATTTTAAAAGTTCTTTTGTGGCGCTAATGGACCCTCTATCCATTCAGAACATAAATCTTTCAAAATTCAATTTAACATAAAATTTAGCTCGTCTAGCAGCTCTTTTTAAACGAATTTCTGATTCTTTCTCAATAAGTCCTTTACACTGTGTATCAAAGAATTTATTTTTATAATAAAAACTATTGGGTAAAAGAATATACAGAGTTTCATCAATATATATTTAATATATTTATTGTTCGACGTTTTATAGGAACTCACTATCACCTTCCTTAGAGGAAAAAATTCGGTAAATAAAGAGATTAAAGATTGGCTGATTGAACTGTATATTCTTTTCAATAAGATTCCAATCAGCAGATGATTATGACAAAAACTGGTGATTTCTATGTGTATAGGTATTACGAATTTTTACAAGAATGATTAAAGAATTCAGTATTAGTTGCTCTTTAAAAATCAGAATCATTCTAAATAATCAAATACGATGTTGTAGGGTAGGAATGTCAGTCCCTTTGGGTAAAAGTTCAATAAGTTATCATAATTTACCTAAAAATGATTATATTTGGAGATTGTATGCATATTTGTGGGGTGTGTGCTGTGTAGTGTGTATATGCGTATGGAGTGTAATATGCGGCCTGTGTTATACATATTTATTTTATATGTAAATACGATTCTTGTAATGTGTGAATGTGAAACAGTTTCAACTCTGAGTATGTTGTAATCTTAGCCTTGGAATTTGGAGCCATTGTTTATGATTTTAAATATGTTGGAAATCCAAAGTGTTTCCAGTTTCTTTCTCAAATTACTTCAGTGTTACCAGCCAATTTTAGTACATTCCGATACTTTGTTGTTAATTGTGATTTCTACTTAGAAGTCAGTACATTGTTATCGTGGCTCTCAGTCTTTGATAGCATTAATTGTTGTGATGTGATCATGCTCCAACTTCCAATCCCAAAATATGACACTTCTTTTTAAATAAATAACTATATATATGAAAAGATGTATTTTTATATTTCATTTTGAGTTTAAAACCTTTAACACTAATAGAGATCTAATGTTCTTGTAAAAAAAGGGGGGGGATCAATGATATACAATGTGATAGCTATTTGTATTTTGTGTTTTACTCTTTAATGAGTTTTAAGGAATATGTCAATTCACATTTTTAGGGGAGAGCTAGAATTAAGAAAAAATATTATAGCCTTTTTCAAAGATATCGGTATTATAATGGTAAATCAATTCTTCTGTTAATGCTTTCTACAATATTCATCAGATACAAGAGATTCTAAAAGTAACCTTTGATATTTGTTCCTGATATTTCTGTAGGCATTAGGCTTCTGAAATGTTAAAATGTTGATGGATCTGAGAAATATGCTGATGAATCATTGGGGGAATGTTAGTCTTTAATTCTGAGATTTCTATTGTGTTCATTCAGTCTAACCTAAATTAAACTTCATCTCTGCAATGGCATCTTCATCCACGTAGATGGCATTGCAAAATTTGAGTTTTTTTTTTTATATTAAGCTGTAAATATCCGCCCTGCACGCATATATTTGCAAATCCCTTATTGTAATAAATAGTCGATGTTTTTAATCGAGTCTATTGAAGAGCGATTATCGCCTTAAAGCTAGAATTTCAAAGTAAAAAGGAAAGCTAATATAAACCTAATATCGATTATCCAATTAGAAGCTCTATGCGAGATATAGGTAGAATACGAGATGAATGCGCCAACTAATCGGCTGAAAAACATACCTAGAATAAAGCCTGAAAGGACCACTGACCCAATAGACAGATCCAGTATGCAGGTCTCGTGTGCCGCAAATGCAGTTATAAAACTTTATTTACGACTTCTCTTTGCCCAAGGATACCATAAATTACGAAACGTGGTGGAAAATTCTCCCACACTAATAAATCTCTATATCGGCATAACTGTAGAGGTTTCTAAATGTTATTCTCATATGTTTTTATCTTTTGTCTAAGAAGAGTATTCTTTTGATATTTTTATACGTGTAGAATGTCTATATATTATTTAGTATATAATATACGTAATTATAATCATTCATTAATATCTTATAATAATAATTTGAACCACAAAATATACATATTAGTTTGTTATTGAATATTATAATCCGAATATAATATCAATACACTGATGCGAATGAAGAATTACATATGGCTCGTCGTACTATTATAAATATCGTGTAAAAATCATTTTGGATAGCACGTTTTGACGTGACAACGTCTTAAATTAGGTTGCGGCTGGGAGTCACTTATGAAAAAGTGTAACGCCCGGTAACGTTACGATGAGTCACCGAACGAGAGTGCTGCGCGCGCAGCTGCGCGCGCAGCGCTAGAGAATTAGGCGCATTGAATCGGCGCATGCTTGTCTCTGTCTTTGTCTTTCTCGAACGTTCTTGGCGTTGGAAAAACAAGAAAGCGTCATAATACAAGTTCACACGTGTGGTTAAAGTATCGTCAGCTGTGTCTGTAGTGAAAATGTGGAGTGCTTAGATTCGTCATTTACAACAACTACAACAATAAACTGATATTTCATTATCGTAAACTATGATTGATTGATTAATTGTTAGATTGACACAAAAGTTGAGAAACTGAGTTTATAGGTTATGTCATACTATTGATAAATGTTGATAGTGTTAAGTAAATTATTAGTTTAAAATTAATTAATTAATTAATTATTATTTTACAAATTTTAAATAGTTTCAAATTTATTTAGCAAAAATTTGAACCTTCGATCTGAATAAATGTTTTGATTTTCGAATTGATTATTTAAAATTACAAATATTAAGAAAAAGTGGCAGATATAAGAAAACTTTATTTAAACTGTGTTGAGCAAGAATTTTAACATCTAATATAACTAAATGTTTTAATTTTCAACTTCATCATTTACAATTACAAATTTTATTTATTTTCAAATTTATTTAGCAAAAATTTGAACCTTCGATCTGAATAAGTGTTTTGATTTTCAAATTGATTCTTTAAAATTAAAAATTCATCCATTCAATTTCAAATGTTCAACAGGAATCACCACTCTCAAAACAATGGAAACGGTGCCTTCAACTTCCAGTACTTCAATGGTGGAAACGACTCACAGACTACTCGAGATATTCGCAATGAATACTTACGACTTCGTGGACACACTCTAGACACAATTACCAAACAAGCCGTAAAATTCTGTGACGACGCAACCGACGCTGGACAACTTATTGTAACGAACATCAACTGTCAAAGTTTAAGTGCCCATGCCGCGGACATTGAAACAGATACAGTGATACCACGATCAGACTATTTAGTATTGACTGAAACGTGGATGCGCGACACTTGTGAACCAACTACAATCAAGGGTTATGAGTGCGTATCCAGGGAAAATAATCGACCTAACTCAGATACCAACGCGGCTGGTGGAGTGGCGATCTATCGTAAATTATCATCGACATCTACGGCGGAAGTGTTCCAAGTTGCGATTACAGACGTAACTCGTGTCATTAAAACCAAGGGTGACATGTGCATGACTGAAGTTACTTGCTTCGCCGCTAATACTAGCTTCAAGTTTATACTCGGTGCTGTATATATTCATCCAGGAGCTAGTATGCAGGATATTGGAATGTTACTATGGCAAGGACTCGGTCCGTACATTCACAACAGCCAGTACGTGCCACCGTTCGTGCAAATTGATTCTAGTATACCGATTCTTCTGTGTGGTGATTTTAACAAAAACGTAAAGCCTGACAACTCGTTTCTTAATTTCATGAAAAATACGTATAATCTTGATTGCGTATCAAACGTTTCTAAGTCAACTACGTTAAAAGGAACAACTATCGACTTGACTTTCGCAAGACACATTACAGCAGAAACACTTCCTTTCATTTCATATTTCTCCTATCATCGTCCTATCCTCAACAAAATCACTCAAATAGGAATTAGTTAAGTTTAAGTTTACATGTACAATGTTTTAGTAAACAAAATATATTTCTATAGTTAAAATTTGTGCAATTCTTATTTTCATTCAATTCCTTGTTCCTATTGTGCAATTTAATTATATTCATATCAATAAATATTCTACCGTTGTCACGTAAAATCTTCGCCCGTAAAACCGACTTTACAGGCAACCATTGTTTCACATATAGGATAAGTATTTTCCAATTCTAGACAATTTTTACGTGAATTAACAATACAGATTCTGTCAAACGTTAAGCATTTGTTGCCTTTGAGTCAGAATACCAACAAATACTATAAAACTGATTTCTATACGAAAGGATATAAAAGCCATACATAAATCTTAAAGAATATTTTGAAGTTAGGTCTCCGGGACTCCTAATTCCATTATTTAGAATTCCAAGCGGTCAAAGTTTCCCAATTTCCAACAATTTCTGAAGAGATGGAAATATTAATGTCCATCGAATATATGACTAAAGCAACGAAGGTGCTTAGTTTATTGTAAAAGCAAATATTTTCTCGGAAGAATTCTCAAAATTTACAAGAAAATATTTTCAAATATATATGTCAAAAAATAAACTAGAATAAGACTTATATGAATATGATTCACTAAATTTTAAACTAATTTATTAATACGAATTTTTTTAATCTAATTAAAATTGAATTACGTACAAGTTCATATGGCCTAAATTGCTGAATACTCCTTCGGAAGAAGCAAACTTATTTAGGCATTCAAAAAAATCGCTTTATTATGAAGTTTGTTTCAACTTGTATTTGGAGGGAAAATAAAAGTATACCTTCTTTTAATATTCAACGAACTTATCTCAAAATGCATAGTGTCTTCTTTTTATTCTTCCGGAATATCAATATGTCTAAAAATTGTTTATTTTGATGTCTGACAAAATGTAAAAATGTAAAAAACTATCAGAATAAGCTGCCGTTTGAATTAACAATTGTTTAGTGAAAACGGCGAATGACTTTCTCTTCTTCTCTATGAAACCGCCCCTGTACTGATGCTATACAGGTTGGCTTTTGTATGAATTTGCCGACACTAGCGCTGTGTAGCTCATTCTTTATCATCACAATAACGTTCTGTACTGGCGTGAAAAACCAAAATGCATTGATAAAATTTTGGCAAATATATATTTTATTCAATCCAATATATACCTACTTATTATCTAATTGATTGAATGTATTTTTGAAAAGAAAGGTGCTTCTTTTGTCACATGAATACCAATCTCCCTCTTCTTCTCTATGGTCCCAATTTCCCAGTTGTTCACGGAAAAAACATCATTAATATCGTCAATCATGGACTAGGTAAGTAGGTTTTTTATTCTTTAATGCCATCATTCTATCAACCTAGCAGGTATCTTTCTCTATTAAACAATTCAAACACACACATACACAACTATACGATTTTCATCACAAGACTCCCAATATTTTTGCATCGCACTAAGGACAGTAGAAGTGTTTTTTGTTTTTTATATCTGAAAAAGAAAAATTCGTACTTAATAGTTTAATTCTTTAATATATAGATGGCGATTTATTCCTTATAATTAATTTATGCCTAACTGGCCTTGTCTTTAGTGTTTGTGAAAAAGCAATGCAAATATTTATATGTAATTCTACTGTCCTAAAAGCTTATGTCCATAATTTTCTTAAGCGACATAACAAGGATTCCATCCTTCATTGTCGCATATATAAGTAGAATTGTCCAATATAGTATTATAGTTCTAAAAGTGGTCTCGTGGATTAAATTGGCTCAACTGAGAGTTCACGACTGATAAGCAAAGTCTTCCCAAATTTATCATAGCATAAAGACAGTAGGATTTTTTTTCCTTCAATAAAAATTACTGCTTAAAAGTATAAATTCTTATATGTATAGCATGTTTTATCTTATAATCTTTATATTGGTTATGAGAATGGAATTTTGATATGTAAAAGTCAACAAAAGACAGCGATAACTTTGAAATAGGAAAAAATTCTTCTAATTTGCACACTCATAATTTTCAAATGTACAAGTACTTGTAATTAATGAGAGAAAATATGTTTGTACGCTCTTATATATAAATTTCTATTTATATAATTTGTGTTCTGATTTTTAAATTATTATTTAAAATAACTAACTGCCAAAGATAAGTCCCCAGTAAAAATCGTCCAGAAAACACTCCATGGTTTGAAATAATTTCAATCTAAAACGATTGCAACGACTTTCTAATATTCATGTCTGATTTTCACAGTTAGGATCAATGCACATTGAAAAATCATTCCCAAATGTATTTAATAAATACCTTTAAAACAATTTTTAAAACTACATTTTAATAGAGGATCCTAGTATAGTGTATATATTGTCTGAATTGTGGGTAGTCTTCGAAATGAGGGCTGCAGCGGTTGTCAATAAACCCGCAGCCCGGCTATCTGGTATCAACGGTTCTGATGTAAACAGAGATATGTACCATAGCCTTGGCTCCAGACATTTGCTGTAGATAAGTGTAGATCAGGGAAGTTCTAACTTAAGGTTGAAAATCGTTGAATATACTGCTGGCTCCATGAATTCGCTGTAGATAAGTGTAAGCAAAGCAGTTCTAACGTAATGTTGAATATATTGCTGTTTCTCCAGACATTTCACTTCTATACATATATATACTAGCCGAATGACCCGGGCAACGCCCGTGTTTTACCCGATTGAATGTTTTTATTCAAATACTATTTGTTACAATTATAAATTGGCGACTTAAATAAATGCATATAATAGTTAATACCTATAGCCTATGTGCTTTATCTGTCTATGTACTGTTGGCTTCCGTAGGCGTCTCATACTGGGAAAAAGAAAGAGAGGATTCCATTTAGTTATTAACTAATATATGCATTTATTTAAGGAGCGACCCGCTCCAACACAATAGTTACATAAACGACAAAGCGAGTGGGGGTGGCATGATGGGGGGGGGCAAAGGTGGCGTGATCGTAGCCAACCAATAGGAGGGCGCCATTCCAAACAAAAAGCAAACGGTGACAGAGATGACTGATTAGGAAAGACGCTCGTAACTGTATATAGAATATTTGAAGCTTGTACATCAAAGATATGATATTTATTCAGAAATTCTGCGATAACATTTCAATGTTTGATTTTTTATCTTTGTTTAGAAGCCTTTTTGAGCATTAAATAGAAAGTGACACACACATAAGAAATAATTATAAGTAAAGTTGAATTAAAACGAAAAACCTATTCAGTTAATAGAAATGTTCCTTTAAAAATGTTTAAAATATTTCCAAAATATCAACTTTCTTTTACTTTTTTATGATGTGATATGGTGATATTTAGTTCTTGTGTGTAGGTTTAAAAAATATTTTTAACTTTCCAATATCCAACTAAATGCAAAGCTATTTTGATATACAAAGCGCATATATAATATAATTTTAAAAAGTAAATAATAAAGAACACTCCTATACATCACACAACCATTAACCAATAAATACAAGTCTAGGTAGAGAGACGCGCTATACAAAGGAAGAGTCAACGGCTGGAGATATGTAACTAGGTAGATAGATACATAAACAATCATTAACCAATCTTTACAAGTCTAGGTAGAGAGGCGCCGTATACAAGGAAGAGTCAACGGCTGGAGATATGTGACTAGGTAGATAGACACATAAACAATCATTAACCAATCTTTACAAGTCTAGGTAGAGAGGCGCGCTTTATAAAGTAAGAGTCAACTTCGAGGGATATGTAACTAGGTAGATATTCACATAACCAATCTTTGCAAGTCTAGGTAGAGAGGCGTACTATACAAAGAAAGAGTCATCGGCTAGAGATATGTAAATAGCTAGATTGACACATAAACAATTATTAACCAATAAATACAAGTCTAGGTAGGAAGGCGCGATATAAAAAGGAAGAGTCAACGGCGGGGGATATGTAACTAGGTAGATAGATAAAATGACAGACATTGAGTGGGCCGAGATTGACTTCCGCCGCTAAGTCAGCCTGTCCCAGCGCCCCAGTACGACGACAGGAAGTGGATAGGGGGAGGCCGTGTGAAACCGGAAGCGGGTAATAGACATCAGCAGACTCCCTCTTTGGTCAACTTTTTGTGGCAGACGCTCCCAACAGTCCGTCGCCACCCCAGTCTCCTCAAGCCTAACTCAATTTACAACGAGATGGTAATAGAGGGCTACGGTGATTGTTCCTTTAATCTCCTTTTTATGACATTTGTGTCAACAGTGTTGCAACTTTCCCCGACATGGTTAGCCAATGTCAAGGTTGTGTGTGCTCGATACAAACGATACAATTGTGGTCTCTGGCGGGATCGCTCAGCACCGTTTGGCTTTATTTGTTTCATGGCAAATCCTATCATAACTATTCATAAGAAATGTACTTTTTTATGTAAAAAGTATAAATGAATAATCTAATTGATATCCGAACATATCCTGCTGTCTAAAAATATTAATACATTTAAATTCTGATTGGGTTTTTTTATAAAGACTGAACAAGCTTTTTTTAAGAGAAAGACGAAAGAAGGATTTGCTGTCTTTTATGATATTCCAGGGCTTTTAATTTCGAACTATCTGACTTATAAAAGCTATGTTTTAAAAATTAAATTATACGTTTTACCATCTACAAAAATGTTTTCTGATATTTAAACACATTTGTTTTGTACTCCTTTAGAAGGGCAGAGATGCCGAAAAGTTTTATATTACATTAATAAAAATGAAAAGAAATTCAATTACCGAAGCCTATTGTATTATTTGATTTATATCCAGGAGGGTCAAATCAAGTTATACAGAGTAAGTGGGTGGGATAGTTTCTCTACCCCCCCCCCCCCCTCCCTCCCTAATTAAGGTTTCTGCATTAATAAGAAATATAGAACTATTTTTGTACATAGAGAATGTTGTTATTGCCAGAATGAACTACAAAATTATATCTTCTGAGAAACATTTAAAAAATCAATTTACGAAATATGTATACAAGCAATAGTCTAACAATCAAATAGTAAAAGTGCCAACTAGTTAACAGGATTGTTAAACTCCAAGTTTGGGAGATTTTTGTGAATCACCTTTGAAAATAAAAATAAAAATGAGCTGAAAGCAATAGAATAATTCGGTAAAAAATAACATTAAAACCTAATATTCAAAATAAAAGTCCACCTTGTTCAACAATTACCTGCCATATTTGAAGATTTTAATTAAAAATTAATCTAAAAAATGTGGATCAACTCTTTCCAATCTTATATATATCTCGAAGTTAATTTCTCTTTTTTTGAATGAAAGCAAGTTCTACATACGTTATTGCAATGAGAGAAATAAAAAGAGCTTAGAGCATAGTTTGTCAGTGGGAAACTCTCTTAGTGGCCTCGTCAAATTAATCTCCAGACTGCTCTACTATTGTATTGGACTGTATCTTAAAACGCATACGATTCAATGGGAATTTAATTTCAAATGTATAATAAATTTATATATGATAAGACACAATTTGTATTATAGATTTGAAAGGTAATAAGACCAAATCCAAATAAATAAATAGTGTGTGACATTTCGGTAACAGTGTTGTTACCATCATCAGACTTGATTCGGTACTTTTGTCTGATGATGGTAACAACGCTTTTAGCCAAACGTCACACACTATTTTTTGAATTTGGTCTTATTACCTTTGGATATAAGATTTTTATATGATTAAAGTTTAAATATATCTAATTTTAATTATCACACCTACCATGCATTTTATTGAGATTACATACAAATAAGAAAACTGTCTAACCCAATAGTAGGGTGATCTGGAGATTAATTTGGAGAAACCGCGGAAAAGGCTCACCACTGATGAACTAAGCCTTTTAATTTTTTTCTATCATTCCATTAATGTATGTAGAAATTGATTTCTACTCTAAAACAAAGATAGCGTTAAAATAGTTTCAGCTTTGATATCTATTTAACGTATTGATTTTATTTCTATAAAAAATAGACGCTTCAGCCAGTTAGAGTTTTTTATTTTCTCAACGTTTCGACAAAATTATTTTGTCTTCGTCTGCATAATCAAGAACATAGAAATATGAATGCTGGCCAGGCAACCTTTATCTTCAGGATTATTGATTTTAATTGCTACAATAGAAATAACAAGGCTAATGTGTTTCTGATTTTACAAGTTTTTAAAGGATCGCTCCTTTATCTATATCGCTCCTTTAAAATAAATATAAGCTTATTAAATGATAAATTCCGGTTTTAAAAAAGCCATTAACTTGCAATCTCACATTTAATAGACATTAATTCATTTTACTTTATAAAAAGGATATTACCGAAAACTGTAAAGTCAGAAATAAGTCACTATTTAACTCAGTACAATTTCCTTTTTGTACTATTTTCTTTAAAGTTAATTTACAAATATTTCAAACTTTATATGAATCAATTTACCAGTAGGTCAAACTTTTACAATTTGTATATACACATTTCGACATAGAATAAATTTTAACATTATTTATAACTAAAATAAGAATTTTCGCACATGTAAGCATCTGACATTCTATACTTACATTTTGCAACGAATTTGTTTCCATTGATAGAAGAAATATTGTCTGTCAAAATGTTCCGCCACCATCCTCCAGTCACTTTCATTGTTCAAGGTGTGTCTGCGAGTTGACCAATACAAAAACACATCTCAGCGAACAATGGAGGTAAAAGTGGCTTAGTAAAATAACAACAAACGCCATTTTCTAAGATGTCTTCCAAACGACAACTTATAATGACCTATAACTGGAGAGTTTGCCAAGAAAAAACACCAACGGGACAATACAATTAGTTACGGCGGGGGGAAGTTTACAAAGTTGCTGCAGGTTTAGACATGTCTTGGTATCTATCTTACCTTAGCTCCATTGTGTTTGCTACCAATACTCACAATGGGCCCTTGATTGGCGACAAATTAGCTCAACTCCTATTGATAACACTAATGAAGGACTTAAAAACAAATATATTCTTTATATTTATCAAAGTTTATAATTTTAATTGCCATATATCGATAAAATCTGTAAAAAAAATATTTTTTAGCAATGTGTGTGCGTGTTTTTTATCTCTACAGACCTTACTGCAATGATAAAAACAAGGTAATAAGACCAAATTTAAATAAATAAATAGTGTGTGACATTTCAGTAACAAATACACAGCCTTGTTACCATCTTCAAACAAAAGTACTGATTTATTTATGTCACACACTATTTATTTATTTGTATTTGGTCTTATTACCTTGTTTTTATAATCTATAGTCTAAATTGCGCTTTATCTGCAATGATAAAAGTTATTGAATAAAAGGGCCTGGCTCATCAGTGGTGAACCGTCTCGGCGGTTTCGCCAAATTAATCTCCAATCAATCCAATACAATAATAGAACGGTCTGGAGATTAATTTGGCGAAACCGCTGAGAGGGTTCACCACTGATGAGCCAATCCTTCTCATTCAGCAACTTTTATCTTTGCAGTAAGGTCTGTAGAGATAAAAAGAAACAAATTGTTAAAGATTTATATCAAAGTATTCAATTAAAGTACTAAGAGCGTACAGAAAGTACTGTAGTATCTACATTATATTTGTATATAAATACAACCACTAGATTATATTCTATCGCGCTGGAAATTGCAGAAATTAAATACTATAATCAAATACTCCGCAAAAAGTTTCTCTTCTAATTTAATATCATTGGCAAAAAAAAAATCGTCATAAAAAGAACTCTAAACAACTACAACACAGAATAGTGATGTAAATGGACTTAGAGTTACGCAGACGTATAAAAATAATTAAATTGTGTATATATTTATTTATTGGGTTTTGACTAGGACTAGAGTAAACACATTCTGTCGAGATATATGTAAATTCTGATTGTTTAATTTTTGGATTAAATTTGTTTTGTTAAATTGCTTTTATGTAAATATTTTTAAAGAAGGTAAATAAACTTCTTTTATTTTATAAGTTCTGATATTTTTTATTTTGTTTAAAATAAATGTGTTTATACTATTTTTCTAATAAATTATTTAATAAGCAAAATAACACATAGTTTCCTTTTAAAAAAATAGTTTACCTGTAGAAGGGTCGTTTAAAACCCGAAAACTTGTAAACTCGTTAAAAGTATAATAAATAAACTTATCCTCGGAGATTTATATTTGATTAATCTAAAAATAACTATAGTAGAATAATTCTTCCTGGAGTGAACTTATACGATAATAACAAGGCAAAGGAAGACGAGTATCTTTATTGGTGCATAATGCACCAATAAAGATACTCGTCTTCCTTTGCCTTGTTATTATCGTATAAACTAAAAATAACTCTTCCACAGATGTTTCTTCTAAGTGAATATACATTTTAAAATAAATATTTATGAACAGCCCTTAGGCGAGACTTTTCACGGAGTAGTTGTTAAGTATTTAAAACATATACACTAGTAGAAATAGAAAACGTTGCACTTTGAAGGACAAAACGATTTGAAGAAAAACGCGGAGTTTATCTCAAATGAAATTATTGTGTGGCGTGTAATGAATAATTACATTTTGTATGCACAAAACGTCTTCAATGTTAGTTACATTTCAATTATTTTCATTTTTAATCATTTGGTTTACCTATTAGAATGTAAAGACGCGAATGTTTCTTTTCACAAATAAATAAAACTTCTACTGTCCTTAATGAGATGAATATATATATATATATATATACAGTGTACTCCGCTTATAACGAAGTCGCATTATCCATGACAATCACTTTGTTATATCCGAAGTTTGTTATATCCGCAGTTGGAAAAAAAATGTTTTGTACCAATAATTTTATTTACTATTCAACTCAAAAGAGCAACACAAAGATCAATAACAACCTCATCAGGTGTTTTTGGAGAAGTAGTTTGTGATTTTCTTTTGACGTTTAGAAGTCAGTAACAAGTGCTGAAAACTCTTTTCGATGTTGTCCAAGTCTGACAGATGCCTATGAAGAGACTTGGACTCATCCTGACATTGAAGAAACAATCGCAGAGTTTGAATGCTCTCCAAGACCTCTTTTGGATGCGGAATGTGGACAATTGGGTCTACTTCTTCATCAACTTGGTCCGTTTCTTCTTCTTCTTTTGCTTGAAGAATGCTCTCGACAATTTCTACATCGGATAACATGGCATTTGTAACGACGTCATTCTCCTGCCATGGTAAACGTTAATAAAATATAAGCGTTTATTAAACAATTTAATTTTGTTTAAATAATGTAAAAAAAATACTTATAATATGTTTGCATATTTTAAAATTGTATATTATTAACTTATTTGTTGTGTATCATTAAATTTGTGTCATTCACACGTTGTAATTTGATATATATTATGCATAATATATTAGTCAATTATAATGGTAAATGAGAAAACTTCGTTATAAACGGATAAAATAAAAATTTATACATGCAAATCACTTCGTTATAAGCGAAAATTCTTTATATCCGACTTCGCAATATCCAGAGTTCTTTTAATGGTTTAAGCCCTTCTTTTCTTTCGTGCAGACAATTTCATTCGCTATATGCGGAATTTCGCTATAACCGACTTTGTTATAAGCGGAGTACACTGTATATATACTCGTATATATTGGGAGGGCTTGGATCATCAGTGGTGAACTCTCCCAGCGGTTTTGCCAATTTAATCTATCAGACCGCTTCTTTAGAAATGGTATTTGGGCAAACTATGGACATAAGCTTTTAGGACAGTAGTAGCTTGATTTATTTGTTAAAAGAAACATTCGCGTCTTAATGTCTTCATTCGTTATTTATAGATGGCGCGTTATTGGTTTGTACTGTTAGAATGTTCAATAAAATAATTCCTTGTTACAATATATAGGTGAAAACCTAAGGCTTCCAGGGATATACATTTCTTTATTTCAAATATCTAGCTTTCTCAGGCATTATAGCCCTTCTACAAGAGAACCATAATATAATTATATATTGTGTATAATATAATGCGGCTTATGATTGTAAAACGACATTTGAAATACTATCCCGCATGTGTTTCTTTTCAACGAAAAATCTAAATTTATTTCAAGGAGAAATAACGATTATTATATGCGGGATAGTATTTCAAATGTCGTTTTACAAATATATATTATGTTTCTCCTGTAGAAGGGGTATAATGCCCTAAAAAGCAAGAAATTTGAAAAAAAATAAAAGGCATGTATATCCCTGAGTGTCTGATGTTTGCACCTCACTATTAGGATGTACTTTAAAGCAAATTTTCATGATATTCCACCAGTTTTTTTGTTTGAGTAGCACTATATTGTATTTTAAACAGTATATAGATATAAGTTTTAAAATCTAGTTTAGAACTTTTTTATTTGGCTGATTCATAATTAAAGTTTAAAATACATTTATAGACAAAATTTAAGAAATTTATACTTTGGTATATAGGAATTCAGACAATGCCTCTGAAATATATTTTATACTATAGTGACCTTTATTGAAGACACACGAGATAACCAAGTGTGAACAAAATTTCCTCTGTGTCCACCGGCGACATTAAAATATGAAACTTCTTTAAGTTTTGTCTATGAGGGTATATATTTATATGAATTTAAAATGATATTACAGTATATCAATATTTTCAAACTTATTGAATACACACACGAGATAACCAAGTGTGAACAAAATTGCCTCTGTTTCTTTTAAAAACATAGATGACTTGCGACATCAAAATATAAAACCTTGAGTCCATGAATGTGTAAAAATATTAATTTAAAATGATATAAAAGTTTAACAATATTTTCAAACTCTTAGTGCGTTTCTAATATGAAGTATATATCCATCAAGAAAAGTGAAATAAAAGGTTCCAAGTAGCTCCCACTGCCTATCTACCCAGTGCTCTGGCACAACCTCCCCGCAGCCCATTAAGATAAACCCAGTTTTTGTAAACTCCTCCTTTTCTGAAAAACTTGCCGATAGTTTTTTAAATCAATTTACCCCCGCGTTAATTAGATTTTACCTCCCACTGATCCCACCGTTTTGTGATAGCATCGTCTTCGGAACTTGGTAGCCCAAACAAAGCCCTCCTTCAACGTTCCTTCATAATAGGAAAGATGATTAGAAAGAGAGAGAAAGAGGAGAAAGATTTTTGAATGGTGTGGAATCTCTCAAAAATAGTATCTAAGCAAACTATGGACATAATATTAAATTTAATTGCCATCTATCGTTAAAATTTAACACAAATAAATTAAATGGCAATGCGTTTCTTTTAAATATCATCAAATATTATCTCTACAGACCTTACTGCAATGATATGAGTTATTGAATGAGAGGGTTTGGCTCATCAGTAGTGAACCCTCTCAGCGGTTTCGCCAAATTAATCTCTAGACCGCTCTACTATTGTATTGGACATAATATTTTAGGAGAGTAGAATTACATATAAATATTTGCATCGAGAAATGCTTTTCCGCAAGCAATAGAGACAAGGCCAGTTAGGCATGAATTAATATAAAGCAATAACGCGCCATCTATATATAGAAAATATAAACATTCGCGTCTTTTTATCTGCTCTATATAGTTATGTTTATTGGCATAACCTTCTAATCGGTATTAGTTTGCTAAGGAGCATATGTCTTTTGTTTTATTTACATATCTAAAAAAAGAAATATAAAAATAATAATCAGTTGCTTATATGTGATAGCCTTCTTATTATATTTTAATAGTTTGCATTATTCAATCTTTTGTATAACGAAGTTTGACAATTTTACCGCAAATGTTTCTTTTGAACAAAAAATCGAAATTTATTTTAAGGAGAAATAACGACTATTTCCCATCCCTGGACACATTTTTCCGTTCATTATTACTCTTCACAATTCATCCTTTCATACTTCATTCCTAAGGATCGAAATAATCGTTATTTCTCCTTAAAATAAATTTCGATTTTTCGTTCAAAAGAAACATTTGCGGTAAAATTGTCAAACTTCGTTTTGCAATCATAAGCCGCATTATATTGTATTATAAATTCAATCTTTTATAGAAAAAGGTATGAAAGGAGTTTATCCCGAGTTAGGGCTAGAAAGAAAGTGTCTCTATGTCAGGATAGATAGTTTTTATACAAGCTTGTTGAAGTTATTATCCACATCAGGGCAACGATCTTATGAATTAACTTGAAGAAATCGTTTGAAATGTTCTCTGAGAGATCAAAGCCCCCTCTCTCCCGGTAATTTCTACATTCCTTACAGTAATATAAGGTTACTTCACCTCTTCCTATTTAAACATCCCCTTCTGCCTCTTACTATAATGGGGAAATATTTAGGAGGGCCTGGCTCATCAGTAGTGACACTTCCCATTATTTATATATATATTTATACCATCATCAAAGCTTGTGCCCAATCATTTCCTTGAATACGAAGAATTTCTTCCAATAGTATGGCGGTCTGGTAGATTAAAATGGCAAAGGCGTCAGTAGAGTTTCCCATTGATGGGCTAAGATCCTTCTAAACACTTTACATTGTAAACAATACTTGAAGTTGCACCGCATAAGTTTCTTTTCTATAATTTGTAGTAAGATAAAGTAATATTAGAGAATATTTGTCCATATAGTCACTTAATGTCGAACTCGACTTGGACGCTAACAACAACAAGAGAGAGTATGAAATTGTTTTAATTTTTGTACAAAAGAACAAATTCGGAATTAAATTCCTTATAATAATTGCATGAATGCGTTTATGATAGATTTATGGAATTAAATCGTAATATTTAAAGTTCCATTTTGATTCAGACGTGTGGTCTAAAAGATTTCCTCAATGTCAATTGTATCACCTTAAGAAACCTCCATTTTCGAACAACCATCGACAACACCAGCTTAAATTTTAAGAACTATAAAAATCTAAACTATTAAAAAGCATCAAAACACTAAATAATATAAATATTAATTGACTCTATTATTAATATATCTAATATTTCAATATAGCTATTGTACATATAGTATCTATATAGAAAAATATTCATTGCATTGAGTGTCTTGAAAATGATAGAAGTAAAAATTACATTACAACAACAGAGAAGCTTTTATTGAGACATTTCAATAGACTCGTCCTGTAGTCCATGAAAAAGTAAAAATGAACAAAAATGGCAGAAAGTATCTACAAAGAAATAGGGAATCAGCTACATACACTGAGCCAAGCTCTCTCTATATTTTCTTCATCGCAGTAAGAACGGTAGAAGTTTAATTTCTGTGTGTGATAAAAGAAACATTAGTGTTTTTAATATTTTCATTTATTATAGAATTTATAGTATACATATGTATAGTCTTTGTGAAGGGTATAACAAACACTGTGTGTTTCTAGTAATATCTTCTTTTCATTTTCTAACGATATTTTTAACTACTAGATAATTGATTTTAAATAATAACATCAACGAATTATATTGTATTAACAATAATGACTTTGACAATTTGTAGTTTGATGTGAGAATTCTCCTTTAAAATTATTGGTGGCTTTATACGACATTTATTCAATATATAGAGAAGATAATAATTTTATTTCATAAATTATATATATTAGCTTTCTGTCTTCTGATTTGAGTAATTTTTGGCTGTATACTGAACATGTAAAATACAACCCTCTAAATAGAATCATAATTATTTACACTCGCACACACATTGACAAAACTCAAGGAAAAGGAAAGTCTTTGACGCCGCAAATCTATTTTTTTTAAGGAGACAGAGGCAATTTAGTTCACACTTGGTTATTTCGTGTTTCTTCGATAAAGGTCAATGTGTATCAAGTATCTTTCACAGTTATTGTCTTAATCCCGATATACATGCTAAAAGGTACAAATTCTTAAGTTTTGTCCGTGAGTTTAAAGCATAGTTATAACCAAAGACAAGAAAAAGAGGTCATTTATTTCAGAATTCTATACATTATCATCATGAAGTGTTATCTTCGATTTGAAGATGGTATTTGAGCTGTCGCCCTCCTCACGGTCACCTGCCAGGTGTCCACGTTGTCATCTCAGGTTGATCTTCTTTATCTCCTGCTGTGGAATGTTTGTTTAGCAGAGCCTGAATTTCCCTTGAAAGAATTCCCCTTCACAAGAATCGCAAATGTCTTTTTTATTATTAAAGAATAAATTTGACACATCCAGTTTTCTTGCTAATTGAATCGCTCACGATAATACTAAAGGACAAATATATTGTCTCCTATAGAACCCGAATTCTATATAGAACTCAATATAAATCTGCTTGAAGTGCAAATAATTTTAGGCATTTGTGTAAGAGTTTCTTTTTTGATAAATGCATCCCTAGATGTATAATGCTTGCACCTTAAACCGATTAAGGGGAATAATTTATTGAATTGTAATCTTAATCTGTGTGACACCTCCCCCTATATTTTTTAAACTGAAATTTATAAATTGTAATCCACAAGCCGTGGTATCTTCTTCAGATTCCTCGTTACTTTTAAGAAAATTAAATCTCCCCATGGAACATATAAATAAAAGATACCATATAAGAAACAATCCAATGCATCTGTCATCCAGTGCATGGTCTGAAAATTAAATTAGCGAAACCGCTGGGAGGTTTCACCGCTGATGAGCCAAGCCCTCTCATTTTAATAATCTTTATCATTGCAATAATGTCTGCACAGATAATGATTGCTAATAAATATCATAATAAACATATTGACAAAAATAGATATTGAAAATTTTATCTTTAGTGCACAGAGGGTACAGGTCAAGATAATACCGATGGGAAGAAGTTTTTGACAGCTGATATTGCAAGTACACCAAAAATCTGCTCATGCTGAGATCACAACGCTTCACTAGACCTTATTTTACTTATCTCACATAAATACACAGGGTATAGGTCTAGATAATACTAATGAGTAGGAATTTGTGAGGGTTGATACTGTAAGTACACCACCATAGGTATACTGATATATAAACAGTTCGACCTTTGTTGATACGAGGTGCCAGAGCCATTTCTCGCATTGGTGAATTTTTAGAGTTCTAGATTTTAGATAAAATCTGACCGTCACGCTTGGCATGGATCCCAGTTTGGTAACGGAATCATCACACGCTGCAGTGCCAGCTGACCTCGCGCCGTCACAAGCCACAGAGCTGGGCGGAAAGACTGAGCTGTAAGTGAAACAAATCCGCCTTCCTCCAGCCTGTCCTTCCTGCGGACTTCCTCGTGCCCGGCTGGTTCATTCACCGCGACCACTCAACTACTCTATGTATAAACTCCCTTTCTCTGGCGATAGAAATTGTTATTGTACTATAAACTCAAGCCGTCTCCAAGTCCGCATTATGTTCATGCATCATGTTCATCAACCTAGTAAAAATTTTTACTAGGGGTGGTGAAGAACGAGCCAAATTACAAGTTTTGACGAATTCAGACAAAAGTCAACCTGTATACTGATGGCGTGGCTCATTCTTCACCACTACTAATGTTTTACCAGGGTGATCAACATAATTCATCGTTCTGATGCATAATTAAAGGGAGAGATGGCTCTCTAGGTAGATGAATATAATCCTCCCGCGCAACTTTACATATATAATAAACAGTATATCAATTATACTCCCAATAATTCAACAAAAAGGTGGTTCAGTAGAAAGCAACAGACTTGAACATCAGACATAATATGCTCAAAGAGGAGAAAGGAATATTTTATCATTCTTCAATAAATGGCTTCAAGGAACATTCTGCAGTTCATCAGGGCCGCTAAAGAAAAAATCCATCCTTGTAGATATCATAAGAACTGGGGCACTTTATCTTTTCCTTATGGGATTAGTTACACTAAGGGATAGTAATAATAAACAACCACATGGTACCATGATCATGAAGGGGCTTATGACTGCCCCCAGGTTATTGTACAAATTCAGTCGCACCAATGAGTCCATGTCACTAAGCGAGGCTATGACATCTAAGTGTATGACGTGGAACTGATTCTAAATGTGGAGACATCTGGAGAACTTACAGGATGAGCAGTCGTAAGCCCCTTTCCTTTATGATCATGGTACCATATGTTTGTTTATTATTATTATCCCTTAGTGTGATGCACTAGCGCGCCATCTGTTATCAAAATTCGAAACTATTTTAAAGATGTAAGATACTTTTGAAATTAAGGGCAGTAGAGAGAGAGAGAAATTGTTTAATTTCAAAAAGAATCTTAGGCCTTTAAAATAGTTTCGAATTTTGATCCCTTAGTGTAACTAATCCCAAAAGGAAAAGCTAAATGCTGCCAGTCCTTATGCTATTTACAAGAATAGATTTTCTCCTCTGCGGCCTGAAGAACTGCAGAATGTTTCCTTGAAGCCATTTATTAAAGAATGAGAAAGTATTTCTTTCTCCTCTTTAAGCATATCATGTCTGATGTTCAAATCTGTTGCTTTCTACTGAAAAACCTTTTTTGTTGAATTATTGGGAGTATAAATAAATTCGTGCGGTTTTGATAAAGATGGCGCTACTAGTTTATCATTCCATTGTTTTATCTGGCAACACCATTATTTCGAAGCGTCATCATAAGGCTTCCTTTTTCAGTAACCGTCATTTCTCTGAAATGTAAACAACCTAGTTTCTGTTTGCTCCTAAAATGTCAACTTTTATTCCAAATAATGTGTTTTTTTACGGGGAGTTTTACTTCATTACTTGAATATGAAGGAAAAAAGCTGCTGAGAGTCATCGTAGTTTAGTGGAAGTTTATGATGACCATGCTCTAGCTGAACGAACGTGGCAGAAGTGGTTTGCAAGGTTTAAAAGTGGCGGATTTTGATTTGGAAGACGAAGAAAGACCCGGAGTTCCACCAAAGTTTGATATAAAAATAGATTAGTAAGATTTCATCCCAAAATAACAATACGGCTTGATGTCATTTATTCATATTTCTTGGTATCTATATACTTTTGGAGGGTTATATAAAGTATATATTTTATACTATATTATAGTTTTTGTTAGTTCCCTTTAAGTTTTCATCATATTTTACCTATGATAATAATGAATATAGGCAATAAGATAAGCAATAAACTTTCAAGATACTATCAGAATATATCGGATAGCTGTGGAAAATTCTATACGCTTCAGTAGTCCGGGTTACGTACATTTATTTATGACACAAATGCTATAATATACAAGTTCATCTACGACTTATAATTTAATAAAATAAACAAGCACAACCCAGGGTTAAGTTTCTTGCACCATTTTCTAGGTTTCAAGCTAACATGGCCTTCAACAGAAACAACTAGAAATATAACTTCCAGCTAATACATACGCCGAAAATAAAAATATCTAAAATATATTTTGCATATTTAGATATTTTCATTATCGGCGTGTATAGTTTAGCTGGAAGTTATATTTCTAGGTGATTCTGTTGAAGGGCATGTTAGCTTAACCTAGAAAATGGTGCAAGAAACTTAACCCTGTGTGTGGATTGTGCTTGTTTATTTTATTAAATAAATACTATATGAATCAATAATCTGATAATAATATTTCCTTTTCAAATAAATCTTCAAAAATAATTTATACTGACATTGCGACGATATATAAAATTGATGAGAGAGTTCAACACTGAAGAGCCAAGCTCTAATTTCCATCTAATTTGTGATCATCACAGTAAGCCTTGTAGAAAAAGTTTGGATGATTTGTTTGAAAATATATATTCTAATATCAAAATGTATAAAAATTATATGATAGAATGCATTTTAAAACATAATAATGCAAATACTGTTATGTTAAAAGAATATTTGTATGATTTGAACACTTTTTAATTATTATTTCTAACCTTGACAAAAGGTTAACCAGAACAGATATATGGTGTGTGTAAAAACAAAATTCTGTGCGAGTGCGGTAGTAGACAAATAGGATGAGAGACCGTGAGAAGACAACATAATAGATTTGTATAAATACACTGCGTGACATTGAAAATGGAACACCAAGAAATAGTGGCCAGAAAATTATGCAAATTTCAGGGTAGACGCGCCTAACCGAGTTATGCAAATGATGTAAAATGCGCAGCTCTCGTGCGCACATGTAGTAAGATATAAGGGAAGGAACTTGCAGAAAGGACAGTATTCGTGTCGTTATTTCTTCAAGGAAAATCATTGTAGAAATTTTGTTCTTGTGTCAAAAGGCACGTGTAATAACAGAGAATGCCAGGTCATCGTAAACGGAGGCAGTTCAAGCAGACAGACGCTTTTACGAGGGGCATGGTGATCGGACTGAAAAGGGCAGGTTGGTCCATACGTCAAATCGCAGCTGATACACACCTTGGTGCGTCCACGGTGCACCGACTGTGGAGAAGATGGTTGGAACAAGGAAATGTGGCAATTTATAGGAATGTCGGTGCAACCAGAGTGACGTCAGCACGTGTGGATCGGCGTATCCTTCGACAAGCAGTGGCGGCCCCACAAGCCACTTGTACCGCCATCCTGCAACACGTGCAAGACACCCTAGATCATTCCATCTCGACCAGAACCATTTCCGGTCGATTGGTTGCTAATGGCTTGCACTCATGCCGTCCGCTAAGAAGACTGCCATTGACCCCACCGAATAGGCGCCAACGTTTGGAATGGTGCCGGGCTAGATCGACGTGGATGACGGAATGGCACAGGGTCGTGTTCTCAGATGAGTCGCGTTTCTGCTTGTCCAGTGATAGTCGCCGTGTACGCGTGTGGCGTCGACGTGGAGAAAGGTCCAATCCGGCAGCAATTGTGGAACGCCCCACCGTGCGACAACGTGGAATCATGGTTTGGGGCGCAATCGCGTATGATTCCAGGTCACCTTTACTTCGTATTCAGGGCACTATGACGGCCCAACGATACTTTGATGATGTGCTGCGACCGGTGACACTCCCCTACCTTCAGGGGGTACCCAATGCCCTTTATCAGCAGGATAACGCCCGACCGCACACTGCTCGCATTAGGCAACAAGCTCTGCAAGATGTACAGATGCTTCCCTGGCCACCGTACTCTCCTGATCTCTCACCAATCGAGCACGTCTGGGACATCATTGGACGCCGTTTGCATGCCTTGCCACAGCCGCGTTCAGAAGACGAACTGTGGCAAATGGTTGAGAGGGAATGGAGAGCCATCCCTCAGGACGCCATCCGTACTCTGATTGACTCTCTACCTAGACGTGTTGCTGCGTGCATCGCCGTCCGCGGTGGTCCTACTTGCTACTAAGCCGACGCCGTTCTCGCTCTGTATTATGACTATCATTTTGAAATAAAGATCACTTATTGTTCGTCCCTGTCTCTCTCTGTCTGCCGAGTTTCATCACTTTCTGGCCACTATTTCTTGGTGTTCCATTTTCAATGTCACGCAGTGTATAAAAATCCATAATTAAATATTTATATAATAAAAAAAACATATTTTTGAATGAAAAATGATTATTTAATTACCAATATTTCGATTAGCTGAACACCTATATACACTGAGCTTGTATATACAAAAAAAAAACTACCTTGTTGTTTCTTGACAAAGGTTGGTGTTCAGCAAATTGGAATATTGGTAATTAAATACGTTTTCAATCCCATATATGCCTTTTTCTATCTAATAGAATAGATTGTTTGAGTCAAAAGGCGATCCAATAAAAAAGTTTATATATATATAAGAGTACTTGAATCTGTTTTTTTTTCTTTACATATCCAGGTACGGCCTTTTTTATATAAACTAATAGAATAGATATTGGGGTGTTACAGCAGTATACTACAACATATCCAGGGAGAAAGTAAGAAGTGCTGTCATGTGTAAATGTGTTCTCCTCTATAAGCCGGATAGAAATGGTCCCTATTTATAGGAAAGAGGACGACAGATGATTCCATTGTTTTCTGGAGAGTTGAAAGTAACTTTTTCCTGTTGGTTTCTTCATTACTTCTTGTAATGACTTCGCAGATAGCAAGTTCTTTGTTTCTTTCTATGTTCTAGAATAGGCAGTAACACAAAAAGAAATTGGTCCATCTCTATAAATGTATTTTATCAAAGTTTACTGGGTAAAGGGGGTTAATAGAGTTTGGTTTTGTTTGGTTTTTTTCTATTGTCTCTCTCTCTCTGAAGGAATTTTATTTATAAAATATTTTTTTCGATTATTATATTACACTTGAGAAAGACTAGTTATATGAAATCGAATTTAATATTTATTTGCACAAAATGGATAATAATGAAAAAAAAAAGTTTTTCTGTAAAATTTTGAGCTCTTTGTGAGTTAAATTTTACTGATGTTTATCATTCCTTTTACATTAAAACTATATATGTTTAACTATTTATGTACTTATTACAATTTTTTTAATATAAGATATAACTCATTTTTTTCCGTTAATATTTAAAGATATTTTACATTTTTGATTGCATTTTTATAATAATTTTTTCATGCACAAATTTCTCCCACCTACTCTGTATTTTAATTGATTTCAACTGTGATATTATGACACTATGCGGCGCTGAGTTTGTGTATACAAAAATGTAATGCCTCGATAAAGGTTGGCGTTCAGCCAGCCGAAATATTGGCAAAATAAATATTTTATTAAATCCAATATATGTCTTTTATTATCTAATATTTATAGATTGATAAATGTTTTAAAAGGTATAAATAAATATTACACGACAGATACGTTTTTATTTTTATTCTAAGTATAAATTATTTAGGAAGAAAGAAAGCACAGAGAAAGAACTAAAAACATGAATATTTTAAAGTTTCTATAATATTTTGAAAGAAGGGAAGTTATTTCGGGGTAATGTGTTATTTCTCTCTCTCTAACTTGAAGAAAATGAATAAATTCTATTGAAAATTTGGTGTTACTCCTAAAATTGAACTGAATAGATTACATAGGATTAGCTTACGCTTAGCTAATATATTTAGTCATCCATAGAAATTCAAAGATTTGTGTAGTTTGACGATAAAAAACAATATAATTACTATCAGTTTTACAAATTACTTCATTTTTTAAATACACTCATGGACAAAAGGATGTTGTACCTTTTAGCATGTATATTGGGATTCAGACAATAACTCTGAAATGTATTTGATACGCAGTGACCTTTATTGAAGACACGCGAGATAACCAATTGTGAGCGAAATTGCCTATGTCTGCTTCAAAATAAAAAATAAATAAATAAACGTCCAGCGATATTAAAGACTTTCCACTTCCTTAGTTTTATCTATGAATGTATTTGTGTGGTATTTTGACATCATTTTAAGATAAAATTATATTTCGAAAATAAAGTATATTTTTTGTTTGTAAAATTAGAAATTGTGAAATATTCCTGCTAAGAATAATTCTTTTATTTTTTGATCATCCATTGTTATGTGTTCGTAATTTACATCTTTGTCTCTATGTATATGGTAACTTTTAGTTGTATATTTAGGTCAGGTCTATGTAAAGTTCAGTAGGGTAAGAGTTATATATATGTAGGTAATATCTACCACAAAAGTGTTACCATGTATAGAAAGATGTAACTCAACAACACCTACAACAATGATCAATAAATAAACAGATGATAAATCTTCGCAGAAATATTCCGCAATTTCAAATTTTATTATTTTTAGCATTGTATGCAGATAAGGTTTTCTTCCATTTAGAGAATCCAATACATTTATCAAAGTCTTTTTTAAGTATCAGGAGCGTGAAGAAAAAAACCTTTTGGCTTTTAATCTCGCCCATTTTAATCGAAATAATGAAATTTCGTAGTTTTAATAAGCTTGCTTTAAATCTTCATCAGAGTTTTTACTGTTGTTTTATTCTTTTAAAGAATAGAAAGATCTTCAGTAAATAGAAGATTGTACGATTTTTTCTTCACCGTCATCTAACACAATTATTTAGGAGTTTCCCTGAGATCACAATGGTCCAACAGAGCAAGGCTGTCGTGAGACCCAGTGACCGTCTAGCGGATCTAACCTGCGGGAACCCAGGACGGACGGACAGACCCAGAAAGAAAAAAAAAAAGTCGAATGGCTGCAGCCAGATCGTGCGGCTTCCACCAGATCGTGTTCTACCAGAATGTTTTTGTGCCCCTCCGCATCATTGGTCATCGTAGGCAGCCTTGGCGTACCTTTATTGATGTCGTAACCTGGAATTTAGTTTTTACTCATTTCTACAAACACCTCCAGTGTGTCTTTTTTTTTTTTATATTGCCTCTTGCTGATTAAATGTTTCTGGGAAAATATGACTTCATACAAATAAATTAACTGATAGAGTGATTGATTGCTATGTTTTTTTTTGGACAGCTGGTTGATATCGGTGTTGCATTCAAGTATCACTGATAGCAGATTGATTGCTGTAATGGAAGGTAGTTGATGAATTTTTCCATTTGTATATTGTTGCACCAAGTTGAAGTTTTACAGGATCATCGACCTTGATTTCCTCCTTCTTGGTGTTATACACGTTTCCCGAACGGGTTTCCATACTTAAAGCAAGTAAAAATAAATTACCTTTTAAAGTTATTGTGTTTATTTATTTGTTGTATTTTCCTCGTAGTTCGTGATCCTCCGTCTCGTCTAGGTCCTCTCTCGCTCCAATAATCAATCAAGATATATGTACAATAAAGATATTACAAAAGGAATGAAACTATAAAAATGAATGATACCCTTGTTAATAAATATTAAATATCATAGAATATTTTGAATAAATATAGGGCGCATTAAAATTGACGCAACAATATTGTGTTAAACCATTTTACTCCTTTTATAGAGTGTTGAATTAAAGGGGTTTTGACCATATTCTGTTTTAAGGCTATATTTAATATAATATTATATTTGTAATTATGGGAACAAATTGATATCAGATGCCTGGATCATGGTGCCATGATCAACGAAAGCTGCACCCCTACACCCCATTCCACTCATGGAATTCGTGCAATCTTTACACAAGGGGATAAGAAACAACAACAACAATTGATATCAGATGGAGCCAGGAATGGCTGGCAAGGGAATGCTCTTCATATCTTGGGAAGCATCATAGGAAGTTAAGGAGGATTCAAAATTTTCACATCATCTGCTCTTCTCGCTATCAAAAGGATGTTTTAATTGTCAAATTATGTTGGGTTCTTCAGGGCTATCAGTAGTTTGTATTTTGTAAATTAGAATTGAATTTGTTGTGGAAATGTATATGTAAATTAATGTAATTCGGAAAGGAGTTATTAAGATTGAAGGCTCAGAGAGGTAAAATCGAGTGAAGCTGGCTGATAGTGAAAACCTCGGGATAAAGGTTTGGTCCATTAGGGCCAGAAGGAAAGGTTGAAAAGAGGGACAGGAGAAAGTTACTGTGGATCATTACTATGTCTTTCTTGGAGAAAATAGTATTCTCTCTTTTTTTTATCCAAAGTCTACATATCATTTATTTCGTCATAACCTACTCATATATAGCTATACCCAGACATTGCTCCTTCCGATTATTATCTCTTCCGATCAATGCAACATGGCCTGGCTGACCAGCACTTCTCCAATTACGATGAAGTCAAAAAATGGATTGATGAATAGATAGCGGCCAAAGAGCCGGCCTTTTTCCGCGATGGGATCCGTAAATTGCCAGAAAGATGGTAAAAGTAGTGGCTAGCGACAGACAATGCTTTAAACATTGAATGTTTAACTAAATTTTCACAATAAATTTCACAAGGTTTTGTGCCAGTCAAAGGAAAACAACAATAGGTTTATATAGTGTAAAGCCGCGCTATCTGGCGGTTTACTCTTCACAGAGGTTTTTGTTCTAGAAAATATAATTCAAAATAAAATAATATTGTTTATATAACATATAAGTAATATGAAATATTTTTTTAAAGTTTCCAAATATATAGAATATCTCATTACACCTATATTTAATCAGAAATATTACATACAAATCACAAGGTTGATTTACGTGTTATCTCTACACTCATAGTGATTCTATAATTAAAAAGACATATATTGGATCAAAATATAATTTATTTTACAAATATTTCAGTTGGCTGAACGCGAACCTTTTTCAAGGTATTATAACATTTAATGTGGTATTAACATATTAATATGTTATAATAATTGATAAAGGTTGGCATTCAGTCAACAGAAATATTGGTAAATATATTATATTTTGATCCAATATATGTCTTTTAATCAAAGATCTATTTCGATAAAATAATACCTTGAATCAATATTAAAACAAGAACATTAAGCCTACAGGGAATATTATTATATTAATAAAATTAAAAGAAACTTTCCCTGGAGGCTTAATGTTCTTGTTTTAATAAAGATCTATTTATGCATTGCTCTTTTTTCAAAAGTTATTCAATATATAAATATCTCCAACAGACTTACCATTGAAGAATCATTTCTCTTGAAGAAGACAAACGTACTGGCTCTCACGTAGAAATATTAAAATAAAATTTGTATAAAAAAAGATTAAATATACAAACACCTATTTTATTGAAAGTAATTTGTATAAACTTAATCTAGATGTATTTTAATTTAACGGAAGATTTGTAAATATTTTTGTATAAAAAGATCTCCAATATATACCAAAAAAATATGAAACATTTTTTTAAAATCTAACTTTCTTTAAATGTGTGTTATTGACTGGATTGGTATGTTCAACTAGACTTCAGTGCATGTGAACTATAATAAGACCCAAATGTTTGAAAATAAGTTACAAGGGGTTGTCCCAAAAGTTCGTTAACACTTGCAAAAAATTGAAATACCAATATTATTCGCCATAATATAATTCGCCGTTATGTATTATGTCTTTGTATTATGTATAAAGTAATTGCATTATGTATTATTAAGTATTCGCCGCAATAATATTATTCGCCAAGTAATAAGAAAATGTTTTATGGAAAACACGAACTCTTTTGGGACAACCTTATATTAATGCAAGTATGAATAAAAAAATTGTCAAAGAAATATAGTGAAAATAATTTCTCTCTCTGAATATATCTATACGTAGTTATTATTAATTAAATATATACCGTTTTTTTTTTGTTTTTTTTTTTAAGAATAGAGAAAGTGTGTATGTGTTTCATTCAAGCCATAGGTTTTCAAAGTTAGCATTATGAAATTCAATTTTGATCAAACAAACATTATATAGGTAAAAATATAATTTGATAATTTTATAGGAAATTTATAATAAAATTCGCATGTTCATACATTGTGTTTAAACTGGGAAAAAGCGTTGTTTCAAATAAAACTACATTCTACAAGAAGTTAAATCTATATCCATTCGATAAATAGTATATCCTAGTAACTATAATTCTTACCATTTATGTATTTACACCCATCGGGGTATAGGTGCTGAGCTTATATCACTTGTCTCTTGATCTTCTCGGCCTTACGCACAAGAAATGGTATTTTAATGAGAACAGCATGAACTATAATCGGGGGGGCCCGAGTCCGACTTCCAAGTCGTTCCGCCAAGAGATCAACACCACAGAGGTCCGTACGTCCCTTGACCTCACGGACAATACAGCAGCTACATTATGCACTCATGATATGTCAAACTTATCTTACAAGAATTGACTGGCTTCCAGTTCTTGCTCACATATGTCCTCACTTCTTTTTTCTAGATTTAATTCATTTTGTCTCCTCTCTAATTGTAAATACGCTGCTGTATCACCTCATAAGCATAAATAAATATAATTGTTAACTAAATTTATATTTATACCTATATAAGAGATATATTCTATATATAATATACTAGCGGATGTGCCCGGCTTCGCCCGGGTTTTACCCGAGTGAATGTTTGTCTAACGAACATTTGTTAAAACAATTCTCTATAAACTTATAAAACGTACTCGGCTTCGCCCGGGGTTTTACCCGAGTAAAGGTTTGTCTAGCGAACATTTGTTAAAACAATTCTCTAAAAACTTATTTTAAAAAAATATATATATTTTGATAATTTGAAACTCGTAAATTTGAATCTCTCGATAAAGTGAACATTTTTTCCCGGTCCCTGTGTGCCGTGTCATCCTGAATTTTGTCTTTCCTAATTTTCTACATTAGAAAATCATAGTTTTATCTAGTGAACATTTTTTCCCGTGTCACATTGCCGTGTCATCCTGAGATAATCTTACTTTTGATAAATAATATTTAAGATAACAAACTTAGTGATAAGAAAACTTGTTAACATCGTCACAATGGGGGCGCTGCTTGCGAGTTAAATCTACAAATCTGCAAATAACTCTAAGGATATTCAAGATATTCATGAAATTATTTTTCAAAAACCTTCCCGGTGATATACCTAATAATATCCCAAAATTTCACGGCGATTGGATGTATGGTTTTTGAATCTATAGAGTACAGACAAACAGACAGACATTCAATTTTATATATATAGATAAATACAGATCTCTCATTATTATTTTTTGCTAACTCCCTGAAAGGAAATTTTATAGCCTTTAATTTAAAAGAAGAGAATGAAGGCTTTATATTTAAAACATTGTATCACATTAAACATATGAAATTAACACAGAGCTATCTACCTGTGAAAATCTGAATTAAGCATTATTGAAAACGTTAATAATATTGTGTTTTAAAAGTAAAATCTACATAGCCACTAAATGGAAGATGAGAAATATATTGGGAGGACCTGTGTGGATCATCAGCGGTGAACCCTTCTAGTGATTTCGCCATTTTTTATTAAGCATCATTTTCATAATTAAGAAGCAAAATGTGTGTAGACTATATAAGCAAAATAGTCTATGTAATATTTGTGGTGGACTGGTATATTTTTCATCCATTCGTTTAGTGGTTGGATAAATTTGCTTTTGAAACATAACAGAATAATTAGATTCAGTCAAAAGGCGATCCATCAATTAAGTTTATATAAAAGGTCATACCTGGATCTGTAAAAAAAAAAAATTCTCCGAATATTTCGAAAGTTTACTGTGCAATAAATTGATAAAGAGGGAGCAATCTCTCGAAATATTTTGAGAATGTTTTTTCTTTACAGATCCAAGTACGCCCTTTTATATAAAGAATAATTAGAGTTTTTTTCAATGATGATAAGTTCATATTTTCACATTAATATATGTGATATTCACCTTTGTGTTAAACAATAGTCATTAAAGGCTATGTCAGGCACACAGCAACATTCCACTGCTATAGCTCTGAGTATAAATAGTCGTCAAACCCTCAGAACAATCCGAATCATCCTGACAAACTTTCCTTCTGACCTCTCGACCTCTTTTCAGGAAGACATTAGCTGCTAACCCTACAGAGCTCGCTCTTACCTCAACATTCACTTTCGAAGAACAGCTGAAGATAACAAAATATTTGTTGTAAGAAACAATCGTCGATTGAATATACCACGAGGAAAAAATGCGAAGGGGAAAATTTTCTTTATTACTCGATCGTTTCCCAAACTTTTACACCTTTCGGTCCTTACACCGGGGTAGTTTTACATCAGTTGAAAGACTGAAAGATTCAAAGGCTTATTAAAAGATTTACAATCAACGAAACTCTTCGCATTCATATTTTTTCTTGTGGTAAAAGAGATTCATTTTGATGATCTACGCCAGTTCTTGTATTACTCTACACCAGTGTGATTCTTAACCGGCATCGGTCCGCGGTAACAGAAAATCCTTTAAAATACAAATAAATAAATATTGACCTCTCTTTGTACGATATTTCATACGCGGATGCCTCAATTTTCAACATTTTGTATCTATCATTTTGCGTTTTTTTTAACTTACGTAGTATGCCTTTATTATTCAAAACATGCTTTTTTTAAGAAAGCGCCTGTACGAGAAATTTCGTTGACAAATTTTACCGATCCGTAGGCCAAAAATGGCCTAGAAATGCTGCTTAAATGAGCAACACAATAAATAATGTCTTTGTAAAATGCTTAAAGTTGACACATGTTTGGTTAAAAATATTGTAGCAAAGTATTATTTTATTAACAGAGTATCATTTTTTATGTTTATATTTTGTTACTCTGTAAACTTCCCTCATTGCTTATCTTTTGTTTATCATTCATATAGTTTGTTCTTGCCTTAAATAAATTGCTGTGTCATCCTGAAGTTTGCCTTTCCTAATTTTACACGTGGCATTTTGGTGGAGATTCTGGGTAAAATATAGAAGACAAACTGAAGATCGCCGAGAGGACCTAGAGGCCATGGGTGGTGTTATCTACATTTTCAGAGACTGACTCCAGGATTCCACCGCCGTGTCAAAGCCAAGACTTCCCTCCATGAAAACGATGTCCCTATTGACGACACGACGACAAAGCCGCTCTTCACGCTACAAGAAAAAGGACGCAAAGGTACTAGGGACAAAGCTCCAAGACTTCGATGGAATCCTTGGCAGAAGCACGTCAGTTCCATGTCAGTATCTATAATATTTGCATGCTGTGGGTCACAGCTCCCATAGGGAAGGAGCTATGTAGCAAAGTATTATTGTATTAACAGAGTATCATTTTTTATTTTTATATTTTTCTACTCTGTAAACTTCCCTCATAGCTTATCTTTTGTTTATCATTGATATAGTTTGTTCTTGCCTTAAATAAATTGCTGTGTAATCCTGAAATTTGTCTTTCCTAATTTTCTACGTGACAATATCAATACACTCGTGGAGAACATATTGAATGATCACGTAATTTATTGGATTAGTATTTTTATAGAATTATCATGCAAGCTTAGCTACACGCCATGTATGCTCAGCATGCTATGGACATACCAACGACCTGGAAAACACCAAAGAGATAGAGAGTAGCAAACATTTTCTTTTTCATTTTAGAATCTTTCTTGGAAGGCTCAAAGGTTGTAGTAAGATGAATTGTCCATTTTGCCTATGGATAAATTCTGATCTATCTCATTTATATATTCCATTATTCTTCAGAATTCACTTTGTATCGACAAGTTGTAATCGAATCACCTTTATTATCAGCCGTAGGATATGTCATCTATATTCCAATTGACGTGGGGAGGAGAAAGTGTTCAATTTGGTGAATTCTATATGACATTGAGATTTAAAGCAAAGAATGATATATCTTTTCTGATGACCCTCCAATTTCTGCTTGCAACATCACAATGGATTCATTCAAGGCAGAAAGCAATGCTACGGCGAGAGTTTGAAGAATTCCTCCATGTATTGCTACACAGGCTCGGTACCAGGAATTGTGAGGTACCGTTTTAGGTCAGGCCTCACATCCGGCCTGATGACCGTGTTGTCTATGGCATGGAGCATATCTTAGAGATTTTAAGTCTTTTTTTGCGCTTCACAATTTCTTAACAAAGTAATACTTTTCAAACGAAACTTTTCGATTGTTTGGTTGTTTGGTTCGTGGAATGTTTCACAATGCCTTGGGTATTATCTTATTTACTATTTAATTTAACAATTAAACATATTGTATTAAATGGATATAAATATCACAAAGTCTTCTATCCCTCTGTTAAATGAACACTCCCATTATTGTGTATCAGAAAGCTTTTAAAAACTTTAATAGAGGCCTGTAAAATTTTAATAAATCTTAATAGAGGCTATTGTGGCCCTATACGCACTGCTGAGTTTTGTAAAAATTCAACTTCTAATTTGTAAAATAATTTGTAATATATGTAGTTGGCATACATTTTTTAAAATTTTAAATAATCGATGTTTCTTTTTTGTTTAGTTAATTTATAATATCAACCCTAGGAGAGAGAGGTAAAATTAACTTCACTCGATCTAAGAATACTATTATTCTTAATTATACTTTTGGTCGAAAAGTTTTATATATTTGCAATTTGAATGTAGTTGTCTTTCGTAGTGGTTAATTTGTAATAGCCAACAGTTCGAAATTTTAAAATATAACACAGTTTTGCATATTGGTGCATATCATATATTTGAAATTGATGATTATTTTTTATGCTGCCTGCTGTCGTGCCTTGTTTAACAATGGAAGCTAGTGTAAAATGGACAGAACTATGAGGCACATTCACATTAATAAAGACTAGATTTGAAAAGTTGAAAGCTGGATTTATTTTTTAAAATTACACTGGTCTATACTGAAAAATATGTTTTTGATAATGCATCAGTTTCTGACTTAATTTGAGATGCTGATCACGAATATAATGTTAGTTTTTATGTATCTCATCAATATTCATAGATATAACTTATACATATTGCCACGTGGAAAATTAGGGAGGACAAAAACTTCAGGAGGAAACAAAATTTATTTCAGGGAAGGACTAAACTATGAAAGGTAAACAAAAGATAAGCCACGAGGGGAATTTACAGAGTAGCAAAATATAAATATGAAAATGACCACTCTGTTAATAGAAATAATAAACATGAATAAATACTTGGTTACATAGCTTCTTCCCTATGGGAGCTGTGACCCACAGCTAGCAATTATTGTAGATACTGACATGGATCTGACGTGCTTCTGCCAAGGATTCCATCGAAGTCTTGGAACTTTTCTTGCGGCGTGAAGAGCGGCTTTGTCGTCGTATCGTCTATAGGGACATCGTCATCTTCGAGAGAAATCTTGGCTTTAGCGCGGCGGTGGAATCCTGGAGTCAGTCTCCGAAAATGTAGATCACAGCACCCATGGCTTCAAGGTCTTCTCGGCGATCTTCAGTTTGTCTACCCTAACTTACCCAGCATCTCCACCAAAATGCCACGTGGAAAATTAGGGAAGACAAAAACTTCAGGAGGAAACAAAATTTATTTCAGGGAAGGACAAAACTATGAAAGGTAAACAAAAGATAAGCCACGAGGGGAATTTAAAGAGTAGCAAAATATAAATATGAAAATGATCACTCTGTTAATAAAAAAATAAAAATAAATAAATACTTGGTTACAATATTTAGGCCACAATGTGGTACATCAGTCCATATAAGCGGTACGAAAAACACATTGAACGCAAATAAAAACTGAGAAGGTCATACCAAAAGGTACTTTATTTACTGTAGTATGAGAAAACCGAATCTATACAAAAAAAAATGTAAAATACTATAGTCAATACTTCCTGAATTTCAACCTTTTTAATTTTCTCTTATAAGTGTATTCCGGCAGGTCGCGGAACAGATTCCAGCAGTAATCTGTCATCATGTGGAAGTCCCAGACACCTTGGTATCTACTAATAATTATTATTATTAGTAAAGTATATTATACGTACATTTGATTTGTATAGACAACAAAAAAATCACCATCGTCCAAAAGCAAAATAAAAAAATCCCAACAAAAACAAATATAACTCAGATTAATTTAAACTAAATGAAGATACACATATACCATGAAATTAATTTCTATAACGAATGAAGACATAAAGACGCGAATGTTTATTTTCACAAATAAATCAAATTTCTACTGTCTTTACTGCGATGAAAAAAATATTGGGAGGACTTGGCTCATCAGTGGTGAACCCTCCCAAATGTTTCGCCAATTTAATCTACCAGACCGCTTTTTAGAGCTCTAATACTATTTTGGATATATCATTCTGCTTTTATATTCTACACTGAAGGGTGGAACCCCAGAAATGGTATTTTAATTAAACTATGGACATAAGCCTTTAGGTCAGTAGAATTACATTAGTAAGTAAAGTAGAAGTTTGATTTATTTGTGAAAAGAAACATTCGCGTCCTAATGTCTTCATTTGGTATATACCGTATATATGGTGTATAGATAGCGCGCTATTGCTTTGTATTAATTAATTTCTTTATATTGATATCTACAGAAATGATAACATATTAGAAGGGATATCAATGAATAGATGGATAGAAATTGGTCCTTATTAACGTTGATGTGTCTCACGGAGATATTCGTGGTTAAAAGAAATACGTTCATGTTTGTTTTTAATCTAAATCCCTACAAGGTTATTCGTTGTTAATAGGTACACTTATAGATATATTTTTGGACTCATTGGCTTGACGGTCGCCGATATGGTATATCGAGCTCAAGACAGAGGTGGCTGGCGTCGTGTTTGGGATATACAAGCACGTGCAGTGGACTACTACGTTCGATTGCGAATAAAAGGATTGTAATATATAAGTATTTTTATTCACTTTAACGTCGAAATGGCCTATTTGTTGTTAAAAGTTATTCACACACATATGGATATTCCCTTTAACGCCTAACGGAATTTTAGTGCTAATAAATATCACTTTATGAATCTTCTTGGCACGTCTGTGGACGATCTTCAGGTGCCTCATCCTGCCAGTGCCAGTTTGTCAAATTATATGGACAAACATTTGCACTTCTATCTTATCTCTGTTTTTAGTGGGAACATTTTTGCTTTCGTTTGTTAGTGAACCAATTTCTCCCGCCTTCTCATTGAACGAATGTGGCCATGTTTGTATAAAAAAGGGTATTATGAGAGGAAGAGTGGTGGATTATTGTGTGGAGACGCTTAAAGTTATCTTTGCGTGCTTTATCCTTGTCTGGTGATCTCCTCGCATACCTGTGTGACCCCGGTCCGATCCCTATCAACGCTACAATAGGTATATGGTACTGTTTTGTTTCTATATAGCAAATCGTGAGATTTATTTTGCTCCCTTTTTATTGTTGTTGTTGTATTCTTGAGTGCACGCTTTTATGTGTGTTAGTTACTATTACTTTAGTATTTTGCACATTGTGTGATAACGTTTGTCAAGTTGTCCTCCTCCTCTTTGCCTTAATGCTCCAGTTGTAACTCCTCATTCTCTTGGAGGGGTAACCGCAACTGGCACAGGTTCTGGATATGGTAACTGCTTTTACCACATCGCCGACACAAAGTATGTCTTATTCTTCATCTTACCAAAACTGGACATTCCTTCAGTCATTGCTAAAGATGGGCCCTAATAAAATTCCCTTTATTTTATTATTAAAGCCGCTTTATGAATCTACATTTACTCTAAGTCCAAACAGGTCTATATGTTGTTGATAGATGGCGCCTATGGTGTGTAATGACTTTGACGCCTAAGGGACCTATGTGTTAATACATGACGTCCTATGTGTCCTCATTCACCTTGTATGATTATAAAGACCCTAGGCTATAATATCTACCCTGCACCATAAAAACACAATTACAAAATACTTTACTATCTGGTTTAATGAGGTGTTTCAGAGTTTTAGTGTATTCAAAAAAAATATGTTTAAATTATTTCTCAAGACTATGTTTTATTTATCTATTCATTTGGAATATTTCATGTGCATCCTCCTAACTTTTTTTTATATTGGGTATATAGCACAAGCTGAATATTTTTCTTCTATGCTCTAGACTTTTTTTAAATGCAAATTTGTAACCTTAAGCCTGAACTATTTAGGATTTTGCATAAATGAAATGGGAATTCAACCGACAACAGAAAAGATAAAGGCTATTAAGGAGATGCCAGCTCCTCGAAATAAGAAAGAATTACAATCATTTCTAGAATTGGTAAACTTTTATGAGAGATTTATAAAGAATAGAGCTGATTTACTTGAACCACTCCATAGATTACTTGATGATAATGCCAGCTGGAGATGGTCACACAGAGAAGCCCATGCTTTTCAAGAGATCAAGAAAACGTTGAGCTCAGATCAAGTACTGATTCACTATGACTTGCATAAACCTTTAGTGCTAACTTGTGATGCTTCACAATATATGTTAGTTTTATTTAATAAATAAGTGGGTTGATCTTACTAATACATACAACACATTTCTTGAAAATAAAGATACTTCGGCCAGAGTGAATCTTTTTATTACCTCGACGTTTCGACAAAAATCTTTTGTCCTCATCAGGAGCAAACAAACATTTAGCAAGGCGTTAAAAATACTGGCCGAAGTATCTTTATTTTCAAGAAATTTGAATGCCGGCCAGGCAGCCTCAATATTTACACATACAACACTGTTAATAATTATAAACAACTATTTCCAAGAATAAGTTTCTTGCTTTATTTATATATTTCCTCAAGATTTCGAGTATTATAAACCTCTCTACAGGAGTATATGTCATATCTTGTATAGATCAAATTGAGTTATGCTATATTTCAACGTTAATTTGATTCATTAGCACGCCATCTGTTTTAAATATTTTAAACGGGGGTCGATAGAAGGATGGTATAAACCGTTTGTTTTCGACCGCTACGACCCGGGTTCGATTCCCGCATTAGACACATTTTTTTCTGATAAAAAAAAAATACTCCAATGCCCCCCCGATTCTTGCAAAAGTCCAACCCCACCAGCGAGTGCAAGTAACCAAACGGGGCTCTGGCACATTTGTAAGTGCAAAGTCGAACTGCTTTTCACATGTGTAGACATGTGGTGCACTTACAGTAAAAGCAGTCGCCTACTTCTACCCACCATGATTATCATGGCCTGTGCCACGTGTACTAGAGATAAGTAAAAAAAGAAGAAATATAAACTATTCTCGACACCTATGATTCTTCTTTAATTAAAAAAAAAAGCAAGTATATATTTATAATTATATGTATTTTTCCACTGTCCTCAAAGCTTATGTCCATAAGTTCATTTAAAATATTATTTCAAAGAGTCTAGCTTCAGTATCAGTATAAAAGGAAAACAGCCAAATAAAATATTACAGCAGTATGTTAAATTAAACTGGCGAAACCGTTGGGAGGGTTCACCACTGATGAGTCAGTCCTTCCCATTATTTTTATCATTGCAGTAAGGGCAGTAGAAATTTTTTTTACTTCAAAAAGGATCATTCGCGTCTAAAATAGTTTATATTTCTTATATTTCGACGTATTGACGCCCCACTGCCGCCTTTTCCAAAAAAAAATATTGACATAAAATTATCTTTCATAGAAAGGGTTAAAAAATTGTTTTTTAAATTATTATTGTTATATCCCTAGTAAACGTGATACAGGCCATGATAATCATGGTAGGTAGAAGTTGACGACTGCTTTTACTGTAAGTGCACCACATGCCTAACAATTGTGAAAAGCAGTTCGACTTTTGCTCTTACAAATGTGCTTGGTTACTTGCACTCACTGGTGGGGTTGGACTTTTGCAAGAATCGGGGGAGATTGGAGCATTTTTAAAATTATTCATAGAAAAAAAGGGCCCAATGCGGGATCCGATCCCGGGTCGTAGCGGTCGAAAACCAACCGTTTAGATCACTTTTTTTCCACCGACCCCCTAAAAAAATAATAATATATATAATTTTTTTAAAATTGTAATATAACTGAATATTATAAAACGCTCTTAGATAAAACACCATAAATTCCTTGCTCTTCCAGCTACATATATATATTATACTAGGCGACTGGACCCGGCTTCGCCCGGGTATTGTTCGAGTGGGGTTTACTCATGAATCAATAGAGCCCCTAACTGTTTGTAAAACTTGTAGTAATGAATGTTCTTTAAGCACAATGGAGATAAACTGCAAATAGCAAAATTGAAAATGCTGGTAAAAAGAATCTGAAATATAAGATCAATTTCACAAACACATCTAATGAATAGAGTGCTGTTTTGGAGGAGTGGTCTAAACTGTTGATTTTTAAAAACCATGACCCGGGATCATCGAATCCAGCTTTGGGCACTTTGTTTCGAAAAAAAAAATCCCCAATGGCCCCTGACTCTTGAAAAAGTCCAAACCCTTCAGTGAGTGCAAGTAACCAAACTGGGGTTTGGTATCTAAAAAAATGAAAAAAAAATCTAATGATTAGTGTGAATTAAGGAAAATGGTCCTCTCAATCTGAAAATTTCACTTTCTCCACTTCACTCTCGGCTGTTCAAGAAGAAACAGCCAGATTAAACATTTTTAAGGGCACCTAATCCGGCACTTACATCTCTAAATAGTTAAGCAACTTTCATAAATGTAATATATCTGCAAAACTGAAATACCCGGACTTGGATGAATTTTTTATTAGGTTATTGTTGGCAGTTTTAGAAAAGTGTGGGAAAGTGGATATTTTAACAAAAGAATGCACTTTTTAAAATGGTAAATAAAAAATAGGAAAATTGCATCATTTTCTAATAGGAAAGGACAATTGTAAAAATACCAAAAATGCAAGACCAAATAAAAATGAACGAATTATGTGTGATGTTTCAGTAACAGCATTGTTACCTTACTAAGACAAAATTACTGAATGTATTCAGTAATTTTGTCTGAAGATGGTCTTTGAATTTGGTCTTGCTTCCTTGTGATTCTTATCTATATTTCAAAATATACCTCAATTTCTTTACCTAAAAATATATATTTCCAAGACCTTAAATAAAAGTAAAATGTCAAATGAGTTATTAATTAACCCTATATGTAGCAGCGTTATGGGTCAGTAACATGTAAAATAAAACCAACAATTGAAATATCTTTTTAAAAAATTAAATTTTAAACGCTAGCTTCACACAGGGTACAAATTTTGCTACCAGCTACATGCGTTCTTTTTTACTATGATGTGATTTCCACATGATGGATCTGTAGATACATTATAATCTCTCCAGAGCTTAAGGTAGCAAACAGTAATTTTATAATACATAAATATCAATGCCAAAAGCCTGAGTTATGATAGCATGTTGCAGTGTAATGTTGACATGCAGGATGGGAAAAAAGCAATATTTTTTTCAAAGACTTTAATTTGAAAAGTATTATGAAACGTTAAAAATATTCAAAAATATGGTTGTATCATATAGATATATATGAGCAGTTATATATTGTTAAGCATATAAATATAAACCCTACCTAAACAAATGACAGCAAAAAAAATTTGAACCTACCCTTAAAAAAAAGCAGTTACTGAAAATGCATAGCTGCTGCTTACAATATAAACGCTATTAGAGCATAAACATATTACATGGAACAAACATATAGTAAAATATACGTAGCAAGTTATATAGAAAAAACATACCTTTTTTTCCAATAAATATACTTTTTACAACTTCAATCAAATTTATACTTAATCTAAATATAAGAAAGGAAAAAAAAATAGAATACTGTTCTAAATCTCAATTTGTCTTAAAATAGGAATATTTCTTATGAGAATCAAATAGTAAACCTTATCTTAAAAAAAAAAAACATAGATCGTTATATTCACACTTATTAAAATTAAACGAAGCAAAAATTGCATCGTCACAAAATAATATGAATAAGCTGCGAAATAAAACCAAAACCTCAGCTACCTACGCGCGAAATTTCACAATACAGTTTTAATTAACCCAGGTTCTGGGGGCGTATAAATTTGATATAACGATCGATAAATATTATTCACAAAGAGTTTAAATATATATATAATCTTACCTTTCAAAAATATTCATCGTTTAAACAAACTAAAATTCATCGTTCAAACAAACAACGTGTAAAATTATTAACCAATCAAATTCATTTATTGTCGCGACCAGTGCGGCGCCAAGCGGTAAAAGGCTGGAACTAAGACTTTTTGGTTATACAATTTCAAAAAAAGCAGATTAACCTTTTTAGTTTTTTGAATAGCCTATATCTTAAACGAAATCTTCAGCCACCTACATGCGAAATTTCATAATGATTTATTCTGTAGATTTTGCTCAACGCGATAACAAACATCGATTTTGTATTTCATTTTTATAGATATAAAGGAAAGGACTAGCCGAATAATCCGGGCAACGCCCAGGTTTTACCCGATTAAATGTTTTTATTCAAATACTATTCGTTACAATTATAAATTGGCGCCGTGGATGTCACTCTTGTGAAACGTCCCGCTTCAAACTTTGTGTCAAAGAAGCGATATTTTTATAAAGACATGATCTGGCTTTGTGTCTTCTGCTCAAATGAATGTTTTTCTGTTAGAATTTTGTTCCTGCACACTAAAAATGAACTGGCTTCACCCGTGGTCTCAGCTTTTTGGAATTTTTCCCGATATAATTTTGTATCTGATACTCAAACATGATACAGCAATATTGTCATCATCATTTTCTGACTAAAAAAAACAACTATTTTTGCCCAGATCCTGTCAATTTTATTTTTTATTGGCTAAAAATCCGATAAATATATTTTCCAGATTTTTCTCTATGTCCTGATATTACCTCCCATCTTCACCGCTAGAGGCGCTGCTTGCGAGCGAAAAGGCAAATTTGCAACGCAATTTGCAAATAACTCGAAGAATATTCGGAATAGAGACCTGAAATTTTCACTATAAGTTTTTCCAGATTCTACTCTATATACTGTTAAAATTTCAGTCAGATTAGTTACGTATTGTGGACGTGTATAGCCGACATAGATACCCACATACACTGACTTTTATATATATAGGGATAATCTAAAATGCAAATATTTTATTTAAAAAAAAAAACATGTATTTTATTTTCATCATTTATATTATTTTATTTTTGACCATAGATTTAGAACTTTGAATATTTGTTGTAAATATATATAGTTAACCTACCTTTTTTTTTAATTCACGAATATAGGATTCATTTTATAAATTATATATTACTGTGAAAAATAATTTTATGTGTAATTTTCTTCAAAAGTAATTCAAAATAAAAATTACTTGATAAGTAAATAATTATCTTTCTTTTTTTCACGACTGCACCTTCAATTCTCTATCTTTTTCAACAACAAAACAGAATATTCATAACATATATACACACAGGGGCCCAGCATTTGAAAGATTCTCCTGGAAAAGAGCTAAACAAAGGAACAAAAAGTATAAATGATATATTGACTATCATTGGTTTCATCATTGAATCTGTCAAAACTTGGAATTCCATTATCCTGAAGAGGTATGTAATTGCAAAATTTGCGGGGAGAGAGTGGAAAAGAGATTCTCATATATTAAATATTTGAATATTTAATCGAAATTCTAATTTAAAATCTTCCATTGTAAATTGCAACTATATTATTTATTTATTTATTTATTGTTACAAAAGCACGAAGTCCAAAGGACTATTGTGCTATGCCAGTATTATTTACATATATATGATTAATTATTTACACGATGGATTAGTAGTGTTTTGTAAATTATTGTACAAATAGTTCCAAACTTAACAAAGTTCTCATAACATAGAGTATATACACAAAGAGAATTTGGTAATGTTTCAAAGTATCTACATACAATTTGATTAGTCAGAGGGCAAGTTAAAAGAAGATGCTCTGGTGATTCAACATCTAAGCGGCATTCACATGTTGGATCATTGATAACATTCAGTTTGAATAGGAAACTTAAGAAGGGTCCTTTGCCTGTTAAGAATAAAGTAGTAAATTTATCAGAAGAAATGAAATTTGGGACAGCAATTGGAAATAATTTCTTGAACAGTTCATTAGATTGAGAAAGACAAAACTTAAATTTTGGATCCAGATATAGTTTATTTAATTCTTTTTGAAGGGGTTTTTTGAGTGTTTGATCTGTGAGAGAATTTGTCATATTATACTTTGTTTGTGATAATTCAAGATAATCGGACAGTAAAGGAGTTTTCGCTAGTAAATGTGTGATGTAAGAATATTATGGACATTGTGTAAAAATGTACTCACATAAATAGCCATTGATAAAACAGAACAAACTATGCAGAGGATGTAAAGCATCACCAACCTATTTCAGGTTCTTTCGAAAATGAAGATAGTGAGACGCCCTGTATAACTTTGTTGATGTAAATAATTTGTTTCAAACAAAAATAGTTATTTGAGCAATAGTTACCCAGAAATTATTTGAAAAAGTAAAAATAAACATTAAGGTAAAAAGTTTCTTTTAAATATAAATTTGCAAGCTTTCGAACAAATATACTGCTCTTCAACGGGCTAATACTCTATGTACAATAGATTGTACATAGTATATAGAGTATTAGCCCGTTGAAGAGTAGTATATTTGCTCGAAAGCTTGCAAATTTATATTTAAAAGAAACTTTTTATCTGATATTTATTTTTATTTTTTCAGAAAATAGTTATAAACAATATGCAATTATTATTTCTCAAACATTACATTGTATCTTTAAGCTAGAAGTTGCCTGGCTGACATTTATTGTTGTTTTAAAATGAGGATATTCCGACAAAGTTTCTTTCCTCACTTTTACAGAATCAAATAAAGAACTTTTCTAGCCCACGTATCCTTATTTCTAAAGAATTAAAAAAAAATCTCTTCTAACTGATATTTTCTGATTTTTAAACAATGAAATGAAATAAATTTTCTCGCTTTGGCTGACGTATCATTGTTTTTAAATTTCAAAAATGAGATAAAATAATTTTCTGTTCGAAATTTTCTCATATTTAAACAACAAAATAAAAATCTTTCTGGTCGAAGCATCTTCATTTTCAAAGAACAATACTTTTTGTGTAGCTATTTTTTTAAATTTATTTATTATCATTTACAAAGCACGCGATATCCGTCTTGGATAATTGCATGCATACACAAGTTTGGGAGCTTTTACAGTAATTATTAATATGATTTTAGTTATTATAATAGAAATTATTAACGTATTTGTCAATTAGTTAACGATTTAATTACCCTATAATGAATATTAGTGAACATCACAGTTAAGAACAGAAATTTAGAGCTATTTACAGCATATAACTATTTACCATTTATTACAGCCCAGGCTATCTATTACTAAAAAACATTCTACAAAATCTATTAAAATTTATATACATATATCTATTATTAACTATTTGATTTAGACAATTTATATTTATTTGATTTTTGACTCTCAAGTCCTCTACAAGTTGACAGTCCGTTAGAATATGTACAGGATTTTCTTCTTCTGCACCACATGAGCATTTAGGCGAATCCGTCTTTCTGACCTTGTACAAATATGATCTAAAGACAAATATGATCTAAAGTAGCTATACAGTTGTAGAGAAGTGTGGTCTATATATTAGAATATATATCGTAACGGGAAATAACGGGCATTTATTATAATGAAGTTTTCACCTTCGTTTTCCCTTATTCTTAATCGTTATTTTATAAGTTCTTCCCCGTTGGTCTCGTTCTTCCCCGTTGGTCAAACATTTTTTTCGCTCTTGACATGAATCCTGCCAAGAAGAAAAAGAAGGCCTACAAGCCTACAATCCGCATCGTGAACGTCGCCGACCTGGAGAGGGAAGATGAGATGGTGATCTCACGCAACTGCAGCATCCTGAGCTCCATTGGCCATCCTGCCCTGAAATCCCTGCATGAGGACCTGATCCGCTACATCGCCTCGCGGACTGAAATGATCAAGGCCCTCGCTACCAATGTAGAGAACCTCACTGACACCCTCGAGTCCTTCGCAGAGTTGGACGAAATTGAGGAGGCCAACAAGCCCAAGACTGCTTGCCGCGGCACTCAAACCTGCCCTGCTCCTTCCTGCAATGAAACCAGCTCCCAGACTGACCCAATCAAGCCCGCCACTCCTGCTCCTGCTGCTCTCCCTGCCAAGAAGCCTGCCTCCACCCTGCCTGCTCCTGCTCCAACCAAAAGGAAGCAGTCTGAAGCTCCCAACCCGCCTGCAAAGAGGACAAACCTGAATGGTCCTTCAAAACCTGTGCCTTCCCACGTCTCCAAGCCTGCGGCCGCCCAAGTGATCCTTCATGGAGAAAAATCGGCGGCCCACACAGTGGTCATCTCAGATGACCCACAGGCTGACCCAAGGGAGATGCTGAAAACAGTCCGCGCTGCTCACACTCTCCCCCAAGGCGTTTGGGCCTCCCTGCGCACCAAGGGGAAGCTGGTCCTCCATTCCAGCAATCCTGACGCCATCCCTGAGGTTACAACCTCCCTGGCCAGCAAGTTGAATGGAATGAAGGTCCGCCAGCAGAAGGAGATCCTGCCACGGATCTGCCTCTTCAAAGTGGATGAGGAGACATCCAACTCCACAATTGAGGAGACCTTCCTGGAAACCGCTGCTGTTAGAAAACTTCCTGGGGACAAGGTGGTGCGCGTGGCGCACCGTTCTGCACCCAGAAACGGGACCTGCACCGCCTTCATCGAGGTGGACCTCAAGACCTTTAGAGCCCTGGGCGTTCGCGGGAGGATCGTGGTGGATGGAGTAATCCTCAACTTCGAGGAGTCCATCCGCGCCCGCGTCTGCTTCCGCTGTTGTGGCTTCGGCCACAACTCTGCCCAATGCACCAGAGCTCCTAAGTGCTTCCACTGCGGTGAAGACGGCCATGAAGGCCGAACCTGCCCATCCATTGCTGACCAGCGCACCTCCAAATGTGCCAACTGCTGCTCCCAGGGCCTTCCTGACAAGCACGAGGCGAGAGCCTCAAGCTGCCCCATCCTGAAGTCTAGGGCCCTCAAGTTCTAGGCTTCAAGGACCTTCTGCCTCCATTTCCATCTGCCACTTCTCCTGGATTCCTGGCCTATTCAACGCACCCGCCTCACTGCACCCTGGCGCTATTCCCCTGCTTGCCCAACGTTTCCACCACCCCTGCGAGACATCTCCTGCTTCCACATCCTAGGGTCCCTTGCCACCTGACATCGATTTTGGGCTCAAAAATCATAACTTTTGGTTAGTAGCCCGTAAATAATGATATTTTCTCGTTTTCCCTTTCACACACACATTCATGTATATATATATTACATTTATTACCGGGGGTCGGTGGAAGGATGATCTAAACCCTTGGTTTTCGACCGCTACGACCCGGGCTCGATTCCTGCATTGAAAACTTTTTTATTATTGAAAGAAAATTCTCCAATCGCGCCTCCATTCTTGCAAAGGTTCAACCCCACCAGCGAGTGCAAGTAATCAAACGGGGCTCTGGTATATTTGTAAGTGCAAAGTCGAACTGCTTTTCACATGTGTAGACATGTAGTGCACTTACAGTAAAAGCAATCGCCTACCTCTACCCACCGTGATTATCATGGCTTGTACCACGTGTACAAGCAAATGTAATGAATAACAAAACAAAAAAACGTTTATTACCAGAAATAAATTCTATGATAGAGAGAGAATGACATATTATCTAAGATATGATATGAAACAGGTACGTATTTATCAAAAGAAAATTTATAAATCTACAATTTACCAAAATACATAATTTCGCCATGTAAAGACAAATCACCAGGCCTAGCAGATGATGAGTGTCTTGTGACATACAATTAGCGCACCGGTGTTGCAATAGATAAGAGGGGTTTGAGAGAATTATGTGGTGTGATCTACGGGGAGGTAATGCCCAAATAATTACATTCCTCCACGGTCAACCAAAGTTCGGTGAGAGGGGGGCTGTCACGTTGACCTAGCTTTGAAGAGAATAGTTTTTTTGTTGATCAACTCTCCCCTTCACTGGCGTAGGAGGTACTGGATGAACGGCAGGCATATACTTCTTGCACTATCTCCCACAAAAATTGTTTGGCTTGATCATCTTAAGTAGCGAGCGTTGGAAGAGAAAATGTTTATTAAGATAGTTGTGTGTGTGTTCTATAGATATGTGCGCATTGAAGATAGTAAAGAATACACATTTTAAACATTTATAAAATCTTGCGGTACTCTCTGTATACGCAACAATGAATACGCCCGTTAGACGTTAAAGTGAACAAAGATCCATAGCGTGCAATCAACAACGAAAAAGAACCGTTAGGCGTTAAAGAAACCAATAATCTATAGTGTGCTAACTATAAACAACGAAAAATAACCGTTAATCGTTAAGGTAAACAAATATCCCTAACGTGCTAATTATCAACAACCTAAAGGAACCGTTAAGCGTTAAAGTGACCAAGGATCCACACATAGCATGCTAAACATCAACAATTTGTTAGGCGTTGAAGTTAACAATGATCCATATAGCGTGCTATCAACAACGAAAAATGCCCGTTAGGCATTAAAGTGACCAAGGATCCACACATATCATGCTAACTATCAACAACGAAAGGCCCTTTAGTCGTTAAAGCGACCAATAATCCATAGCAAGCTGACTATCAACATCGAAAGGTCCGTTAGACGTTAAGGCGAACAAATATCCATAGCATGCTAACTATCAACAACGTAAAAGGCCCGTTAAGCGTTAAAGCGACCAATAAGCTTTAGCATATTAACAAAAAACAACGAAAAAGAACCGTTAAGCGTTAAAGCGACCAATAAGCTATAGCATGAAAACAATAAACAACGAAAAAGAACATTTAGGCGTTAAAGCGACCAAGGAATCACACATAGCATGCACAACGAAAGGCCCATTAAACTTTAAAGTGAACAAAGATCCACACACACATAGCGTGCCCTTTGTTAATTCTAATTTAAAGAGTTGAAACATAAATGAACCAAGAAATACCCATGAACGAATTGATTTTTGTATCAATCTATAACTAGCATGATATGTAGCATCTAGAATGTTCAAGAGAAGTATTGTTTGCATAGAGCTGCAGTTCCCTTATATCTATAATTAAAATTGTTGCGTTTCTCTAAACAACATTGTCACGTGGAAAATTAGGAAAGAAAAACTTCAAGGTGACACAGCACTTTATTTAAGTCAAGAGCAAACTAAGAACGATAAACAAAAGATAATCCATGAGGGAAGTTTACAGAATAGAAAAATATAAACATAAAAAAAAATTAAACGAAAAAACATGGTGAAGGAAGACGAGTTTCTTTTATTGATGCATAGGTGCAAGCTTTCGGGTAAAAACCCTTCAAGCTTGCACCTATGCATCAATAAAAGAAACTCGTCTTCCTTCACCATGTTTTTTTCGTTTAATTTCAAATCAGGAATAATTCTTCATCTATATAAAAAAAATGATACTCTGTTAATAAAATAATAAATACTTTCATACAATATACTTATCGAACTCTTTTTTGATAATATTATACATGTAGGTCTCCATTATAAGTCATTTCAAATACATCATTAGACTCTGAAGGATTTACCGCAGGAGTCTAGAAGATAATGTAGAATGGTTGTCCGTCAAGAACTACATACATACCATGCTGTGGCCCCCCCTCATCCATCACCTCACCGGTGTAAGTACCACCGAGGCTGCCGCAGTCAATATCCCACTCAGATCACTCTCTGACTAATGGTGCAATTTGTCTTCAGCCTGTGAACCTAGGTTTTGAACTATTTCCTTTGTACAACATGATTTCATGCTCCAAATCGCGCTTTCTAAAGCTTTTTTCTTCTAAGCATTGGTTTCCCATCATTTTTTAAAAGATGGATATGATCTCCCTCATTTGATTCAAACTAAATATCATTAATAAGTCTGGGATGTCATTCAGGACATGATGAACTGTTCCTGAGAATAAATAATTAGCAAACAACACTTCCCCATCTATGTAGAAATCTTCTGTAGGTCGTCTGGTAGTTAGGTCACCACCATGTTTTGGATCTTGTACGAGAAGTTCTTGCTGAGGACAAATGTCATTGACATAATCTACCATGTTCTCTTACACCTTCCGCAAGACAAAGTACCAGACCACCTTATCTCAGTCTAAATGACCTCTAAGGCATTGTTTCTCATTTCTATGTAGAAATAAAGCTGGCCCTTATTGTAAAGATTTTAAATAGATAAATGAATATAACGGAAGGTCTAAGAGCAAAGGAAAAACTTAAAAATAAAAAATATTTTTTTTTTCCTCTTAGACTTTCCGTTATATATCTAAGAAGTTCATTAATTAGTTTGATGAATGAATTTTAGAGCGTTCTATTACATGGTCTGTAAGACATCCTCTTTTTTCTATAATAGAGGAACTTCTAAGAAGTTGGAGATACAATTTTGTTCCATTTTTCCTGAAATATTCCACAAAGAACGCCAAGCCTTACTGTATTCTCTCTTTCTTTTTGAGGAAATGCTTTTTATAAACGATTCTTTGTAAAAAATTTCCATATGTTCGACATCAGGTGATCTTTCTGATATCAAATCAGAATAGAGGCTACTAATTTCTTTTTTTCTTAGAAGATCAAGCTTGCTGATAAGGATATTCTAGCAAAAGAAGAGCTCTACATTATCAAATATTAAACGATTAGTAACTCTTAATAAACTGGTTTATACGAATAAAAATAAAACGATAAGAGGAGCTTCTTTTATAAATTTTAATGCGCAAGCTTTCGTACCAGACGTCCTTCTACAGGCATGGATAGTGGTTATACTAACGAGTATAACCTAACATTGAGCCATAATAAAGGGGACAATATTTACATAAATAGAAAAAGCCAGAATAGTTTCCATTTTAATTAAAGCAGGTTATCCTAGATCCTTTATTTATAGGCATTTCTATGATCCATCTGTCTCAAAATCCACCACTTTACACAGAGCTTCCTGTTTCCTACCATATTCTACTTCATCACTTGCAATATCCAGAATCCTCCGTCCTTTTGGCATTAAAGTATACTACAATAGTTATCCATGTTTAGCCACCATATTAAGACATCCAATCTCCAAAGCTGACAATCCTAATCTTCCCATACATTCTACAGGAGCAGTATATGTCGTCTCATGCCAAGATTGCTCATCCACATATGTGGGTGAGACAGGCAGAACGACATATATCAGACTAACCGAACACAAACGCAATATCTATAATAAAGACCCTAAATCATTAATATATCAACACACAGCACAAACAGGTCACCGGTTTAATTTAGATCAACCAAAAATCTTATACCGTAATATACACAATAAATACAATAGACTTTATTTAGAATCAATCATATCCAACCAAATCAACAGCATTAATAGAAAAATAGAAATCCCAGACATATACCAGGCTCTATACAAATAATCATACACTTTTCTGTTCCATTTTGAACACATGCAGGTGGGACCCCCTGTCTCCTGTATCTTGGTGTCTAGCCCAATTTTATTGATCGCTAAGTTGTATATATTATAATCTCTATATTTAATATTTAGATTAAACCGTAGTAAAATTATATGTCATATGTGTAAATTTTAAGTTTTCGAATTTTTAATTCTATATTTTCAATTCAAATTTTAATTGTTCTTCTCTTTTAGTTCTCCAATCTCATACATGCAAATTCTAAATCATAAATTGATTTTATTCCTTTCAGTTTTCTACAGATGTATTTATGTAAATATTGTCCCCTTTATTATGGCTCAATGTTAGGTTATACTCGTTAGTATTACCACTATCCATGCCTGTAGAAGGACGTCTGGTCCGAAAGCTTGCGCATTAAAATTTATAAAAGAAGCTCCTCTTATCGTTTCATTTTTATTCGTATTATCAAATATTTTTGTTAAAGAATATTGCGAGGTCTTGACAATAGCAAAAGAGTAAAAGGTAACGCTGCAATTTTCAGTTTGAAAGTATTACAGAAGAGTTTTCGGATAAGCCCTTCACCAGCTTGATGTAAGTTGTAGTAAAATTAATAAAAGACTTCCGCCCTTTTGCCAAAGCCATTTTAGAAGAAATCGGTGGACGAGTGGTTAAATCCCTCGATTCCCGACAACCATGAACCGGGTTCTAATCCCGCATTGGACACTTTGTTTTAATATGTAAATAACCTTCACATATTATTCATTGTTGCTAATATCATAAGCTAGGCTGCTCTTTTTGAGTGGTATCTGATAAAGTTATTTTGGAAATAGGCAAAAACAAGTTTGACTTATTTTCTCACAACTCTCTAGGTTTAAATGATTTTCTGTCAATCTTGTCTTTATATAAGGTGCTCTGATCAAAAGGACAACACTTGATAATGGTAGTAGAAAGTAACCTAAAGATAGGTAATTTCGTATAGAAAGAGACAAACATTGATTGATATGGGACTCCTTTTTTCTTGTAAGACATTTCGATAATTTTAGTTAAGACCGAATTAGGAACATAAAGTCGTGTATGACACTAATGCTGACAAGTAACTATTGAAATGTTTTCGATGAAGAATCGGCACAAAAAAAAAAAGACTTTGAAAATATTTGACATTAATCTTCATTGCATTTTCAAATTCTCAATTTTGAGTTTACCTTGAAATATGATATCTTTTTCCAAATCTAAAAAACCTTTTCAGAAATCTCAAGATAAGGAATGTACCTTTGAGCGGATTAGTTTCTTCTTTTTTGACGAATTGCCGATCGATTTTTAAAAGCTTTTTAAATACAAGGTGCCAAACTTTATCTCTTTAAAGGAAAATTTTCGTGAAGGAATCCACAATTAGTTTGTCGGTTTTCCCCGATATTTTAACTGAGTATAAGCACGAGTACTACACATTTTAAAAATACCTTCGACTTTAAATGTACACATACACTCTTTTGAATTATTCCATTGAAATAATTTTAAGGTTTTTAATTTGGTACATATAGGATCTATGTACAGTAGGTCCTTTTTGGTGTTCAAGGCATCTCAACACATTATTTATTTTAATGTTTTTAAAGATTATTAACTCTTTCTATGCCTGTTAATTATAGACGAAGAAAAAGGCTTAAATTTAATATAGAAACTCGTGTTAATTCACCTCTATTTTATCATATTGACATTACATCTGAAAATTTCGTTTAATTATCTTTATAAGAAAAAGAATTGCCCATTATAAATAATAAAATATTTGATAAACAAATAAATATATTAGATAATAAAATGGCATATATTGGATTTAATAAAAGATTTATTTGCCAATATTTCGGTTGGCTGAACGCCAAACCTTTATCAAGGCATAAATATTTTATTAAATCCAATATATGCCTTTTTATTATTTAATGAATTAAATATGGAATGCTTTATTTTCAAAAAAATAAATATATATTTTTAAAGAGTTTCTTTTTATTCCTTTTTTTTTTTTTAATAATAGAGACTCTCTTTGATAATTTCATATTTGTTTATCAAATATAATTCTTTGCATCTATATATTTCAATTATGAATAAAATATTTAGAGGAGAGTAATTTATTAAACTATAAAGTAACAAAATAGATTTTGGACTCTCTAGGTCTATAGAAGTGAATATAAGTGAATGTAGATTTTTTGAAAAATGTAAATCCTCAGTTACCATTATAAACTAATTTATATTTAAAAAAGGAGATATCTGGATCTGTGTGTGTGTTTAAGAAAAAAAAATAATTTCATACTAAACTTCCAAGAGAACCTGAGTTAATTTAACTATCAACAAATATATAATCTTAGAACGACATTTGAAAAATATCCCGCATGTGTTTCTTTTGAACGAAAAATCGAAATTTATTTTAAGGATAAATAACGATTATTTCTAACCTTAGGAATGAAATATGAAAGGATGAATTGTGAAGAGTAATGATGAACGGAAAAATAAAAGTTTCCAGGGATTTCTCCTTAAAATAAATTTCGAATTTTCGTTCAAAAGAACTACATGCGGGATAATTTTCAAATGTCGTTCGACAATTGTAAGCCGCATTATATTGTATTATAAATATATAATCTACAAGCAATATTCGCGTTAGCCCGCTTTACATTCCATTTTCAACATACAGACTAGCTACACTTTGATTATATTGTTACATAGAAAACTAGGAAAGACAAACTTCAGAATGACGCGGCAATTTATTTAAGGCAAACCCAAATTAAAACTAATAGAATAGCAGAGAGGCAATGAGAAAAAATTTACAGTGTATCAAAATACAAATATAGAAATCAAAAAATATTTTCATAGAAGAATAATCTGCTACAATATTTTAGAATATTTTTGTGTGCAATGAATTTCTTTTATTTGGTATCTAAATGGCAAGCTTTTTTATTACGCGCACTTCAATGGACGATGACGGGGTACATAGCGAGGAATCTGAAGATAAAAATAAAAGGATTGTTTAATTTATGAGGCGGGAAATGACAATTGGCAATACTGTAGAAAATATTGTTTTTTTATTTAATAGAATTCTTTCTAAATACCTTGCGATTGTAGATTAGCACGTTGAAGAGCGTGTAATCGAAAACCTCCCCATTAGATATCTAATACAAAACACTCATTGCAAATATTTTTCATTTTGTATATAGATATTGTGCAACTTCATCTTTTATAAAACCCATGATTTCATGATGGATGATTTATACCAAAAGAGAATTTCTTTGGTAATTTGCTATACATTTTACAAAATAACGAAGTTATCATTAAGAAATAAAACCATAAACCACGAAGTTTTTTTTTAACTAAATAAAACAAACTTTCTACTGTACTTACTCCAATGAAAATAGTTTTCATCACAGTAAGTATAGTATAAATTTTGTTTTATTTGGTTTTAAATTTTCTGGATAAAAATACCCACATTAGTCATTATTTGGCTAATTTCTATATTCTCTAGTCTCTCTCTCAAACTATAATGGTGATTCTTTTAAGACCTTATTCTTCGTTGAAAATAATCCATATAGGTTGAATATTTTAGATTTCTATAATGATCAAACAAAAACCCCATTTCTATTTTATCTAGAAAAATATACTCCTGCTGATGAAAATGAAGTTTAGTGGAAAGTGAGTCCCATCAACACAATTTGAAAATGTTGCAATCAAATGTTTACGACTTAACAGGTTGGTGTTGCCCTCTATTGGCCAACCCATCGATTGGATGTTTCAGGAAAGATAAGTTCAAATTAGGGCAATTCAAATAGAGCTTGAACTCATATAAATACATTGAAATCATATAAACACGCTATCAGGTAAATAGCACTTACACACTTACACAAATACCACAATAGGTACAGCAATTTAAATGGATTTTGAATATATCATAAAAGACATGATATCAGGTAAAAATTCAAAAAGTAATCCATTGTTTATATCTTCATATAATCACATATAGAACTCACCTTGTCTTCTACTGTAGAAAAATTTGCCATTTTCATATACAATTTAAGATCACCTTGTTTCTTTTCAGTTCACGTTGTTCGGAAAGTCATCTTTAAGTTAAGAATTAAGTTTTTTCTAATGATTATGTATCGAGGCTCCTCTCTGAATGCAAAGGTGAAGAAATATAGTAAGGTATTCTTGAAATAAATATTCTTTTATATAAACAATTTTATAGAAAATAACATTTTCAATCGACTCGAGTCTTCTCTCCATTATCTTAATTTTATTTCAATAATGGCAAAGAGAATTCCTATGACTTATTTTTTAGAAAAGTAAATTGTAAAATAATATTCAAACTCACAAACGCATTCCTTTTTAATGAATCTTTGAAAGTGTTTTTATTAAATGTAGCTAAACAATGCTTTTATTTGGTCTATTTTGCGCACGGCAACGCAGAAAGCAAAAATATAAATTAATGGATAAACCACAATATCAATTTTGGAAAGTTTAGCCAACCTGTATACTATGGTGTCAGAATATGGTCCTCCTCAGTGCAGGGGAAATGGAGATTCAGTAATGTTCAACGTCATAGAAAGCAAGAATCAAATATTTTACATCAAAATAGCTCTTCCACTCAAAGGACAACAGCTACAAATGTAGGTTTAAACAGCATGGGTAAACATCACACATAGCGCACTCTGTATTTTGATAATTAAATATTCAATGCTATTTATTATAATATCTACTATCTATTAACTCCGCCTTTGCCGGTCCCAAGCCCGGATGAAAAAGGAGGAGGGAGAGCAGTAACAAGCTCACTAAAAAAACCTGGATTCAGCTGGCCCGGCTGATTGTCCCCTTTAAGGGCTCCTAATCCAGGGATACAGGATGAGCAGCGCTTGTACTCCATGTTAGGAGCGGCTGCACATGGCATCTGTTCCTCATGTCAGAGGCGGCCATTTCTTTTAGAGCCAAGTCGGCCTGCCACTGAGTAGTGCTCCCAGTCTTAATGACAAAGGCAGACGCATTCTACTTCACCCAATCATGATGGTTGTCAAATCTCAACCATCAAAGTCTCAAGCTTTACAAGCTTGACACCTTAATATGATTGAGTGGAGATAAGGAAGAAGAAGAAAATATCTACAATCAGTGAACTCAATTAGTGAAAAAGAATTGGAACGTTTGGATCATCAATGATAAACCTTCACAGCTATTTCGCCTATTTAAATAAATAATTGATATAAAATTAATAAAACATCACTATATTTACTATTAGCAATTTTACCTAATACAACTATTGTATCTTCATTCTACATATTTAGTGTCTACATATATAGCAAGACTTGACCATAGAGAATGTTTACTTGTAAAATTTAAAGAGATATATCTATGCAAAGTTAGAGAAATAGTATTTGCTACATATTTGAATAAGAGTACTAATATTTGAGTACTCAAAATATATAGGTAATACTATATTTTACAACATTTAAGCATTCAAAAAATAGATATGTTAATTTCGTACATTAATGCTATTATCATACAAAAATTTTAGTACAGTAGACTCTCCTATAACGCGAGTTTTTACAACGCGATTTCGTACAGCGCGATAAAAAAATTGCGACAAATTTATTTATACAACGCGTATTTTCGTATAACGCGTTATAAAATAAAATGCGGAAATTTCCATATTGACAACTGTACAATACATTTAATTTTTATGCGCACGCGTTTTTCTTTTTTTTTTGTTTTTGAACGAAGTAGTGTTGTATACTTTGTCAATTTAATTGCACATGTGTTTCTCCTATGGATGATTTTCGCCTGAGAGATTGTGAGACGCCCGTGTCTCAAGTGTAACGCGCGGCTTGCCGCGAAAAAGGATGAGATCCTAGAAAAAGATGGTCGTTTAGCCCATCGAAATATCGGAAATAAAAATATTATTTATTGAATCCAAGATGTGCCCTTTATAAACAAATATAACAATATGGATTGCTCTATTTTCAGAGTGTTTCTGTAAGTAATTTTTTTTTAAATACGTAATGTTAAATTGAGTTTTAAAGCTTAAAATAATATTTTTAACGCATATAAGGTATTAAATTAGAATTTACATGTAAATATTTTGCAAATATAAAAAATTACGAAACTTGCTCCCCAGGCATGATGAATAAAGTTGGAAAAAAAAAAGAAAAATTGAAAAGGAGATATACTGTATCATGTAAAAATGTATTGTATAAACTGATGTATATAGGAAAAATAATTATATACTAAAACAAAACTAAATGTTATATTATTTTATATGCAAATGTATATTAAAAAAAAATTACATAGTGAATAAACTTTAATTCCTATAACGCGATTTCATACAACACGGAACACATTAATCGTGTTATAGGAGAGTCTACTGTATACAAATTATGAATTTTATTTATTAAAAGAGAACTTTAAACAAAAAAAAAATGTATCGCGTATTTATATATTGTGATAACACTTTGTCACTGTAGTTATATTAATACAAAGCAATAACGAGCCATCTTTTATATATATAACGAATAAAGACATTTAGACGCGAATGTTTCTTTCACAAATAAATCAAACTTCTACTATCCTTACTGCGATGAAAAATATATTGGGAGGGCTTGGCTCATCAGTGGTGAACCCTCCCAGCGGTTTCGCCAATTTAATCTACCAGACCGCCTCTTTAGAGCTCCAATACTGTATTGGATCATTCTGCCATTATATGCTACACTTAAGGGTGGAATCTTAGAAATGGTATTTTAGCAAACTATGGACATAAGCTTTTAGGATTAGAATTACATTTAAATATTTGCTTCGAGCAATTCTCTTCCGCAAACTACACGGACAAGTTGTTTGCGGAAGAGCATTGCTCGATGCAAATATTTAAATGTAATTCTACTGTTTTAAATGATTATATCCATAGTTTGCTAAAATACCATTTCTAAGATTCCACCATTCAAATATAAAAGCAGAATGATCCAATACAGTATTAGAGCTCTAAAGAGGCGGTCTGGTATATTAAATTGGCGAAACCGCTGGGAAGGTTCACCACTGCTGAGCCAAGCCCTCTCAATATATATATTTTTTTTAATCGCAGTAAGGACAGTAGAAGTTTGATTTATTTGTGAAAGAAACATTCGCGTATTAATGTCTTCATTCGTTGTATTGTGGTTATATATACGGCAGTACAACATATCGCCTTAAAGAAACTCTGGCTTTCATCAAGATCATATTAATCCATATTATCTTTTTTTTTAAATAGTGCAGACTGTGCACTTTGCATGTATTGACAAGATGTCAATAAAATTATTTTGTCAATTGTCAAGATTATCTCTTCCATATCAACGTAGAATGGTTAGAAGTTTTCTAGGGTAAAAGGATTAGCATTTTAATTATATATAGTTGACCATCTCTTGCGTGTCAAATTCTATCCGACCGCAGATCACGCGTGTTCTTTAAATGAAAAATCCGGAGAACACAATGGCTAAAGAAGAAGAACTAGAACATGCTATGAATTTACAAAATATCCTGTAGATTGCGTGCAATATGTGACCTATTGTTTCCTTGATGGGTGTTCTGACAGGCCTTGCAAGATATCCAACAAGAATAGGATATATGTGTGAAGATGCAATGCAGAGGTTGATCGACATCTTGAGTGCATGCTAAAGATGAATGGCAATCAACGGCACCCTATATCCTGGTACCGGTCCAGCGATGCATAATGCAGGACACCATCAGGGTACGCCCATCATGGTGCTGCAACAAGAACCATCTAAACATCCGGAGTTACGTCACTGGCTACCCAAGATCCGTCTCGCATGGCTGTTGCCACAGAGACAAGCGTACCGAAGTTTTGTAAAGGTAGAGTGATCGTCATCTATTCGTGACTCCACTGATAATATACAATGACACATGCTATCGATTCATTTCCTTAATTTTTGCAACAAGTAATATATAGGAATTCTTCACTTTTTATAATGCATTGAGCAGTTATGTCTTTCCCCTGTGAGATCATAAATGAAATGTCACCAATATTGCCGTGTCAAACTCTTTTGAATCCACACAAATATTTCATTGTTCAATCGTATTGAAAATATTTTATGAAATTCGAGCTATGTTTAAACATTCATTACTACAATTTATCATCAAAGTAGTACATTAACCTCCAGAAATGTTTTAGCTTTTTTATATACATAGTTGACCATCTTTTGCGTGTCAAACTCTATCTGACCGCAGATCACATGTGTTATAGCAATGAAAATTCAGGAGAACACAATGGCTGAAGATGAACTAGAACATGCTATGAATTAACAATATATCCAGAAGATTGCGTATATACTTAAACCATATACATGCAATTTTTAAGATGCATAAAAGTTCTGAACAACATTCTTCAGCACTTTCTGTACCGTGTGAAAACATTTCTTGTGATACAACTCTTCATGAAACTATTTAAAATGCTAATATATAAAATTCTATTTTCGGAGTATACTGAAGATAGAATTTTCTAAAGGCATGCCTTTACGTCAAATAGAAACCCGTTTGAAAGGAAGTTAAAATATTGCGTCTTTTTTGTTATTTTCTAGTTACTATACAAAGGCCCATTGTACTTTCAATTATTATAAAGAATTTAGTGCTATTTACACACCTGTTGCAACTTGTGATGTAACGTCTAGGAAATCAGAAAGGTTCTATAAATATATAATTTTAGAGACTCGTGAAAACCTTGGCTTGTACTCTGTCTTGCAATAAAAAAATAATATGAAGAAACTTTTCAATGCTATTAATTAATGTCAATTCAAGTAGTAGACTCTATGGTTCAAATTCACATAAATAGGTACCGCTCAGCAAGAGCAACCTAGTTCATGATAATTGAACAATGAATAATATGTGAAGGTTATTCACATATTAAACAAATTTTAACACGGGATTCAATCCCGGTTCATGACTGTCGGGAATCGAGGGGGTTATCCACTCGTCCACCGACTTTTGATTAGTAGACTCTATCAACCTTACTTAATGTCCGAGGATTTTAATGTAATTTTGCAAGATGGTATTTTTGCTATTGAATAACCAAATATTTTACAATTCAGTTTAATCTATATATCATTGTGGGTATACATATTTTTGTTAATTATACCTCGTAATATTAGAGACATTATAAATGATCGAAATGCTTATGAGGGTTAATTAATGTGTTTCAAATGACAATTTTAGATTTATTAAAATATAATAACGATAATGAGGACGAGGATTGGATTTATTTAAGACAAACCAAGATTTATTGATATAAATAAAGGTATGGTATTACACAACCAAATCTATTTACTCTATTAATGATTATAAACAGGTAACCATTTCGATTCAGTGATAGATGATGTATTTATGAAGTGATAATTTATCGTTTGATTAATTATTGGCTGACATTGCCCCCATTTGATTAACAGAGTCCCGATCTAATAAGTTGCTTAAAGGTCCACCTTGTATGCAGGATCATATCAATAGTAAGGTTTTATCCTGAACACACGGGGAAAGTTTCTTTCTGGTGCTTCCAGATTGATGGATACACGCAGATTTCACTTCGTATGTTACGTCAGAGTTTCCGTGTCACTTTGTACGGTTCTAAGAATCTTTTCATGAATTTTCAGAGAGGTCTCTCTTTCGTGCTGGTATGATGATCAATACGAGATCCCCGACATTATAGTCTTCTCCTTCGTATTTGGAATCGTATAGGCCTGAATGATGACGACCTGGCCATCCTGGCGTCTGCCAAGACGTGCATCTATAAGTACTTCCACGGAACTGAGGAGTGTTCAAGAAGATCTTGTCTGGAGGAGGACTCTCAAGGTGGGGAAGCTTGCTGAAGAGATTTATGCACACAAACGGCTGTATATATTTTCCTACATTTTAATCTAAATTTTTCAACTTCTTGGGTTTTCAAATTTTCCAATCGTGCTATTGGGTTGATGCAAAATAATGGCCGATTTGTAGTGACAACTATAAAAAGTAATAACTTCAGCAATAGTTACCTCTCCAACTCTTGTTGCATTCATCTGACTGCATTCCTCTGTCCTTCATTTATATTAAGTAACAGGATCTACAGTGATTACGACGTGAGTCCATGGACAAGTTTGAATGAGGTAAGCCTGTTGTGGCCTGCTTGGCCGTGTTGTAGGCGAATGTGACGTGGGGCAGGTTTATATCCCAGTCTTTTTGTTCGACGCTTACATACATTACTAGCAGCTTAGCTAATATTGGATTCAGTATCTCCGTTAGGTCATTTGTTTGGAATTTGTTGTGAACATATGTGTGTGTAAGAGCACTAATTAGTTAGTGTCATTTATAATCTTCGATTGAAATACTTGTCTGGGTTCTGATTGTATTCTCACATAAAATGCATGATTTTCTGAAAGGCTTAAAGAAGTACTCATCCCTTTGGTTCTGCTTTTGATTTTGCATGATGGGTTTTTGAAACTCCTCTAAACTTTGTAAACATCTCATGGCTTATGCAGCGAGGGATGCTCCAGCTTCTAAACCAAGTTGTCGTGATAATGCGGGCGAGAAGTCAGTCAAGTTGAAATAAGCCAAGATTCATTGATCTCAACAAAGAGATAAGTTATTACATCGTCAAATCTATAAATAATCAAGATTATAAATAGGTACAATAAGCATACAGTAGGGCCAATTCTATTAAATTATTTGTCAGTGATTATTAAGTAGTTCATTAATTGTTCACTGACAATATTCGGTCCTCCATTCTCTCTAATATAAAAGACGTGACAAACCATGTGGAACACGATGGCATCTCTTTTGAGATGGCTGACGGAGTGACTGACCCTAAGGCTGAGGTCATAGAGCGACTGTGGGTGCTTGAGTTTTTAGACGTTGAACAATTTTTTTAAGCTAAACCGACTGGGCGGATTTAATTGTGTGATTTGGAGTGGTGGTGATCTCAATCACGGTTCTTTATGATCAATGGTCGTAGCTAACTATGCGGAGCAGAATTTCTTTTAACGATAAATTTCTTTAATGACTCCAAATTCTTGTGAGAATCATACCCCACCAAACTAAGTAGCTATGTGGTAAATTGTAAATGCAAAAGTCGAACTCTTTCTACATATCAAGACGTATGGAAGTATCCAGCAGGAATATTATAGCCTGGAAGCAATATATACACTGATGGACAAAACTTAAGAAAAATATTTGATATTGCCAGTCGTCTATTTTTTTAAGGAAACAGGGGTCATTGTGTTTACACTTATTATCTCGTGTGTCCTCAATAAAGGTCACTGCATATCAAATATCTTTCAGATTTATTGTCTGAATCTCGATATACATGCTAAAAGTTTTGTCCATGAGTACAAACTTGGGAATATATAGTAACATTAAATGGTTTATTTTCAAAGCTAAAATAATATATAATGTTTGGCATGCATATATATGAATTTAACAATATTATTTATTTTAAATTTTCTCTTCACTTGTTGTGTAAGATAAAATGAGGTATGAAACATAGACTAGTAGAATATAGGGGTCAGTCAATAAATAGAGAAAATAAACAAAGACAAAAAAATGTTTCAGCTATATGACTGATGCAATAAAATATTTAAATTAATATAATATGTATAGAAAAATGGAATTAGACAATGTAGATTCCTAACCCCATTACAGTGGAACCTCGCAATAACAGCCCATTTAAAACAGCATCGTTGTTTTGACATCATAATTCTAAGGTTCCCAGATTCAACACCTTGTAGTTATAACAAAAATAAATGGTTATAACAACTTAAAATGTTGATCCCAAAAAGTGATAACGCTTTAGACGGATTCGACTGTAGAGGTTAAATACATCGAAAATCACTGGTGGAATAGGTATGTACTTGCATGTCTCAATTTAACATTTGAGAGGACTTTAATGTTTAATTAAAGGAATATATTTCATTGTGGGAATAAATATATCTGTTGTGGAGTTGAACTGCTTCCCCTGATTTACGCATTATTCGGTCTATTTTGTTTTGCACACATTGCGGGGGATATTATTTTAAATGCCATTATTAAAATTCCAGCCACAGTTATTATTTTTTGTCAATTATAACGGATATTAGTTGCACGAAGCACACATTGCCGATTCTGTTGCAACGGTTTGCGTAAGCTGGGCGTGTGGCAATGGCATCCGCATACCGTCACAACATGGAGTTGTCTAATCCCTTCTTGACATTCTATAAAACTTCATCAATGCACTACCTATATATTTACCCAAGTATGCGATCTAAGCATCTGGTAATGTGGACTTGTTTCAATCAATGTAGATAGAGAAGAGATTCTAAAAATTCTATAAAACTTCATCAATACACTACCTATATATTTACCCGAGTATACGATCTAAGCATCTGGTAATGTGGACTTGTTTCAATCAATGTAGATAGAGAAAAGATTCTAAAAATTCTATAAAACTTCATCAATGCACTACCTATATATTTACCCGAGTATACGATCTAAGCATCTGGTAATGTGGACTTGTTTCAATCAATGTAGATAGAGAAAAGATTCTAAAAATTCTATAAAACTTCATCAATGCACTACCTATATATTTACCCGAGTATACGATCTAGGCATCTGGTAATGTGGACTTGTTTCAATCAATGTAGATAGAGAAAAGATTCTAAAAATTCTATAAAACTTCATCAATGCACTACCTATATATTTACCCGAGTATACGATCTAAGCATCTGGTAATGTGGACTTGTTTCAATCAATGTAGATAGAGAAAAGATTCTAAAAATTCTATAAAACTTCATCAATGCACTACCTATATATTTACCCGAGTATACGATCTAGGCATCTGGTAATGTGGACTTGTTTCAATCAATGTAGATAGAGAAAAGATTCTAAAAATTCTATAAAACTTCATCAATGCACTACCTATATATTTACCCGAGTATACGATCTAGGCATCTGGTAATGTGGACTTGTTTCAATCAATGTAGATAGAGAAGAGAGTCTAAAAATCATATAAACTTCATCAATTCCCTACCTATATATTTACCCGAGTATACGATCTAGGCATCTGGTAATATGGACTTGTTTCAATCAATGTAGATAGAGAAGAGAGTCTAAAAATCATATAAACTTCATCAATTCCCTACCTATATATTTACCCGAGTATACGATCTAGGCATCTGGTAATATGGACTTGTTTCAATCAATGTAGATAGAAAAGAGATTCTAAAAATCATATAAACTTCATCAATTCCCTACCTATATATTTACCCGAGTATACGATCTAGGCATCTGGTAATATGGACTTGTTTCAATCAATGTAGATAGAGAAGAGATTCTAAAAATAATATAAACTTCATCAATTCCCTACCTATATATTTACCCGAGTATACGATCTAGGCATCTGGTAATATGGACTTGTTTCAATCAATGTAGATAGAGAAGAGATTCTAAAAATTCTATAAAACTCCATAAATACACTACCTATATATTTACCCGAGAAACGATCTAAGCCTCTAATATGGACTTGTTTCAATCCGTTCTTGTAGTCTATAAATCCTAGAAAACCTTTTATCAATATTGTCAAGCGGCTCAGCGGTTCCAACCACGAGGCCCCATGGGACGTCTGTCAATCATCCCTGGACACCGGGTGTGAGGGGTTCGCGGAATTTGCCCGCCGGCGGGGAGCTGACATCCCTCATTAGGATTATCTTTTAACTTGGGGTAAGTTGTACTCCCTCTCTCTTCCCCCCTATAAATATCCCTTATAATAAATTATTTATTCCCAAATTTGCCCTTGCTTTATTTATCTCCGCGACAATATTCTGTAATGTAGTTTATTTATACCAAATACGTAATTTTAAGTTTCAAGTTTTATTATATTTGCATAGATTGATGTGAATTATCACATTGCTATATAAATTTGCCCATCTTTAATTTTGTAGTAGACCGTTCGCGCGCGCGTTGTTGAAAAAGTTCGTTTCTACTTACCTCTCTTGGCGGCTTTTTTTTTAACGAGATGATAATACCTATACACAGCAACCGCTATAACATTCGGCAATATATACTTATTTCAATATATTCTATAAAAAAACTTAATCAGAGTAATCAATAGCTTTACTTGAGCATCCATCAACATGGACTTGTTTAATACTTTCTTGTAACCTAGGCATTCTGGAAAATTTCGTCATATTTATATATTGACTCAATGTTTCTTGACATCTCTCTGCTCTTCCTTGACTACCGTAACTCTCTTTAGAAAGTTATATCTTTACAGAACATCCAAATAAAATGGTAGGGAGATTGAAGATGTGAAGCTGTTAAGAGGTGGTTTACCACTAAGTAGTTAGGCCCTCTCAATATTTTTATTACATATTAGGGGAGAAATAGAACTTGGTTTTAATATATATAAAGGTTGTCTTTCCTCCCGGCAAAATAAGGGTATATATATTTTGGCCATATATGACCAGATAAACATATATTTGACAAATTGTGAAGATTTAATTTAATCCCTTGTGGATCTCATGAAATACAGTCCGCCCATGACTGACGAGGGCCATTAGCCCGAAACCATGGGTCTCTAGGTGAGCGCTTCTCAGTTTTCCAAAACTGGTGTCGTAGTTTTGTCACCGACCTGAGTCCACTAGTTTACGGAGACGGTCAATAGATGGTGTTTAGTTTTATCTTTATTTTGACGAGAGAGGCATCCTTTATTTATATAGATCACTTCCCCCTCTCGTCAAAATTGCCATCTAATATATATAGCGTTGAAATAAAGGTAATTTCTATTGTTGACTTCCATCAGTGTATATCGTTCGGAGGAGATTAAAAGAATCACCGAATGTCGTGGTCCATTTGGATGAGGAAAGCGAAGATTAAAACGCGGTTGATTCCCCACTCGCCTTTTCGGTGATACGCCAACCTATGCGCGGTGGAATCTGTGGCCACTGGACATGCGTCGGACCTGGAGGCTGTTGGGCTCTGGCTGCCTGGAGTATAGGAACTCTATCTATGCTTCTTTCCTGTGGTGAATCTGTATAAGACCGGTGGTCTTAATAAAGCTGTGTGTGTGATATATACATCGGTATATATAGAGAGGGTTATCTCTGTCACAGGTGGTAGGGATGTTGTGGCCAGAGAGGTGAAATGTCATCGCTGACGTCATACATGGTCACCAACAGCTGGTGGTGATTATCCCAGTGTTGCAGCAACCTCTGTGTCAGGTCGACTCCATACCGTCCTTGTGTAGTACGTCGGGGGATATCTGGATGACTATTTAGACAGACAGCTTCATCTTGTGTTATCAAATATTAATACAGACATGATACCATTGATATAATACTAGCATTGTTGTAAACATAAGGGATAAATTATCTTGCAAAACGTTTATTGTTATTTATATATAAGAACGTAAGCTTTCGGGTTTACACAATTCCTCCTCAGACGATTTGATGCGAACAAAAAAATGTCAGAAAGAGTTGTATAAATTCAAAGAGTATGTTCTTAAATATTAATAAAGAAACGTTTTGCATGGTAATTTAACTCTCATATATACATTATTTCGCGACATACGTTACAAGATCAACGACTAAAAATATGAACATGTCTTAAATATAGAACAAATTTATTGTGAATGACCACATTTTCAAAAAATATATCCTCTATATAATTCATAAGTCTCCAACACCATCCTGATATGGAGATGAGCCCTCGCTTACTCTTGAAGTTGTGAATAGCTTCTAAAGGTAGATGAACCAACTATTAGATCAACGATATAAGAATACGAAAAGCAAGAGGAATCCACTAAATTAGTTTTATAACGAACATCCTCAACGACTTACTATCAGACTAGGGATGTGAATCGACCGCCTTGGAAGAGTCTGATTGAGGCGATACACTAATCTAAGGACTAATTCACTTGGAATGATAAAATGCTGCATAACCAAAGTCTAAAGTGTCCTTTACTCTTACAACTATATTGATAAGGCTTAAAATTATATTAAAATACCCTGGGCTCGGCAAAAAATATTCTGTTGCTCTTGTTTCTCATCCCCTCTGATATGATTCAGATTATCTCCAACAGATTCCAGGGTTTCAGTTCTAAAATTCTAAATCGGAAATTTAAAAAGATTTGGAATTCCTAGACTAAAACACATTATATTATTATCAATTCTTTATCGCAACATGTACTGATATGCATAAGTTCATTACGTTTTGATAAGTCACTCAATAAAAGGACATAGATTGAAAAAGACGGAGAAATTTAAAAAGAGTTGCTGTCATCTACCTATCAAAAAATGAATGACTCACAAGAAGGACATGACAACATGGTGGTATTGTGGTGATGGACATAGACAATTACGTTATGTAACTTTTTTCTGTCCCTGGACGTTAAATGTGTTTACCTGTTACCCCATATCTAGAAAGTATAGAAATTGCCAATTATTCTGTAAAATGTATTCTTTGGCGATAAGGAAATTGAAATGTGAAATTTGCATCTTGTCGCATTACCTGAATGTGATTATGTTATACATTTGCATGATGTGATACATTTACACTTTGTAGAGGTAAATGGAATGGCTCCGCAAGTCTTCAAACATCCAGAAGACTAATTTATTCTATGTCTGAGGAGAGAGATATTTATAACCCAGATTACTGGAGCGCAGAGCGCCAACTACCCAAAGTCTGTGGAGAACTTATCAAGATAAGTACAAAAAATATATATAATTCATTTTAATCATTATTCATTATCATAATCCTATGATTGATAATTATCTTTGTTTTAAATTATAAAAAATAAACATTGCTTTCAATTTATATATCGTCTATTTACCAAAATAAAATTGGGTACCCATTTAGGTTATGAGAATATACGAAAGAATAATTTTTAAAAGCTTTCTCTTAAGCACAATGGCCACATTGGAAGGTATAATGGTCATTTACTAAACTTTTCAGACATAGAAAGCAAGAAATAACACTCACGTGCCAAGGACTAAATCTGTTTTAGTGGAATTTAAAACTGGATTACCCACAATTTCAACCGTTCTAATATGATTAAAGACGAAGATGGTCGCGGCCTTTCAGAAACTTAAAAAA
>CP092867.1:54186280-54294049 GCA_030710605.1 Cordylochernes scorpioides
CGCAAAAATTGATTGTCAGCGTGAAATAATCAAATATGACTTGACAGAAAATCGTGACGTAATCAAATATCAACAGAAGAAAAATAAAAGTGCAAAGGATGCCATTATACCAGAACTTTCTATTAAATTGATTAATGCATTTGTAGAAGCAAAGGATGGCGAATACATCATCGAGGAGAACCATAAAATGTTTCAAACAAATGGACTTCGACTAGCGAGAAGCTTAATAAATGTTGTGAATAAGGAAACATATATCTGGATAACAAACCAAAATATTAAAAAACCAAACATTGTGCTTTGGAAGCCAGCCAGCCGAAGTGAATCTTATGGAAGAAAGTGAACAAAAGAGCATGAAGAACCCCAATTTCAGATAAACGAAAATTTAGCATATACGGAAAAGGAGCAATTGAAACAAGTTTTGGAAAGGTACGAGGATTTGTTTTCGTCGGGATTAGGAAGATCCAACTTAGCGAAACATCGGATCGATACAGAAGGCGCCGAAAACCGATCAAACACAAGCCGTATAGGGTGAGCGCGAAAGAGCGAGAAATCATAAAAGAACAAATTGATGAAATGCTCAGAGACGCATAATTAGACCATCCTCGAGTCCATGGTCCTTCCCTGTAATCTTGGTCAAGAAGCGAGATGGTAAGTACAGATTTTGCGTTGACTACAGAAAATTGAATGATGTAACAGTGAAGGATGTTTACCCCAATTCCCAGAATTGATGAAAAATTGGATACATTTCAAGGATCCAAATACTTTTCAGCAATTGACCTTAAATCAGGATATTGGCAAGTAGAGGTTGAGGAGAAAGATAAAGAAAAGACAGCCTTCACTACAGCACATGGCCTATATGAGTTCAACGTAATGCCCTTTGGTCTATGCAATGCCCCTGCTACATTTGAGAGGAACATGGAAAATATGCTTGGTAATCTTAGATGGCAAATTTGCTTATGTTATCTAGATGACGTAATCATTTATAGCTCGGATTTTTCAACACATCTCAAAAGAATAGAAGCTGTTTTAAAATGTTTTCGCGAGGCTAATTTAAAATTGAACAACAAAAAATGCCAATTTGCTTTCGAAGAACTGGAGATTCTTGGCCATATAACTAATCAACATGGTATAAAACCAGCGGAGCATAATATCAAGGCTATTAGAGATTTTCCTCGGCCCAAAAAGATAAAAGAAGTTCAATCATTTTTAGGAATGTGCTCATATTATAGAAAATTTATCAAAGGTTTTTCAAAAAATTGCCGATCCATTAACCAGTCTTATAAAAAAGAATGTACCTTTTACCTGGACAGAAAATCAAGAAAAAGCATTTCAAACCCTTAAAGTAGCATTGATAAATCCTCCAATCTTAGGGCACTTTGACCGAATGCAATTACTTACATTCATACTGACGCATCTAACATCGGCCTGGGTGCAACATTAGTCCAAAAGTTCGGCGATAAAGAAAAAGTTATCTCATATTTAAGTCGAACACTGAGCAAACCTGAGCAAAATTATTCGACTACCGAAAAAGAATGTCTAGCTGTTGTGTGGTCAATGTCCAAGTTACGACCCTACCTATATGGAAGGCACTTCAAAATCGTAACTGATCATCACGCACTATGCTGCTTAAGAATCTGAAAGATCCGACCGGCCGATTAGCACGATGGGCACTGAAGATTCAGGAATATAATTTCGAAATCATACATAAATCGGGTAAAAAACATCTGGACGCTGATGGTCTATCTAGAGGACCCTTACCTGAAAACGAATGGGACGAAGATTATGAAAGACTATTTCTGAATCAAATAATAGACGAAAAGGATGATTTTATTGAGAATATTAAGGAGAACCTTAGTGGAAACAAGCGTTCAATTACACAGAACTTCAAGAAGAAAATGGGTGTCTCTACAAGAAAAATCCAAATCCTGAAGGTAGGGCATGGTTGCTGGTAGTGCCAAAGAAGAGAAGGAAGGAAGTCATGAATGAATACCACAACCATATGCTGAATGGCCATCTGGGCGTCGCCAGAACCACTTACCGATTGAAGAATAAATACTATTGGCCTTCCATGTTAAAAGATGTTTCAGAATTTGTAAAGACGTGCCATCTTTGCCAAAGTCGGAAAGGTTCAAATCACTTGCCTTCTGGACTTCTACAACCTATTCCCCCAGCTAACTACCCTTTTGAAAGAATCGGAATTGACTTTGTTGGCCCCTTGCCATCAACGAAAAGAAGAAGGAAGTGGATAATTGTGTTGACTGATTATTATACCAAGTATGCTGAAACAAAGGCAGTATCAGAAGCAACCGTGAAAGAAGTCTCTACATTTTTAATCGAACATATTATTTTACGTCACGGGGCCCCAAGATTTCTTATCAGCGATAGAGGTTCACAATTCACTAGCAATTTGATGAAGGAGGTAATGAAAATGTGCAAAGTGAAACACTGCTTCACAACGAGCTACCACCCCCAGACTAACGGACTAACGGAACGGCTAAATAGAACTTTAATCAATATGATCAGCATGTATGTGAACACAGACCAAAAGAACTGGGATGAAATCCTCCCTTTTATCACCCACGCGTATAATACCACGATTCAAGAAACCACAGGCTACTCTCCATTTTTCCTGTTGTTTGGAAGGGAACCCATGTCCCTCTTAGACGACGAGAATATCCCAACGGACAGTAACATGGACGATTACGACGAATATATAGAAAACTACTTAGATAAAATAGCAAGGACGAGACAGGTAGTCATTAACAACACAGAGAAGACTCAGGAAAGAATGAAAAGAAACTATGACAAAAAACACAATGAGAAAATCTATGAACCAGGACATTTAGTGGCAGTTTGAACACCAGTCAGGAAAATCGGAAAATGCGAAAAACTATTGAGAAAATATTTTGGCCCATATCGAATATTAAAGAAGCTGTCTAACGTAAATTACTTAATTGAGCCGAAAGATAATCCTGGCCAAGACCCATTGATTGTCCATGTCTCAAGACTCAAACCCTATTTTGAGAGAATTGATGAGGTAACTCACGAGGACGTGACGACCTCTGGAGAGGGGGAAGTGTTACATCATGATTAATGGCGTATTTATTATATTATTTTTATATATTTGAAATTTAAATTATATATTTATTTATTTTTATATTCTATGATATTTATTTAAAACAGATTATTTTTTAGATTATCATCATTTGTATTTAGGTACACTGTGACTTCACTGCTCTCTTTGATGTGAGAAAATAAATAAATTATTCTGGTGGCTACATAAAGTAGACTTATCTCATTATTCCCTTTTATAAATTTGTAGGATGGTTGAAACACGCTCTGGTAAGATGCAAGACCCAGAACAGGAGAGAATCAAGGCTGAAGAGTCTGCCAAGCCGCAACCTGGTGCAACAATATCCATCAAGAAAAGTGAAATAAAAGGTTCCAAGTAGCTCCCACTGCCTATCTACCCAGTGCTCTGGCACAACCTCCCCGCAGCCCATTAAGATAAACCCAGTTTTTGTAAACTCCTCCTTTTCTGAAAAACTTGCCGATAGTTTTTTTAAATCAATTTACCCCCGCGTTAATTAGATTTTACCTCCCACTGATCCCACCGTTTTGTGATAGCATCGTCTTCGGAACTTGGTAGCCCAAACAAAGCCCTCCTTCAACGTTCCTTCATAATAGGTAAGATGATTAGAAAGAGAGAGAAGAGGAGAAAGATTTTTGAATGGTATGGAATCTCTCAAAAATAGTATCTAAGCAAACTATGGACATAATATTAAATTTAATTGCCATCTATCGTTAAAATTTTACACAAATAAATTAACTGGCAATGCGTTTCTTTTAAATATCATCAAATATTATCTCTACAGACCTTACTGCAATGATATGAGTTATTGAATGAGAGGGCTTGGCTCATCAGTAGTGAACCCTCTCAGCGGTTTCGCCAAATTAATCTCTAGACCGCTCTACTATTGTATTGGACATAATATTTTAGGACAGTAGAATTACATATAAATATTTGCATCGAGAAATGCTTTTCCGCAAACAATAGAGACAAGGACAGTTAGGTATGAATTAATATAAGGCAATAACGCGCCATCTATATATAGAATATAAAAACATTCGCGTCTTAATATCTGCTCTATATAGTTATGTTTATTGCCATAACCTTCTAATCGGTGTTAGTTTGCTAAGGAGTATGTCTTTTGTTTTATTTATATATCTAAAGGAATATAAAAATAATAAAAAGTTGCTTATGTTTGATAGCTTTCTTATTATATTTTAATAGTTTGCATTATTCAATCTTTTGTATAACGAAGTTTGACAATTTTACCGCAAATGTTTCTTTTGAACGAATAATCGAAATTTATTTTAAGGAGAAATAACGACTATTTTCCATCCCTGGACACATTATTTTTCCGTTCATCATTACTCTTCACAATTCATCCTCTTTCATACTTCATTCCTAAGGATAGAAATAGTCGTTATTTCTCCTTAAAATAAATTTCGATTTTTCGTTCAAAAGAAACATTTGCGGTAAAATTGTCAAACTTCGTTATGCAATCATAAGCCGCATTATATTGTATTATAAATTCAATCTTTAATTGAAAAAGGTATGAAAGTGGTTTATCCCGAGGTAGGGCTAGAAAGAAAGTGTCTCCATGTCAGGATAGATAGTTTTATACAAGCTTGTTGAAGTTATTATCCACATCAGGAAAACGATCTTGTGAATTAACTGGAAGAAACCGTTTGAAATGTTCTCTGAGAGATCAAAGCCCCCTCTCTCCCGGTAATTTCTACATTCCTTACAGTAATATAAGGTTTCCTCTTATTTAAACATCCCCTACTGTCTCTTACTATAATGGGGAAATATTTAGGAGGGCCTGGCTCATCAGTATTGACACTTCCCATTATTTATATATATATTTCTTTAGGACAGAATAATAAAGCCTCCGAGGTTGTGTTTCTTTTTTAAAACGTTTAATAATGCTCAAGCTTTCGGGTATGGTGGCCCTTCTACAGGAGCAACGCAAATGGTAGTGAATCGTCAGCAGCTGTTATATATTTACCTATTATGTTTACATATTTACAAAAAATTTTTATAAGAGAACTATTAATTTATTGATATACTAGTAGAATGCCCGTCCAAGGACGGGATCGGCTAGAGCAGGTGGATTGAGAGGTTTGAATCGGTTCAAGTTCGACTTTTCCTTTGGAACAGCATTTATGAAAAGTTTTACTGTATGTCGTTTGTTCCAATTCGAAATACTTTGCTCTACATTTTGGGAAAACTTGATCAAGTTGGCCACAAAAGTGCAGGGGAATTTGATCTTCCTCGAAACATGTCCCTGTTGGCAAAGGTAGATTATCTCCCTGTCGAATTCTTTGCATCCTCAGCCTACTGTTTTCCCTTTGAAGGGCTCTTTGATTTTCGCTCATATTCATTCGGTATTGCCGTTGTTGTTCATTATGCCGTTCTCTTACGGGTGAATTTAAACGTCTTTGTCGCTGCTGTTCAATACGACGTTGCTTTGCTTCGATGGCCTCAACAATAGAAAGGGCTCTTTTAGGAGACATTGTTTATAAAAATAAAATAATCAAGCTAAATTAAAAAATAAAATTATTTAAAAAATATTATCTATATAGATAATACCGTAACAGAGTTTTCCATTGTAAAGTCCTGAGCTATCTCCTCCGAAGATTCTGAACTACACATAACGATCTATATACCAAAATTTTCGTTATTTTTTTCTTCGTATGATAGGCCTGTTTTTATTTTCCTAATGTTAACAGTTATTTTTATTTTTTAATTTAATCTATTTTACAATCGTAGATTTATTGCATTTATCATCATCAATTCCTTTGTTTTGAATTGCGTACTTTTATAGAGCGAAATAAAGAAATACATAATTGATTAGATACAAAAGTGTGAACCAGAAAGTCGATTTTTAAAAATGTTATTATTTAATATAAACTTATTTTAATTTAATTTTGAAATGAAAAGGTAGTGTAAAAGTGTATATGAGGTTAGATTCAAATAGGTTAAATTATGTTAGTTTAATCGCTAAATAAGGTTAGTTTTAGATAAGTTGAATTAGGTTAGTTTCAGATAATTAAAAAAATAATGTTCGTTTTTAGAAAAATAATTCGAAATAGTAAGTATATATATATTAATATAAAAGATCGAAATGTAAAAATCACTACGTCCAAAATCTTCGCTTTAACTCGTGTAAAACGGCTCGAAGGTACGGCGGTGTCAACGTACAGCGCCGCCTACCAAAGTTAACCTTTTCTGGTAACTCACCAGGTTATATTATTTTTCGAATTATAGATTGAATTATTACTTTTATTCTATCTTTTATAAGTGTTTGTTATAGTTTTTCATTTGAATTTAGCACAATTTTTGTATCTGGTTATCTTTTTTGGCATCTTTTCATCTCTTTGGCATCTTTTTTTTTCTCATTAATAAGACCTAATCCAAATAATTTTATAGTGTGTGCCGTTTTTTTTTTATTAAATTATTTGGATTAGGTCTTATTTTCTTTTATTAATTTGTTATAGTTTTTCATTTGAATTTAGCTCCATTTTTGTGTCTGTCTTTTTTTTTCTTCTCATAAATAGGCTGATGCTGTATTTGTGTACTCAATTGTTGCTTTTTGTGTCTGGTTTCTTTTTGCAGTATTTTTTGGAATCCATTTTTTTTTTCATCAATTGTTTCCTCACATGCTTCGAATTTTCTTTTTATGCCTGTCCTGGCTTTCAGTTTTATAGTTTTCCTCTGCTTCGGATACCAACTTTCGCTTCATTCTAGAGAGGCTTTATGTTTCACTAAGGTTGGCTTTTGCTATGACTATAAAGAGGGCTCAAGGCCAAACCTTTGCTACAAGAGCCTGGGTTTACGCACAGACGACTTTATGTGACTTTTGCAAGTGTGCGAACTTTGGATAGCATACATGTAAAGTTGAACCCAAGTATATATAAAATGTAGTTTTTAATGAGGTCATTTAAATGAATTCATTCCTTTTATATGTAGTCTTATCTGTGATATAGTAGTATTGTTTGCAATTTTATTTGCTGATTTGTGTCTTTTTTTTTTACTCAAAATATATATTTTTAAACTCTTGAATTACAGTTTTTTATATGATAGGCTGTAGGTCAGGACAACAAAACATGGTCGAATTATCGAGAGTGTCGAATTACAGTTTTTTTATATGATAGGCTGTAGGTCAGGACAACAAAACATGGTCGAATTATCGAGAGTGTCTAATTACACTTTTTTTATATGATAGGCTGTAGGTCAGGACAACAAAACATGGTCGAATTATCTATAGTGTCAAATTAAATTTGTTATTTAATAGGCTGTAGGTAAGGACAACAAAACTTGGTCGAAATATCGAGGTTATATTTTTATATATAAAAACTATAAATGTCGTTTTAATGAGGTCATTTAAATGAATTCATTCCTTTTATATGTTGTCTTATCTGTGATATAGTAGTATTGTTTGCAATTTTATTTGCTGATTTGTGCCTTTTTTTTTCACTCAAAATATATATTTTTAAACTCTTCAACCAATACCTATAGTTTCTTTCTTGAAATTGCTTACCAAACACGAGTCAGTGTTTCCTCAGTGTTAACAGTGTGGAGTGTAAGATTGTGGAGGAGCAAAATAACTTCCTATTGAATTTTTCAATAGCCTTACTCCCAGAAGAATGCCTCCACACCAGTTATACTCTAGGTTGGTGCTATTGTTATGCTTCTGAGAAATTTTAATCTTAAGCAGGGTCTTTACAATGGTACATGTATGGTGATACAGTGCATGTGCTCTCATGTCCTTGAGGTACAAATACTGACAGGGGCCAATGTTGGACACACTGTATTGGTGTCAAAACATCTTTGGCTCCTTCAGATATCAACATTGCCTTCATTCTGAAGAGGCAAGAGTTTCCAATAGGGTTGGCTTTTCCTATGACTATAAATAAGGCTTAAGGCCAAACCTTTACTAGAGTGAGTTTCTTGCTACAAGAGCCTGCATTTATGCATGGACAGCTCTATGTGGCTTTTTCACGTGTGTGAACTTTGGATGGCATACAAGTAGAGTTGAAGCACAAATACTGACCGGGACCAATGTTGGACACACTGTATTGGTGCCAAAAATATATTTTGCTCCTTCAGATATCAGCCTTTCCTTCATTCTTTAGAGGCATCAGTTTTCACTAAAGTTGGCTTTTGCTATGACTATAAATAATATTTGGGTTCTTACTACATACGCATGGACAGCTCTATGCGGCTTTTTCACGTGTTTGAACTTTGGACAAAATACATATAAAGTTGAACCCATGTATGAATAAAAATAGAAATTAATTTTTAATGAGTCCTTTAGATTAATTCCTTTTATAAGTAGTCTCCTCTGCAATATAGTTGATAACCTCTTTTTTCTGATTTATTTTCATAAACTTTTTACTAATGTCTATAGTTTCTTACCTCAAAGGAATTTTTTTTGTATTAGTTGTTTGTTAATACACTATTATCAATTATTTAGATTTTGGACTTTTCTTTATTCACTAAATTCTCCCATTTCTCTATACATAAATTTTGTACATTTTCAGTGGCTGTCATCGCCTCTGTAATACCTTTTTACCGGTAAGGTTGTATTTAAACAACAATCGACTGTGTAAATTTGATTTTAAAACGGTCGAATTATCGGAAGTGTCGAATTATTGATAGTGTCGAATTACAGTTTGTTATATGATAGGCTATAGTTCAGGACATCAAAACATGGTCAATCTATACTTTTAAAGTCTCTGCAGGCCCTTTGGGTAAACCCTGGGCGTTGCCCGGGTCACTCGGCTAGTTCCTCAAATATTCACCGAATAAATTGCCGACGTCACGTCACACGCCACGTCACACAGAATGGACCAATCCTATTCGGCTTCAACGAACAGACGCTTTATTATATGTGATGATGTTAAGTATTGAAATATTATTAATGTTCATCCAGAATATTTACATTTTTCTAAACTTAAAGGTGAAAACTATTATATAATAATTTAACATATGAGATTTGAATTAGCTATGGAAAAGTGCTACGAAATAGGAGCTATTGCATTAAATATGGGGAAGTGTACATTTTTTTAATTGCTATTTATGAGTTCTGTATATGATTCTGGAATTTCAATGTGTCTATTGATGCTTGCGTGTTTTAATGATAAAAAAGCTTCTAAATACAGTCTTTTCTGTTTGTTGTTTATGTTGGTGTAGAAAGTTTTTGGGTTATTTAGGTTGAAGGTGTGACCTGTATTTTGTGTGTGTTGGTATAAAAGGGATTTTTTATCTTTTTTATTTATGGATCTGGTGTGCTCGTTTATCCTGTCTATTACTTGTCTGCTGGTTTCGCCTATGTACATACTATTGCATTGGTTGCATTCTATTGAGTATATTGCTTGACTGTTGTATATTGGTGAGTTATGGCTATTGTTTTTTTGTTATGGGATTTCTGACTATTGCGCCTATGTTGGGTGTGTTTTCGTAATATGTTTTTATACCGTATTTTCTAATTTCTCGGGCTATTGTTACGCTATTAGGGGAGTACGGTATGATGCAAATAGATTTATGTTTGACTATTGTTTGTATTATTGGGGTTATAAAAATGCCTTAATATGAAATTTTTTGGGTATCCGGCTGTGGTAAGATATTGAATTATATTTTTAGTTTCTATTGCTTTACTTGTGTTGTTGGAGCAATGTGTGTGTATCCGTTTTGTTAGGGTTTTTTACTGTGTTGATTTTGTGGCTTAGTGGGCAGTATGATGAATATTGTATGAAATTGGGTTGGAATGTAGGCTTGTAATATACTGTGGAAGTGTACTGCGAGTTGTTTTTAGTGATGAGGATGTCAAGGAATGGTAAGGAATTATTGTTTTATTTTTCTATAGTAAAGTTTAATTCATTATGGAGGCTATTTATTTCAGTTAATATATTATTAATTTTATCTGTTTGGCAAATGCAAAAAATGTCGTCTATATATCTTTTCCAGGTTTGTATTATATTAGGGAAACGACTGATTATTGTTAGGTCTATGTGTCTCATGACTATTTCGGCTAGTGGGGAGGATAAAGGACTTCCCATAGGGGAGCCATTGGTCTGTTTGTAGTGTTTAGAGTTAAAGGTGAATATGTTTATTTTTAAACTTAGAAACTTTAAAAAAGAAACACAACCCTGGAGGCTTTATTATTCTGTCCTAAAGATTTCACAGAGGTTATAATATCGGAATATATATTTCTACCATCATCAAAGCTTGTGCCCAATCATTTCCTTGAATACGAAGAATTTCTTCCAATAGTATGGCGGTCTGGTAGATTACAATGGGAAAGGCGTCAGTAGAGATTCCCATTGATGGGCTAAGATCCTTCTAAACACTTTACATTGTAGTAAGATAAAGTAATATTAGAGAATATTTGTCCATATAGTCACTTAATGTCGAACTCAATTTGGACGCTAACAACAACCACAAGGGAAGCTATAAAATTGTTTTAATTATAAAAAAAGAAACAAATTCGGAATTAAATTCCTTATAGTAATTACATGAAGGCGTTTATGATAGATTTATGGAATTAAATCGTAATATTTCAATATCTAAAGTTCCATTTTGATTCAGACGTGTGGTCTGAAAGATTTCTTCAATGTCAATTGTATCACCTTAAGAAACCTCCATTTTCAAACAACCATCGACAACACCAGCTTAAATTTTAAGAACTATAAAAATCTAAACTATTAAAAAACATCAAAACACTAAACAATATAAATATTAATTGACTCTATTATTAATATTTCTAATATTTCAATATAGCTATTGTACATATAGTATCAATATAGAAAAATATTCCTTGCATTGAGTATCTTAAAAATTATAGAAGTAAAAATTACATTACAACAACAGAGAAGCTTTTATTAAGACATTTCACATAGACTCGTCCTGTAGTCTATGAAAAAGGAAAAAATAACAAAAATGATAGAAAGTATCTACAAAGAAATAGGGAATCAGCTACATACACTGAGCCAAGCTCTCTCTATATTTTCTTCATCGCAGTAAGAACGGTAGAAGTTTAATTTCTGTGTGTGATAAAAGAAACATTAGTGTTTTTAATATTTTCATTTATTATAGAATTTATAGTATACATATGTATAGTCTTTGTGAAGGGTATAACAAACACTGTGTGTTTCTAGTAATATCTTCTTTTCATTTTCTAACGATATTTTTAACTACTAGATAATTGATTTTAAATAATAACATCAACGAATTATATTGTATTAACAATAATGACTTTGACAATTTGTAGTTTGATGTGAGAATTCTCCTTTAAAATTATTGGTGGCTTTATACGACATTTATTCAATATATAGAGAAGATAATAATTGTATTTCATAAATTATATATATTAGCTTTCTGTCTTCTGATTTGAGTAATTTTGGCTGTATACTGAACATGTAAAATACAACCCTCTAAATAGAATCATAATTATTTACACTCGCACACACATTGACAAAACTCAAGGAAAAGGAAAGTCTTTGACGCCGCAAATCTATTTTTTTTAAGGAGACAGAGGCAATTTAGTTCACACTTGGTTATTTCGTGTTTCTTCGATAAAGGTCAATGTGTATCAAGTATCTTTCACAGTTATTGTCTTAATCCCGATATACATGCTAAAAGGTACAAATTCTTAAGTTTTGTCCGTGAGTTTAAAGCATAGTTATAACCAAAGACAAGAAAAAGAGGTCATTTATTTCAGAATTCTATACATTATCATCATGAAGTGTTATCTTCGATTTGAAGATGGTATTTGAGCTGTCGCCCTCCTCACGGTCACCTGCCAGGTGCCCACGTTGTCATCTCAGGTTGATCTTCTTTATCTCCTGCTGTGGAATGTTTGTTTAGCAGAGCCTGAATTTCCCTTGAAAGAATTCCCTTCACAAGAATCGCAAATGTCTTTTTTATTATTAAAGAATAAATTTGACACATCCAGTTTTCTTGCTAATTGAATCGCTCACGATAATACTAAAGGACAAATATATTGTCTCCTATAGAACCCGAATTCTATATAGAACTCAATATAAATCTGCTTGAAGTGCAAATAATTTTAGGCATTTGTGTAAGAGTTTCTTTTTTGATAAATGCATCCCTAGATGTATAATGCTTGCACCTTAAACCGATTAAGGGGAATAATTTTCGAATTGTAATCTTAATCTGTGTGACACCTCCCCCTATATTTTTTAAACTGAAATTTATAAATTGTAATCCACAAGCCGTGGTATCTTCTTCAGATTCCTCGTTACTTTTAAGAAAATTAAATCTCCCCATGGAACATATAAATAAAAGATACCATATAAGAAACAATCCAATGCATCTGTCATCCAGTGCATGGTCTGAAAATTAAATTAGCGAAACCGCTGGGAAGTTTCACCGCTGATGAGCCAAGCCCTCTCATTTTAATAATCTTTATCATTGCAATAATGTCTGCACAGATAATGATTGCTAATAAATATCATAATAAACATATTGACAAAAATAGATATTGAAAATTTTATCTTTAGTGCACAGAGGGTACAGGTCAAGATAATACCGATGGGAAGAAGTTTGTGACAGCTGATATTGCAAGTACACCAAAAATCTGCTCATGCTGAGATCACAACGCTTCACTAGACCTTATTTTACTTATCTCACATAAATACACAGGGTATAGGTCTAGATGATATTAACACAGAAACAGCAAATTTTACTAAACAAATCTACACGGCAATGGAATCGGCAAATATAATTAAATTTGCTAAACGACGACACCAACTTTCAAAACCTTGGTATGACAAAGATTGCTATATTATGAAAAAAACGACCAAAGTAAGTTTACAAAGGTGTAGGAACTCAAATAACATATACGACCGCCAAAAATATATTGAGGCTAGGAGGGAATATTTTAAGCTCCTGCAAAGAAAAAGAGATGAATTCAATAAGGACAAGAATGAAAGGATAAAGAACGCCAAAGATCCCAAATCCTTCTGGAATGCCATTGCATCCTTCAGAAAAAAACCAATAATTCAAGGTGAGATTGATATAAAAGAATGGTTTTTATTTTATAAAAATTTACTGAACAAAGAAAATAAAGAAGCTACTTTTACGGTAAACCAGATGATCGGTTGGAAAGATCCAGATTTAGACGCGGAAATAACCCTTGAAGAGATCCATGATGTAGTAAAAAAACTAGCGAACGGCAAAGCAGTGGGACTCGATGGTATACCAAATGAGTTGCTAAAGAATTTACCAATACCGACTTTAAATAAATTGAAAAACCTATTCAACAAAATAATGTCCACAGAAAAAATACCCGCAACTCTGGACGAACTCAATAGTACACCCTATATATAAAAGCGGTGATAAGAATAACCCAACAAATTACAGAGGGATTGCCCTCTGCAGTAATATATCTAAATTATTTACTACAATATAAGAAACAGATTAAACAACTGGATAGAAAAAAGAATGATTATTTTAGAAAACCAAGCAGGTTTCCGTAAGAACCGATCATGCACTGACCACATAATACTACTGAATTCACTCATCCAATTATCTCTGAGAAGAAAACGAGGCAAGCTATATGTCTTCTTCGTCGATTTGACTAAAGCTTTCGACACAGTCCCACATGATTTACTTTGGCAAAAATTGCATAAATGGGCATTAGCAATAAATTTGTAATGCTGATAAAAAACTTTACCAAGAAGCTAAGATCACTATCCGATGGAAAGGACAATATTCAAACAATGTGAAAATTAATTCTGGAGTGTTGCAGGGAGAATCACTTTCCCCACTTTTATTTATACTATATATGGCCGACCTAATAGAACTTTATAATAACTCAGCACTTACAGGATTTCATCTCCCTGATTTTGGCGTTTTACACCTACTTATGTATGCGGATGACATAGCCATAATTGGAGAATCGAAAATTAATCTTCAAATTAAAATCAATTTACTAAAGTCTTACCTGGATAAGAACAAATTAGTTTTAAATGAAAATAAGTCCAAAATAATAGTATTCAGAAATGGAGGAAGACCGGCAAGACCACGAAAACTGGTACTGGGGTGACACCCCACTGACTGTTGCGTCCAATATTACATATCTGGGATATCCATTCACTTCCACTATTAATAGTAAAAAGGTAGCCCTCTTTTATAAAGCCAAAGCAAATACGGCAATAAATGCAACTATTAGACTGATAAAAAAAGAAAAAATTAACTCATTAAAAGTTGCTCTGAATCTATTTGACTCAGTTATTAAATCAATACTGCTCTATGCGGCCCCTGTGTGGGCTTGGGACAATACGGATATTATAGACCAATTACAGAATACGTTTATCAAAAATTTTCTGAATCTACCAAGATATATACCAGGGTACATTGTAAAGCTGGAAACAGGCAGAATATCTTTGACTTTTACAACGATCAAATTAATTTTGAAATATTTCATTAGATTACAAAAAATGGAAGACAATAGACTACCTAAGCTATGCTGGAATAGATTGAAGGAAATTTCCTTAATGACAAAAAAACCTATAGGATTCTGTAAGAATATTATGGATATCATCAATCATTGTGGACTCACATGGCTAAACTATAGGTTAAATTATGATGACATACAGATCGAACTTCCGAATATACTAAAAATAAAAATTGAACAGCTATTGCAGCAAGATCTGGCAAAATTATCTCTTACGAAAACATACTCAAACTATAGGTTACTTTATGATTCATTTATTCCAGAAAATTACTTTTCATGCTATCTGTCTTCAGCTTTAGTGAGTTTTATTGCACAGATCAGATTAATGTCAACAATGATCAAAGAAAATCATATTTACGCAATTAAGGAAAGAAGATTTGTACTGTGGGTTATGTGGAAGTCAGATAACTGATGAAATATACCATTTTATTTGCCGAATGCGGGGATCTGGAAGGAGAGAGAAAAAAGATCCTGAAAAGTCTTCCTAGACCGCATTTGAACTCAATAAAGCTAATAAAAACTGTTTCAGATAAGAAAAGTTGGGCAATTGAACTGTTCAACTTTCAAAAAGCGGTTGGGAATAAAATTGCACTCATGGAAGAGAGAAGAACAGGGGCACAATAAAAAGTCACCCTGTTTGACATACCTTGACTGTAAATACTATATTTTCACCTGTTCTCTTATGGTTAATATTGTCTGTAACTCCACGGAGAATCCGTACAGGGCAAGATGCCCTAATAAAGCTGTTTTGTTGTTTTGTTGTTGTATAGGTCTAGATAATACTAATGAGTAGGAATTTGTGAGGGTTGATACTGTAAGTACACCACCATAGGTATACTGATATATAAACAGTTCGACCTTTGTTGATACGAGGTGCCAGAGCCATTTCTCGCATTGGTGAAGTTTTAGAGTTCTAGATTTTAGATAAAATCTGACCGTCACGCTTGGCATGGATCCCAGTTTGGTAACGGAATCATCACACGCTGCAGTGCCAGCTGACCTCGCGCCGTCACAAGCCACAGAGCTGGGCGGAAAGACTGAGCTGTAAGTGAAACAAATCCGCCTTCCTCCAGCCTGTCCTTCCTGCGGACTTCCTCGTGCCCGGCTGGTTCATTCACCGCGACCACTCAACTACTCTATGTATAAACTCCCTTTCTCTGGCGATAGAAATTGTTATTGTACTATAAACTCAAGCCGTCTCCAAGTCCGCATTATGTTCATGCATCATGTTCATCAACCTAGTAAAAATTTTTACTAGGGGTGGTGAAGAACGAGCCAAATTACAAGTTTTGACGAATTCAGACAAAAGTCAACCTGTATACTGATGGCGTGGCTCATTCTTCACCACTACTAATGTTTTACCAGGGTGATCAACATAATGCATAGTTCTGAGGCATAATTAAAGGGAGAGAAGGCTCTCTAGGTAGATGAATATAATCCTCCCGCGCAACTTTACATATATAATAAACAGTATATCAATTATACTCCAATAATTCAACAAAAAGGTGGTTCAGTAGAAAGCAACAGACTTGAACATCAGACATAATATGCTCAAAGAGGAGAAAGGAATATTTTATCATTCTTCAATAAATGGCTTCAAGGAACATTCTGCAGTTCATCAGGGCCGCTAAAGAAAAAATCCATCCTTGTAGATATCATAAGAACTGGGGCACTTTATATTTTCCTTATGGGATTAGTTACACTAAGGGATAGTAATAATAAACAACCACATGGTACCATGATCATGAAGGGGCTTATGACTGCCCCCAGGTTATTGTACAAATTCAGTCGCACCAATGAGTCCATGTCACTAAGCGAGGCTATGACATCTAAGTGTATGACGTGGAACTGATTCTAATGTGGAGACATCTGGAGAACTTAGAGGATGAGCAGTCGTAAGCCCCTTTCCTTTATGATCATGGTACCATATGTTTGTTTATTATTATTATCCCTTAGTGTGATGCACTAGCGCGCCATCTGTTATCAAAATTCGAAACTATTTTAAAGATGTAAGATACTTTTGAAATTAAGGGCAGTAGAAAGAGAGAGAGAGAGAGAAATTGTTTAATTTCAAAAAGAATCTTAGGCCTTTAAAATAGTTTCGAATTTTGATCCCTTAGTGTAGCTAATCCCAAAAGGAAAAGCTAAATGCTGCCAGTCCTTATGCTATTTACAAGAATAGATTTTCTCCTCTGCGGCCTGAAGAACTGCAGAATGTTTCCTTGAAGCCATTTATTAAAGAATGAGAAAGTATTTCTTTCTCCTCTTTAAGCATATCATGTCTGATGTTCAAATCTGTTGCTTTCTACTGAAAAACCTTTTTTGTTGAATTATTGGGAGTATAAATAAATTCGTGCGGTTTTGATAAAGATGGCGCTGCCTAGTTTATCATTCCATTGTTTTATCTGGCAACACCATTATTTCGAAGCGTCATCATAAGGCTTCCTTTTTCAGTAACCGTCATTTCTCTGAAATGTAAACAACCTAGTTTCTGTTTGCTCCTAAAATGTTAACTTTTATTCCAAATAATGTGTTTTTTTTACGGGGAGTTTTACTTCATTACTTGAATATGAAGGAAAAAAGCTGCTGAGAGTCATCGTAGTTTAGTGGAAGTTTATGGTGACCATGCTCTAGCTGAACGAACGTGGCAGAAGTGGTTTGCAAGGTTTAAAAGTGGCGGATTTTGATTTGGAAGACGAAGAAAGACCCGGAGTTCCACCAAAGTTTGATATAAAAATAGATTAGTAAGATTTCATCCCAAAATAACAATACGCTTGATGTCATTTATTCATATTTCTTGTTATCTATATACTTTTGGAGGTTATATAAAGTATATATTTTATACTATATTATAGTTTTTGTTAGTTCCCTTTAAGTTTTCATCATATTTTACCTATGATAATAATGAATATAGGCAATAAGATAAGCAATAAACTTTCAAGATACTATCAGAATATATCGGATAGCTGTGGAAAATTCTATACGCTTCAGTAGTCCCGGTTACGTACATTTATTTATCAGAATATATATGACACAAATGCTATAATATACAAGTTCATCTACGACTTATAATTTAATAAAATAAACAAGCACAACCCAGGGTTAAGTTTCTTGCACCATTTTCTAGGTTTCAAGCTAACATGGCCTTCAACAGAAACAACTAGAAATATAACTTCCAGCTAATACATACGCCGAAAATAAAAATATCTAAAATATATTTTGCATATTTAGATATTTTCATTATCGGCGTGTATAGTTTAGCTGGAAGTTATATTTCTAGGTGATTCTGTTGAAGGGCATGTTAGCTTGAAACCTAGAAAATGGTGCAAGAAACTTAACCCTGTGTGTGGATTGTGCTTGTTTATTTTATTAAATAAATACTATACGAATCAATAATCTGATAATAATATTTCCTTTTCAAATAAATCTTCAAAAATAATTTATACTGACATTGCGACGATATATAAAATTGATGAGAGAGTTCAACACTGAAGAGCCAAGCTCTAATTTCCATCTAATTTGTGATCATCACAGTAAGCCTTGTAGAAAAAGTTTGGATGATTTGTTTGAAAATATATATTCTAATATCAAAATGTATAAAAATTATATGATAGCATGCATTTTAAAACATAATAATGCAAATACTGTTATGTTAAAAGAATATTTGTATGATTTGAACACTTTTTAATTATTATTTCTAACCTTGACAAAGGTTAACCAGAACAGATATATGGTGTGTGTAAAAACAAAATTCTGTGCGAGTGCGGTAGTAGACAAATAGGATGAGAGACCGTGAGAAGACAACATAATATATTTGTATAAATACACTGCGTGACATTGAAAATGGAACACCAAGAAATAGTGGCCAGAAAATTATGCAAATTTCAGGGTAGACGCGCCTAACCGAGTTATGCAAATGATGTAAAATGCGCAGCTCTCGTGCGCACATGTAGTAAGATATAAGGGAAGGAACTTGCAGAAAGGACAGTATTCGTGTCGTTATTTCTTCAAGGAAAATCATTGTAGAATTTTTGTTCTTGTGTCAAAAGACACGTGTAATAACAGAGAATGCCAGGTCATCGTAAACGGAGGCAGTTCAAGCAGACAGACGCTTTTACGAGGGGCATGGTGATCGGACTGAAAAGGGCAGGTTGGTCCATACGTCAAATCGCAGCTGATACACACCTTGGTGCGTCCACGGTGCACCGACTGTGGAGAAGATGGTTGGAACAAGGAAATGTGGCAATTAATAGGAATGTCGGTGCAACCAGAGTGACGTCAGCACGTGTGGATCGGCGTATCCTACGAAAAGCAGTGGCGGCCCCCACAAGCCACTTGTACCGCCATCCTGCAACATGTGCAAGACACCCTAGATCATTCCATCTCGACCAGAACCATTTCCCGTCGATTGGTTGCTAATGGCTTGCACTCATGCCGTCCGCTAAGAAGACTGCCATTGACCCCACCGAATAGGCGCCAACGTTTGGAATGGTGCCGGGCTAGATCGACGTGGATGACGGAATGGCACAGGGTCGTGTTCTCAGATGAGTCGCGTTTCTGCTTGTCCAGTGATAGTCGCCGTGTACGCGTGTGGCGTCGACGTGGAGAAAGGTCCAATCCGGCAGCAATTGTGGAACGCCCCACCGTGCGACAACGTGGAATCATGGTTTGGGCGCAATCGCGTATGATTCCAGGTCACCTTTACTTCGTATTCAGGGCACTATGACAGCCCAATGATACGTTGATGATGTGCTGCGACCGGTGACACTCCCCTACCTTCAGGGGGTACCCAATGCCCTTTATCAGCAGGATAACGCCCGACCGCACACTGCTCGCATTAGCCAACAAGCTCTGCAAGATGTACAGATGCTTCCCTGGCCACCGTACTCTCCTGATCTCTCACCAATCGAGCACGTCTGGGACATCATTGGACGCCGTTTGCATGCCTTGCCACAGCCGCGTTCAGAAGACGAACTGTGGCAAATGGTTGAGAGGGAATGGAGAGCCATCCCTCAGGACGCCATCCGTACTCTGATTGACTCTCTACCTAGACGTGTTGCTGCGTGCATCGCCGTCCGCGGTGGGTCCTACTTGCTACTAAGCCGACGCCGTTCTCGCTCTGTATTATGACTATCATTTTGAAATAAAGATCACTTATTGTTCGTCCCCTGTCTCTCTCTGTCTGCCGAGTTTCATCACTTTCTGGCCACTATTTCTTGGTGTTCCATTTTCAATGTCACGCAGTGTATAAAAATCCATAATTAAATATTTATATAATAAAAAAAAACATATTTTTGAATGAAAAATGATTATTTAATTACCAATATTTCGATTAGCTGAACACCTATATACACTGAGCTTGTATATAAAAAAAAAAACTACCTTGTTGTTTCTTGACAAAGGTTGGTGTTCAGCAAATTGGAATATTGGTAATTAAATACGTTTTCAATCCCATATATGCCTTTTTCTATCTAATAGAATAGATTGTTTGAGTCAAAAGGCGATCCAATAAAAAGTTTATATATATATAAGAGTACTTGAATCTGTTTTTTTTTTTTCTTTACATATCCAGGTACGGCCTTTTTTATATAAACTAATAGAATAGATATTGGGGTGTTACAGCAGTATACTACAACATATCCAGGGAGAAAGTAAGAAGTGCTGTCATGTGTAAATGTGTTCTCCTCTATAAGCCGGATAGAAATGGTCCCTATTTATAGGAAAGAGGACGACAGATGATTCCATTGTTTTCTGGAGAGTTGAAAGTAACTTTTTCCTGTTGGTTTCTTCATTACTTCTTGTAATGACTTCGCAGATAGAAAGTTCTTTGTTTCTTTCTATGTTCTAGAATAGGCAGTAACACAAAAAGAAATTGGTCCATCTCTATAAATGTATTTTATCAAAGTTTACTGGGTAAAGGGGGTTAATAGAGTTTGGTTTTGTTTGGTTTTTTCTATTGTCTCTCTCTCTCTCTCTCTCTGAAGGAATTTTATTTATAAATATTTTTTCGATTATTATATTACACTTGAGAAAGACTAGTTATATGAAATCGAATTTAATATTTATTTGCACAAAATGGATAATAATGAAAAAAAAAAAGTTTTTCTGTAAAATTTTGAGCTCTTTGTGAGTTAAATTTTACTGATGTTTATCATTCCTTTTACATTAAAACTATATATGTTTAACTATTTATGTACTTATTACAATTTTTTTAATATAAGATATAACTCATTTTTTTCCGTTAATATTTAAAGATATTTTACATTTTTGATTGCATTTTTATAATAATTTTTTCATGCACAAATTTCTCCCACCTACTCTGTATTTTAATTGATTTCAACTGTGATATTATGACACTATGCGGCGCTGAGTTTGTGTATACAAAAATGTAATGCCTCGATAAAGGTTGGCGTTCAGCCAGCCGAAATATTGGCAAAATAAATATTTTATTAAATCCAATATATGTCTTTTATTATCTAATATTTATAGATTGATAAATGTTTTAAAAGGTATAAATAAATATTACACGACAGATACGTTTTTATTTTTATTCTAAGTATAAATTATTTAGGAAGAAAGAAAGCACAGAGAAAGAACTAAAAAACATGAATATTTAAAGTTTCTATAATATTTTGAAAGAAGGGAAGTTATTTCGGGGTAATGTGTTATTTCTCTCTCTCTAACTTGAAGAAAATGAATAAATTCTATTGAAAATTTGGTGTTACTCCTAAAATTGAACTGAATAGATTACATAGGATTAGCTTACGCTTAGCTAATATATTTAGTCATCCATAGAAATTCAAAGATTTGTGTAGTTTGACGATAAAAAACAATATAATTACTATCAGTTTTACAAATTACTTCATTTTTTAAATACACTCATGGACAAAAGGATGTTGTACCTTTTAGCATGTATATTGGGATTCAGACAATAACTCTGAAATGTATTTGATACGCAGTGACCTTTATTGAAGACACGCGAGATAACCAATTGTGAGCGAAATTGCCTATGTCTGCTTCAAAAGAAAAAATAAATAAATAAACGTCCAGCGATATTAAAGACTTTCCACTTCCTTAGTTTTATCTATGAATGTATTTGTGTGGTATTTTGACATCATTTTAAGATAAAATTATATTTCGAAAATAAAGTATATTTTTGTTTGTAAAATTAGAAATTGTGAAATATTCCTGCTAAGAATAATTCTTTTATTTTTTGATCATCCATTGTTATGTGTTCGTAATTTACATCTTTGTCTCTATGTATATGGTAACTTTTAGTTGTATATTTAGGTCAGGTCTATGTAAAGTTCAGTAGGGTAAGAGTTATATATATGTAGGTAATATCTACCACAAAAGTGTTACCATGTATAGAAAGATGTAACTCAACAACACCTACAACAATGATCAATAAATAAACAGATGATAAATCTTCGCAGAAATATTCCGCAATTTCAAATTTATTATTTTTAGCATTGTATGCAGATAAGGTTTTCTTCCATTTAGAGAATCCAATACATTTATCAAAGTCTTTTTTAAGTATCAGGAGCGTGAAGAAAAAAACCTTTTGGCTTTTAATCTCGCCCATTTTAATCGAAATAATGAAATTTCGTAGTTTTAATAAGCTTGCTTTAAATCTTCATCAGAGTTTCTACTGTTGTTTTATTCTTTTAAAGAATAGAAAGATCTTCAGTAAATAGAAGATTGTACGATTTTTTCTTCACCGTCATCTAACACAATTATTTAGGAGTTTCTCTGAGATCACAATGGTCCAACAGAGCAAGGCTGTCGTGAGACCCAGTGACCGTCTAGCGGATCTAACCTGCGGGAACCCAGGACGGACGGACAGACCCAGAAAGAAAAAAAAAAGTCGAATGGCTGCAGCCAGATCGTGCGGCTTCCACCAGATCGTGTTCTACCAGAATGTTTTTTGTGCCCCTCCGCATCATTGGTCATCGTAGGCAGCCTTGGCGTACCTTTATTGATGTCGTAACCTGGAATTTAGTTTTTACTCATTTCTACAAACACCTCCAGTGTGTCTTTTTTTTTTATATTGCCTCTTGCTGATTAAATGTTTCTGGGAAAATATGACTTCATACAAATAAATTAACTGATAGAGTGATTGATTGCTATGTTTTTTTTTTTTTTGGACAGCTGGTTGATATCGGTGTTGCATTCAAGTATCACTGATAGCAGATTGATTGCTGTAATGGAAGGTAGTTGATGAATTTTTCCATTTGTATATGTTGCACCAAGTTGAAGTTTTACAGGATCATCGACCTTGATTTCCTCCTTCTTGGTGTTATACACGTTTCCCGAACGGGTTTCCATACTTAAAGCAATAAAAATAAATTACCCTTTAAAGTTATTGTGTTTATTTATTTGTTGTATTTTCCTCGTAGTTCGTGATCCTCCGTCTCGTCTAGGTCCTCTCTCGCTCCAATAATCAATCAAGATATATGTACAATAAAGATATTACAAAAGGAATGAAACTATAAAAATGAATGATACCCTTGTTAATAAATATTAAATATCATAGAATATTTTGAATAAATATAGGGCGCATTAAAATTGACGCAACAATATTGTGTTAAACCATTTTACTCCTTTTATAGAGTGTTGAATTAAGGGGTTTTGACCATATTCTGTTTTAAGGCTATATTTAATATAATATTATATTTGTAATTATGGAACAAATTGATATCAGATGCCTGGATCATGGTGCCATGATCAACGAAAGCTGCACCCCTACACCCCATTCCACTCATGGAATTCGTGCAATCTTTACACAAGGGGATAAGAAACAACAACAACAATTGATATCAGATGGAGCCAGGAATGGCTGGCAAGGGAATGCTCTTCATATCTTGGGAAGCATCATAGGAAGTTAAGGAGGATTCAAAATTTTCACATCATCTGCTCTTCTCGCTATCAAAAGGATGTTTTAATTGTCAAATTATGTTGGGTTCTTCAGGGCTATCAGTAGTTTGTATTTTGTAAATTAGAATTGAATTTGTTGTGGAAATGTATATGTAAATTAATGTAATTCGGAAAGGAGTTATTAAGATTGAAGGCTCAGAGAGGTAAAATCGAGTGAAGCTGGCTGATAGTGAAAACCTCGGGATAAAGGTTTGGTCCATTAGGGCCAGAAGGAAAGGTTGAAAAGAGGGACAGGAGAAAGTTACTGTGGAATCATTACTATGTCTTTCTTGGAGAAAATAGTATTCTCTCTTTTTTTTTATCCAAAGTCTACATATCATTTATTTCGTCATAACCTACTCATATATAGCTATACCCAGACATTGCTCCTTCCGATTATTATCTCTTCCGATCAATGCAACATGGCCTGGCTGACCAGCACTTCTCCAATTACGATGAAGTCAAAAAATGGATTGATGAATAGATAGCGGCCAAAGAGCCGGCCTTTTTCCGCGATGGGATCCGTAAATTGCCAGAAAGATGGTAAAAGTAGTGGCTAGCGACAGACAATGCTTTAAATATTGAATGTTTAACTAAATTTTCACAATAAATTTCACAAGGTTTTGTGCCAGTCAAAGGAGAGAAAATATCTTTATTTACGGGCTACTAACCAAAAGTTATGATTTTTGAGCCCAAAATCGATGTCAGGTGGCAAGGGACCCTAGGATGTGGAAGCAGGAGATGTCTCGCAGGGGTGGTGGAAACGTTGGGCAAGCAGGGAATAGCGCCAGGGTGCAGTGAGGCGGGTGCGTTGAATAGGCCAGGAATCCAGGAGAAGTGGCAGATGGAAATGGAGGCAGAAGGTCCTTGAAGCCTAGAACTTGAGGGCCCTAGACTTCAGGATGGGGCAGCTTGAGGCTCTCGCCTCGTGCTTGTCAGGAAGGCCCTGGGAGCAGCAGTTGGCACATTTGGAGGTGCGCTGGTCAGCAATGGATGGGCAGGTTCGGCCTTCATGGCCGTCTTCACCGCAGTGGAAGCACTTAGGAGCTCTGGTGCATTGGGCAGAGTTGTGGCCGAAGCCACAACAGCGGAAGCAGACGCGGGCGCGGATGGACTCCTCGAAGTTGAGGATTACTCCATCCACCACGATCCTCCCGCGAACGCCCAGGGCTCTAAAGGTCTTGAGGTCCACCTCGATGAAGGCGGTGCAGGTCCCGTTTCTGGGTGCAGAACGGTGCGCCACGCGCACCACCTTGTCCCCAGGAAGTTTTCTAACAGCAGCGGTTTCCAGGAAGGTCTCCTCAATTGTGGAGTTGGATGTCTCCTCATCCACTTTGAAGAGGCAGATCCGTGGCAGGATCTCCTTCTGCTGGCGGACCTTCATTCCATTCAACTTGCTGGCCAGGGAGGTTGTAACCTCAGGGATGGTGTCAGGATTGCTGGAATGGAGGACCAGCTTCCCCTTGGTGCGCAGGGAGGCCCAAACGCCTTGGGGGAGAGTGTGAGCAGCGCGGACTGTTTTCAGCATCTCCCTTGGGTCAGCCTGTGGGTCATCTGAGATGACCACTGTGTGGGCCGCAGATTTTTCTCCATGAAGGATCACTTGGGCGGCCGCAGGCTTGGAGACGTGGGAAGGCACAGGTTTTGAAGGACCATTCAGGTTTGTCCTCTTTGCAGGCGGGTTGGGAGCTTCAGACTGCTTCCTTTTGGTTGGAGCAGGAGCAGGCAGGGAGGAGGCAGGCTTCTTGGCAGGGAGAGCAGCAGGAGCAGGAGTGGCGGGCTTGATTGGGTCAGTCTGGGAGCTGGTTTCATTGCAGGAAGGAGCAGGGCAGGTTTGAGTGCCGCGGCAAGCAGTCTTGGGCTTGTTGGCCTCCTCAATTTCGTCCAACTCTGCGAAGGACTCGAAGGTGTCAGTGAGGTTCTCTACATTGGTAGCGAGGGCCTTGATCATTTCAGTCCGCGAGGCGATGTAGCGGATCAGGTCCTCATGCAGGGATTTCAGGGCAGGATGGCCAATGGAGCTCAGGATGCTGCAGTTGCGTGAGATCACCATCTCATCTTCCCTCTCCAGGTCGGCGACGTTCACGATGCGGGTTGTAGGCTTGTAGGCCTTCTTTTTCTTCTTGGCAGGATTCATGTCAAGAGCGACGGCCAGTCAAAGGAAAACAACAATAGGTTTATATAGTGTAAAGCCGCGCTATCTGGCGGTTTACTCTTCACAGAGGTTTTTGTTCTAGAAAATATAATTCAAAATAAAATAATATTGTTTATATAACATATAAGTAATATGAAATATTTTTTTAAAGTTTCCAAATATATAGAATATCTCATTACACCTATATTTAATCTGAAATATTACATACAAATCACAAGGTTGATTTACGTGTTATCTCTACACTCATAGTGATTCTATAATTAAAAAGACATATATTGGATCAAAATATAATTTATTTTACAAATATTTCAGTTGGCTGAACGCGAACCTTTTTCAAGGTATTATAACATTTAATGTGGTATTAACATATTAATATGTTATAATAATTGATAAAGGTTGGCATTCAGTCAACAGAAATATTGGTAAATATATTATATTTTGATCCAATATGTCTTTTAATCAAAGATCTATTTCGATAAAATAATACCTTGAATCAATATTAAAACAAGAACATTAAGCCTACAGGGATATTATTATATTAATAAAATTAAAAGAAACTTTCCCTGGAGGCTTAATGTTCTTGTTTTTAATAAAGATCTATTTATGCATTGCTCTTTTTTCAAAAGTTATTCAATATATAAATATATCCAACAGACTTACCATTGAAGAATCATTTCTCTTGAAGAAGACAAACGTACTGGCTCTCACGTAGAAATATTAAAATAAAATTTGTATAAAAAAAGATTAAATATACAAACACCTATTTTATTGAAAGTAATTTGTATAAACTTAATCTAGATGTATTTTAATTTAACGGAAGATTTGTAAATATTTTTGTATAAAAAGATCTCCAATATATACCAAAAAAATATGAAACATTTTTTTAAAATCTTACTTTCTTTAAATGTGTGTTATTGACTGGATTGGTATGTTCAACTAGACTTCAGTGCATGTGAACTATAATAAGACCCAAATGTTTGAAAATAAGTTACAAGGGGTTGTCCCTAAAGTTCGTTAACACTTGCAAAAAATTGAAATACCAATATTATTCGCCATAATATAATTCGCCGTTATGTATTATGTCTTTGTATTATGTATAAAGTAATTGCATTATGTATTATTAAGTATTCGCCGCAATAATATTATTCGCCAAGTAATAAGAAAATGTTTTATGGAAAACACGAACTCTTTTGGGACAACCTTATATTAATGCAAGTATGAATAAAAAAATTGTCAAAGAAATATAGTGAAAATAATTTCTCTCTCTGAATATATCTATACGTAGTTATTATTAATTAAATATATACAGTTTTTTTTTTTTTTTTTTTTTAAGAATAGAGAAAGTGTGTATGTGTTTCATTCAAGCCATAGGTTTTCAAAGTTAGCATTATGAAATTCAATTTTGATCAAACAAACATTATATAGGTAAAAATATAATTTGATAATTTTATAGGAAATTTATAATAAAATTCGCATGTTCATACATTGTGTTTAAACTTGGAAAAGGCGTTGTTTCAAATAAAACTACATTCTACAAGAAGTTAAATCTATATCCATTCGATAAATAGGATATCCTAGTAACTATAATTCTTACCATTTATGTATTTACACCCATCGGGGTATAGGTGCTGAGCATATATCACTTGTCTCTTGATCTTCTCGGCCTTACGCACAAGAAATGGTATTTTAATGAGAACAGCATGAACTATAATCGGGGGGGCCCGAGTCCGACTTCCAAGTCGTTCCGCCAAGAGATCAACACCACAGAGGTCCGTACGTCCCTTGACCTCACGGACAATACAGCAGCTACATTATGCACTCATGATATGTCAAACTTATCTTACAAGAATTGACTGGCTTCCAGTTCTTGCTCACATATGTCCTCACTTCTTTTTTCTAGATTTAATTCATTTTGTCTCCTCTCTAATTGTAAATACGCTGCTGTATCACCTCATAAGCATAAATAAATATAATTGTTAACTAAATTTATATTTTATACCTATATAAGAGATATATTCTATATATAATATACTAGCGGATGTGCCCGGCTTCGCCCGGGTTTTACCCGAGTGAATGTTTGTCTAACGAACATTTGTTAAAACAATTCTCTATAAACTTATAAAACGTACTCGGCTTCGCCCGGGGTTTTACCCGAGTAAAGGTTTGTCTAGCGAACATTTGTTAAAACAATTCTCTAAAAACTTATTTAAAAAAAAATATATATATTTTGATAATTTGAAACTCGTAAATTTGAATCTCTCGATAAAGTGAACATTTTTTCCCGGTCCCTGTGTGCCGTGTCATCCTGAATTTTGTCTTTCCTAATTTTCTACATTAGAAAATCATAGTTTTATCTAGTGAACATTTTTTCCCGTGTCACATTGCCGTGTCATCCTGAGATAATCTTACTTTTGATAAATAATATTTAAGATAACAAACTTAGTGATAAGAAAACTTGTTAACATCGTCACAATGGGGGCGCTGCTTGCGAGTTAAATCTACAAATCTGCAAATAACTCTAAGGATATTCAAGATATTCATGAAATTATTTTTCAAAAACCTTCCCGGTGATATACCTAATAATATCCCAAAATTTCACGGCGATTGGATGTATGGTTTTTGATCTATAGAGTACAGACAAACAGACAGACATTCAATTTTATATATATAGATAAATACAGATCTCTCATTATTATTTTTTGCTAACTCCCTGAAAGGAAATTTTATAGCCTTTAATTTAAAAGAAGAGAATGAAGGCTTTATATTTAAAACATTGTATCACATTAAACATATGAAATTAACACAGAGCTATCTACCTGTGAAAATCTGAATTAAGCATTATTGAAAACGTTAATAATATTGTGTTTTAAAAGTAAAATCTACATAGCCACTAAATGGAAGATAAAAAATATATTGGGAGGACTTGTGTGGATCATCAGCGGTGAACCCTTCTAGTGATTTCGCCATTTTTTATTAAGCATCATTTTCATAATTAAGAAGCAAAATGTGTGTAGACTATATAAGCAAAATAGTCTATGTAATATTTGTGGTGGACTGGTATATTTTTCATCCATTCGTTTAGTGGTTGGATAAATTTGCTTTTGAAACATAACAGAATAATTAGATTCAGTCAAAAGGGCGATCCATCAATTAAGTTTATATAAAAGGTCATACCTGGATCTGTAAAAAAAAAAAAAAATTCTCCGAATATTTCGAGAGTTTACTGTGCAATAAATTGATAAAGAGGGAGCAATCTCTCGAAATATTTTGAGAATTTTTTTTTCTTTACAGATCCAAGTACGCCCTTTTATATAAAGAATAATTAGAGTTTTTTTCAATGATGATAAGTTCATATTTTCACATTAATATATGTGATATTCACCTTTGTGTTAAACAATAGTCATCTAAAGGCTATGTCAGGCACACAGCAACATTCCACTGCTATAGCTCTGAGTATAAATAGTCGTCAAACCCTCAGAACAATCCGAATCATCCTGACAAACTTTCCTTCTGACCTCTCGACCTCTTTTCAGGAAGACATTAGCTGCTAACCCTACAGAGCTCGCTCTTACCTCAACATTCACTTTCGAAGAACAGCTGAAGATAACAAAATATTTGTTGTAAGAAACAATCGTCGATTGAATATACCACGAGGAAAAAATGCGAAGGGGAAAATTTTCTTTATTACTCGATCGTTTCCCAAACTTTTACACCTTTCGGTCCTTACACCGGGGTAGTTTTACATCAGTTGAAAGACCTGAAAGATTCAAAGGCTTATTAAAAGATTTACAATCAACGAAACTCTTCGCATTCCATATTTTTTCTTGTGGTAAAAGAGATTCATTTTGATGATCTACGCCAGTTCTTGTATACTCTACACCAGTGTGATTCTTAACCGGCATCGGTCCGCGGTAACAGAAAATCCTTTAAAATACAAATAAATAAATATTGACCTCTCTTTGTACGATATTTCATACGCGGATGCCTCAATTTTCGACATTTTGTATCTATCATTTTGCGTTTTTTTTTAAACTTACGTAGTATGCCTTTATTATTCAAAACATGCTTTTTTTAAGAAAGCGCCTGTACGAGAAATTTCGTTGACAAATTTTACCGATCCGTAGGCCAAAAATGGCCTAGAAATGCTGCTTAAATGAGCAACACAATAAATAATGTCTTTGTAAAATGCTTAAAGTTGACACATGTTTGGTTAAAAATATTGTAGCAAAGTATTATTTTATTAACAGAGTATCATTTTTTATGTTTATATTTTGCTACTCTGTAAACTTCCCTCATTGCTTATCTTTTGTTTATCATTCATATAGTTTGTTCTTGCCTTAAATAAATTGCTGTGTCATCCTGAAGTTTGCCTTTCCTAATTTTACACGTGGCATTTTGGTGGAGATTCTGGATAAAATATAGAAGACAAACTGAAGATCGCCGAGAGGACCTAGAGGCCATGGGTGGTGTTATCTACATTTCAGAGACTGACTCCAGGATTCCACCGCCGTGTCAAAGCCAAGACTTCCCTCCATGAAAACGATGTCCCTATTGACGACACGACGACAAAGCCGCTCTTCACGCTACAAGAAAAAGGACGCAAAGGTACTAGGGACAAAGCTCCAAGACTTCGATGGAATCCTTGGCAGAAACACGTCAGTTCCATGTCAGTATCTATAATATTTGCATGCTGTGGGTCACAGCTCCCATAGGGAAGGAGCTATGTAGCAAAGTATTATTGTATTAACAGAGTATCATTTTTTATTTTTATATTTTTCTACTCTGTAAACTTCCCTCATAGCTTATCTTTTGTTTATCATTGATATAGTTTGTTCTTGCCTTAAATAAATTGCTGTGTAATCCTGAAATTTGTCTTTCCTAATTTTCTACGTGGCAATATCAATACACTCGTGGAGAACATATTGAATGATCACGTAATTTATTGGATTAGTATTTTTATAGAATTATCATGCAAGCTTAGCTACACGCCATGTATGCTCAGCATGCTATGGGACATACCAACGACCTGGAAAACACCAAAGAGATAGAGAGTAGCAAACATTTTCTTTTTCATTTTAGAATCTTTCTTGGAAGGCTCAAAGGTTGTAGTAAGATGAATTGTCCATTTTGCCTATGAATAAATTCTGATCTATCTCATTTATATATTCCATTATTCTTCAGAATTCACTTTGTATCGACAAGTTGTAATCGAATCACCTTTATTATCAGCCGTAGGATATGTCATCTATATTCCAATTGACGTGGGGAGGAGAAAGTGTTCAATTTGGTGAATTCTATATGACATTGAGATTTAAAGCAAAGAATGATATATCTTTTCTGATGACCCTCCAATTTCTGCTTGCAACATCACAATGGATTCACTCAAGGCAGAAAGCAATGCTACGGCGAGAGTTTGAAGAATTCCTCCATGTATTGCTACACAGGCTCGGTACCAGAATTGTGAGGTACCGTTTTAGGTCAGGCCTCACATCCGGCCTGATGACCGTGTTGTCTATGGCATGGAGCATATCTTAGAGATTTTAAGTCTTTTTTTGCGCTTCACAATTTCTTAACAAAGTAATACTTTTCAAACGAAACTTTTCGATTGTTTGGTTGTTTGGTTCGTGGAATGTTTCACAATGCCTTGGGTATTATCTTATTTACTATTTAATTTAACAATTAAACATATTGTATTAAATGGATATAAATATCACAAAGTCTTCTATCCCTCTGTTAAATGAACACTCCCATTATTGTGTATCAGAAAGCTTTTAAAAACTTTAATAGAGGCCTGTAAAATTTTAATAAATCTTAATAGAGGCTATTGTGGCCCTATACGCACTGCTGAGGTTTTGTAAAAATTCAACTTCTAATTTGTAAAATAATTTGTAATATATGTAGTTGGCATACATTTTTTTAAAATTTTAAATAATCGATGTTTCTTTTTTGTTTAGTTAATTTATAATATCAACCCTAGGAGAGAGAGGTAAAATTAACTTCACTCGATCTAAGAATACTATTATTCTTAATTATACTTTTGGTCGAAAAGTTTTATATGTTTGCAATTTGAATGTAGTTGTCTTTCGTAGTGGTTAATTTGTAATAGCCAACAGTTCGAAATTTTAAAATATAACACAGTTTTGCATATTGGTGCATATCATATATTTGAAATTGATGATTATTTTTTATGCTGCCTGCTGTCGTGCCTTGTTTAACAATGGAAGCTAGTGTAAAATGGACAGAACTATAAGGCACATTCACATTAATAAAGACTAGATTTGAAAAGTTGAAAGCTGGATTTATTTTTTAAAATTACACTGGTCTATACTGAAAAATATGTTTTTGATAATGCATCAGTTTCTGACTTAATTTGAGATGCTGATCACGAATATAATGTTAGTTTTTATGTATCTCATCAATATTCATAGATATAACTTATACATATTGCCACGTGGAAAATTAGGGAGGACAAAAACTTCAGGAGGAAACAAAAATTATTTCAGGGAAGGACTAAACTATGAAAGGTAAACAAAAGATAAGCCACGAGGGGAATTTACAGAGTAGCAAAATATAAATATGAAAATGACCACTCTGTTAATAGAAATAATAAAAATGAATAAATACTTGGTTACATAGCTTCTTCCCTATGGGAGCTGTGACCCACAGCTAGCAATTATTGTAGATACTGACATGGATCTGACGTGCTTCTGCCAAGGATTCCATCGAAGTCTTGGAACTTTTCTTGCGGCGTGAAGAGCGGCTTTGTCGTCGTATCGTCTATAGGGACATCGTCATCTTCGAGAGAAATCTTGGCTTTAGCACGGCGGTGGAATCCTGGAGTCAGTCTCCGAAAATGTAGATCACAGCACCCATGGCTTCAAGGTCTTCTCGGCGATCTTCAGTTTGTCTACCCTAACTTACCCAGCATCTCCACCAAAATGCCACGTGGAAAATTAGGGAAGACAAAAACTTCAGGAGGAAACAAAATTTATTTCAGGGAAGGACAAAACTATGAAAGGTAAACAAAAGATAAGCCACGAGGGGAATTTAAAGAGTAGCAAAATATAAATATGAAAATGATCACTCTGTTAATAAAAAAATAAAAATAAATAAATACTTGGTTACAATATTTAGGCCACAATGTGGTACATCAGTCCATATAAGCGGTACGAAAAACACATTGAACGCAAATAAAAACTGAGAAGGTCATACCAAAAGGTACTTTATTTACTGTAGTATGAGAAAACCGAATCTATACAAAAAAAATGTAAAATACTATAGTCAATACTTCCTGAATTTCAACCTTTTTAATTTTCTCTTATAAGTGTATTCCGGCAGGTCGCGGAACAGATTCCAGCAGTAATCTGTCATCATGTGGAAGTCCCAGACACCTTGGTATCTACTAATAATTATTAGTAGTAGTAAAGTATATTATACGTACATTTGATTTGTATAGACAACAAAAAAATCACCATCGTCCAAAAGCAAAATAAAAAAATCCCAACAAAAACAAATATAACTCAGATTAATTTAAACTAAATGAAGATACACATATACCATGAAATTAATTTCTATAACGAATGAAGACATAAAGACGCGAATGTTTATTTTCACAAATAAATCAAATTTCTACTGTCTTTACTGCGATGAAAAAAATATTGGGAGGGACTTGGCTCATCAGTGGTGAACCCTCCCAAATGTTTCGCCAATTTAATCTACCAGACCGCTTTTTAGAGCTCTAATAATATTTTGGATATATCATTCTGCTTTTATATTCTACACTGAAGGGTGGAACCCAGAAATGGTATTTTAATTAAACTATGGACATAAGCCTTTAGGTCAGTAGAATTACATTAGTAAGTAAAGTAGAAGTTTGATTTATTTGTGAAAAGAAACATTCGCGTCCTAATGTCTTCATTTGGTATATACCGTATATATGGTGTATAGATAGCGCGCTATTGCTTTGTATTAATTAATTTCTTTATATTGATATCTACAGAAATGATAACATATTAGAAGGGATATCAATGAATAGATGGATAGAAATTGGTCCTTATTAACGTTGATGTGTCTCACGGAGATATTCGTGGTTAAAAGAAATACGTTCATGTTTGTTTTTAATCTAAATCCCTACAAGGTTATTCGTTGTTAATAGGTACACTTATAGATATATTTTTGGACCTCATTGGCTTGACGGTCGCCGATATGGTATATCGAGCTCAAGACAGAGGTGGCTGGCGTCGTGTTTGGGATATACAAGCACGTGCAGTGGACTACTACGTTCGATTGCGAATAAAAGGATTGTAATATATAAGTATTTTTATTCACTTTAACGTCGAAATGGCCTATTTGTTGTTAAAAGTTATTCACACACATATGGATATTCCCTTTAACGCCTAACGGAATTTTAGTGCTAATAAATATCACTTTATGAATCTTCTTGGCACGTCTGTGGACGATCTTCAGGTGCCTCATCCTGCCAGTGCCAGTTTGTCAAATTATATGGACAAACATTTGCACTTCTATCTTATCTCTGTTTTTAGTGGGAACATTTTTGCTTTCGTTTGTTAGTGAACCAATTTCTCCCGCCTTCTCATTGAACGAATGTGGCCATGTTTGTATAAAAAAGGGTATTATGAGAGGAAGAGTGGTGGATTATTGTGTGGAGACGCTTAAAGTTATCTTTGCGTGCTTTATCCTTGTCTGGTGATCTCCTCGCATACCTGTGTGACCCCGGTCCGATCCCTATCAACGCTACAATAGGTATATGGTACTGTTTTGTTTCTATATAGCAAATCGTGAGATTTATTTTGCTCCCTTTTTATTGTTGTTGTTGTATTCTTGAGTGCACGCTTTTATGTGTGTTAGTTACTATTACTTTAGTATTTTGCACATTGTGTGATAACGTTTGTCAAGTTGTCCTCCTCCTCTTTGCCTTAATGCTCCAGTTGTAACTCCTCATTCTCTTGGAGGGGTAACCGCAACTGGCACAGGTTCTGGATATGGTAACTGCTTTTACCACATCGCCGACACAAAGTATGTCTTATTCTTCATCTTACCAAAACTGGACATTCCTTCAGTCATTGCTAAAGATGGGCCCTAATAAAATTCCCTTTATTTTATTATTAAAGCCGCTTTATGAATCTACATTTACTCTAAGTCCAAACAGGTCTATATGTTGTTGATAGATGGCGCCTATGGTGTGTAATGACTTTGACGCCTAAGGGACCTATGTGTTAATACATGACGTCCTATGTGTCCTCATTCACCTTGTATGATTATAAAGACCCTAGGCTATAATATCTACCCTGCACCATAAAAACACAATTACAAAATACTTTACTATCTGGTTTAATGAGGTGTTTCAGAGTTTAAGTGTATTCAAAAAAATATGTTTTAATTATTTCTCAAGACTATGTTTTATTTATCTATTCATTTGGAATATTTCATGTGCATCCTCCTAACTTTTTTTTATATTGGGTATATAGCACAAGCTGAATATTTTTCTTCTATGCTCTAGACTTTTTTTAAATGCAAATTTGTAACCTTAAGCCTGAACTATTTAGGATTTTGCATAAATGAAATGGGAATTCAACCGACAACAGAAAAGATAAAGGCTATTAAGGAGATGCCAGCTCCTCGAAATAAGAAAGAATTACAATCATTTCTAGAATTGGTAAACTTTTATGAGAGATTTATAAAGAATAGAGCTGATTTACTTGAACCACTCCATAGATTACTTGATGATAATGCCAGCTGGAGATGGTCACACAGAGAAGCCCATGCTTTTCAAGAGATCAAGAAAACGTTGAGCTCAGATCAAGTACTGATTCACTATGACTTGCATAAACTTTAGTGCTAACTTGTGATGCTTCACAATATATGTTAGTTTTATTTAATAAATAAGTGGGTTGATCTTACTAATACATACAACACATTTCTTGAAAATAAAGATACTTCGGCCAGAGTGAATCTTTTTATTACCTCGACGTTTCGACAAAAATCTTTTGTCCTCATCAGGAGCAAACAAACATTTAGCAAGGCGTTAAAAATACTGGCCGAAGTATCTTTATTTTCAAGAAATTTGAATGCCGGCCAGGCAGCCTCAATATTTACACATACAACACTGTTAATAATTATAAACAACTATTTCCAAGAATAAGTTTCTTGCTTTATTTATATATTTCCTCAAGATTTCGAGTATTATAAACCCTTCTACAGGGGTATATGTCATATCTTGTATAGATCAAATTGAGCTATGCTATATTTCAACGTTAATTTGATTCATTAGCACGCCATCTGTTTTAAATATTTTAAACGGGGGTCGATAGAAGGATGGTATAAACCGTTTGTTTTCGACCGCTACGACCCGGGTTCGATTCCCGCATTAGACACATTTTTTTCTGATAAAAAAAAAAAATACTCCAATGCCCCCCCGATTCTTGCAAAAGTCCAACCCCACCAGCGAGTGCAAGTAACCAAACGGGGCTCTGGCACATTTGTAAGTGCAAAGTCGAACTGCTTTTCACATGTGTAGACATGTGGTGCACTTACAGTAAAAGCAGTCGCCTACTTCTACCCACCATGATTATCATGGCCTGTGCCACGTGTACTAGAGATAAGTAAAAAAAGAAGAAATATAAACTATTCTCGACACCTATGATTCTTCTTTAATAAAAAAAAAAAAAAAAAGTATATATTTATAATTATACTAGACGAATGGCCCGGGCAACGCCCGGGTTTTACCCGAGTGCGTATATATTTTAAAAACGTTTTAATTCAAATACTATTCGTTACAATTATAAATTGGGCGCCATGGATGTCACTCTTGTGAAACGTCCCGTTCCAAACTGTGTGTTTTTAAAATGTTTTAATTAAAATACTATTCGTTACAATTATAAATTGGCGCCGTGGATGTCTCTCTTGTGAAACGTCCCGCCTCAAACTGTGTGTGTCTTGAAAATATAAAAATAAAAATGTGAATTTTCATAAAGATTTCATCATGTCGATTTTTTTTTTGCATTTCACCTACTAAATCGATAGAGATAATTACATTTGCAACATGAACTTAGGTATATTGACTAAATAGAAAACTGCATAGTAATAAAGATCATTTTTTAAAGCAACCATATCGTTTTTTTTTTTTTTCAATAAAATCGAAACAAAAATTAACGATAAATAACGATAATTGCCTTAAAAAGAAATTGCCTTAAAAAAAAAGAAACATTCGCGGTGATTTTGTCTTGCATTCGTTTATACAATTATTATATACGAATGACCCGGGCAACGCCCGGGTTTTACCCGATTAAATGCTTTTATTCAAATACTATTCGTTACAATTATAAATTGGCGCCGTGGATGTCATTCTTGTATAATATATAAATGAGTTTTAAAAATTGTAAAAAAAAAAAAAAAATGCATCGGCCGGGAATCGAACCCGGGCCGCCCGCGTGGCAGGCGAGCATTCTACCACTGAACCACCGATGGTAATGAAAATTCCCATCCGTGAGCTTCAGACAAACAAACAGACAGAATAAGGCAAATATATAAGTAGATGTATTTTTCCACTGTCCTCAAAGCTTATGTCCATAAGTTCATTTAAAATATTATTTCAAAGAGTCTAGCTTCAGTATCAGTATAAAAGGAAAACAGCCAAATAAAATATTACAGCAGTATGTTAAATTAAACTGGCGAAACCGTTGGGAGGGTTCACCACTGATGAGTCAGTCCTTCCCATTATTTTTATCATTGCAGTAAGGGCAGTAGAAATTTGTTTTACTTCAAAAAGGATCATTCGCGTCTAAAATAGTTTATATTTCTTATATTTCGACGTATTGACGACCCACTGCCGCCTTTTCCAAAAAAATATTGACATAAAATTATCTTTCATAGAAAGGGTTAAAAAATTGTTTTTTAAATTATTATTGTTATATCCCTAGTAAACGTGATACAGGCCATGATAATCATGGTAGGTAGAAGTTGACGACTGCTTTTACTGTAAGTGCACCACATGCCTAACAATTGTGAAAAGCAGTTCGACTTTTGCTCTTACAAATGTGCTTGGTTACTTGCACTCACTGGTGGGGTTGGACTTTTGCAAGAATCGGGGGAGATTGGAGCATTTTTAAAATTATTCTTAGAAAAAAAGGGCCCAATGCGGGATCCGATCCCGGGTCGTAGCGGTCGAAAACCAACCGTTTAGATCACTTTTTTTCCACCGACCCCCTAAAAAAATAATAATATATATAATTTTTTTAAAATTGTAATATAACTGAATATTATAAAACGCTCTTAGATAAAACACCATAAATTCCTTGCTCTTCCAGCTACATATATATATTATACTAGGCGACTGGACCCGGCTTCGCCCGGGTATTGTTCGAGTGGGGTTTACTCATGAATCAATAGAGCCCCTAACTGTTTGTAAAACTTGTAGTAATGAATGTTCTTTAAGCACAATGGAGATAAACTGCAAATAGCAAAATTGAAAATGCTGGTAAAAAGAATCTGAAATATAAGATCAATTTCACAAACACATCTAATGAATAGAGTGCTGTTTTGGAGGAGTGGTCTAAACTGTTGATTTTTAAAAACCATGACCCGGGATCATCGAATCCAGCTTTGGGCACTTTGTTTCGAAAAAAAAATCCCCAATGGCCCCTGATTCTTGAAAAAGTCCAAACCCTTCAGTGAGTGCAAGTAACCAAACTGGGGTTTGGTATCTAAAAAAATGAAAAAAAAAATCTAATGATTAGTGTGAATTAAGGAAAATGGTCCTCTCAATCTGAAAATTTCACTTTCTCCACTTCACTCTCGGCTGTTCAAGAAGAAACAGCCAGATTAAACATTTTTAAGGGCACCTAATCCGGCACTTACATCTCTAAATAGTTAAGCAACTTTCATAAATGTAATATATCTGCAAAACTGAAATACCCGGACTTGGATGAATTTTTTATTAGGTTATTGTTGGCAGTTTTAGAAAAGTGTGGGAAAGTGGATATTTTAACAAAAGAATGCACTTTTTAAAATGGTAAATAAAAAATAGGAAAATTGCATCATTTTCTAATAGGAAAGGACAATTGTAAAAATACCAAAAAATGCAAGACCAAATAAAAATGAACGAATTATGTGTGATGTTTCAGTAACAGCATTGTTACCTTACTAAGACAAAATTACTGAATGTATTCAGTAATTTTGTCTGAAGATGGTCTTTGAATTTGGTCTTGCTTCCTTGTGATTCTTATCTATATTTCAAAATATACCTCAATTTCTTTACCTAAAAATATATATTTCCAAGACCTTAAATAAAAGTAAAATGTCAAATGAGTTATTAATTAACCCTATATGTAGCAGCGTTATGGGTCAGTAACATGTAAAATAAAACCAACAATTGAAATATCTTTTTAAAAAATTAAATTTTAAACGCTAGCTTCACACAGGGTACAAATTTTGCTACCAGCTACATGCGTTCTTTTTTACTATGGTGTGATTTCCACATGATGGATCTGTAGATACATTATAATCTCTCCAGAGCTTAAGGTAGCAAACAGTAATTTTATAATACATAAATATCAATGCCAAAAGCCTGAGTTATGATAGCATGTTGCAGTGTAATGTTGACATGCAGGATGGGAAAAAAGCAATATTTTTTCCAAAGACTTTAATTTGAAAAGTATTATGAAACGTTAAAAATATTCAAAAATATGGTTGTATCATATAGATATATATGAGCAGTTATATATTGTTAAGCATATAAATATAAACCCTACCTAAACAAATGACAGCAAAAAAAATTTGAACCTACCCTTAAAAAAAAGCAGTTACTGAAAATGCATAGCTGCTGCTTACAATATAAACGCTATTAGAGCATAAACATATTACATGGAACAAACATATAGTAAAATATACGTAGCAAGTTATATAGAAAAAACATACCTTTTTTTCCAATAAATATACTTTTTACAACTTCAATCAAATTTATACTTAATCTAAATATAAGAAAGGAAAAAAAAATAGAATACTGTTCTAAATCTCAATTTGTCTTAAAATAGGAATATTTCTTATGAGAATCAAATAGTAAACCTTATCTTAAAAAAAAAAAAAACATAGATCGTTATATTCACACTTATTAAAATTAAACGAAGCAAAAATTGCATCGTCACAAAATAATATGAATAAGCTGCGAAATAAAACCAAAACCTCAGCTACCTACGCGCGAAATTTCACAATACAGTTTTAATTAACCCAGGTTCTGGGGGCGTATAAATTTGATATAACGATCGATAAATATTATTCACAAAGAGTTTAAATATATATATAATCTTACCTTTCAAAAATATTCATGGTTTAAACAAACTAAAATTCATCGTTCAAACAAACAACGTGTAAAATTATTAACCAATCGAATTCATTTATTGTCGCGACCAGTGCGGCGCCAAGCGGTAAAAGGCTGGAACTAAGACTTTTTGGTTATACAATTTCAAAAAAAGCAGATTAACCTTTTTAGTTTTTTGAATAGCCTATATCTTAAACGAAATCTTCAGCCACCTACATGCGAAATTTCATAATGATTTATTCTGTAGATTTTGCTCAACGCGATAACAAACATCGATTTTGTATTTCATTTTTATAGATATAAAGGAAAGGACTAGCCGAATGACCCGGGCAACGCCCAGGTTTTACCCGATTAAATGTTTTTATTCAAATACTATTCGTTACAATTATAAATTGGCGCCGTGGATGTCACTCTTGTGAAACGTCCCCGCTCCAAACTTTGTGTCAAAGAAGCGATATTTTTATAAAGACATGATCTGGCTTTGTGTCTTCTGCTCAAATGAATGTTTTTCTGTTAGAATTTTGTTCCTGCACACTAAAAATGAACTGGCTTCACCCGTGGTCTCAGCTTTTTGGAATTTTTCCCGATATAATTTGTATCTGATACTCAAACATGATACAGCAATATTGTCATCATCATTTTCTGACTAAAAAAAACAACTATTTTTGCCCAGAACCTGTCAATTTTATTTTTTATTGGCTAAAAATCCGATAAATATATTTTCCAGATTTTTCTCTATGTCCTGATATTACCTCCCATCTTCACCGCTAGAGGCGCTGCTTGCGAGCGAAAAGGCAAATTTGCAACGCAATTTGCAAATAACTCGAAGAATATTCGGAATAGAGACCTGAAATTTTCACTATAAGTTTTTCCAGATTCTACTCTATATACTGTTAAAATTTCAGTCAGATTAGTTACGTATTGTGGACGTGTATAGCCGACATAGATACCCACATACACTGACTTTTATATATATAGGGATAATCTAAAATGCAAATATTTTATTTAAAAAAAAACATGTATTTTATTTTCATCATTTATATTATTTTATTTTTGACCATAGATTTAGAACTTAGAACTTTGAATATTTGTTGTAAATATATATAGTTAACCTACCTTTTTTTAAATTCACGAATATAGGATTCATTTTATAAATTATATATTACTGTGAAAAATAATTTTATGTGTAATTTTCTTCAAAAGTAATTCAAAATAAAAATTACTTGATAAGTAAATAATTATCTTTCTTTTTTTCACGACTGCACCTTCAATTCTCTATCTTTTTCAACAACAAAACAGAATATTCATAACATATATACACACAGGGGCCCAGCATTTGAAAGATTCTCCTGGAAAAGAGCTAAACAAAGGAACAAAAAGTATAAATGATATATTGACTATCATTGGTTTCATCATTGAATCTGTCAAAACTTGGAATTCCATTATCCTGAAGAGGTATGTAATTGCAAAATTTGCGGGGAGAGAGTGGAAAAGAGATTCTCATATATTAAATATTTGAATATTTAATCGAAATTCTAATTTAAAATCTTCCATTGTAAATTGCAACTATATTATTTATTTATTTATTTATTGTTACAAAAGCACGAAGTCCAAAGGACTATTGTGCTATGCCAGTATTATTTACATATATATGATTAATTATTTACACGATGGATTAGTAGTGTTTTGTAAATTATTGTACAAATAGTTCCAAACTTAACAAAGTTCTCATAACATAGAGTATATACACAAAGAGAATTTGGTAATGTTTCAAAGTATCTACATACAATTTGATTAGTCAGAGGGCAAGTTAAAAGAAGATGCTCTGGTGATTCAACATCTAAGCGGCATTCACATGTTGGATCATTGATAACATTCAGTTTGAATAGGAAACTTAAGAAGGGTCCTTTGCCTGTTAAGAATAAAGTAGTAAATTTATCAGAAGAAATGAAATTTGGGACAGCAATTGGAAATAATTTCTTGAACAGTTCATTAGATTGAGAAAGACAAAACTTAAATTTTGGATCCAGATATAGTTTATTTAATTCTTTTTGAAGGGGTTTTTTGAGTGTTTGATCTGTGAGAGAATTTGTCATATTATACTTTGTTTGTGATAATTCAAGATAATCGGACAGTAAAGGAGTTTTCGCTAGTAAATGTGTGATGTAAGAATATTATGGACATTGTGTAAAAATGTACTCACATAAATAGCCATTGATAAAACAGAACAAACTATGCAGAGGATGTAAAGCATCACCAACCTATTTCAGGTTCTTTCGAAAATGAAGATAGTGAGACGCCCTGTATAACTTTGTTGATGTAAATAATTTGTTTCAAACAAAAATAGTTATTTGAGCAATAGTTACCCAGAAATTATTTGAAAAAGTAAAAATAAAACATTAAGGTAAAAAGTTTCTTTTAAATATAAATTTGCAAGCTTTCGAACAAATATACTGCTCTTCAACGGGCTAATACTCTATGTACAATAGATTGTACATAGTATATAGAGTATTAGCCCGTTGAAGAGTAGTATATTTGCTCGAAAGCTTGCAAATTTATATTTAAAAGAAACTTTTTACCTGATATTTATTTTTATTTTTTCAGAAAATAGTTATAACAATATGCAATTATTATTTCTCAAACATTACATTGTATCTTTAAGCTAGAAGTTGCCTGGCTGACATTTATTGTTGTTTTAAAATGAGGATATTCCGACAAAGTTTCTTTCCTCACTTTTACAGAATCAAATAAAGAACTTTTCTAGCCCACGTATCCTTATTTCTAAAGAATTAAAAAAAAATCTCTTCTAACTGATATTTTCTGATTTTTAAACAATGAAATGAAATAAATTTTCTCGCTTTGGCTGACGTATCATTGTTTTTAAATTTCAAAAATGAGATAAAATAATTTTCTGTTCGAAATTTTCTCATATTTAAACAACAAAATAAAAATCTTTCTGGTCGAAGCATCTTCATTTTCAAAGAACAATACTTTTTGTGTAGCTATTTTTTTTTAATTTATTTATTATCATTTACAAAGCACGCGATATCCGTCTTGGATAATTGCATGCATACACAAGTTTGGGAGCTTTTACAGTAATTATTAATATGATTTTAGTTATTATAATAGAAATTATTAACGTATTTGTCAATTAGTTAACGATTTAATTACCCTATAATGAATATTAGTGAACATCACAGTTAAGAACAGAAATTTAGAGCTATTTACAGCATATAACTATTTACCATTTATTACAGCCCAGGCTATCTATTACTAAAAAACATTCTACAAAATCTATTAAAATTTATATACATATATCTATTATTAACTATTTGATTTAGACAATTTATATTTATTTGATTTTTGACTCTCAAGTCCTCTACAAGTCGACAGTCCGTTAGAATATGTACAGGATTTTCTTCTTCTGCACCACATGAGCATTTAGGCGAATCCGTCTTTCTGACCTTGTACAAATATGATCTAAAGACAAATATGATTGTTAGTGAAAGGCACGCCCGCGCGACGAAGAGAAGAACAGTTTTCAACCAACACCACCGCGACGGACGGTGGCGACGTCACGGTCGGCGCGCATGCGCGGCGGCGGCGGTCACGTGGGAAGCACGGGCGTGGGCCCTTCGAATTCTGACGGCCAACACGGACTGACTTCCTTCCCAATCCATCCTTTTCAATCGAACATTTTTTAACTTCTTTAATTACTAAAATTAATTTGTAACATAATATTTATATCTATATTTATCCTGAATAAAATTTAAAATATCAAGGATGATTAATTGAATCATTCTTTCAATACCAAACGAACCTGTCATAGTGTACCATTCAAAAAGTGTACCGAACATTGTGGCGAGCCTGCCAGGATTTAAGATGGACAAACTCAAGAAAGCTTGTGAGACGAAAAGAGGACTTTGGAAAGTGTTATTGCAGAAGCAGATGGCGAACTTGAAAAGCAAGAACCAAGCCTAGAAATGTTGATGTCTCTACGACCAAAGCTCCTCAGATGTAAAGACAGGTTCTTAATTGCCAGTGATTGTCTCATCGAACAACTGATAAAGGCGGATAGAGAAGATGAAGAAATTGAAGATGTCGATATCGTTCAAGCGAATCTATTTGGAAGGTCTGAAGGCGTTTTGCAAAAAATGGAACAATTACTAGCAAAACCAACAGTAGACCGAGAATCAATAGTTTCCGGGGGGAACGAAGGAAAGTCAAATCTTCATCGACTTCCGAAGTTGGAACTACCGAAATTTGGAGGAGAAGCACGGGAGTGGCTGCAGTTCTGGTCAGCCTTTCAAAGCGTCCACGATGATGACTCCATTTCGGCCTGTGTCAAGTTCCAATACCTACAAAATTGCATGATAAAGGGATCGGTGTCGGAGGAAATAGTTTCATCCTTTCCAAACTCAGCGGCAAATTATCCACTTGCCATCAGCACTCTTAAGGAACGTTTTGGCCGTGAAGACATGTTGGTGGAAGTGTACGTAAGGGATTTGATTGCTATCACTTTGGAAAATGCTCATGGAAGGAACATGACACCTTTTTCGACTGTATACGTTCGGTTATCATCACAACTACGAGCGTTGGGATCTTTAGGAGTCACAACAGATAAATGCGCTGCTATTCTGTACCCCATGGTGGAATCAGCTTTACCTGAAGATCTCTTCGTCGCGTGGGAAAGGACTCGTCATCATCACAAGCCTGATGAAGATGGAAAGCATAATTCAAGTGAAGCCCTCCTGGAGAAGCTTATGGAATTCCTAAAACACGAAGTTGAGGGAAGTGAAAGAATGCGTTTGGCTCGTCAACCGTTTTCGAGTTCGTATCCATCACAATTTAATCGAGATAAGCCGCCCAAGCCGAAGACATCTGTCGCCACCGCTGCAAGTCTGGTAGTTGCTGATGGGAAGTCAAATAACGCTTATAAATGTGTATTTTGTGATGGAAAACATTTGAGTGAACAATGCTGTAAAGCCATGTCAATGTCTCTTGAAGCAAGAAGGAAAATAATTCAAGAGAAACAGTGTTGTTATTATTGCTTGAAGCCCGGACACTTTTCCAAGTATTGCAGAAACGTTGTGAAATGTGTCATCTGTAGTAAAAAACACAGGGCAATCTTATGTCCAGTTTCAAATGGCAGCCAAAAATCTGATGGGATTGAAGAGAGAAGTAAGAACATAAATGCATCCGTGGACATGTCGAATCAAATTCGGTGCCAAGATGTCTTACTTCAAACAATCATGGTAAAGATTAATGGCGAAAATAAATCAAAAGTTGTTCGAGCAATGTTAGATAGTGGATCCCAGAACTCATATGTATTGGAACAAACTGCTTCCGAAGTTGGACTCACTATGCTCGGGAAAAAGGAAGTTGTACACTTACTATTTGGTGGAGTGAAATCGAGACCACAGCAGCACAAGCGGTATCGAATCTACATTTCTGATGTGGACTCCAAGTACAACTGCAATTTTGAAGTACAAGACTGCTCAACGATTTGTAGTGCAATGCCTTCCGCTCAACCTACCGAATGGATGACGGAACTTCGATCAAAGGGAATTGACTTGGATGTCTATAGGTCGAACACGGAGATTGAACTACTACTAGGAGCAGACGTATACGCCAAGCTACTAACAGGAAAGAAAATAGATTTGGAATCTGGTCCCGTCGCTCTCGAAACGAAGCTGGGCTGGACTGTTAGTGGAAAGGTTTTGGGAAATGTTCAAACAACTAAATCTCAATCATCAGTTCTGTCATGCTTAGTCCGTGATGCAACAATACAAGATCTTTGGAGATTAGATGTCATCGGTATCATGGAACCCATGAAGGAAAAGAGCAAAGAATAGTTGTCAGTTGCAGCGTTGGAACATTTCAACCAAACAGTGAAACAGAATGAAGATGGTCGATATTCTGTCAATTTACCTTGGATAGGAGAACACCCACCACTCCCTAATTACAAGCTAATTTCGGAGAAGAAACTTGAATCTACTACTGCTTTAGCAGGGATTAAACGTGATATGAACTGGTCAGTGTTTGTCGCAGGAAGAGTAAAGAAGATTCGACAAAATTCAAGCATAATTGATTGGAGGCACGTTCCTGGTAAAGAAAATCCTGCAGACATCCCCTCACGTGGAGCTTCAATCTCGCAATTGATTACTACTAGATGGTGGGAGAGACCAGTTAGGCTTAAGAAAGAAGAACAATTTTGGACACAGTCTGCAGAAAAGGAGTCAATCGAAGAAGTCAATAGTGAACTGAGAAAGGCAGTCGTCACACCCTTCAACAGAAAAAGAAAAAAAATAGGGAAAGAAGGATTTCATGGCCATTAGGAAAAGTGGAGGAGGTGCTACCTGGGGCCGATGGACAAGTTCGAGTCGCAAGAGTGAAGACATCATCGGGAGTTTTTCTTCGTCCAGTACAGCGACTTTTTCCATTAGAAACAAAACAAATTTAGATTGGCCTCTACTATAGCCAAGAAAATATAGTATTAGAATTTAATTTATCAATTAAATTGGTGGGAGGAATGTTAGTGAAAGGCACGCCCGCGCGAGAAGAAAGAAAACAGTTTTGAACAGTTTTCAATCAACCACCGCGCGGTGACGGCGGCGACGTCACGGTCGGCGCGCATGCGCGGCGGCGGCGGTCACGTGGGAAGCACGGGCGTGGGCCCTTCGAATTCTGACGGCCAACACGGACTGACTTCCTTCCCAATCCATCCTTTTCAATCGAACATTTTTAAACTTCTTTAATTACTAAAATTAATTTGTAACATAATATTTATATCTATATTTATCCTGAATAAAATTTAAAATATCAAGGATGATTAATTGAATCATTCTTTCAATACCAAACGAACCTGTCATAGTGTACCATTCAAAAGTGTACCGAACAATGATCTAAAGTAGCTATACAGTTGTAGAGAAGTGTGGTCTATATATTAGAATATATATCGTAACGGGAAATAACGGGCATTTATTATAATGAAGTTTTCACCTTCGTTTTCCCTTTCACACACACATTCATGTATATATATATTACATTTATTACCGGGGGTCGGTGGAAGGATGATCTAAACCCTTGGTTTTCGACCGCTACGACCCGGGCTCGATTCCTGCATTGAAAACTTTTTTATTATTGAAAGAAAATTCTCCAATCGCGCCTCCATTCTTGCAAAGGTTCAACCCCACCAGCGAGTGCAAGTAATCAAACGGGGCTCTGGTATATTTGTAAGTGCAAAGTCGAACTGCTTTTCACATGTGTAGACATGTAGTGCACTTACAGTAAAAGCAATCGCCTACCTCTACCCACCGTGATTATCATGGCTTGTACCACGTGTACAAGCAAATGTAATGAATAACAAAACAAAAAAACATTTATTACCAGAAATAAATTCTATGATAGAGAGAGAATGACATATTATCTAAGATATGATATGAAACAGGTACGTATTTATCAAAAGAAAATTTATAAATCTACAATTTACCAAAATACATAATTTCGCCATGTAAAGACAAATCACCAGGCCTAGCAGATGATGAGTGTCTTGTGACATACAATTAGCGCACCGGTGTTGCAATAGATAAGAGGGGTTTGAGAGAATTATGTGGTGTGATCTACGGGGAGGTAATGCCCAAATAATTACATTCCTCCACGGTCAACCAAAGTTCGGTGAGAGGGGGGCTGTCACGTTGACCTAGCTTTGAAGAGAATAGTTTTTTTGTTGATCAACTCTCCCCTTCACTGGCGTAGGAGGTACTGGATGAACGGCAGACATATACTTCTTGCACTATCTCCCACAAAAATTGTTTGGCTTGATCATCTTAAATAGCGAGCGTTGGAAGAGAAAATGTTTATTAAGATAGTTGTGTGTGTGTTCTATAGATATGTGCGCATTGAAGATAGTAAAGAATACACATTTTAAACATTTATAAAATCTTGCGGTACTCTCTGTATACGCAACAATGAATACGCCCGTTAGACGTTAAAGTGAACAAAGATCCATAGCGTGCAATCAACAACGAAAAAGAACCGTTAGGCGTTAAAGAAACCAAAAATCTATAGTGTGCTAACTATAAACAACGAAAAATAACCTTTAATCGTTAAGGTAAACAAATATCCCTAACGTGCTAATTATCAACAACCTAAAGGAACCGTTAAGCGTTAAAGTGACCAAGGATCCACACATAGCATGCTAAACATCAACAATTCGTTAGGCGTTGAAGTTAACAATGATCCATATAGCGTGCTATCAACAACGAAAATGCCCGTTAGGCATTAAAGTGACCAAGGATCCACACATATCATGCTAACTATCAACAACGAAAGGCCCTTTAGTCGTTAAAGCGACCAATAATCCATAGCAAGCTGACTATCAACATCGAAAGGTCCGTTAGACGTTAAGGCGAACAAATATCCATAGCATGCTAACTATCAACAACGTAAAAGGCCCGTTAAGCGTTAAAGCGACCAATAAGCTTTAGCATATTAACAAAAAACAACGAAAAAGAACCGTTAAGCGTTTAAAGCGACCAATAAGCTATAGCATGAAAACAATAAACAACGAAAAAGAACATTTAGGCGTTTAAAGCGACCAAGGAATCACACATAGCATGCACAACGAAAGGCCCATTAAACTTTAAAGTGAACAAAGATCCACACACACATAGCGTGCCCTTTGTTAATTCTAATTTAAAGAGTTGAAACATAAATGAACCAAGAAATACCCATGAACGAATTGATTTTTATATCAATCTATAACTAGCATGATATGTAGCATCTAGAATGTTCAAGAGAAGTATTGTTTGCATAGAGCTGCAGTTCCCTTATATCTATAATTAAAATTGTTGCGTTTCTCTAAACAACATTGTCACGTGGAAAATTAGGAAAGAAAAACTTCAAGGTGACACAGCACTTTATTTAAGTCAAGAGCAAACTAAGAACGATAAACAAAAGATAATCCATGAGGGAAGTTTACAGAATAGAAAAATATAAACATAAAAAAAATTAAACGAAAAAACATGGTGAAGGAAGACGAGTTTCTTTTATTGATGCATAGGTGCAAGCTTTCGGGTAAAAACCCTTCAAGCTTGCACCTATGCATCAATAAAAGAAACTCGTCTTCCTTCACCATGTTTTTTTCGTTTAATTTCAAATCAGGAATAATTCTTCATCTATATAAAAAAAATGATACTCTGTTAATAAAATAATAAATACTTTCATACAATATACTTATCGAACTCTTTTTTGATAATATTATACATGTAGGTCTCCATTATAAGTCATTTCAAATACATCATTAGACTCTGAAGGATTTACCGCAGGAGTCTAGAAGATAATGTAGAATGGTTGTCCGTCAAGAACTACATACATACCATGCTGTGGCCCCCCCTCATCCATCACCTCACCGGTGTAAGTACCACCGAGGCTGCCGCAGTCAATATCCCACTCAGATCACTCTCTGACTAATGGTGCAATTTGTCTTCAGCCTGTGAACCTAGGTTTTGAACTATTTCCTTTGTACAACATGATTTCATGCTCCAAATCGCGCTTTCTAAAGCTTTTTTCTTCTAAGCATTGGTTTCCCATCATTTTTTAAAAGATGGATATGATCTCCCTCATTTGATTCAAACTAAATATCATTAATAAGTCTGGGATGTCATTCAGGACATGATGAACTGTTCCTGAGAATAAATAATTAGCAAACAACACTTCCCCATCTATGTAGAAATCTTCTGTAGGTCGTCTGGTAGTTAGGTCACCACCATGTTTTGGATCTTGTACGAGAAGTTCTTGCTGAGGACAAATGTCATTGACATAATCTACCATGTTCTCTTACACCTTCCGCAAGACAAAGTACCAGACCACCTTACCTCAGTCTAAATGACCTCTAAGGCATTGTTTCTCATTTCTATGTAGAAATAAAGCTGGCCCTTATTGTAAAGATTTTAAATAGATAAATGAATATAACGGAAGGTCTAAGAGCAAAGGAAAAACTTAAAAATAAAAAATATATTTTTTTCCTCTTAGACTTTCCGTTATATATCTAAGAAGTTCGTTAATTAGTTTGATGAATGAATTTTAGAGCGTTCTATTACATGGTCTGTAAGACATCCTCTTTTTTCTATAATAGAGGAACTTCTAAGAAGTTGGAGATACAATTTTGTTCCATTTTTCCTGAAATATTCCACAAAGAACGCCAAGCCTTACTGTATTCTCTCTTTCTTTTTGAGGAAATGCTTTTTATAAACGATTCTTTGTAAAAAATTTCCATATGTTCGACATCAGGTGATCTTTCTGATATCAAATCAGAATAGAGGCTACTAATTTCTTTTTTTCTTAGAAGATCAAGCTTGCTGATAAGGATATTCTAGCAAAAGAAGAGCTCTACATTATCAAATATTAAACGATTAGTAACTCTTAATAAACTGGTTTATACGAATAAAAATAAAACGATAAGAGGAGCTTCTTTTATAAATTTTAATGCGCAAGCTTTCGTACCAGACGTCCTTCTACAGGCATGGATAGTGGTTATACTAACGAGTATAACCTAACATTGAGCCATAATAAAGGGGACAATATTTACATAAATAGAAAAAGCCAGAATAGTTTCCATTTTAATTAAAGCAGGTTATCCTAGATCCTTTATTTATAGGCATTTCTATGATCCATCTGTCTCAAAATCCACCACTTTACACAGAGCTTCCTGTTTCCTACCATATTCTACTTCATCACTTGCAATATCCAGAATCCTCCGTCCTTTTGGCATTAAAGTATACTACAATAGTTATCCATGTTTAGCCACCATATTAAGACATCCAATCTCCAAAGCTGACAATCCTAATCTTCCCATACATTCTACAGGAGCAGTATATGTCGTCTCATGCCAAGATTGCTCATCCACATATGTGGGTGAGACAGGCAGAACGACATATATCAGACTAACCGAACACAAACGCAATATCTATAATAAAGACCCTAAATCATTAATATATCAACACACAGCACAAACAGGTCACCGGTTTAATTTAGATCAACCAAAAATCTTATACCGTAATATACACAATAAATACAATAGACTTTATTTAGAATCAATCATATCCAACCAAATCAACAGCATTAATAGAAAAATAGAAATCCCAGACATATACCAGGCTCTATACAAATAATCATACACTTTTCTGTTCCATTTTGAACACATGCAGGTGGGACCCCCTGTCTCCTGTATCTTGGTGTCTAGCCCAATTTTATTGATCGCTAAGTTGTATATATTATAATCTCTATATTTAATATTTAGATTATACCGTAGTAAAATTATATGTCATATGTGTAAATTTTAAGTTTTCGAATTTTTAATTCTATATTTTCAATTCAAATTTTAATTGTTCTTTTCTTTAGTTCTCCAATCTCATACATGCAAATTCTAAATCATAAATTGATTTTATTCCTTTCAGTTTTCTACAGATGTATTTATGTAAATATTGTCCCCTTTATTATGGCACAATGTTAGGTTATACTCGTTAGTATTACCACTATCCATGCCTGTAGAAGGACGTCTGGTCCGAAAGCTTGCGCATTAAAATTTATAAAAGAAGCTCCTCTTATCGTTTCATTTTTATTCGTATTATCAAATATTTTTGTTAAAGAATATTGCGAGGTCTTGACAATAGCAAAAGAGTAAAAGGTAACGCTGCAATTTTCAGTTTGAAAGTATTACAGAAGAGTTTTCGGATAAGCCCTTCACCAGCTTGATGTAAGTTGTAGTAAAATTAATAAAAGACTTCCGCCCTTTTGCCAAAGCCATTTTAGAAGAAATCGGTGGACGAGTGGTTAAATCCCTCGATTCCCGACAACCATGAACCGGGTTCTAATCCCGCATTGGACACTTTGTTTTAATATGTAAATAACCTTCACATATTATTCATTGTTGCTAATATCATAAGCTAGGCTGCTCTTTTTGAGTGGTATCTGATAAAGTTATTTTGGAAATAGGCAAAAACAAGTTTGACTTATTTTCTCACAACTCTCTAGGTTTAAATGATTTTCTGTCAATCTTGTCTTTATATAAGGTGCTCTGATCAAAAGGACAACACTTGATAATGGTAGTAGAAAGTAACCTAAAGATAGGTAATTTCGTATAGAAAGAGACAAAACATTGATTGATATGGGACTCCTTTTTTCTTGTAAGACATTTCGATAATTTTAGTTAAGACCGAATTAGGAACATAAAGTCGTGTATGACACTAATGCTGACAAGTAACTATTGAAATGTTTTCGATGAAGAATCGGCACAAAAAAAAAAAGACTTTGAAAATATTTGACATTAATCTTCATTGCATTTTCAAATTCTCAATTTTGAGTTTACCTTGAAATATGATATCTTTTTCCAAATCTAAAAAACCTTTTCAGAAATCTCAAGATAAGGAATGTACCTTTGAGCGGATTAGTTTCTTCTTTTTTGACGAATTGCCGATCGATTTTTAAAAGCTTTTTAAATACAAGGTGCCAAACTTTATCTCTTTAAAGGAAAATTTTCGTGAAGGAATCCACAATTAGTTTGTCGGTTTTCCCCGATATTTTAACTGAGTATAAGCACGAGTACTACACATTTTAAAAATACCTTCGACTTTAAATGTACACATACACTCTTTTGAATTATTCCATTGAAATAATTTTAAGGTTTTTAATTTGGTACATATAGGATCTATGTACAGTAGGTCCTTTTTGGTGTTCAAGGCATCTCAACACATTATTTATTTTAATGTTTTTAAAGATTATTAACTCTTTCTATGCCTGTTAATTATAGACGAAGAAAAAGGCTTAAATTTAATATAGAAACTCGTGTTAATTCACCTCTATTTTATCATATTGACATTACATCTGAAAATTTCGTTTAATTATCTTTATAAGAAAAAGAATTGCCCATTATAAATAATAAAATATTTGATAAACAAATAAATATATTAGATAATAAAATGGCATATATTGGATTTAATAAAAGATTTATTTGCCAATATTTCGGTTGGCTGAACGCCAAACCTTTATCAAGGCATAAATATTTTATTAAATCCAATATATGCCTTTTTATTATTTAATGAATTAAATATGGAATGCTTTATTTTCAAAAAAATAAATATATATTTTTAAAGAGTTTCTTTTTATTCCTTTTTTTTTTTTAATAATAGAGACTCTCTTTGATAATTTCATATTTGTTTATCAAATATAATTCTTTGCATCTATATATTTCAATTATGAATAAAATATTTAGAGGAGAGTAATTTATTAAACTATAAAGTAACAAAATAGATTTTGGACTCTCTAGGTCTATAGAAGTGAATATAAGTGAATGTAGATTTTTTGAAAAATGTAAATCCTCAGTTACCATTATAAACTAATTTATATTTAAAAAAGGAGATATCTGGATCTGTGTGTGTTTAAGAAAAAAAAATAATTTCAAACTAAACTTCCAAGAGAACCTGAGTTAATTTAACTATCAACAAATATATAATCTTAGAACGACATTTGAAAAATATCCCGCATGTGTTTCTTTTGAACGAAAAATCGAAATTTATTTTAAGGAGAAATAACGATTATTTCTAACCTTAGGAATGAAATATGAAAGGATGAATTGTGAAGAGTAATGATGAACGGAAAAATAAAAGTTTCCAGGGATTTCTCCTTAAAATAAATTTCGAATTTTCGTTCAAAAGAACTACATGCGGGATAATTTTCAAATGTCGTTCGACAATTGTAAGCCGCATTATATTGTATTATAAATATATAATCTACAAGCAATATTCGCGTTAGCCCGCTTTACATTCCATTTTCAACATACAGACTAGCTACACTTTGATTATATTGTTACATAGAAAACTAGGAAAGACAAACTTCAGAATGACGCGGCAATTTATTTAAGGCAAACCCAAATTAAAACTAATAGAATAGCAGAGAGGCAATGAGAAAAAATTTACAGTGTATCAAAATACAAATATAGAAATCAAAAAATATTTTCATAGAAGAATAATCTGCTACAATATTTTAGAATATTTTTGTGTGCAATGAATTTCTTTTATTTGGTATCTAAATGGCAAGCTTTTTTATTACGCGCACTTCAATGGACGATGACGGGGTACATAGCGAGGAATCTGAAGATAAAAATAAAAGGATTGTTTAATTTATGAGGCGGGAAATGACAAAATTGGCAATACTGTAGAAAATATTGTTTTTTTATTTAATAGAATTCTTTCTAAATACCTTGCGATTGTAGATTAGCACGTTGAAGAGCGTGTAATCGAAAACCTCCCCATTAGATATCTAATACAAAACACTCATTGCAAATATTTTTCATTTTGTATATAGATATTGTGCAACTTCATCTTTTATAAAACCCATGATTTCATGATGGATGATTTATACCAAAAGAGAATTTCTTTGGTAATTTGCTATACATTTTACAAAATAACGAAGTTATCATTAAGAAATAAAACCATAAACCACGAAGTTTTTTTTTAACTAAATAAAACAAACTTTCTACTGTACTTACTCCAATGAAAATAGTTTTCATCACAGTAAGTATAGTATAAATTTTGTTTTATTTGGTTTTAAATTTTCTGGATAAAAATACCCACATTAGTCATTATTTGGCTAATTTCTATATTCTCTAGTCTCTCTCTCAAACTATAATGGTGATTCTTTTAAGACCTTATTCTTCGTTGAAATTCATCCATATAGGTTGAATATTTTAGATTTCTATAATGATCAAACAAAAACCCCATTTCTATTTTATCTAGATAAATATATTCCTGCTGATGAAAATGAAGTTTAGTGGAAAGTGAGTCCCATCAACACAATTTGAAAATGTTGCAATCAAATGTTTACGACTTAACAGGTTGGTGTTGCCCTCTATTGGCCAACCCATCGATTGGATGTTTCAGGAAAGATAAGTTCAAATTAGGGCAATTCAAATAGAGCTTGAACTCATATAAATACATTGAAATCATATAAACACGCTATCAGGTAAATAATTGTACAGCAATTTAAATGGATTTTGAATATATCATAAAAGACATGATATCAGGTAAAAATTCAAAAAGTAATCCATTGTTTATATCTTCATATAATCACATATAGAACTCACCTTGTCTTCTACTGTAGAAAAATTTGCCATTTTCATATACAATTTAAGATCACCTTGTTTCTTTTCAGTTCACGTTGTTCGGAAAGTCATCTTTAAGTTAAGAATTAAGTTTTTTCTAATGATTATGTATCGAGGCTCCTCTCTGAATGCAAAGGTGAAGAAATATAGTAAGGTATTCTTGAAATAAATATTCTTTTATATAAACAATTTTATAGAAAATAACATTTTCAATCGACTCGAGTCTTCTCTCCATTATCTTAATTTTATTTCAATAATGACAAAGAGAATTCCTATGACTTATTTTTTAGAAAAGTAAATTGTAAAATAATATTCAAACTCACAAACGCATTCCTTTTTAATGAATCTTTGAAAGTGTTTTTATTAAATGTAGCTAAACAATGCTTTTATTTGGTCTATTTTGCGCACGGCAACGCAGAAAGCAAAAATATAAATTAATGGATAAACCACAATATCAATTTTGGAAAGTTTAGCCAACCTGTATACTATGGTGTCAGAATATGGTCCTCCTCAGTGCAGGGGAAATGGAGATTCAGTAATGTTCAACGTCATAGAAAGCAAGAATCAAATATTTTACATCAAAATAGCTCTTCCACTCAAAGGACAACAGCTACAAATGTAGGTTTAAACAGCATGGGTAAACATCACACATAGCGCACTCTGTATTTTGATAATTAAATATTCAATGCTATTTATTATAATATCTACTATCTATTAACTCCGCCTTTGCCGGTCCCAAGCCCGGATGAAAAAGGAGGAGGGAGAGCAGTAACAAGCTCACTAAAAAAACCTGGATTCAGCTGGCCCGGCTGATTGTCCCCTTTAAGGGCTCCTAATCCAGGGATACAGGATGAGCAGCGCTTGTACTCCATGTTAGGAGCGGCTGCACATGGCATCTGTTCCTCATGTCAGAGGCGGCCATTTCTTTTAGAGCCAAGTCGGCCTGCCACTGAGTAGTGCTCCCAGTCTTAATGACAAAGGCAGACGCATTCTACTTCACCCAATCATGATGGTTGTCAAATCTCAACCATCAAAGTCTCAAGCTTTACAAGCTTGACACCTTAATATGATTGAGTGGAGATAAGGAAGAAGAAGAAAATATCTACAATCAGTGAACTCAATTAGTGAAAAAGAATTGGAACGTTTGGATCATCAATGATAAACCTTCACAGCTATTTCGCCTATTTAAATAAATAATTGATATAAAATTAATAAAACATCACTATATTTACTATTAGCAATTTTACCTAATACAACTATTGTATCTTCATTCTACATATTTAGTGTCTACATATATAGCAAGACTTGACCATAGAGAATGTTTACTTGTAAAATTTAAAGAGATATATCTATGCAAAGTTAGAGAAATAGTATTTGCTACATGTTTGAATAAGAGTACTAATATTTGAGTACTCAAAATATATAGGTAATACTATATTTTACAACATTTAAGCATTCAAAAAATAGATATGTTAATTTCGTACATTAATGCTATTATCATACAAAAATTTTAGTACAGTAGACTCTCCTATAACGCGAGTTTTTACAACGCGATTTCGTACAGCGCGATAAAAAAATTGCGACAAATTTATTTATACAACGCGTATTTTCGTATAACGCGTTATAAAATAAAATGCGGAAATTTCCATATTGACAACTGTACAATACATTTAATTTTTATGCGCACGCGTTTTTCAATTTTTTTGTTTTTGAACGAAGTAGTGTTGTATAATTTGTCAATTTAATTGCACATGTGTTTCTGTAAGTAATTTTTTTTTAAATACGTAATGTTAAATTGAGTTTTAAAGCTTAAAATAATATTTTTAACGCATATAAGGTATTAAATTAGAATTTACATGTAAATATTTTGCAAATATAAAAAATTACGAAACTTGCTCCCCAGGCATGATGAATAAAGTTGGAAAAAAAAGAAAAATTGAAAAGGAGATATACTGTATCATGTAAAAATGTATTGTATAAACTGATGTATATAGGAAAAATAATTATATACTAAAACAAAACTAAATGTTATATTATTTTATATGCAAATGTATATTAAAAAAAATTACATAGTGAATAAACTTTAATTCCTATAACGCGATTTCATACAACACGGAACACATTAATCGCGTTATAGGAGAGTCTACTGTATACAAATTATGAATTTTATTTATTAAAAGATAACTTTAAACAAAAAAAAATGTATCGCGTATTTATATATTGTGATAACACTTTGTCACTGTAGTTATATTAATACAAAGCAATAACGAGCCATCTTTTATATATATAACGAATAAAGACATTTAGACGCGAATGTTTCTTTCACAAATAAATCAAACTTCTACTGTCCTTACTGCGATGAAAAATATATTGGGAGGGCTTGGCTCATCAGTGGTGAACCCTCCCAGCGGTTTCGCCAATTTAATCTACCAGACCGCCTCTTTAGAGCTCCAATACTGTATTGGATCATTCTGCCATTATATGCTACACTTAAGGGTGGAATCTTAGAAATGGTATTTTAGCAAACTATGGACATAAGCTTTTAGGATTAGAATTACATTTAAATATTTGCTTCGAGCAATTCTCTTCCGCAAACTACACGGACAAGTTGTTTGCGGAAGAGCATTGCTCGATGCAAATATTTAAATGTAATTCTACTGTTTTAAATGATTATATCCATAGTTTGCTAAAATACCATTTCTAAGATTCCACCATTCAAATATAAAAGCAGAATGATCCAATACAGTATTAGAGCTCTAAAGAGGCGGTCTGGTATATTAAATTGGCGAAACCGCTGGGAAGGTTCACCACTGATGAGCCAAGCCCTCTCAATATATATATATTTTTTAATCGCAGTAAGGACAGTAGAAGTTTGATTTATTTGTGAAAGAAACATTCGCGTATTAATGTCTTCATTCGTTGTATTGTGGTTATATATACGGCAGTACAACATATCGCCTTAAAGAAACTCTGGCTTTCATCAAGATCATATTAATCCATATTATCTTTTTTTTAAATAGTGCAGACTGTGCACTTTGCATGTATTGACAAGATGTCAATAAAATTATTTTGTCAATTGTCAAGATTATCTCTTCCATATCAACGTAGAATGGTTAGAAGTTTTCTAGGGTAAAAGGATTAGCATTTTAATTATATATAGTTGACCATCTCTTGCGTGTCAAATTCTATCCGACCGCAGATCACGCGTGTTCTTTAAATGAAAAATCCGGAGAACACAATGGCTAAAGAAGAAGAACTAGAACATGCTATGAATTTACAAAATATCCTGTAGATTGCGTGCAATATGTGACCTATTGTTTCCTTGATGGGTGTTCTGACAGGCCTTGCAAGATATCCAACAAGAATAGGATATATGTGTGAAGATGCAATGCAGAGGTTGATCGACATCTTGAGTGCATGCTAAAGATGAATGGCAATCAACGGCACCCTATATCCTGGTACCGGTCCAGCGATGCATAATGCAGGACACCATCAGGGTACGCCCATCATGGTGCTGCAACAAGAACCATCTAAACATCCGGAGTTACGTCACTGGCTACCCAAGATCCGTCTCGCATGGCTGTTGCCACAGAGACAAGCGTACCGAAGTTTTGTAAAGGCAGAGTGATCGTCATCTATTCGTGACTCCACTGATAATATACAATGACACATGCTATCGATTCATTTCCTTAATTCTTGCAACAAGTAATATATAGGAATTCTTCACTTTTTATAATGCATTGAGCAGTTATGTCTTTCCCCTGTGAGATCATAAATGAAATGTCACCAATATTGCCGTGTCAAACTCTTTTGAATCCACACAAATATTTCATTGTTCAATCGTATTGAAAATATTTATGAAATTCGAGCTATGTTTAAACATTCATTACTACAATTTATCATCAAAGTAGTACATTAACCTCCAGAAATGTTTTAGCTTTTTTATATACATAGTTGACCATCTTTTGCGTGTCAAACTCTATCTGACCGCAGATCACATGTGTTATAGCAATGAAAATTCAGGAGAACACAATGGCTGAAGATGAACTAGAACATGCTATGAATTAACAATATATCCAGAAGATTGCGTATATACTTAAACCATATACATGCAATTTTTAAGATGCATAAAAGTTCTGAACAACATTCTTCAGCACTTTCTGTACCGTGTGAAAACATTTCTTGTGATACAACTCTTCATGAAACTATTTAAAATGCTAATATATAAAATTCTATTTTCGGAGTATACTGAAGATAGAATTTTCTAAAGGCATGCCTTTACGTCAAATAGAAACCCGTTTGAAAGGAAGTTAAAATATTGGGTCTTTTTTGTTATTTTCTAGTTACTATACAAAGGCCCATTGTACTTTCAATTATTATAAAGAATTTAGTGCTATTTACACACCTGTTGCAACTTGTGATGTAACGTCTAGGAAATCAGAAAGGTTCTATAAATATATAATTTTAGAGACTCGTGAAAACCTTGGCTTGTACTCTGTCTTGCAATAAAAAAATAATATGAAGAAACTTTTCAATGCTATTAATTAATGTCAATTCAAGTAGTAGACTCTATGGTTCAAATTCACATAAATAGGTACCGCTCAGCAAGAGCAACCTAGTTCATGATAATTGACCAATGAATAATATGTGAAGGTTATTCACATATTAAACAAATTTTAACACGGGATTCAATCCCGGTTCATGACTGTCGGGAATCGAGGGGGTTATCCACTCGTCCACCGACTTTTGATTAGTAGACTCTATCAACCTTACTTAATGTCCGAGGATTTTAATGTAATTTTGCAAGATGGTATTTTTGCTATTGAATAACCAAATATTTTACAATTCAGTTTAATCTATATATCATTGTGGGTATACATATTTTTGTTAATTATACCTCGTAATATTAGAGACATTATAAATGATCGAAATGCTTATGAGGGTTAATTAATGTGTTTCAAATGACAATTTTAGATTTATTAAAATATAATAACGATAATGAGGACGAGGATTGGATTTATTTAAGACAAACCAAGATTTATTGATATAAATAAAGGTATGGTATTACACAACCAAATCTATTTACTCTATTAATGATTATAAACAGGTAACCATTTCGATTCAGTGATAGATGATGTATTTATGAAGTGATAATTTATCGTTTGATTAATTATTGGCTGACATTGCCCCCATTTGATTAACAGAGTCCCGATCTAATTAGTTGCTTAAAGGTCCACCTTGTATGCAGGATCATATCAATAGTAAGGTTTTATCCTGAACACACGGGGAAAGTTTCTTTCTGGTGCTTCCAGATTGATGGATACACGCAGATTTCACTTCGTATGTTACGTCAGAGTTTCCGTGTCACTTTGTACGGTTCTAAGAATCTTTTCATGAATTTTCAGAGAGGTCTCTCTTTCGTGCTGGTATGATGATCAATACGAGATCCCCGACATTATAGTCTTCTCCTTCGTATTTGGAATCGTATAGGCCTGAATGATGACGACCTGGCCATCCTGGCGTCTGCCAAGACGTGCATCTATAAGTACTTCCACGGAACTGAGGAGTGTTCAAGAAGATCTTGTCTGGAGGAGGACTCTCAAGGTGGGGAAGCTTGCTGAAGAGATTTATGCACACAAACGGCTGTATATATTTTCCTACATTTTAATCTAAATTTTTCAACTTCTTGGGTTTTCAAATTTTCCAATCGTGCTATTGGGTTGATGCAAAATAATGGCCGATTTGTAGTGACAACTATAAAAAGTAATAACTTCAGCAATAGTTACCTCTCCAACTCTTGTTGCATTCATCTGACTGCATTCCTCTGTCCTTCATTTATATTAAGTAACAGGATCTACAGTGATTACGACGTGAGTCCATGGACAAGTTTGAATGAGGTAAGCCTGTTGTGGCCTGCTTGGCCGTGTTGTAGGCGAATGTGACGTGGGGCAGGTTTATATCCCAGTCTTTTTGTTCGACGCTTACATACATTACTAGCAGCTTAGCTAATATTGGATTCAGTATCTCCGTTAGGTCATTTGTTTGGAATTTGTTGTGAACATATGTGTGTGTAAGAGCACTAATTAGTTAGTGTCATTTATAATCTTCGATTGAAATACTTGTCTGGGTTCTGATTGTATTCTCACATAAAATGCATGATTTTCTGAAAGGCTTAAAGAAGTACTCATCCCTTTGGTTCTGCTTTTGATTTTGCATGATGGGTTTTTGAAACTCCTCTAAACTTTGTAAACATCTCATGGCTTATGCAGCGAGGGATGCTCCAGCTTCTAAACCAAGTTGTCGTGATAATGCGGGCGAGAAGTCAGTCAAGTTGAAATAAGCCAAGATTCATTGATCTCAACAAAGAGATAAGTTATTACATCGTCAAATCTATAAATAATCAAGATTATAAATAGGTACAATAAGCATACAGTAGGGCCAATTCTATTAAATTATTTGTCAGTGATTATTAAGTAGTTCATTAATTGTTCACTGACAATATTCGGTCCTCCATTCTCTCTGATATAAAAGACGTGACAAACCATGTGGAACACGATGGCATCTCTTTTGAGATGGCTGACGGAGTGACTGACCCTAAGGCTGAGGTCATAGAGCGACTGTGGGTGCTTGAGTTTTTAGACGTTGAACAATTTTTTTAAGTTAAACCGACTGGGCGGATTTAATTGTGTGATTTGGAGTGGTGGTGATCTCAATCACGGTTCTTTATGATCAATGGTCGTAGCTAACTATGCGGAGCAGAATTTCTTTTAACGATAAATTTCTTTAATGACTCCAAATTCTTGTGAGAATCATACCCCACCAAACTAAGTAGCTATGTGGTAAATAGTAAATGCAAAAGTCGAACTCTTTCTACATATCAAGACGTATGGAAGTATCCAGCAGGAATATTATAGCCTGGAAGCAATATATACACTCATGGACAAAACTTAAGAAAAATATTTGATATTGCCAGTCGTCTATTTTTTTAAGGAAACAGGGGTCATTGTGTTTACACTTATTATCTCGTGTGTCCTCAATAAAGGTCACTGTATATCAAATATCTTTCAGATTTATTGTCTGAATCTCGATATACATGCTAAAAGGTACAACTTCCTTAAGTTTTGTCCATGAGTACAAACTTGGGAATATATAGTAACATTAAATGGTTTATTTTCAAAGCTAAAATAATATATAATGTGTTGGCATGCATATATATGGATTTAACAATATTATTTATTTTAAATTTCCTCTACACTTGTTGTGTAAGATAAAATGAGGTATGAAACATAGACTAGTAGAATATAGGGGTCAGTCAATAAATAGAGAAAATAAACAAATACAAAAAAAAATGTTTCAGTGATATGAATGATGCAATAAAATATTTAAATTAATATAATATGTATAGAAGAATGGAATTAGACAATGTAGATTCCTAACTCCATTACAGTGGAACCTCGCTATAACAACCCATTTAAAACAGCATCGTTGTTTTGACATCATAATTCTAAGGTTCCAAGATTCAACACCTTGTAGTTATAACAAAAAAAAAAAAATGGTTATAACAACTTAAAATGTTGATCCCAAAAAGTGATAACGCTTTAGCCGGATTCGACTGTAGAGGTCAAATACATCGAAAATTACTGATGGAATATGTATGTACTTGCATGTCTCAATTTAACATTTGAAAGGACTTAATGTTTTATTAATGGAATATATTTCATTGTGGGAATAAAAATATATGTTGTGGAATATAACTGCTTCCTCTGTTTGATTAAGTATTATTTGGTCTATTTTGTTTTGCACACATTGCGGGGGATTTATTTTGAATTCTATTGTTAAAATTCCAGCCACAGTTCTTATTTTTTGTCAATTATAACGGATATTAGTTGCGCGAAGCACACATTGCCGATTCTGTTGCAACTGTTTGCGTAAGCTGGGCGTGTGGCAATGGCATCCGCATACCGTCAAAACATGGAGTTGTCTAATCCCTTCTTGACATTCTATAAACCTATATCAGTACACTACCTATATATTTATCCGAGTATACGATCTAGGCATCTGGTAATATGGACTTGTTTCAATCAATGTAGATAGAGAAAAGATTCTAAAAATTCTATAAAACTTCATCAATGCACTACCTATATATTTACCCGAGTATACGATCTAGGCATCTGGTAATATGGACTTGTTTCAATCAATGTAGATAGAGAAAAGATTCTAAAAATTCTATAAAACTTCATCAATACGCTACCTATATATTTACCCGAGTAGACGATGTAGGCATCTGGTAATATGGACTTGTTTCAATCAATGTAGATAGAAAAGAGATTCTAAAAATTCTATAAAACTTCATCAATGCACTACCTATATATTTACCCGAGTAGACGATCTAGGCATCTGGTAATATGGACTTGTGTCAATCAATGTAGATAGAGAAAGATTCTAAAATTCTATAAAACTTCATCAATGCACTACCTATATATTTACCCGAGTAGACGATCTAGGCATCTGGTAATATGGACTTGTTTCAATCAATGTAGATAGAGAAGAGGTTCTAAAAATTCTAGAAAACTTCATCAATACACTACCTATATATTTACCCGAGTAGACGATCTAGGCATCTGGTAATATGGACTTGTAAATTAACACAAAGCAATAACGCGCCATCTATACATATAAAATAAAAGGATTTAAAAGCGCGAATGTTTCTTTTATACATAAAACGAACTTCTACTGTCCTTACTGCGATGAAAAAATATATTGGGAGGGCTTGGCTCATCAGTAGTGAACCCTCCCAGCGGTTTCGCCAATTTAATCCACCAGACCGCTTCTCAGAGCTCTAATATTGTATTGGATCATTCTGCTTTTATATGCTACACTGAAGGATGGAATCTTAGAAATGGTTTCAAGTAAACTATGGACATAAGCTTATAGGACAGTAGAATTATATTCAAATATTTGCATCGAGCAATGCTCTTCAGCAAACTATAAAGACAAGGTCATTAGGAATAAATTAACACAAAGCAATAACGCGCCATCTATACATATAAAATAAAAGGATTTAAAAGCGCAAATGTTTCTTTGCTTTGTTATTGCTTTGTGTTAATTTATTCCTAAAGACCTTGTCTTTATAGTTTGCTGAAGAGCATTGCTCGAAACAAATATTTTAATATAATTCTACTATCCTATAAGCTTATGTCCATAGTTTACTTGAAAACCATTTCTAAGATTCCATCCTTCAGTGTAGCATATAAAAGCAGAATGATCCAATACAATATTAGAGCTCTGAGAAGCGGTCTGGTGGATTAAATTGGCGAAACCGCTGGGAGGGTTCACCACTGATGAGCCAAGCCCTCCCAATATATTTTTTCATCGCAGTAAGGACAGTAGAAGTTCGTTTTATGTATAAAAGAAACATTCGCGCTTTTAAATCCTTTTATTTTATAAATATGGACTTGTGTCAATCAATGTAGAGTTAGAGAAAGATTCTAAAAATTCTATAAAACTTCATCAATGCACTACCTATATATTTACCCGAGTAGACGATCTAGGCATCTGGTAATATGGACTTGTGTCAATCCGTTCTAGTAGTCTTTAAGTTCGAGGAAAACTTTATCAATATACTGTAGGGTGGTATTTTTAAAATACAATATATGTAGGGTAGTATATTTATGCTAATTATATAATTTTAAGTTTCAAGTTCTATTATATTTGCATAGAATGATATGAATTGTCATTTCTATATAAATTTGCACATCTTTAATTTTGTAGTAGACCGTTCGCGCGCGCGCGCGCGATGGTGAAAAAGTTCCTTTCTACACTGTAGACCAAAATTAAGATAAAAAGACAATGTTAGTTTCCTCAAAAAATATAGAATTGTTTTGAACGAAAATTTGTAGGTAGATAGACAAAACTATAACAAATAAAGTCGACAAAATAAATGTATTGTTATATTTTTACAGAGTTATGAAAAATCACGTTAATTAGTCCAAATTTCAGGTAGATGTTTACCAATATTTTACGAGTTAATATGGTGTGTGGTCGTCTCTAACAGCTAAGCAGCTGTCATATCGACATTTAGTCAATTAAAGAGTTCTTGAGGTAACAAATCCCACTCTTCAACCAGGTCAGTTTCTGTTCTTGGGTGGTCCTGGGTGCGGGTGAACGAGATCCAATTCGTCTCCCCAAGGCATCCCAAACATGTTCTATAGGATTGAGGTCTAGTGATCTGCCAGGCCACTCCATCCTTTGAATACCCTCACTTTCAAGATATTCGTCTACCATCAGGGCTCTATGAGGATGAGCATTATCATCCATAAAGATGAACCAGAGTCCGACCGCACCCCTAAAAAAAACCTTACATAGGGCTACAGTATCTCGTATCTGTACCGCTGAGAAGTCAGGGTACCGCCATCAAACACATGTAGTGGTGTGCGTGCGTCTAACATGATACCACCCCAGACTACGGCATCTTGGCCACCGTAACGATCCTTTTCTCTGATGTTTGAGGGATGGTTTCGTGTCCCGGTTTCTCTCCAGATCAGTGCACGTCTAGAATCAGTGTTAAGACTGAACCTTGACTCATCACTAAAAAGAACAGGAGCCCAAATTTTGTGTCCAAGACTGATGTTGTCCGCACTAATTTAGACGAGCCGTTTTTTGGATAGCAGTGAGAGGGATACAAACCTTCGGCCACCTTGCATACATCCCTCTCACGTTGAGTCTTCTGTAAACTGTTTGCTTTGATAGAATGGTTCCTGTGGCCGAAGAGAGCTCAATTGTTAGCTGTCTGGCTGTATTGGTTTTGTTACTTTTGGCCGTTAACTTCAGATAACGTTCTTTTGATGAGAATGTGATTCTCGGGCGACCTTATCATTCTCTTCTGTAGATATCTCCTGTTTCTTGAAATTGTTTCCTTAGATTCGAAACCACTTTTCTTGACGTTTCGAGCCATCTTGCAACTTCTGCTTGAGACTGGTCTGCCTCTATTCTACCAATGGTCCTCCACCTCAACGAGTCTTCTAAACGTCTATGACGTTCCATGGATAGATAAAACGGAAGAAATGCTTTTTAAATAAAATTTTATAGCTGGATATAAAAATAATGATCCTAATTAGCATATTAGGTGAAGCATTAAAATTATTTTTTTTTGGCTAGCTAAATCATGTGGTATAATTTGCATATCATATAACGATTATTATTTTTTTATCAAGGATTTGGTGTTTGTTCCCTAATTTTGGACACTAGTGTACTTACCTCTACTGGCGACTATTTTTTTAACGCGATAATAATACCTATAGAGAGCAACCGCTCTAACATTCGTCAATATATCTATAAATTCTGAAAAAACTTGACTAAACACCTCTTTGGCAGATTGTGAAGATTTAATTTGATCGCTTATGAATCTCATGGAATAAAGCCCGCCCTAGGCTGACGTGGATAAATAGCACGAAACCATGGTCTCTAGGTGGACGCTTCTCAGTTTAACAAAACTGGTGTTGTGGCTTTGTCACCGACCCTAGTCCGCTAGTTTGCTGAGACGGTCAATAGATGGCGCTTGGTTTTAGCGTATATTTTGACGGTAGAGGCGACCTTTATTGTATGAAACAATTTCCTCTCAGCAAAATTTCCATCTATATATATATAGCGTTGAAATAAATGTAATTCTTATTGCTGACTTCCATCAGTGTATATATTGTATATATATACATCATAAATACATTAGTGTATATATAAATATACCATACATCGGTGTATCGTTCGGAGGAGATTAAAAGAATCGCCGAATGTCGTGGTCCATTTGGATGAGGAAAGCGAAGACTAAAACGCAGCTGATTCTACACTCGCCTTTTCAGTGATACGATAACCTATGCACGGTGTGACCACTGGACATGCGTCGGACCTGGAGGCTGTTGGGCTCTGCGCTGCCTGGAATATAGGAACTCTATCTATGCTTCTTTCCTGTGGTGAATCTGTATAAGACCGGTGGTCTTAATAAAGCTGTGTGTGTGATATATACATCGGTATATATATAGAGGGCTATCTCTGTCACAGGTGGTAGTGGTGTTGTGGCCAGAGAGGTGAGATGTCATCGCTGACGTCATACGTGGTCACCAACAGCTGGTGGTGATTATCCCAGTGTTGCAGCAACCTCTGGGCCAGGTCGACTCCATTCCGTCCTTGTGTTGTACGTCGGGGGATATCTGGATGACTATTTAGACAGGCAGCTTCACCTTGTGTTATCAGATCTTAAAGCAGTCATGATACCATTCATATAATACTAGCATTGTTGTAAACATAATGGATACATTATCTTGCAAAACGTTTATTGTTATTTATATATAAGAACGTAAACTTTCGGGTTTACACAATTCCTCCTCAGACAATTTGATGCGAACAAAAATAATGTCAGAAAGAGTTGTACAAATTCAAAGAGTATGTTCTTAAATATTAATAAAGAAACGTTTTGCATGGTAATTTAACTCTCATATATACATTATTTCGCGACATACGTTACAAGATCAACGACTAAAATATGAACATGTCTTAAATATAGAACAAATTTATTGTGAATGACCACATTTTCAAAAAATATATCCTCTATATAATTCATAAGTCTCCAACACCATCCTGATATGGAGATGAGCCCTCGCTTACTCTTGAAGTTGTGAATAGCTTCTAAAGGTAGATGAACCAACTATTAGATCAACGATATAAGAATACGAAAAGCAAGAGGAATCCACTAAATTAGTTTTATAACGAACATCCTCAACGACTTACTATCAGACTAGGGATGTAAATCGACCGCCTTGGAAGAGTCTGATTGAGGCGATACACCAATCTAAGGACTAATTCACTTGGAATGATAAAATCCTGCATATCCAAAGTCTAAAGTGTCCTTTACTCTTACAACTATATTGATATGGCTTAAAATTATATTAAAATACCCTGGGCTCGGCAAAAAATATTCTGTTGCTCTTGTTTCTCATCCCCTCTGATATGATTCAGATTATCTCTAACAGATTCCAGGGTTTCAGTTCTAAAATTCTAAATCGGAAATTTAAAAAGATTTGGAATTCCTAGACTAAAACACATTATGTTATTATCAACTCTTTATCGCAACATGTACTGATATGCATAAGTTCATTACGTTTCGATAAGTCACTCAATAAAAGGACATAGATTGAAAAAGACGGAGAAATTTAAAAAGAGTTGCTGTCATCTACTTATCAAAAAATGAATGACTCACAAGAAGGACATGACAACATGGTGGTATTGTGGTGATGGACATAGACAATTACGTTATTTAACTTTTTCTGTCCCTGGACGTTAAATGTGTTTACCTGTTACCCCATATCTAGAAAGTATAGAAATTGCCAATTATTCTGTAAAATGTATTCTTTGGCGATCAGGAAATTGAAATGTGAAATTTGCATCTTGTCGCATTACCAGAATGTGATTATGTTATACATTTGCATGATGTGATACATTTACACTTTGTAGAGGTAAATGGAATGGCTCCGCAAGTCTGCAAACATCCAGAAGACTAATTTATTCTATATCTGTGGAGAGAGATATTTATAACCCAGATTACTGGAGCGCAGAGCGCCAACTACCCAAAGTCTGTGGAGAACTTATCAAGATAAGTACAAAAAATATATATAATTCATTTTAATCATTATTCATTATCATAATCCTATCATTGATAATTATCTTTGTTTTAAATTATAAAATATAAACATTGCTTTCAATTTAGATATCGTCTATTTACCAAAATAAAATTGGGTACCCATTTAGGTTATGAGAATATACGAAAGAATACTTTTTAAAAGCTTTCTCTTAAGCACAATGGCCACATTGGAAGGGATAATGGTCATTTTCTAAACTTTTCAGACATAGAAAGCAAGAAATAACACTCACGTGCCAAGGACTAAATCTGTTTTAGTGGAATTTAAAACTGGATTACCCACAATTTCAACCGTTCTAATTAAAGACGAAGATGGTCGCGGCCTTTCAGAAACTTGAAAAAATCTTTCGTTCATAGAAAATCACATTACATTCATAAAGGTAGCCGAGGCACTAATGATACCGAGATAAAATAAAATCCATTATGATATTGACGATATTATATTAGTTCAACAAGCCATAACTCCACCTTCGTCCCAGGCTTGTTGATCACAAATGCCAACAAGAGTAAAATTGAAATGAAAATAAACGATAGCAATGTGTTTCTTTAAACGTGAAAATTTAATGCAAGCTTTCGGATCTCATCGATCCTTCCACAGGCCGAGCTATAAGCTGAGAGAAAGAAAGAGTATATATAGATGTACAATATTATTTACATACACCTAACGAAGATAGAAAATAAAAATATAAAAATAAGATAAATATAACACATTTACATAAAATAATATATAAATTTCGCCAGACTGCAGGACATCTACACGTTCGAAAATTAAGACGCAAGTAAAATTCCATCTACATACGAACAAAACATGGTGTATAGGGCTATGGGTGTGAAGGTCAAACTGGGGAAGATGAGGAAGGATCTGGTGAAAAGGTAGGGCTGGGCTGTTTTTTCCTAAATGAGTGGTACTGAGATGGTAGTTCTATACGCCTGTTGATACTGTTTAAATCATGAGAGACGAAGGATTCTATTAATAATCTTTGATATTTGGATTTGATGTTGTGGTAATGACAGGTTGGGTCGGAAAGGTTAAAGGTATGGCCGGTTTTTGAGGTGTGCTGAACGATCAAAGATTTGGGATCTTTGTTAATTATATTTCTGTTGTGCTCGGAAATTCTGTTATAAATGAAGCGGCCAGTCTCATCCACATATTTTGCGTTACAATCTTGGCAACCTATGGAGTAAATGGCATATGGTTGCTGGTCGGGACGTTTCTTAATATTGGATCTGGTGATGGGGTTCCGGAGTATTTGGCCTATTGAGAGGTGGTTGGTGAAAAAGGTTCTTAAACCAAATTTTTTGAGGGAGTGGGCTATTGATTGATTTTCAAAGGAATAAGGTATAATGCAGGTGTTACGGTTTACTGCGGGTTGAGTGTGCTTGGAAGGGTTAAAACTGTGTCTAAGTATAAAGGGAAGTGGATAGCCTCTTGATTTTAGATTACTGATGATGGTTGTCTTTTCTATTTTTTTGAAGGCTGGGGTGGAGCAGTGTGTATGAATTCTTTTCGTGAGTGTTCTGACGACTGTGAGTTTGTGGCCTATTGGGTTATATGAATCAACAAGTCAACGCCATTGACAGCTGGATTTTGGAACAGAAACATCTCCGAATAGAAGTTTGGAAAAGGTACCTGGACGACATTTTTTGCATATGTCACAAGGATGATGTCCTATTGGTGTTGGAAGCCCTAAACTCTTACCATACACGTCTCACTTTCACAATAGAACATGAGTGTCACAAAGTTCTGCCATATTTGGACATTCTTTTTATCAAAACTGATGAATCATACCACACAACAGTTTATTACAAAAAATCCATAAAACCATCCTATCTCCTTTTTGATTCATATAACCCAATAGGCCACAAACTCACAGTCGTCAGAACACTCACGAAAAGAATTCATACACACTGCTCCACCCCAGCCTTCAAAAAAATAGAAAAGACAACCATCATCAGTAATCTAAAATCAAGAGGCTATCCACTTCCCTTTATACTTAGACACAGTTTTAACCCTTCCAAGCACACTCAACCCGCAGTAAACCGTAACACCTGCATTATACCTTATTCCTTTGAAAATCAATCAATAGCCCACTCCCTCAAAAAATTTGGTTTAAAAACCTTTTTCACCAACCACCTCTCAATAGGCCAAATACTCCGGAACCCCATCACCAGATCCAATATTAAGAAACGTCCCGACCAGCAACCATATGCCATTTACTCCATAGGTTGCCAAGATTGTAACGCAAAATATGTGGGTGAGACTGGCCGCTTCATTTATAACAGAATTTCCGAGCACAACAGAAATATAATTAACAAAGATCCCAAATCTTTGATCGTTCAGCACACCTCAAAAACCGGCCATACCTTTAACCTTTCCGACCCAACCTGCCATTATCACAACATCAAATCCAAATATCAAAGATTATTAATAGAATCCTTCGTCTCTCATGATTTAAACAGTATCAACAGGCGTATAGAACTACCATCTCAGTACCACTCATTTAGGAAAAAACAGCCCAGCCCTTCCTTTTCACCAGATCCTTCCTCATCTTCCCAGTTTGACCTTCACACCCATAGCCCTATACACCATGTTTTGTTCGTATGTAGATGGAATTTTACTTGCGTCTTAATTTTCGAACGTGTAGATGTCCTGCAGTCTGGCGAAATTTATATATTATTTTATGTAAATGTGTTTATATTTATCTTATTTTTATATTTTTATTTTCTATCTTCGTTAGGTGTATGTAAATAATATTGTACATCTATATATACTCTTTTTTTCTCTCAGCTTATAGCTTATAGCTCGGCCTGTGGAAGGATCGATGAGATCCGAAAGCTTGCATTAAATTTTCACGTTTAAAGAAACACATTGCTATCGTTTATTTTCATTTCATACTTTATAGCAATTCTTTTGTCTATTTACAAGAGTAAAATTCCAAAATAAAAATGCTGTATGCTTGAAATGAGTACGACAACAAAAAGCCTTTATTAATGACACTCGTCCAATACATGATTCTCCCAAGTAAACAGAAGTAAACATAACAGTTATCAAAGAAACAGGCCACACTTTCGCATTAGAAGAACCCATAATACATTACAATAACATAAACAGCAAATATCAAAGGCTTATAATTGAATCTTTATTATCCAGAAAACACAATAGCATCAATAGAAAAATAGATTTGCCCGAAACATATAACACAATATATCCTAGTACCAGCTAATAATATCAACAATAGTATAAGTAACTTATATGCAATAGCCAATAACCATTATAAAACTAACTTAAATATTAGAATTCCGAACCTATAAGATAATTCATAAAATATAACAAACAATATTAAAATATGTAAATACATTAACCAAATAAAAAACATATCTTAAGTAAAAAAGAATATGCAAAAACATCCTAGTGTATATATATATATATGTATATATGTACATAGAATCATAATAGTTTTAGCATCAAACGGCGTTATATTTTCTCGTTATATAGTATATGTTTCTCCTTTAGAAGGGCGGACAAGCCCGAAAGCTTGAGAAGACCAGAATAAAAGATACTCATCTCCATAAACGTTTTACTTAGATATCAGATAACAGTTATCTACAGAAAGTGGAGATTACCGTCGATCTATCTTCAAGTTAGATCCATGACTGTGTTGCGCCTATTGTCTGTGCTCTTTTCCAGAATTTGTGAAACGCTAATGTTCTTTGAAATTAATATTGATTCTTTAATGAAAATATATTGGCCATGAATAATTAGTGGGTTGATAACTCCTGCCTGAATATAAACAACGACAATCCATGCAGAGGAATCATTCATCCTATTCCTATCCAGTTCCAGAGAAGACAAAAATGAAGCCATCCACTGACACGGTAGTAGAATTAGAATTCTGTAATTCTAAAGGTCCACTAATGCTATATTACTTTTAAATGGAGGAATCAGCTATCATTTTAACCTTTTGAAAAAGGAAATTGGAAGGTGTTACATGACAACAAAAAAAGAACAGGGATGCTAAGAGAGTAGAAGTGCTATTGTAGGTTGATGCTGCATCCACTCCTTCATATATCGCATAAAAAAGAACATAATTCTAACTGTTTCAGCATCCAACATATTGACATGATATGTCTGCTTCAGATTATTATTTTTCCATAAATTTAGAAATCAGATTTGCCTTAGAGGAAAATTTCAATAATGAAGAAAAATCTGGACGAGCAGGAAGAAATATTATTTTTGGTAGATATTAAAAACTAAGATGGAATGAGTGACTGTGGGTTAAGAGAAACTACATATATGACAATAAATCGAATTCCAAGCTTATTTATTCATTGAGAAAATCTTTATTTGTAGTTTGGCAGCTTATATCTCATAAATTAGAGATCCATCAATTTCCAAAATGCATCAAACGACATTTAGGCGACACACCGTCATCATTTTATAGACAGAAAAGTTTAACACGAACAAAGCTGGCATTTGACATTTATATGATTATTGATAAATTATAGGACACCTCTGGAAGTTACTAAATAAATTTCATTTCATAATTCGCTCCTTTTTTTTTTTTTTGCTCTCAGTCAGATACGATTAGCGCAAGTAAATAACCCATAAACATTGCATATAAAGGAAGATCAAATGTCAAAGTATCGGGTTTAAAAGGTTGATCCGAAGTTTTAACATCTACAAGCAGGCATCTGTATATAAGCTTCCAATTGTATTAAGGATCTGATTCTGGTCCAAGACTGGTGAAGATGCTGCAGTGGACCAACCTTGATACAGTAGAGGAGATGGAAGCAAGAGATGCAACTCTATATTCCCCTGCGTCTACCACATCCGGAGTATTGTCGTGCATCCATTTCAGACTCATGCAACGTACACCAGGTCACTGTTGTGTAGGTTATCAATTAACATCCAGGTTAATTACTTCAGAACAAAGCGCCACTTCCCGCTGGCTCGAGCGGTATGGCAGCCTTGCTCTAGCTTTCACTTCCTTCCTCTTCCTAGAACTCTCTCTCTCTCGAACATACCCTCCCAGAGTTATAGTTCCACTTAGTTAAAAAGATCCATGGTCCAAGCTGACAATACATATTGGCATTAAATCAGACAAACAGTAACCCCCCACTTGACCTAGAGTCTACCACAGGAAATCTTACAACCCCGGCCTCAGCCGATATTAGGTCAGTTATTCAATTCAAATATACCGCTTTCACTTGACCTAGAAAGTCAACTAGGGAAATCTTTCTAGGATATGCTAGCACTGCCTACCAGGTCAATTGTTAAAACTGACATCTACCAATCCACATTAAATCTAAAAACAATTAAGGGAATTCAGACCTACAGTTTGTATATAAAGACAGTTTAATTCACAGGTAACGACTTCTCTATTCACAAAATCTGAAAACAACCATAAGAAAAATCTTACAATCTGGCTCTCTTCGCGCCATTACATCGAGTGATTTATATTGATCACACACATTAACAACTATCATTTATCATATATAAGGATTATCACAGGAAATTTTTAAACAAGCTAGCTTTTCAACAGATATTAGGACACATATCAAAGTTACATGCATAGTAAAAAACTCACCTTATTAAATAGCCACGCAATTTTTTATAGGAATTTTATTGCTTTATAAGTTCTATATATGAAAACTAAAAATAAATAATGAAAGATTCTAAACGTTTTCTATTTAATACTCTCAAGCATTATATAATATAGTAAATCTTGTGAAATAAACATGGACAGATTTGAACATATTGGGATATGATAAGAAAACAATTGCAACCCTCTCAGAATTTTGCCGATTTTATTCCGGCAGTGGGCGATAATTTGGCAAGAAATCCCTCAGAACACAAGTACAGTCGATCTATATATATATATATATCTTATGCCGGTTGTGATCCACACAAAAGTATTTTTTTCAATTCTTTCCCTTAGTCTCATAGCGATCAAACATTGGGACAAATCATTCCACATTATCCGACTTTTGACAGTTTTTTTTTCACGTTGTTCTTTACTTCCAAAAAGTTTGATCATAATTGGACAGCTCTTTAAATAAGTTTTTAAAGCTATTGAAATCCACACGGAACATATACCTCTATTACAAGAAACGTATTTTATATTTTAGACGTCATCCTTTATTTATAATATTTTAAAGAGCAGTAAATATTTTATTTCTATGTTAAATTATATTAAGTAAAAACACAAATATAAATTACATTTACTAACTTAAATAGGACCTCTTATTTTGTATAAATGTTGATTGTGCTAGCGATACTGTTAAAACAGACCTTATATTTGTCTACATCTTATAAATATAATAAAACAAGACATCATATTTACAAGAGAAGGAATCGTCTGACATCATCTTGAAGAAGGAACAAAAGTTATCGGCGACGTGTTTCCTTTATTAATGCTGTAAATTCGGCAAGCTTTCGGACTTTGACGTCCTTCGACAGGCAACTTTCCAACAAACTGGAAGATAATATTTATATACAGGTAAATATTTACATAATTAGAACTTAGCGAATTTAATGATTATTAAACAAAATTCTTTCTTATTTATCTATGTAAACAAATTGTTCTAAGAAAAGGATGACTACCTTAGGATGCAGGGAAAGGCAAAAAACCATCTGAAACCCCTCAGATGATGTGTTCTGCATATGTTTCAAAAACAGTGAAACCCCATATATTACACTCATTACAGAATTATTACCCGGACATTGCATTCACCGCAGAAGCAGAACAGCACAACTCCATTCCATTCCTGGACTTACTCATTATCAGATCCACATCCAGATACCCCACACAGTTCATTACAAAAAACACACAGCCCCCGCTTACACCCATTTCACTTCAAGTTGCCCGACCAGTCACAAAATAAACACAGTTATAACACTAACCAAACGCATATACACTCACTGTTCTCTCCCTATTTTTAAAACCATTGAAAGATGCAAAAAATATAACCATTTAATGGCCATGGGCTACCCTGAACACTTCATCCAGAGATATACTTATAACCCCAAATATTCCCCGCCACCCCCATATATACAGGTTAATATGTTCCATTCCATACTACCATACTAACACCGTAATAGCCAAAACCCTTAGAAAACACGGAATATCAGTTTACTTCCAAAACCCTCCTAAAATTGGCCATAGACTTAGAAAATCCATCAGTAAAAGCTCCCCTCCCGATCCACTCCTTCAAACTGGCTCCATATATTCTGTAATATGCAACAACTGCAATGCCATATACGTAGGAGAAACCGGCCCGCTCCATCTCCATCCACTTAACAGAGCACCAAAGATGCATCAACAATAGAGACACCTAATATACCAACATATCAATAGTACAGGCCACACTTTCAACTTAACCCAAGCTACCGCACATCATACAGGAATAAAAAACAAACAGCAGCGCCTCATCTTGGAAGCAATTACATCCATCCAACTTAACAGTTTTAACAGGAAAATTGACCTTCCTTCACAATACCTACACATATTTAATAACAAAGTACCCAATCCGTCCCCTCACCTTGAAAAAATCAAACCTCCCAAGTTTCTAACACCTTTTTGTCTGAGGGTTTCAGATTGCTTTTTGCCTTTCCCTGCATCCTAAGGTAGTCATCCTTTTCTTAGAACAATTTGTTTACATAGAGATAAAGAAGAAAGAATTTTATATAATATATAATAATTAAATTCGCTAAGTTCTAATTATGTAAATATTCACCTGTATATAAATATTATCTTTCAGTTTCTTGGAAAGTAGCCTGTTAAAGGACGTCAAAGTCCGAAAGCTTGCCGAATTTTACAGCTTTAATAAAAGTAACTCGTCGCCATTAACTTTTATTTCTTCTTCAACGTCATATTTAGTAGTCATTAATAGGGTTTCATTGATCTACAAGTTACATAACACTTGCAAGAAACTTGGCCCTGGAGACTTTATATTCTTTACAATAACACTTGTGTAATTGCATAATACTATTAGAAAGAAAGAATAAACCGTCTGTAAATAATAAAGATTTAGTCATTGTGTTACTCCCGTAGAAGGACTGGTAAGCCCGAAAGTTTGAGGTCCTGTAATAGAAAAACTTCTATAAAAAAAACGTATCCCTGGATAGATTTCGATTTGATTTAATAAAAAACGCTTGTCAGACGGTTTAGCCTTACTTTCTAGACTATTTAAACCCTCTATAAGGAAATTGACGTGACCCAGTTTTTTTATATAAATAAATTAGTTTAATAAATAAAAAAGAGAACTGTGTTTCGCTCTATATATCCTTCAATATTTATAGAGAGATTCCTAGACAAGTTCCTTTCATACAGTTCAGTCGACCTATTGGTGGCAATGGTAGGCCAATGTTCCTAAACTGACCATTCAGTAGAATGTTGGTTAGTGAAAAGACAAATGATCAAGGTTTTAGCAACCTTAAAAAACTTAAACCATATGTTGTAATTTTCTATTATAAAAATATTGTAACGTATAAAAAATTAGGAAAGACAAACTTCAAGTTGACAATGTAATTTATTTTAGTCAAGCGCACCAATTATAATTTGTAAAATACAAAAGAAGCAATGAGGAAAGTTTATGCAGAGTAATAAAATATATAAACATCAATAAACTTTGCTACAATATTATATATATTTATAATTTTATGTAATTCTACTGTCCTAAAAGCTTATGTCCATAGTTCATCTAAAAGACCCATTCGAAGAGTCTAGCAACAGTATCACTATAAAAGGAAGTTCCAAAAATGCAATATAACAGCGGTATGGTAGATTAAACTGGCGAAACCGCTGGGAGGGTTCACCACTGATGAGCCAGGCCCTCCCATTAATTTTTCATTGCAGTAAGGGCAGTAGAAATTGTTTTATTTTGAAAAGAATCATACGCGTATATAATAATTTCGTATTTTGACAATATTATCTATTGCAGAAATGTCTATTTTGAACGTCATAGTTTGATCTTCGAGCTAGTGTGGTATTTAAGACGTTGTTTATTAACAACAACGGGCAACGAACTGGAGAATCCTGTGGGGTGAAGTTGTCCGACCTCATGTCAGGGGCCTCTTCAAGAGCAGGGAGGGCCTCGAGGCACGATTCTCCCTCCCTGGCCATTTATTGCCTTCCATCATCAACTCGTAATTGATACCATTAGAGAATTCCGTAAGAAATGACGTGAACGTAGTCAAGATTAGGTTTAATATAAAATTATAGTAAAGCCCATCTTGAAATGACCCTGCATTAACTATAAATACGCGGTATGCGGCTATAGCCACGTGGTTCCATAGATACATATAGTAACATGTTCTTAAACCTGTATTAAATGACAACCCCTTTGTTTTATCGTGTAATTTTAATGATGTTCACTAAGTCACTGCTTGAGACAGTTTTTACTGTATACAGCAACAAAAGTATTCTATTGAGATCTCTTGTTTTACATAGGCTCTCTCGTCCCACAAGGTAATAAGACCAAATACAGATAAATAGTGTGCGACGCTTCGGTAACAGCGTTGTTATCATCATCAGACAAAGGTACTGAAACGTTACTGAAATGTCACACACTATTTAAATATTTAGATTTGGTCTTATTACCTTGTTTTTTTTATCTATAATCCAAATTGTGCCTTATCATAGATTCGTCCCGTGTATTCTAAGAAGGGGAAAAGCAAACACTTGTAAGAATATCAATAAGTAAATAGATAATCAGATAGTCAGTATTCGTGGTGAGACATGAAGCCACCTCTGGGTGTCGTTTAATCTTCTTATTCACATTTTTGACAATACTCTCAACTTTCCTGTTGAACTGTAGAACTGGTTGTACAGATAGATAAAGCTCTCATCGGCCAATGAATCAGAGAAAAGTTTGTAAAGCGTTGAATTGACACATTGTTTGGTATATGAGACTGCCAATTTTGTCTTTCTTCCTAATTTCCACTCTGTATATATAATTCCCACAAAAATGCTATGATGACAGGAATAAAAATGAGAGTTTTCCAGAACTACTAAGATGAGTCAGAGCGGTGTTCGTTAGACGCCGGATGTCACTTGGACATCATGTCCTGTAATTACATCTCTCAGGAACCTGTCATACAAATGTCGAACATATTGTGCCGCTCAACAATCAACAGCACATTCATTGTTATCCTAATTGGAGTGATTTGTTGAAGGTCTGTTTGAGAATAGATTTAAGCTGAGAGAAGCAATACTGTAAACCACGGTGAATTATGGAATACTGAAAGGTTCAACATGGTTGCCTTGTTTAAAGATGCTTGTCTTATGAGTTGGTTGTACTTATCTAAGTACATCTTAATAATCGTGGTGATTAGTTAGCGATGCTTTTACTGTAAGTGCACCTCATGTATGCACATTTTGAAAGCAATTGAACTTTTACACTATAAAAGTGGCATAGCCCGGTTTTGGTTACTTGCACTCACTGGTGGGTTTGGAATTCGCAAGAATCGTAGGCTATTGAAGAAATTCTTCAGAAAAACGTGTCCAATGCGAGATTCGAACCCTGGTCATGGCTGTCGAAATTTGATGTTTTACATTGTACCACTCCTTCATTTTGTTTTTGTAAAGCGGAAAGCGCTCATTCCACTCTTTAGTACTCTTAAATGTGTGATTTCAAATTTTATTCTAATAAACTTGAAGCACTTTCAAGTTCCTATCGTCTCCTAGCAATTCATAGATACACAAGTATGGGTATTGTATTGTCACTCACATCAAGGAATTTCTACAAGAAGCATATATCCTTCTATTTATAAAGAATGTGACAACAACAACAAAAACCTTTATTAAGACACTATTGACTTACAAGGGGATTCCCCTGAAGGTTATATATGTACATAAGTGAGGAGGAAAAGCAATCCAGAGGAGAGGGGGGAGCAATCAGCCGTTGTCTGTGGAGTTGAGCACCTCTTCTCTCATTTTATCAATCGCCTTGAAAAATTTAAAATATTTATAAACAAATGCTTTATCCAGCAGGAGAGCATTAAAGATTTTATATACGTGTTGTTCATTGTAGTGAGCTAGCTCCGAAATTTCGCGAATTTCCAGTCTCTTTTCATGTAGGAATGGGCAATGGAATAGATAGTGGACCAAATTGTCTTGGATGCCAACATTGCAGAAGTAGCAATTTAAAGGGTCGCTGTAGAATGTGACAACTGTATTTGTCGTGTAAAGTTCGCATAAAGCGAATGGTGCACGCGGGAGAAATATATTGTGTATCTATAAAGAATGCATTTATTTTATAAATTGAATAAATGAGTCGATTATCAGGATTTCTAGCACTCAAGCCGTGTTTTAAGAGATAAATAATTCTCTGAAAAGCTCTGTTTACAAAAATAAATTAAATAAGTTCAAGAAATGAGCTGCTTAATCAGTTCTAGTCTGAAGTAAGATGCGGTTGTCAGAAAATAGGCAAAGGATAGGATTGGAGAACGTACCTGTGCACGAGTTTCTATTAGAGTAGTGAGTGTTGGATACTGGACATTTGATATCGACGGAGTGTAGATAAGCTTCATAAATCATCGGGTCATATTTATATAGGACAACAAACCAATATGTAATCCTATAAACATATTAATATCGTTATAAAATACTTCTTTATAACAGCACACTATATTAGTTATACCATTATAAAGTCCTAAGTTTTTAACGTCCTAATTGTTTTAACCATAGTTCTAATAATTAAATAGCTATAACGACATAAAATATTGGTACCAAATTATGGTGTTTTAGCGAAATTCGATCTATTAAAAGGGGTCCATTTATTGCATAGTGGAATAAATGCACAATTAGAAAGCCATTGTTAACACCAGGAAATATGAAAGTTTGTGCCAATTTTGGAACCTACTTTTAAATGCCTATAATTAACTTTTCACACTATTTTAATACTATATATATTATATTGAACACATATATTAACTATTTTATCTCGTTTTTACTTGATTAAACTATTTTGAATTTTATGAAGTAAAAAATATAATGTAAAAAATTAGTGCCAACCTACATTGATGAATTTATGATGATAATATGTGACCAGGAAATATATTGTGTAAAACAACGATTTTGGAATTTATAAAGACAATTTCGGGAACCAACACGGGTGTTTATGAGATAAAAGTTGCATAAAAGGTAGCATATTGTCAAACCACGGGTAATATAGAGTAGAAGACCACAATTTCGTATTCTAGTGAGACTATATTTCAGACAAACACGGGTTTGCATAAAAGAAAAGTTGAATAAAACGTAGCATATTGTCAAACTACGGGAAATATAGAGTATAAGACAACAATTTCGTATTTAGACAAACACGGGTTTGTATAAGAGAAAAGTTGCATAAAACGTAGTTTATTTCAAACCAAGTGTAATAAACAATAGAAGACAACAATTTCGTATTCTATTGAGACTATATTTCAGACAAACACGGGTTTGTATAAGAGAAAAGTTGCGTAAAACGTAGCATATTGTCAAACCACGGGTAATATAGAGTAGAAGACAAAAATTTCGTATTCAGACAAACACGGGTTAGTATAAGAGAAAAGTTGCATAAAACGTAGTTTATTTCAAACCAAGTGTAATAAACAATAGAAGACAACAATTTCGTATTCTATTGAGACTATATTTCAGACAAACACAGGTTTGTATAAGATAAAAAGTTGCATAAAACGTAGCATATTGTCCAAACCACGGAAAATATAGAGTATAAGACAACAATTTCTTATTCTAGCGAGACTATATTTCAGACAAACGTGGGTTGGTATGAGATAAAAGGTGCATAAACTGAGTCTATTGTCAACACGAGGCAACAGCGTGGAAAACAACAATTCGGTGTTTAGATAAAACTATTTCTGGGGCCCATGTTTGTATGAAAGAATAAGTACATGTTGTAAATATGTTATTTCTGACAGTTGTTGTGCAAATACAAAAAAAGTGACAAGTCACTTCAATCGTCACCATCTCAATTAGAGGTCTTGTGGGGGCCGCCCGACCTCGTTTCGGACCACGGTGGTGGTCACTTTGTGGCCGGCTTCCTCCCCTAGCTTTGTCACGGCGTCGCTGACCTCCTCTTTTTGGGGTTAAAGCACCACTTCTATTATGTGTATGCTCTTTGTTCGAAACGATTTCGTGTTATATGCAGAGAATAGTATAATTCTATAAAACCATATATAATATCGTCAGATTCAAAACTGAAATACCGATATGTTTCTTTATTATGGTAAAATTGGGCAAGTTTAAGGTGCAACATGTGAATAGGACTTTTCATCGCAGTTACACACCTCGATGTGAAGAGCTCTTTATTTAAAGCTAGCCCAATTTTATCATAATAAAGAAACGCTACTGTATAGCTGTTTTAAGATCTCGTGATTCTAAATAGAACCAGTATTTATATCATCGAAGATGAAACGTTTCATACATTGAAATCTTGTTTGTATACTCTCCAGGGATGGACTTCTTGAAGCGCTAGTGAGACAAACCGTTAGAACTAAGTTCTTTCTATAGAGCTAGGAGAAATGACGAATGTATATCTACTTTCTCTCTGTGTCTTCCATTCAAACATTACAAGCTCTCTCTGTATATAAAATCAACATGTATACCTATTTGTTCCTCATAAAATATCTCTCTCCACAATATTCTCTCTGGAATATTAACTCTGGATTAAATTTCAACCGAATATAGAGTTAGATCTGGATGAAATAACTGTCGAAGTGTCCATTCTGGAATTTGACAAAATTACGGATTAATTTGCATATTATTTATGCGTAAAAATTATTTTATTATATAGTATTATTACACACATCAATAATATATAACTAATAAACCTTTCTTAGAATTATTATTATTCTTAATACACGTGGTATAGCCCATGATAATCATTATGGGTAGTAACGACTGCTTTGACTGCAAGTGCACCACATGTTTACACATATAGAAAGCGCAGTTCGACTTTTGAACTTACATGTTTGTCAGAGCCCCGTTTGGGTTCTTGCACTCACTGGTAGGGTTGGACTTTTTCAAGAGAATCGTGGACTATTTAAACATTTATTTCTTCAGAATTAAGCGCTTAATGCTAGATTAGATCTCGTTTCGCGGCTGTGGGAAAAAAACGACAGTTCATACCACTCTTCCACCACCAACAACAAAAAGCTTTATTAAGACATTTCAGTCTTCCACAGAGACTCTTTCTTGACGGGGAGAGAGGATATTCGACGCTAACTACAAATATAAGGACAAATAATAAATAGTTCTTCAAATAGCAGACACTTCGGCCAGAAAGATTTTTATAAAAATTATAAAAACACTTCTGGTCGCGAAGTGTTTATTTATCAAGAACTCTGAATACCAGCCAGGTAACCTCTATTTTCAATATAACTAGTGAATGATTAAAACAATTTATGTGGATATTTATTTGCGGAAATTTACCTCTCCGTTTAACGAACCTTTATTTTAATACAGTTTTAAACGGGAGAGGTGCACTCTTCGCACAGGAATATCTTCCTCGCAAAATTAGAAGATAAAGATTTATATATGGTCAGCTTATTTACCATTTGGTATATTATATATTAGTATCCTCTTCCCTGTACTCTCTTAGTGGTTCTAGATAAATCGGTTGTAAAAATGATCATCTATGTTTTCACTTGACCTGTGTACACATGTAACATCCCGAAGTGGGGTCTCTAAGAAAGGAATGTTGGAATATTGCGATAATTAACGGACTTTCAAGCTACCACGGACTTCAATGATTAATATTCAAGATGGAATATGGACCCACTGACCCAACTATGTGGTAACATGAAAAATATTCAAACCTGCTGCTTTGTCACTAAGATGTATAAATATTTATACAAGTTACTCATAAAAAAAATCATAAACTCATGAAAACTTATGTTTTTTACAACTACACACACATAAAGACTTTATCAAGACACCAATCTTATACAGATTCTCTTCTAAAGACTTATGTTTTGATTGAGCTGTTAATTTTCATTTCTCCTATGTCCTAAATAATCCGTGCTGAGCATTGTAATGTTGAAAAAAAGTAATTTACTTTCATGTTTAACAAATGTGAATTGAATCTGAAAGCTGCCTCTCTTTTAACATTTTTCCTTTGCTTAAAACTTCAATCCATACTCTTGATTCATTTTATACCTCTAATTCTACGTTTTCAACAGGATTCTAGTACCAAAGAAGTGCAAAATTATGGATGATTTTTACTTATGAAAAACGCGTAGTCACAGTAATTGCTAACTATCCACCATGATGGTCTGGACTATGTATACTTGGCAGCAGCTGTACTCTCTATCTGTTGAACCATTACATAGCTGTCGTTTATAGCTTTTCAAGTCTGGATTGAGGACGCCTCGAAGTAATGGAAGTGCCGCCATTGAACTCTGGGATAATTTGGGACAAGGTCCTCAACATTACGAGATAGAAACTCTGACAACATTGGTTATCCAAAATGAAGTTTGAGATATAAGAACACTGGTTACAATTTTTGCCTTGACAAAATGCATTCATAATTGGGGAGTCATGACTATACAATAGTATTCAATTCAATAAAACAATCCCTTGTATATCAATATTGAGTAAAACTATCAGGCCTTCAGAAAAGTATCGTTCCAAAAACTTTTCAATCTCTAGATTTAAGGCACGAACGCCCTTCTACAGGAGAAACACGGTACTGTGTTTTTTTTTTCTGTAGAAGGGCGTTCGTGCCTGAAAGCTCGAGATTAAAAGGTTTTTGGAACGATACTTTCCCTGAAGGCCTGGTATTTTTACTCTATATAAGAGTATACTTGTATGATAGCTATGTACTTGTACATCACATAAAGTATAGTGATAGTGATGCTCTAGTTTGTTCGACCTTCAACATTTTGAACAAATATAGGTAGAAGGAAATGTTCTGGGTGAAATATATCTAAAAAAGGAAGGTGTACCTCTTCCGTCAAGTTAGACACAAAACTCTATCTATAATCAGCAGACTCAGGTTTGCGACAACACCAACTTTGTCAAATTCAGTACGCCAACCTAGAGATTATGGTTCAGAGCTTTGGTCCTCGTTAATCCAGGGAAAGTTTTGCTTTCATTCAGATTTAATAATCACGAGTTCTCATTATATGATCAAAATATGGATGGCGCACAGTTTTTTTTTTTCGTATATCTGGACAGGAGATTCAGCCTTTCTTTTAGATTTAAAAATGATTGTAATTTGTGAATTGAATATAAAATAGCCCTTGAAAAATCATTTTGATAAAGGTTTATCTAAGCACACACACACACACTATAAACTTAGACCTAAATTATTGTCCATGTCGCGGGATCGTGGCAGTAAGTGAAACGACTTTCTCACCAGAAGATGTCACAATGTCTGGACTCCCAAAGGAAAAGTCTCTCTAAGAGAACAATGGATCTGCCAATTAAAGGATGAGTAACTCCTCTAGAATCTATCGGTTGTCCGCCACGGCTGAGAAACTTTTCCTTCAGGGATTTTATCTTCTTTTGTTTCTCTCTCTCGACACTTTACTGAAAATGGTGGGAGTAGTCTTAGAGATAACTAGTTTCAAATCGCTGAGTTCAAGAGGGAATGTATGCTGGAGAATAACGTACAATTTCAAATGTAAATTCAGTTGAATTTCTACCTAATGAAAATTTTATAATTTAGGTTTTTAGGTAATTGAGTTTGTTAGTTATTGAATGTTGGGGTATATATATAATTATCTGCAATTAGTTATGTTTATTATTTATTTTAATGGCGCTCTGCCATCTAGAAATACTCGTGTGAGCCTGGTCAGGATATGTCTTTTTTATTTTTAATATCAACACCTAACCTTTTTTAAATATTTTGTATTGTTTTTTCACATATATTTTAATATAAATAAATTTCTTTTTGAAAATTTTACTTTTGAATAACAAATTGTAAAATGTTAAATAACGGCAAGCAAGAATGAAAGATTTCTTTTTAGATTTTCATTAACATAAACTTGCGAACTTCAAATTTCTTCGACAGCTGTAATTCTAGTGAACATTCTAGAGAAGGACGATTTATATGCAAGAAGTATTATATGGATAAATTTAAACGAAATATTTATGCAAATATTCTTTCTTGTATATAAATCGTCCTTGTAATGTTTATCAGATTTACACTCGTCAAAGAACTAATAAGTTTAAAAAAATCTTGCGCTAATTATATTCTAATAAAGATTCACTTATTCTTAGACCTTACTTCTACTGTAACTGGGGTGATTATATGGATTGGTTAAAGAGGTCACTGATGCATCCATTACCTTAATTGTTTACTTGTCGTAATCCATCAGTGTCTAACTCCTCTAGGAACATAAGGCCAAGGTGCTGCAGCACGCACTAGCAAACAATTAGCGTAATGCATCAGCATAATGGTCCGATACCTTATGATCTCCAGTACACACAATTTACAATTAGGGTGGTTTTAGAGAATGCTTTATACTGAGCTTTTTAAAAGCGCTCTCAAATTCTATCTGATGGCAACTGAAGTTCTATGTTTGAAGACACGATGGCTATAAGGAGGGATATTTGGATTTACATAGGCTGACCGGAAACCCCCATGGAGGTCCATCAAGGAAGTGTATTTAACCATAAATTATCAATGACGGCAGCTCTGGAAATACAGAAGCAGGGGCGCCTCCCAATGGATAACTTGGTCCTCTAGAGCCAAATTATGAACTTGAGAGACTTCGCAGCTTCTTGTGAAACTATTCAACTTTGGAGGGGACAAGTGAAACGAAGTATGTCGGGGTAACATTCCTCCCACCAAGTGTGTTGGAATGATTTTTCCGAGTTTCTTTTGACTCGGACATGGGCTGAGGTTTGGGATACAAGGGATTGAATAGCTTATAGAAATATGCTCCGCACTCCTTGCCGCGGGAAAACCCATCTGCTTATACTGTGGAAGTGATCACATATCTACAAAGTAGTTTCACTTTGTACTTACATAGTGCCAGAGCCCAGATTGTTACTCGTACTATTTATGGGGGCTGGGCTTGTGTAAGAATTTGAGTATATGTTTGATTATCCTATTAGGGCTTATTGAAAATTCCCTTCTAGTTGCTTGCATGTAGACGTCTAAAAAACGGACGTAAATTCGTTTGATGTTAAATATCTGGCCTCAAAGAATTGAACATTTACAACTGTATAGACTTAAATATATAAACTATCTCATTATTATTTTCACGTTAGCAAATAAAATATCATCGATGCAGGCATGTTGAAATTGAACACATAGAGCAGGTATACAGTAATAGAACTTTGCAGAGGCTCATGCTTTACATCAAATGGCTTACAAATCCCCTAATACACACACCACACATAGCTTACACATTAGATCTTTGTAGACCTCTGGAAGATGCCATAATCTCTCTTAAAGATAATCACATGACTACATTGTCTTTATCTTTTTTTAAATGCAATTATAGGGAATAAAAGAACTCCACACAATATAGCAATAATAATTTATTTAAATAAAAAAATATATTATATATATATATAATATATATTTATATATATATATATATATATAATATATATATATATATATATATATATATATATGGATTGTTTCGAACATTTATTCATGGAGAACCCGGGTCATTCACCAGTGATGTCATCATGGGGGGTAACTGCTAATAATAATAATAAATTTATAAAATATATCACCTTATTAAAACAGCATTCGTTGGGAAAACACTCACTAGGGGATAACTGGGGTCAAACAGGTTCGTTCAACTATTATAAAAAAAAATCCCTCATATATTCCACCACACCGTTTTATGCTTTTCTATCCCTTGTATGCATGCAGGTATCCAGTTTGCACGGGAACGTTTAAATGTTTGTGAAGACAATCCGTTATCTCTGTTACATTAGTCAACATATATATATATAAGAGAAGAAAAATATAACATTAAATATTTAAAATAAGCTCTAATCTATAAAAAAAGAGAAGAGTTTATATATAGAGAAGACATTTTAGATGGAAAATAATATTAAAACAATATTTTTTGTAAAATAATAATAATAATATTTTTTGTTTCGAACATTTATTCATGGAGAACCCGGGTCATTCACCAGTGATGTCACCATGGGGGGTAACTGCTAATAATAATAATAAATTTATAAAATATATCACTTATTAAAACAGCATTCGTTGGGAAAACACTCACTAGGCGGATAACTGGGGTCAAACAGGTTCGTTCAACTATTATAAAAAAAAAATCCCTCATATATTCCACCACACCGTTTTATGCTTTTCTATCCCTTGTATGCATGCAGGTATACAGCTTGCACGGGAACGTTTAAATGTTTGTGAAGACAATCCGTTATCTCTGTTACATTAGTCAACATCCAGAAATAGTAAAAGAAAGACGTACGTGCGAAGACGCGAGGTTGTGTGACAATCTAGGGGCCATCACGTCAGCCGGACATTTTCCTTGTCACCAATGTCAACAGCTTGTCGGAGCGTGTATCCTTATCTTGAGGAAACTTCTTAATTATCGAGAAGTATGCAAATATGTCTTTAATACTTCCAGTTTTTATGGCAACGTCGAAAGTAAAATTGATTTCCTGCTCTTAATCAAAGACGTATCAACTCTCGACAATATAACAAGATGAATTGTCATCACTTGATTGTATCGGGTTGATTACAAGAATACATAATGAAATTAAATCCAGACATGACTAGATCCTACAGGAACTGCAATAACTTGTCACAACGCCCAAATCGCTACGGACCATATACACAATTGCCCAACCATCCTTGCAGCCCTCTATATGGCAGACATCAATCCAGAAGAGGACATCTATACGAACAAGGCACCTCAGTTGGCCGGTATTGTGATCAGGGTGCACGGACCTATTTGATCTGCCCCATGGACAAGACACCACCACCACGAGAATACATAGTATGATGGATTGAAAAGATTACTTATCAAATGTTTAAAAAAAAACACCTACCATAAAGAAACGTGAAGTCATTTTTATACTTGGGCATCGAGTCATCCAGAAGGTGAGATTAGATAATAAAGAAAGGTGCCGACATACTTTTGTATATATAATACTGGATACAGTTAAACCTTTCCTATAGCAACATCACTTTTACGTTGTTATGATCTTGTTATTTCTACATAACTAAGGTTAAAATAATCTATAAAGTTGGAAGTAGAATTATGAGGTTATAAAAAAATTTCAGAAGGATATTGATCTATAAAAAGAAGAAAAATAACCTATCTAGTCAAAATAGGGCTTAAAACGATGCGTCTGCAAGATTACAGAGCCGTTTTAAATATGGCGCCTACTTTTTGCTAGTATTTTGCTAAATTAGTCGCATATAGCATGCTGCGTTTGTGAATGATACGCGGTTAGACTCATAATTCGTGAAATGGAGGCATCCAAAGAAACTCTTTGCCCTAAGGTTTATGACAGAATTATCTTTGAAAATATAAACCATTTATCGCGCGAGCGTTTTTGTCTTTTTACAAATAAATTTCTTCTGCCCTTTCTGCAATGATACAAAAATATTTGTCTATATTACAAAGCATCATATAAATGAAAAATATAAACTATTTTAGACGCGTATGATTCTTTTTGAAATTAAACAATTTCTACTGCCCTTACTGCAATGAAAAATTAAAAGGAGGGCCTGGCTTTTCTAATTTTCATTACAGAAGGCGCGCTAGTGCATTGTAATATAAACATCATATAAATTTTTACCTATAACGTCAAGTCTTGGTGTGACAGATATGTGAGGCTATAGCATTCCAAATGGTAGTACCAGTAATACCAGCGAAACATAGCTACAAGGCCACCTCGGGGCCACTTGCAGTTTATCTTCCTGCGGACGGCCATGGATGGAATAACGGCCTTCATTTCTCATGTGGAGCTAATCCGCAGCTTCCTGGTTTCACAACACCTCTTGTCTAGATTGGCGGTCTTAATAAGTTAATTCAAGAGAGATGTGTGAAGATTTCAACCTTTTTATAAACGTTCGTTGTCATTTGACGTTTCGGCGACCCACTGTCACCCTTTAAAAAAGGGACAATATTTCACTAATAAGCTTTCCACATTTTTTAATGGCAGCATTGGTTCGACGAAACGTCAAATAACAATAAACGTTTATTAAAAGATTGATGAAGATTTCACAACTTGATTTAATCAAAATTTTCAACCTACAATAATGGTATCCTCTTTACTATCTAAGATTTTGAAAATAGGTTCCAGGTCATGTTTTACCGAAATGTTGCTGTTAATTAAATTCCCTAACTCTATTTTTTCTAATGTTGCTCTCTTAATATTGATAAATATATATAGATGCAAATTTTGCCGGGAGGATATTCATCTATAAAGATAAAGGGCGCCTCTCCCGTCAAATTAGACGTCAAAACTAGATGCCATCTATTGACCTTCCCCGAAAACTAGCGGCCTTTTGGTCCAGCCACTTTGCCAGCTAAATACCTCTTTAGAAGATTGTGAGGATTCCATTTGATCCCTTGTGGATCTTATAGAATTAAGTCTGCCCTAGGCTGACGAGGGTCATTAGCCCGAAACCAAGGTCTCTAGGTGGACGCTTCTCAGTTTACCAAAGCTGGTGTTGTGGCTTTGTCACCGACCCGAGGCCACTAGTTTTCGGTGAAGGTCAATAGATGGCGTCAAGTTTTAACGGGAGAGGGCAACCTTTATATAAATATATGTACCAAAATATATACTTCTTCTTTTAAACATGCATTAAAACAATGCATTTTGTCCATCGCCCCAGAATAAAACGTAAATTCAGACAAAATGCCAACCTGTATGCTATGATTTCGGGCTATGATCCTCATCATTTGTCTAAATTTGCCAAAACTGTTGCTGTGGCTCATTATTCATCACCATCCTTAAGTTTTGTACTGGGATGATAAACAAAATGTACATTGTTTTAAGGCATATTTAAAAGAGAGAGGGCGCCTGTTTTGGTGTGTTTGGCCATCCTCCCGCAACTTTAAGTTATATATATATATGCTAGGTTTTAATGTTATTTCTATATAGTTGTCGTGGCGTAACCTTAACGAGTATAATTATAGATAAGAATATCAAAGATTCGTATCCTGTCAAGTTCGTAGAAAAACAAACAGCTTGTAGGGCTTATTATCTCCCATATCGGGAGATTCATGACACATTTCATGACAAGGGACATTTGATGACACATTTTCGTTACCTTTTCCTGACAATATTTTGTGACAATTTCGTGACAAATGACATGGCATTTGTACCAGTTATTCATCTCACTAGCATGTATCTTTCTCATTATGCCAAAAGAACAATGTATTTTAAATCGATTAAAGAATATTTGTTTGAAAAACGAATTATTAATAAATTAGACCAGGCTAACTGTCCCCATTAAAAACCTGGTGTCGCGGGGTGACAATTGACTTACAGGTTTGGAGAGATGTCAACCAGCTGCGATCTAGTTAGTTTCAAGGCTGTGGGAAGTTTTGGCCGATATCAAGTTTTCTAATTGAATATTGAACTCCCTTTATTATTCAATTAAAGTGGAATCTCATTATAATAGCTCCTTTTATAACGGTAACGTGGTTATAATATCATAATTCTAAGATCTCAAGTTTCATGTTTGAATTGTGTTAACCGTAGTTATAACTCAGGATATTTTTATCTCTGCCGTCTATTGAACTTACCCTTAAAAGTTCACAATAGGCTTTTTATTGAGAACGGAATACGGACGAGTGAGGTTACTGTGGTCAAATTAACTTTTAATTTAATTTGAACTGATATTTTTAAAATTGACAATTATATATTTATGCGTATATTTGTTTGTTAACCCTCAGAAAATTTCTATCAAAAACAGAACAGGAATGGGCTTCACTCACTGCAATGCTGAGATTTTGGTCTTTAGAGGGTTTTCCTTTCTAAAGAGAATCGGGAGGATTATTTCTGTTCTACGAAAAGAGAAATTCATGACAAAATTCGAATATCGCGATTAAATAATATATTATTAAAGATCAAGTATTGGCTACTATAAACACATAGTGAGTCTATTTATGAACAAAGACTTCTTGCTCTAAAGGTTCCTTACACAACAAAGGATACTCTGGCTATTTATCCCCAAAAATCACTCAGAATATACACACACAAAGCTTTATTAAGACCAGCGGTCTTATACAGATTCACCACAAGAAGAAATAATAGATGGAGCTCCTATACTCCAGGCAGCGCAGCACCCAACAACAGCCTCCCGGTCCGACGCTTGTCCAATGGCCGAATCACTCAGAATATAAAAAATACTGTTGCTTAAAATCTAAGTTATGCGGAGATTGAATTCAAGATAGGGTTTCCCATTATAGTCTTCATTGTGTTCTTAACTTCGAGGGGAAAGACAAAATGAGCAGCCGCACATACCTATCACCGTAACAAATCAAATATTTACAAGCTTCTTTCTGACTGGTTGACCGATGAGAGCTTTGCTTATTCATTCTACTAGTTCTGAAGTTCAGCAGAAAATCTCAGAATATCGCCAGGAAGATGACTGTAAAAAACGCAGTGTTTGCTATGCCTCTCCACCAAGGTTTTTGTTGTAAAAGGAATCGTAGTTAGAACAACAACATAGTTATAAAAACATGAAATCTTGGTTCCAAAGTAATATTATAGCCATATTCGACTGTATTTATCAACAGCACGCAAAGACAATTTCAAATAATGGCAGCATCTTCAAATAGTTTCCTTCAACCTCCCATATTAACAATGACAACAAAGGCTGTTCAAATTGATGGGCAGATGAATCGATTGTTATTGGAGAAACATCAAATTTATCTTTATACTGTTAGATCATTTTTGAAGACAACTCTCAGATATATAAAACCAATTTATTAAACTTTAAACATTTTTAGATATAGAGAGTAACAAGTTGATTACCTCGTATTTAAGGCAACAAAATTATCTTATTTACAACATCGTTCTATTCAGATTAAACTTATGAAAAAAAAAATGACAAGAAAATAAACAATCAATGGTAGAGGGTAAGTTCCTATTTTTTACAAGCTTTCACACTCAAAGAATAATCATTTTCTTGCTTCATATACTAAATTTTCAGAAAATAATATTTGTTGTTATAATAAATTCGTCAACCAATTTATGAGATAAAAAGTATTTTTGCTATCCAAATTACTTCATAGAGATCCTATAAAAATATTAGCCATTTGCAACTACACACTGTTTTGGAAAAAAAAAAAAAAAAACATCGAAAGAATTCTCTCTCGTACATATTAGGTATTAACTTCTAGAACTTTATAAATATATACTTTCAATTAGGAATTAACAGTATGATTTGCTTTATTCTGACAAACAAAAAGATTAAATGAGGAAATCGTTGCTCTTCTGCAATACATATATAATATACACTTATAATATTTATATATATTTGCATAATGTATAGTCTTCAATTCTGAGTAAAAGTATTTGTAATATTTGCATCTATATTGATTAATATCAATTGTATATTTGTTTTTCACTCAAGATCGCACATCTTATAAGTGATTTTCGTTATTATGGTTTGTAAAAGTCAAGAATATGATAGTAAGTGTGTTTGAGTAAGTATGTTTGAACTGCGGAATACATTCAGATGGTAAATAGATAATAAAAGAATTAACAAAACAACAAAAAGCTTTATTAATAACTTTTAGTCTTATACAGATTCTCCAAAGCAGAAATGTAGGGGGTGTACACGTAATAATACAAATACACAATGTTATTATTATTGTTATTTTTAAAGGTAATCACATTTAATGGTGTAAGATAAAATTTATATATAGGAAAACTTAATTAAAACTTCTGGGTTAATTTAGAGTAAAAGAAATTTCTTTAAAATAATCAACATATATGCTAGTAAATAAGAGAAGAAGAAGAATGGGATTATTGGACTGGGAGGAATGAAGGTATTGTTGTTGTTGTTGTCGTGTCCGAAAGAAGAGTCTCAGATGTCTCCATGCATCTCCATCAGCAATATCCACTATCTTGGGTGTGTAAAGCTGCTGCTCTGGGTCTAAGTCGATTTTGCTCTTCATTGGAAAATGGGTGCCGTTGCCACGTTAGTCACCTTGGAAACGAACCAGAATTTGGTCGAATATTCAAGGGTCCAGGGGGGACCGCAGGGAGGTGTGGTCGGACTTCCCCCCCCCCCCCCCCCCCCCCCCCCCAGGGATGTATGGAAGGAAGACCAGAAAAAAGGAAAGTGGAAAATCAAATTAATTATAAGGCAATAACGCCCCATAAAGCTATGATGCGCGAATTTTTCTTTTTCAAATAAAATAAACATTCTATTGTCCTTACTGCGATGAAAAATATATATATGATGAAGATAGAGGTTGCCTGGTCGTCATTTTGGATGAGGGGTTGACTCCACATTGGTGAACCCTTCCAGCTGTGTTTCGCAACTTTAATTCACCAGACCGCTTTTTTAGAGATCTAGGTTCGTATTAGGCGATCTGAATATATATGCGACACTGTAAGCTGGAAAATCTCAGTTAAGATATTTAAGATAACTATGGATATAAGTTTATAGGTCAGTCAAATTACAGTTGAATTCATGGACACAACATTGTGGAAAACCCTACGATACTATTAAAAGTCTAACCATAGAAAGGAATGTCTGAGAAGACAGGTATACTGGCTGTGGAAGAAACTAGGAAGAAATATAAAGAGCTTGGCATAGAGAAGTATGGCGCCATTGGAGATTAGAACCTGCTCAAGAGCAGCCAAAGTAAAAAAAGATATTAACGTTATAAATAATGAAAAATTTGTTAAACAATTTTTCTACAAGTGACTACGTTTGCCTCTCTCGAAACATGTCTTTCTCAAGTATATATTCAACACATTTGCTGAAATTTTTACCATTTTGAACCTAACAGTTCATTGGTGTTAATATAGACACTAATTTAATCAAGTAAAATTAGAAACAGCAAATATGTCTTGAAACTACTTTTATATTCCTCCAAACATAGTATCTTTATTTGGCAGACAAAAATGAGTTTATGGTAAGGACTTTGAAAATCTTGGAAATGTTTGAAAAGGAATGATTATATATTGATTATAGTACACCAAGTGATATCGTGGCTACTTTTTGTCATACGGACAACACTTTGATGAACTGAGGCATCATCAGATCTAATAATTCTTGGATCTCCTCACATCAAATGGTGAAAGGACTATTGTGCTGAGGTCGATACAAGCCCAGATTGTCCAACGGACTGAATGGACTACTGTTTGTTCGATATAATGATCGATTACTTATCAAGTTGAGAGAAGTTGGGCTTCTAGAAGAACGATTGTCAAGTTCGAAAACGGCATTGTGAAGAAATTCTTGCTAAGACTGTCCTCACGGAATTCTGCTGGCTGCTCCAGGGACCACACAATGCACAAAGAGGATATTTCTGGTGGCGGAGACTGTTTCCTAAATTTACCAACTTGGGGATCGCCTCGCCTTTATAAACACAGAAAGGGACCTGCAGGTCTGCTGCTGAAATAAATAACGTCGTGCCCTATTTTCCCCGAGAAACATTTGCCTGTAAATTTCCGCATATCTGTGGTGAGTTTCCTCTATATTTAATTATACCCGTTAAAATTAGGTATGCATATTACCGAAATCCACTTTTGCATTCTTTTTCAGTTCTCAATCCGAATATAGACATTATTTGAACGACAAAATATATACCAAGTGCGAATCAGCTCGCAATACCTGAATAGAAATCACAACAATAAAAAATATACCTCCTTTTTTTAGAGAATCGACCAAAACCCTTTTTTTTTTTCAATAAATACACCCATAGCCACATTAAAATAAGATGATTTTCTACCATTGCTTTGTATCATTTCTTTAAAGCTGAAAACACAAAGAAGAAACAACAAAACGACACAGGTTTGCAAAAATATATAAATAGTTGCTCTTCCTTAAGTACAAAGTATCCTATGTATATGTGATTCTTGGGACCTCTGGGACCAGTGTTACCTGATGCTAGACGAACCTCGATGTCAACTCTACGTGCAGTCGTGGTGGAAGGCGACACAGCTGGGCCAAGGTGAAATAAACAAACAGAGATTCCACTAAAAGCGTCTGACGTTCAAGAAGGAATGGATGAGGAGAGAGAGATTTTAGAGCAAGTGTTACCGTTGGAATCCAAGCGAAGACTGACAATTCTAGGGCCTCGATTTAAACACCACGACCTTGCTGCTTTCTAATTGGGCTGACCTATTTAGGTGATTCTTTCCTAATTGGTGGGACTTTTTCACGTGGTAGTGGGCTATTGGTGGATCCTACTTAGGTATTGTCTTCTGATGGGCCTGGCTTATCTCTTTGACGGATAAGATACGTCCGGTCTTTGTTCCGGAATTCGGGGCGTTTACTCTTAGCTTTTATGGTTTCCGCGATATCAGATACGCCCTGTCCTGTCAGGAAGTATTGACTTGTAAATTATTTATAGTTGGGCTGGTTTTAAGCCTCTTTTGCTAGGCCTTGCTTCGACTTCTGATCCTAAACTGATTTGTTTTAACCTTAACTTTCTCCTGTCTCTCTCCAATTCCTTCTATCTGCTACAGTTGCAATACTTTATTAGATTCTTACGCGCGTTACGATTGATGTTAGTTGAGGCTTTCTATGTGCAGTACATAAGGAGTTATATACAGTCATGGGGTGGAACATGTGGTAGGAGATATCTAGACTATTTACAACAAGTCCATGGTCTTAAATCATACATATATAAACCCCAATAAAGGCTTTTTGTATTATTTGAATGTGGTATTCCTTCAGATGAGTATAAGGGCAACCATTGTAGCTAGGTAGAAGATGCTGCCCGATCTGATCGATGTCAGCGAAATGCTCTATTAGTTTATTTAGTACCATTTATTTTAGTATAACACAAACTAATATAAGTTATACAAAGAAATCTTTTATATTAACATAAAAAATGCCTTTTAATAATATACATAGCTTTAGATAGAGTCTTTTTAGAGTCCAAAGAGAAAAAAATAATCAGAGCATCATGAAATAAATAGGTAATAAGGTAAGAACAGTTTTGGTGCTGAGATATAACAACCACTTTCTTCTAGTCATCTTCCCTTTCGTTTTTTAATCAATATTCTAAAATTTTATGCTGAACTGTAGAATCAGCAGTACAAATAGACAAAGCTTTCACACACATCAACGAATGAATCAGAAAAAAAAATATTCTAAATATTTGACTTGTTACATTGATCAGCATATGAGGACGTCAATTTTGTCTTTCCCCCTGAATCCGGGATCAATGAAGACCACTATGGGTCCCCCTAACTTGAATTCCATTAGTCACATTTTGAGTAGCAGTCTTTATTCCAACACTTTGAAAGGAATCTATTATTTTGTGGCCAAGTTCATTTTTACTGGATTACTGGATTCTTATAAAGTCGGTGATCTTTGTTAGCTTGAAAAGTCGGGAAGACGGCGCTGAAGGCTGTTGATTTAGCATCTCTTTCTACAAACGAATCATTTCCTTGTTGTGCAGAAACTAGACAAATTCAAATATTAAACTCTCAAGTCACAAAAAAAATATATATATATATTAATTCTTCTTGTCTCACAGGAGCTCCACCCCGTGATATTAGAGTTGACCTCTACCCTCAGGGGTTCCCCGATCACTTTTATTTACATGCTAAGTTTGAAAATGAAACATGGTACATGCTGACGCCTCTCTCTCTATATATATATTCCTTGATTTAATTTATACTTGTAGTCTACCTCTTTTGTACTCCCTTTATACTTGGTCTTTTGTCTATTTCTAGTCTACTTGGCACATATTTTCCGATTTAATCCATATAAATGTATGCAAAATTTTTTTTTTATATAGTTATCGTGGGTAATATTCATACTTATGAGTCATTTAAGTTTGAATCAGCAAATTTTCCTCGATATCAGTTTTGTAAATTTCTGAAAACACGTCTAAATATAATGGTTTCGGAATATGACCCTCATCAGAATCCGCTTCGATTTAATGAGTTTCCACATTCGAAGAGTTCGTGACATTTCGAGTTAAGAAATGTACCCGGAATATCATTCTGACCCTAAAATCCTTAACTAAATATTTGATAATGTTTTCCAGCCTGGTATATGTCCTCTCATGAAACTTTATCATTTAAATAAATTATATAGTTAGGTTTTCTACCAAAGTGCTTTAAACGAATATGTGTTGGGTCTAAAGACACTTCCATCCTTGTAAAAGAGAATGCTAACCATGTGATCCGAAGAACACGATGTTAGCCATCATTTTTTTTCAAGAATTATGATGTAATGGAGATCCTCCGATAGTATTCTAGAGATATCGAGACCAAATATGTAGAACGATTATGTAACAGCATTGTAGCGGCTTGAATCTTCAATAATTACTATAAATAAGCATTTTTTTTTCACTTGATTTTAAATAACTGTTTATTAAGATTTAGCTAATAGAGAGAAAGAGTCTTTTCAAAAAATGAATTTAGATACTGACTTGATCCTTGTTCAAAATAACTTTACTAAGTGCCTCTCAAAAAGAGCAACCTAGCTTATGATATTAGGACAATGAATATATTTGAAGGTTATTTACATATTAAAACAAAGTGTCCAATGCGGGATTATATCATGACTGTCGGGAATCAAGGGTTTTACCCACTCGTCCACCGACTTCATTTAAATACTGACTGATTTAAAAATTTACATATTAAAATTTGATATATTGAAACAATTGAATATATAGAGATTTTGAATTAATTTTCATAAATAAAAAGTGAATTTAAGAAAATTATAAACAATAGAGAGGATCCAACATCATCAGAATAGAGTACTTAGTTGGAATACTTTGTCAGCATGTGAACATTATGTACATATAGGAAATGAAAACATTGAAGCACGAATGTTTCTTTTACCTTTTTTTCTTTGGACGATTCTGCTTATATACGCTGCACTGAAGGATGACATTTCAGAAATGGTATTCGAGCAAACTATGGACATAAGCTTTTAGGACAGTAGAATTACATATGAATACAAGTATTTGTATGTACTTGTATTTATATCGAAGTGTATTGTATAAATACTTGTATTTGTATCGAACAATGCTCTTCTAGAAACAATAAGAACAAGGCCAGTTAGACACAAATTCGGAGAAACTGAACAAACAGCTCATCACCTTATCTATGACTAGAACTTTGCAGAAGTGAGACATCGATTGCTCCCTGATTTAAATGAATTAACTCTCTTACTTCAGCCACTTTGTCTATATAAATTTTATGAACTCTGTCGATTGTTGCATGTAAATTTGTAAATATTTAATTCTAAGCTTTATTTGTTTGTTGTCTGTTTTCTCTGTAGTATGCGAAAATATTTCATTATCGCGCTTTATTGGTTTTGATTGGTTGATTATATATGGCGTGCTATTGCTTTATATTATGTACATGCTTTAAAATGTTTCTCAAATAGGTGTTCTGAATAGTTTGATGTTCTCTAGAATTCTATTAGCGAGATGGGGCTTCATTATTGATTTCTATGTGGAACTGGTCTCTTTTGATAGCGAGATAGAATCTCGTCTGCAGGACACACGTCTGACCGTTTTTTTTAATTTTGATCGAGGAAATTACCTGATGTATCATCCATGTTGGAACAGCTCCAGAACAGAATAATGGCATGTATGGCGGAGACAAATAAAAAGAAAAAGTTGGCAATCCTTAGCCGCCAATTCACTGTCATTATCAGTTAGTTAGTCACCGTTTGGCAACACCTTGAATGGAAAAGCATTGAAGAACACAGAGGTTGAAAGTGTGCAAATACCTACAGTAGTCAAGTTAGATTTGTTAAGTAAATATTTCGTTTCAAAAAATGAATATAATTGTCCAAATACTATTATTGTTTTTCAAAGATAAATATTTTATATACATTTTTTATATGAGGAAAACAAATAGGTTTGCAATTATTTTTTCATTATTAAAAAAATGATCTTTTGTATTTAAATACATAAATATATATATTCAAAAGATCTTTCAAAAAATACTAATCTGATAGTTTTTTCATTACGAATAACAAAAATATATTGCGTTTTAATTGTCGGGTTTTTAGTTATTGTGTATATGTTTATGTACGCATGAGATTAGTGTGTGTAATCAGATCATCGATATAAACATCAACAAAAAAGAAGAAAATAGTACTGGATATGATATAGTTCATGTGAGGGAATGAAAAAGAGATTGGAGCTCTCTAACAAAACGAAGAAACGGTAGTGCAGAGTTCACGTGGCCGTGTGAGAGGATGAAGAAGACATGAGAGAATTAACAACACGAAGAAGATACGGTAGTGCCAGAGTTAATGTGGCCATGTGAGAGGATGAAGAAGACACGAGAGAATTAACAACACGAAGAAGATACAGTAGTGCAGAGTTCAGGTGGCCATGTGAGAGGATGAAGAAGACACGAGAGAATTAACAACACGAAGAAGATACGGTATTGCAGAGTTCAGGCGGCCATGTGAGAGAATGAAGAAGACACGAGAGAATTAACAACACGAAGAAGATACGGTATTGCAGAGTTCAGGTGGCCATGTGAGAGGATGAAGAAGAAACGAGAGAATTAACAACACGAAGAAGATACGGTATTGCAGAGTTCAGGTGGCCATGTGAAAGGATGAAGAAGACACGAGAGAATTAACAACACGAAGAAGATACGGTATTGCAGAGTTCAGGTGGCCATGTGAGAGGATGAAGAAGACATGAGAGAATTAACAACACGAAGAAGATACGGTAGTGCAGTGTTCAGGTGGCCATGTGAGAGGATGAAGAAGACACGAGAGAATTAACAACACGAAGAAGATACGGTATTGCAGAGTTCAGGTGGCCATGTGAGAGGATGAAGAAGACACGAGAGAATTAACAACACGAAGAAGATACGGTATTGCAGAGTTCAGGTGGCCATGTGAAAGGATGAAGAGGGAGGAAACAGGTGCGGGACAGGTCCGTGCGTGCAGCCCGCCAACTTTTGTTGGGGGGGAGATGAGTCACACGGCGCCCCCCAGCCCCGGGAACCTCCCCGCGCCAATCCATTACGTCGGTGGCCCGGTCTTGTTGCCAGGACCTTCAATTAGAGCCACCCCCGTTACACTAACACACTCCTAGGATACATTTCCCTTGATAACTAGTTTGTATAAATTTGACATTCTTGTTCCGAGGTAGACATGCAGGTGTCTTAGCGTTGGAAAATATTAAATGGACTTTTGTTAGACTCAATACGATGCATTTGCTTTTTGTACTTGTAAACTATACCGGAGATTTTTTATAAATATATGCACTCACCTGAGGCTTAGTAGGTGTCTTTTAATGTGTATTTTTATTTTCTACTTACAAGCTGCCAAAGCTTCTTTGCATTCATGTTCACTCACATAAGACTTAGTAGGCATCTTTATAGTGCATTTGTATTTTATACTTGTAAGCTATAGAAGCTCCATTGCATTCATGTGCATTTAAATGAGACTTAGTATGTGTATTACTGGGAATATATTTGGTACGGTGTATAATATTATATTTTGTAACTTGTAACTTACAGAAGTTTCTTTGCGTTTATGTTCACTCACATGAGGCCTTAATAAACACCTTATGGTGCATTTGTATTTTTAACTTGCAAGCTACACCGAAGTTTCTTTGTAAATTTTTGAACTCACATGAGGCTTAGTATATGCCTTACAGTACATTTATATTCTGTACTTGTAAGTTACCAAAGCTTCTTTCTATTGATGTTCACTCACATGAGACTTAGTAAACACCTTATGGTGCATTTGTATTTTTTACTTGTAAGCTACACCGAAGCTTCTTTGTGAATATGTGAACTCACATGAGGCTTAGTATATGTCTTACAGTACTTGTAAGTTACCGAAGCTTCTCTGTTATGTGCACTCACATGAGACTTAGTAGGTGTCTTACGGTGCATTTATATTTTATTCTTGTAAGCTACTGAAGCGTCTATTCCAGGTGTCGGCAAACTTTTGAGTAGGAAGAGTCAAAATTGACAATTTGAAATTTTTAAAAGTTTTTGAAGAGCCGCAACTTTTTTTCTTGCCAAAAATATATAGTACTCGCATAAATAATATTTGCATATCTATATATATATATAAATCAATGTTTGTATGTTTGTTGTTTGTATGTCCGGTATACAAATTCGCAGTAGTTCACTAATTCAAACCAAAATTTCTATACATAGGTAGAAAAATACGGGGAAGACGATAGGCTATTTTAAAAATATATATAAATTAATTATTAAAACTATATATTCAAATTATTCTACTTAGCTCACGAACAGCGCCCTCTATCAAAGATTAGATTAAATTATGCTGATGCAAACAAATAGATAATGCTAATAACAAACAATTATATAAAAAAAATCTTATCTAAATATATATCACTCGGGTAGATATGCACACGGGTCAATCCCGGGGCGAAGCCCGGGTCACCCGTCTAGTGGGACTATATAAAGAACCGCAGCTTCACATCCAAAGAGGCGCATGTGGCTCCTGAGCCGCAATTTTGCCGATCCTTGGTCTATTCCATTACGTGCACTCACTTGGTAGCCTTAGTAGGTTCATTAGGGTATGTTTGCTTTGAGCACGTTCAAGCCACTAGAACTCTTCCGCTTTAAACGCCTTTCCCATAATAATTTCAATAAGTGAATTTCGATATATGGACCACTGAGTGTCTTAATATTTTATTTCATTTCATTATTCTAATATATATTTTCAACTTTTCTGATGAACTGGAGAACTGTTTGTACAAGCAGACAAAACTCTCGACGGTCAATGAATAAAAGAAAAGTTTGTGAAACTTTGACATATTAGGTTGATAGGTACATGAAACTGCCAGTTTTTGTCTTTCTTCCAGTAGCCGTGGACAATAAAGAACACTATGAGGCGCATTCTACATCTTGAAATAATATCTGCATAACTCACTCTTTAAGTAATAGTCCATTTTTCCAATATTCCAAACGACTTTCGGGTATAGAGAGAGAGAGATAGCCAGAGTATCCTTTATCTAAATATATTTGCAAATACCTAAAATAAAAGATAAATTACAATGTGATTGATAAAAAATTCTGCACGTTTTTGAACGTTAACTCTTCCTAAGGCCTCACGATCTATTGGTTCACTAGGTCTGAGGAAGAGTTAGCAGCCGAAGAAAGTTCGCCGAATTTATAATAAAAAGCACATTGCAATTCGTACGACTCGTTAAAAGTGCAATAAAGAAACTTATCCTCGGAGATTTATATTTGATTAATCTGATTGCTTGCTAACTGTCTTTTGCTTTTATTAAATATTTGCAAGTAGTTTTATATTGAGTATATTTTGTTGTACACGGATATATTATGTTGTTATCGTTACTAGCAGCACAAAACGAAGTCAAGTAAAACGTCAACAGACGTACTGTGCGGCGATGGCGGCCGTTGAACGTGCACCTGCTGCAGCCATGCGGCACCCTACGGCATTGTCAACCGTCACGCACGCCCCCGCCCGCCCGTCCAACAGGTTCTTTCCTCGCAACGTATGGCGATGACAGTCCTGAGTCTTTGACCCTCCCCGCAACAGTCTGTCATTTATCTAATAACCATTTTCAGGAATAAATTGTGGAAGTAGTTTTCAAGCTGGCTAAACCGCTAGGAGGATTCTTCACTTGCGATCCATACTGTATCTCAAGCATGTCAAACTCAAATCCTAACACGGGCCAAATAAAAAAGTAATAAGATTATGTGGGGCCGCAAAAAAAAGAATATTTTCTTTAAACTTTAAGGCACACAATAGTTATGGCGATGTACATACGTTATGTATGTAGGTATAATATTATCAAAACTTACGACTTATGTATGGCGACCAGTGGTTCGTTATTAATAAATAAATTATGTATAATTACAATTTTTAAAAATTAGGCTACAAATTTTTATTAATTTTTTTTATTTATATATATTTTTTAATTAAAATATATTGTCTGGTGGGCCGCAAATTTATTCGTTGTGGGCCACATGAGGCCCGCGGGCCGCGAGTTTGACATGCCTGCTGTATCTCCTTATATTTTTATTTATTGCAGTATTAAGTCTGTAGAATTATCTTTTAAATTTTATTTATAGGGCAATAACACGCCATCTACAAGTCATCTACATATTATATATAAGAAAATATACATTTAAGCACGAATGTTTCTTTTACACAATAAAAACAAACTTCTACTTTCCTTACTGAGATGAAAAAAATATTGTGAGGGCTTTGATCATCAGTGGTGAACCCTGTCAGTTGTTTCGCCAATCTAATCTACCAGACCGCTTCTTAGAGCTCGAATACTGTATTGGATCATTCTTCCTATAAATGCTATATTGAAGGATGGAATTTTAGAAGTATTCATGTAAACACACACTATGGACATATGTATGTACGATTTTAGGACACTAGAATTGCATATAAAGATTTGCATTTACATCGAGCAATGCTCTTTCCGCAAACAATAAGGACAAAACCAGTTAGACATAAATTAATTATAAGTCAATAACGTGCTATCTTTATATAAGAAAAATTTGGACATGAAAGTTTCTTTTACATGTAAAACAAACTTCTAATGTCCTTACTGCGATGAAAAAAAATTGGGAGGGCTTGGTTCATCTCAGTAAGGACAGTAGAAAAGTTTGTTTTATTTGCAAAATAAACTTTAGTGCTCAAATGTTTTTATAATTTTTGTTGAAGATATTAATCTACGATTTTAAATGTTTCTTTTTGACCAGTACTTTTTTTTTTCCTAAAATGTTTCTTTCTTCTTCTTCATTTTTATTTGTTCTATATGCAAAGCTTTGTTTTTTGAGACTTGAATAAACAAATTCAAGTTTATTATATTTTTGTGTGCTTTTAAAGTTAAAACACAACAATTTTATATACTGAAAATAATGAAGGTATATCCTGACCAAAAGCACATGTGCTTTTTTATAAATTTAAAAATAAAAGTAGCATCAAAAATATTTATAGTTCTCAGATTTCAAACTCTCCTAAAATAAATGGGATATTTACGACAGCTTTTAGCTAGATATAGGCGTTTAAAAACAATGGTAAATCCACTCTGTTCACTATTATTGTCAAACTCCGCCTTTGCCGGTCCCAAGCCCGGATGAAAAAGGAGGAGGGGGAGCAGTAACAAGCTCGCTAAAAAACCTGGGCTCAGCTGGCCTGGCTGATAGTACCCTGTAAGGGCTCCTAATCCAGGGATACAGGATGAGCAGCGTTTGTACTCCATGTTAGGAGCGGCTGTGCACATGGCGTCTTTTCCTCATGTTAGAGGCGGCCATTTCTTTTGGAGCTAAGTCGGCCTGCCACTGAGTAGTGCTCCTAGTAATAATGACAAAGGCAGACGCATTCTACTTCACCCAGTCATGATGGTTGTCAAACAGACACCATCAAGGGTCACAACTTGATACCCTAATATGATTGAGTGGAGATAAGAAAAAAGAAGACTAATATTGTCAGAATTTAAGGGGGAAATAAACTACATAATCCGACAATATCTAGGAGGAAAAATTAAGAGATGATCATATTTTGTACTTTTATACAGAAGATAATTTAGAAGTACACCTATCCCCCGATTTACACGGTACTTGTTTTACACGTTTTCGCTTTTACACGGTTTTCCAAATAAGTTTTTTTTTGTTGTTTTTATCGCACTATACTAAATGCTACTGTGATTGAACACATGCGCTGTGTACACATCTCACGAGGAATCCCGAGCTTATGTGCTGACTTGCTGCACACGCACACTGTGTCTGTATTTATAATTAAAAAATAATAATAATAATTTTCGATTGACACGTTTTTCTCAGGAACGTATCTACCGTGTAAATCGGGGGATAGGTGTACTTGGAAATATGTATTCCATTCACATTGTGTCAATTTATAATTTTTCTTGACGTATATTTTAATCTTGAAAAAGCACACAATAATGTATAGTTAACAATTATTTTACTTCAAAATTTATTATTTAAAAAATTATAATTTATAATTATTGACAAATTTCGTTCTCTCCGTATAAAATATATAAGAAATTATTTCTAACAGAAAAAAAATATCCAAGAATTTTTCAAAGAAGACCGCGTAAAATTTGTGTGATGAAATATAAACTCCAGCAAAAAATAAATAAAGATGGTGTATTGGAATCCTTCAATGTCATCCGTTTTGACCTTGACCTCTATTTGCTGGGCGAGCTTTTATCTTTTATTCACTTGGATACCTCCCTGTAAAGGACCCCTAGTTGCGGAGCCAATGTCCTTTACAGAGAGGTGTGACCACTTACCAGAGAGTTGTTAAATAACAAAAATGATCAATTTTGGCGATGAAAACTGAGAAAGGTGTCCTCTAGTGAGAGTTTCCTCTCATGGAAGTTTTACTGTATCCAACAAAAATGAACTGCGTAATATTTTTGTTATTCTGTTTTGAAATTAAAACTTTTTTAAAATCATATAATAAAATTATTATATAGTGACTTTACAGTATAGGTCGGGGTTCGATTCCCGCCGTTAGAACTTTTTTTCTTTGAAATTAGACATTCTATTAGAGTGTGTGTGTGAGAGAGATTTTAAGGACATCATATTATAGCCATTAATCGATGAAATCAATACAAACATTTACAGTAAAAGTATTTCATTTCACATATAAAATTGCACTTGTGAGGATACTCTTACTAAAATAAAAACATTCCAAAATTCCAAAATCACTTTATTAGGTACCGCTCAACAAGAGCAACCTAGTTTATGATAATTGAAACAATGAATAATATGTGGGTTATTCACATACACCTATCCCCCGATTTACACGGTAGATACGTTCCTGAGAAAAACGTGTAAATCGGGGGATAGGTGTACACAGAAATAAAAATAAAATGCATTGACAAGTTAAAATATGTAGTCAGCACATATAAGCTCGGGATTCCTCGTGAGATGTGTACACAGCGCATGTGTTCAATCACAGTAGCATTTAGTATAGTGCGATAAAAAAAAAACTTATTTGGAAAACCGTGTAAAAGCGAAAACATGTAAAACAAGTACCGTGTAAATCGGGGGATATGTGTATTAAACAAAGGTTAACTCGGGATTAAATCCCAGTTCATGACTGTCGGGAATCGATGGGGTTACCCACTCGTCCATCGACTTGTATGTTTTAAAAAAAAAAAACATTCATTTTTATAATGAATTGGAACCTATTAATAAAAAACACATCCTGGACGTGCAACTGAAAGTTGTTGATGGTTTGTTCCATCTGTCGGAATAAATATCAACGAATCATTGATTTTTTTAATCATTCCAGAATATTGCCAAATACCCTTTCTTTATTATTCACGTCAAACAAACCACATACGTGTTTCAGGCTGTTAGCCCTCGTTAGCGTGATGTAGGCTGTACCTCAACGACCAAAGAAGCTGGTGTGTTTGAAGCTTCCTGAAAAAAATCAAGTAACTATTATTAAGACCATAAGTGTGTGAGAACGCCAAACTATACGAAAAATAGTAAACAAATGAAATTGTACTGGGATTAGGTTGATATATTGTTGCTTGAAGGATATTTCAGGAAAGGAAAAACACTCTTTCTTCATTTATGCATCGCACTCGGATGAAAACACTTTGTTGCAAAAAATTGCAAAACTTACAAGGCGCCAATTCTAGGAAATTTCATTACATGCCTAACCTTGATATACAATGACGCAACAAAAATGCATTAAAAAAAATGATATTTAGTGAGATTTTAGAGCTTGATTGAAAATGTAAAAAAAAAGTTTGCTGAGCACATTAATTATATATTACATCACGCCATGTATTTCACTATAGGAAACTCTCCAGGATGTTTATTTTAGTTTGATTTCATGTTCTTCTTTAGTAATCTGTTCCATGAT
>CP092867.1:54297044-54308457 GCA_030710605.1 Cordylochernes scorpioides
AAAAAACGTATTTCAGATTTTAGACGTCATCCTTCATTTATAATATTTTAAAGAGCAGTAAATATTTATTTCTATGTTAAATTATATTAAGTAAAAACACAAATATAAATTACATTTACTAACTTAAATAGGACCTCTTATTTTGTATAAATGTTGATTGTGCTAGTGATACTGTTAAACAGACCTTATATTTGTCTACATCTTATAAATATAAGAAAACAAGACATCATATTTACAAGAGAAGGAATCGTCTGACATCATCTTGAAGAAGGAATAAAAGTTAATGGCGACGTGTTTCCTTTATTTGTGCTGTAAATTCGGCAAGTTTTCGAACTTTGACGTCCTTCGACAGGCAACTTTCCAAGAAACTGAAAGATAATATTTATATATACAGATAAATATTTACATAATTAGAACTTAGCGAATTTAATGATTATTATACAGAATTCTTTCCTCTTTATCTATGTAAAAAAATTGTTCTAAGAAAGGGATGACTACCTTAGGATGCAGGGAAAGGCAAAAAACCATCTGAAACCCCTCAGATGATGTGTTCTGCATATGTTTCAAAAACAGTGAAACCCATATATTACACTCATTGCAGAATTATCACCCGGACATTTCATTCACCGCAGAAGCAGAACAGCACAACTCCATTCTATTCCTGGACTTACTCATTATCAGATCCACATCCAGATACCCCCACACAGTTCATTACAAAAAACACACAGCCCCGCATACACCCATTTCACTTCAAGTTGCCCGACCAGTCACAAAATAAACACAGTTATAACACTAACCAAACGCATATACACTCACTGTTCTCTCCCTATTTTTAAAACCATTGAAAGATGCAAAATATATAACCATTTAATGGCCATGGGCTACCCCGAACACTTCATCTAGAGATATACCTATAACCCAAATATTCCCCGCCACCCCCATATATACAGGTCAATATGTTCCATTCCATACTCCCATACTAACACCGTAATAGCCAAAACCCTTAGAAAACACGGAATATCAGTTTACTTCAAAAACCCTCCTAAAATTGGCCATAGGCTTAGAAACTCCATCAGTAAAAGCTCCCCTCCCGATCCACTCCTTCAAACTGGCTCCATATATTCTGTAAGATGCAACAACTGCAATACGTAGGAGAAACCGGCCGCTCTATCTCCATCCGCCTAACAGAGCACCAAAGATGCATCAACAATAAAGACACCTAATATACCAACATATCAATAGTACATCTTGGAAGCAATTACATCCATCCAACTTAACAGTTTTAACCGAAAAATTGACCTTCCTCCACAATACCTACACATATTTAATAACAACAGTACCCAATCCGTCCCCTCACCTTGAAAAAATCAAACCTCCCAAGTTTCTAACACCTTTTTGTCTGAGGGTTTCAGATGGTTTTTTGCCTTTCCCTGCATCCTAAGATAGTCATCCTTTTCTTAGAACAATTTGTTTACATAAATAAAGAAGAAAGAATTTTGTATAATAATCATTAAATTCGCTAAGTTCTAATTATGTAAATATTTACCTGTATATAAATATTATCTTTCAGTTTCTTGTAAAGTTGCCTGTCGAAGGACGTCAAAGTCCGAAAGCTTGCCGAATTTAACAGCATTAATAAAAGACACACGTCGCCGTTAACTTTTATTTCTTCTTCAACATCATATTTAGTAGTCATTAATAGGGTTTCATTGATCTATAAGTTACATAACACTTGCAAGAAACTTGGCCCTGGAGACTTTATTTTCTTTATAATAACACTTGTAATTCATAATAATATTAGAAAGAAAGAATAAATCGTCTGTAAATAATAAAGATTTAGTCATTGTGTTACTCCCGTAAAAGGACTCGTAAGCCCGAAAGTTTGAGTTCTTGTAATAGAAAAACTTCTATAAAAAAACGTATCCCTGGATAGATTTCGATTTGATTTAATAAAAAACGCTTTGTAGACGGTTTAGCCTTACTTTCTAGACTATTTAAACCCTCTATAAGGAAATTGACGTGACCCAGTTTTTTTCTATGTAAATAAATTAGTTTAATAAATAAAAGAGATAACTGTGTTTCTCGCTCTATATATCTTTCAATATTTATAGAGAGATTCCTAGACAAGTTCCTTTCATACAGTTCAGTCGACCTATTGGTGGCAATGGTAGGCCAATGTTCCTAAACTGACCATTCAGTAGAATGTTGGTTAGTGAAAAGACAAATGATCAAGGTTTTAGCAACCTTGAACAAACTTAAACCATATGTTGTAATTTTCTATTATAAAAATATTGTAACGTATAAAATTAGGAAAGACAAACTTCAAATTGACACTGTAATTTATTTTAGTCAAGCGCACCAATTAAAATTTATAAAATACAAAAGAAGCAATGAGGGAAGTTTATGCAGAGTAATAAAATATATAAACATCAATAAACTTTGCTACAATATTATATATATTTATAATTATATGTAATTCTACTGTCCTAAAAGCTTATGTCCATAGTTTATCTAAAATACCTATTCGAAGAGTCTAGCATCAGTATCACTATAAAAGGAAGTTCCAAAAATGCAATATAACAGCGGTATGGTAGATTAAACTGGCGAAACCGCTGGGAGGGTTCACCACTGATGAGCCAGGCCCTCCCATTAATTTTTCATTGCAGTAAGGGCAGTAGAAATTGTTTTATTTTGAAAAGAATCATACGCGTATATAATAATTTCGTATTTTGACAATATTATCTATTGCAGAAATGTCTATTTTGAACGTCATAGTTTTATCTTCGAGCTAGTGTGGTATTTAAAACGTTGTTTATTAACAACAACGGGCAACGAACTGGAGAATCCTGTGGGGTGAAGTTGTCCGACCTCTTGTCAGGGGCCTCTTCAAGAGCAGGGAGGGCCTCGAGGCACGATTCTCCCTCCCTGGCCATTTATTGCCTTCCATCATCAACTCGTAATTGATACCATTAGAGAATTCCGTAAGAAATGGCGTGAACTTAGTTAAGATTAGATTTAATATAAAATTATAGTGAAGCCTATCTTGAAATGACCCCGCATTAACTATAAATAGGCGGTATGCAGCTAAAGTCACGTGGTTCCATAGATACATATAGTAACATGTTCCTAAACCTGTATTAAATGACAACCCCTTTGTTTTATCGTGTAATTTTAATGCTGTACACTAAGTCACCGCTTGAGACAGTTTTTAATGTATACAGCAACAAAAGTCTTCTATTAAGACCTCCTGTTTTATATAGGCTCGACCCACACGAGGTAATAAGACCAAATACAAATTTAAAAAAATAGTTTGCGACGTTTCGGTAACAGCGTTGTTATCATCATCAGACAAAAGTACTGAAATGTCACACACTATTTATATATTTAGATTTGGTCTTATTACCTTGTTTTTTAATCTATAATCCAAATTGTATCTAATCATAGATTCGTCCCGTGCATTCTAAGAAGGGGGAAAGCAAACACTTGTAAGAATATCAATAAATAATAAGATAGTCAGTCTTCATGGTGAGACATAAAGCCACCTCTGAGTGTCGTTTAATCTTCTTATTCATTTTTGACAATACTCTCAACTTTTCTGTTGAACTGTAGAACTGGTTGTACAGATAGATAAAGCTCTCATCGGCCAATGAATCAGAGAAAAGTTTGTAAAGCGTTGAATTGACACATTGTTTGGTATATGAGACTGCCAATTTTGTCTTTCTTCCTAATTTCCACTCTGTATATATAATTCCCACAAAAATGCTATGATGACAGGAATAAAAATGAGAGTTTTCCAGAACTACTAAGATGAGTCAGAGCGGTGTTCGTTAGACGCCGGATGTCACTTGGACATCATGTCCTGTAATTACATCTCTCAGGAACCTGTCATACAAATGTCGAACATATTGTGCCGCTCAACAATCAACAGCACATTCATTGTTATCCTAATTGGAGTGATTTGTTGAAGGTCTGTTTGAGAATAGATTTAAGCTGAGAGAAGCAATACTGTAAACCACGGTGAATTATGGAATACTGAAAGGTTCAACATGGTTGCCTTGTTTAAAGATGCTTGTCTTATGAGTTGGTTGTACTTATCTAAGTACATCTTAATAATCGTGGTGATTAGTTAGCGATGCTTTTACTGTAAGTGCACCTCATGTATGCACATTTTGAAAGCAATTGAACTTTTACACTATAAAAGTGGCATAGCCCGGTTTGGTTACTTGCACTCACTGGTGGGTTTGGAATTCGCAAGAATCGTAGGCTATTGAAGAAATTCTTCAGAAAAACGTGTCCAATGCGAGATTCGAACCCTGGTCATGGCTGTCGAAATTTGATGTTTTACATTGTACCACTCCTTCATTTTGTTTCTGTAAAGCGGAAAGCGCTCATTCCACTCTTTAGTACTCTTAAATGTGTGATTTCAAATTTTATTCTAATAAACTTGAAGCACTTTCAAGTTCCTATCGTCTCCTAGCAATTCATAGATACACAAGTATGGGTATTGTATTGTCACTCACATCAAGGAATTTCTACAAGAAGCATATATCCTTCTATTTATAAAGAATGTGACAACAACAACAAAAACCTTTATTAAGACACTATTGACTTACAAGGGGATTCCCCTGAAGGTTATATATGTACATAAGTGAGGAGGAAAAGCAATCCAGAGGAGAGGGGGGAGCAATCAGCCGTTGTCTGTGGAGTTGAGCACCTCTTCTCTCATTTTATCAATCGCCTTGAAAAATTTAAAATATTTATAAACAAATGCTTTATCCAGCAGGAGAGCATTAAAGATTTTATATACGTGTTGTTCATTGTAGTGAGCTAGCTCCGAAATTTCGCGAATTTCCAGTCTCTTTTCATGTAGGAATGGGCAATGGAATAGATAGTGGACCAAATTGTCTTGGATGCCAACATTGCAGAAGTAGCAATTTAAAGGGTCGCTGTAGAATGTGACAACTGTTTGTCGTGTAAAGTTCGCATAAAGCGAATGGTGCACGCGGGAGAAATATATTGTGTATCTATAAAGAATGCATTTATTTCATACATTGAATGAATGAGTCGATTATCAGGATTTCTAGCACTCAAGCCGTGTTTTAAGAGATAAATAATTCTCTGAAAAGCTCTGTTTTTACAAAAATAAATTAAATAAGTTCAAGAAATGAGCTGCTTAATCAGTTCTAGTCTGAAGTAAGATGCGGTGTCAGAAAATAGGCAAAGGATAGGATTGGAGAACGTACCTGTGCACGAGTTTCTATTAGAGTAGTGAGTGTTGGATACTGGACATTTGATATCGACGGAGTGTAGATAAGCTTTATAAATCATCGGGTCATATTTATATAGGACAACAAACCAATATGTAATCCTATAAACATATTAATATCGTTATAAAATACTTCTTTATAACAGCACACTATATTAGTTATACCATTATAAAGTCCTAAGTTTTTAACGTCCTAATTGTTTTAACCATAGTTCTAATAATTAAATAGCTATAACGACATAAAATATTGGTACCAAATTATGGTGTTTTAGCGAAATTCGATCTATTAAAAGGGGTCCATTTATTGCATAGTGGAATAAATGCACAATTAGAAAGCCATTGTTAACACCAGGAAATATGAAAGTTTGTGCCAATTTTGGAACCTACTTTTAAATGCCTATAATTAACTTTTCACACTATTTTAATACTATATATATTATATTGAACACATATATTAACTATTTTATCTCGTTTTTACTTGATTAAACTATTTTGAATTTTATGAAGTAAAAAAGATAATGTAAAAAATTAGTGCCAACCTACATTGATGAATTTATGATGATAATATGTGACCAGGAAATATATTGTGTAAAACAACGATTTTGGAATTTATAAAGACAATTTCGGGAACCAACACGGGTGTTTATGAGATAAAAGTTGCATAAAAGGTAGCATATTGTCAAACCACGGGTAATATAGAGTAGAAGACCACAATTTCGTATTCTAGTGAGACTATATTTCAGACAAACACGGGTTTGCATAAAAGAAAAGTTGAATAAAACGTAGCATATTGTCAAACTACGGGAAATATAGAGTATAAGACAACAATTTCGTATTCAGACAAACACGGGTTTGTATAAGAGAAAAGTTGCATAAAACGTAGTTTATTTCAAACCAAGTGTAATAAACAATAGAAGACAACAATTTCGTATTCTATTGAGACTATATTTCAGACAAACACGGGTTTGTATAAGAGAAAAGTTGCGTAAAACGTAGCATATTGTCAAACCACGGGTAATATAGAGTAGAAGACAAAAATTTCGTATTCAGACAAACACGGGTTAGTATAAGAGAAAAGTTGCATAAAACGTAGTTTATTTCAAACCAAGTGTAATAAACAATAGAAGACAACAATTTCGTATTCTATTGAGACTATATTTCAGACAAACACAGGTTTGTATAAGATAAAAAGTTGCATAAAACGTAGCATATTGTCAAACCACGGAAAATATAGAGTATAAGACAACAATTTCTTATTCTAGCGAGACTATATTTCAGACAAACGTGGGTTGGTATGAGATAAAAGGTGCATAAACTGAGTCTATTGTCAACACGAGGCAACAGCGTGGAAAACAACAATTCGGTGTTTAGATAAACTATTTCTGGGGCCCATGTTTGTATGAAAGAATAAGTACATGTTGTAAATATGTTATTTCTGACAGTTGTTGTGCAAATACAAAAAAAAGTGACAAGTCACTTCAATCGTCACCATCTCAATTAGAGGTCTTGTGGGGGCCGCCCGACCTCGTTTCGGACCACGGTGGTGGTCACTTTGTGGCCGGCTTCCTCCCCTAGCTTTGTCACGGCGTCGCTGACCTCCTCTTTTTGGGGTTAAAGCACCACTTCTATTATGTGTATGCTCTTTGTTCGAAACGATTCCGTGTTATATGCAGAGAATAGTATAATTCTATAAAACCATATATAATATCGTCAGATTCAAAACTGAAATACCGATATGTTTCTTTATTATGGTAAAATTGGGCAAGTTTAAGGTGCAACATGTGAATAGGACTTTTCATCGCAGTTACACACCTCGATGTGAAGAGCTCTTTATTTAAAGCTAGCCCAATTTTATCATAATAAAGAAACGCTACTGTATAGCTGTTTTAAGATCTCGTGATTCTAAATAGAACCAGTATTTTATATCATCGAAGATGAAACGTTTCATACATTGAAATCTTGTTTGTATACTCTCCAGGGATGGACTTCTTGAAGCGCTAGTGAGACAAACCGTTAGAACTAAGTTCTTTCTATAGAGCTAGGAGAAATGACGAATGTATATCTACTTTCTCTCTGTGTCTTCCATTTTAACAATACAAGCTCTCTCTGTATATAAAAATCAACATGTATACCTATTTGTTCCTCATAAAATATCTCTCTCCACAATATTCTCTCTGGAATATTAACTCTGGATTAAATTTCAACCGAATATAGAGTTAGATCTGGATGAAATAACTGTCGAAGTGTCCATTCTGGAATTTGACAAAATTACGGATTAATTTGCATATTATTTATGCGTAAAAATTATTTTATTATATAGTATTATTACACACATCAATAATATATAACTAATAAACCTTTCTTAGAATTATTATTATTCTTAATACACGTGGTATAGCCCATGATAATCATGGTGGGTAGTAACGACTGCTTTGACTGCAAGTGCACCACATGTTTACACATATAGAAAGCGCAGTTCGAATTTTGCACTTACAAGTTTGTCAGAGCCCCGTTTGGGTTCTTGCACTCACTGGTAGGGTTGGACTTTTTCAAGAGAATCGTGGACTATTTAAACATTTATTTCTTCAGAATTAAGCGCTTAATGCTAGATTCGATCTCGTTTCGCGGCTGTGGAAAAGAAACGACAGTTCATACCACTCTTTCACCACCAACAACAAAAATCTTTATTAAGACCTTTCAGTCTTATACAGAGACTCTTTCTTGACGGGGAGAGAGGATATTCGACGCTAACTACAAATATAAAGACAAATAATAAATAGTTCTTCAAATAGCAGACACTTCGGCCAGAAAGGTTTTTATTAAAATTATAAAAACACTTCTGGTCGCGAAGTATCTATTTATCAAGAACTCTGAATACCGGCCAGGTGACTTCTATTTTCAATATAACTAGTGAATGATTAAAACAATTTATGTGGATATTTATTTGCGGAAAATTTACCTCTCCCGTTTAACGAACCTTTATTTTAATACAGTTTTAAACGGGAGAGTTGCACTCTTCGCACAGGAATATCTTCCTCGCAAAATTAGAAGATAAATATTTATATATGGTCAGCTTATTTACCATTTGGTATATTATATATTAGTATCCTCTTCCATGAACTCTCTAAGTGGTTCTAGATAAATTGGTGTAAAAAGAATCATCTATGTTTTCAATTGACCTGTGTACACATGTAACATCCTAAAGTGGGGTCTCTCTAAGAAAGGAATGCTAGAATATTGCAATAATTAATGGACTTTCAAGCTACCACGGACTTCAATGATTAATATTCAAGATGGAAATATGGACCCACTGACCCAACTATGTGGTAACATGAAAAATATTCAAACGTGCTGCTTTGTCACTAAGATGTATAAATATTTATACAAGTTACTCTTATAAAAAAAATTCCATAAACTCATGAAAACTTATGTTTTTTACAACTACACACACATAAAGACTTTATAAAGACACCAATCTTATACAGATTCTCTTCTAAAGACATGTTTTGCTTGAGCTGTTAATTTTCATTTTTCCGATGTCCTAAATAATCCGTGCTGAGCATTGTAGTGTTGAAAAAAAGTAATTTATTCTCATGTTGAACTAATGTGAATTGAATCTGAAAGCTGCCTCTCTTTTAACATTTTTCCTTTGCTTATATAAAACTTCAATCCATACTCTTGATTCATTTTATACCTCTAATGCTACGTTTTCAAAAGGATTCTAGTACCAAAGAAGTGCAAAATTAAGGATGTTTTTTACTTATGAAAACGCGTAGTCACAGTAATTGCTAACTATCCACCATGATGGTCTGGACTATGTATACTTGGCAGCAGCTGTACTCTCTATCTGTAGAACCATTACCTAGCTGTCGTTTACAGCTCTTCAAGTCTGGATTGAGGACGCCTCGAAGTAATGGAAGGGCCGCCATTGAACTCTGGGATAATTTGGGACAAGGTCCTCAACATTACGATATAGAAACTCTGACAACATTGGTTATCCAAAATGAAGTTTGAGATAAAAGATCACTGGTTACAATTTTTGCCTTGACAAAATGCATTCACAATTGGTGAGTCATGACTATACAATAGTATTCAATTCAATAAAACAATCCCTTGTATATCAATATTGAGTAAAAATATCAGAAAAGTATCGTACCAAAAATTTTTCAATCTCTAGATTTCAGGCACGAATGCCCTTCTACAGAAGAAAACACGGTACTGTGTTATTTCCTGTAGTAGGGCGTTCGTGCCTGAAAGCTCGAGATTTAAAGGTTTTTGGTACGATACTTTACCTGAAGGCCTGGTATTTTTATTCCATATAAGAGTATACTTGCATGATAACTATGTACTTTTATATCACATAAAGTGTAGTGATAGTGATGCTCAAGTTTGTTCGACCTTCAACATTTTGAACAAATATAGGTAGAAGGAAATGTTCTGGGTGAAATATATCTAAAAAAGGAAGGTGTACCTCTTCCGTCAAGGTAGACACAAAACTCTATCTATAATCAGCAGACTCAGGTTTGCGACAACACCAACTTTGTCAAATTCAGTACGCCAACCTAGAGATTATGGTTCAGAGCTTTGGTCCTCGTTAATCCAGGGAAAGTTTTGCTTTCATTCAGATTTAATTATTCACGAGTTTTCATTATATGATCAAAATATGGATGGCGCACAGTTTTTTTCGTATATCTGGACAGGAGATTCAGCCTTTCTTTCTAATTTAAAAATGATTGTAATTTGTGAATTGAATATAAAAATAGCCTTAGAAAAATCATTTTAATAAAGGTTTATTTAAGCACTCTAAACTTAGACCTAAATTATTGTCCATGTCGCGGGATCGTGGCAGTAAGTGAAACGACTTTCTCACCAGAAGATGTCACAATGTCTGGACTCCCAAAGGAAAAGTCTCTCTAAGAGAACAATGGATCTGCTGCCAATTAAAGGATGAGTAACTCCTCTAGAATCTATCGGTTGTCCGCCACGGCTGAGAAACTTTTCCTTCAGGGATTTTATCTTCTTTTGTTCCTCTCTCTCGACACTTTACTGAAAATGGTGGGAGTAGTCTTAGAGATAACTAGTTTCAAATCGCTGAGTTCAAGAGGGAATGTATGCTGAAGAATAACGTACAAATTCAAATGTAAATTCAGTTGAATTTCTACCTAATGAAAATTTTATAATTTAGGTTTTTAGGTAATTGAGTTTGTTATTTATTGAATGTTGGGGTATATATAATTATCTGTAATTAGTTATGTTTATTATTTATTTTAATGGCGCTCTGCCATCTAGAAATACCCATGGGAGCCTGGTCAGGATATACCTTTTTTGTTTTTAATATCAACACCTGACCTTTTTTAATATTTTTTATTGTTTTTTCACATATATTTTAATATAAATAAATTTCTTTTCGAAAATTTCACTTTTGAATAACAAATTGTGAAATGTTAAATAACGGCAAGCAAGAATGAAAGATTTCTTTTTAGATTTTCATTAATATAAGCTTGCGAACTTCAAAGTTCTTTGCCAGCTGTAATTCTAGTCAACATTCTAGAGAAGGACGATTTATATGCAAGAAGTATTATATGTATAAATCCAAAACGAAATATTTATGCAAATATTCTTTCTTGTATATAAATCGTCCTTGTAATGTTTATCAGATTTACACTCGTCAAAGAACTAATAAGTTAAAAAAAATCTTGTGCTAATTATATTCTAATAAAGATTCACTTATTCTTAGACCTTACTTCTACAGTAACTCGGGTGATTATATGGGTTGGTTAAGAGGTCACTGATGCATCCATTACCTTAATTGTTTACTTGTCGTGTCCATCAGTGTCTAACTCCTCTAGGAACATAAAGCCAAGTGCTGCAGCACGCACTAGCAAACAATTAGCGTAATGCATCAGCATAATGGTCTGATTCCTTATGATCTCCAGTACACACAATTTACAATTAAGGTGTTTTTAGAGACTGCTTATACTGAGCTTTTAAAAATCGCTCTCAAACTTTATCTGATGGCAAGTGAAGTTCTATGTTTAAAGACACGATGATGGCTATATATATGAGAAGGGAGATTTGAATTTGCATAGGCTGACCGGAAATTCCATGGACGTCCATTAAGGAAGTGTATTTAACCATTAGATGATC
>CP092867.1:54308557-54343556 GCA_030710605.1 Cordylochernes scorpioides
TACTGTGATGTTAACGTAACTTTGTTGACTCTTACAGAAAGGGTCTCCCTGAGGACATAGCGGTCGTCTCAGAGTGCTCGATCAGATGGGGCGCTGCAAGGAGGCCGTGAAGTGTCAAATAATGATAACGATATGCCAAAATAATATTATAAAATTCCCTATTATATAATTTTCGTTGTTAAGTCGATCGTAAAAAAGGTCGGTTGACGAGATGGTTAAAACCCTCAATTCCCGACAGCCATGAACCGGGATCTAATCCCGCAATGGACACTTTGTTTTAATATGTGAATAACCTTCACATATTATTCATTGTTGGAATTATCATAAGCTAGGTTGCTCTTTTGAGTGGTATCTAGTAAATTTATTTGGAACCAAGAAGTCGAACGTATTCAAGGATCAATCGCAAGATTTGGAAGGGAAGTATTGGAGCTCCGTAAGAGATCTCGTCCAGGGTTCCGGGACAGTCCTCGGCACGGCTCTGTTCACCAGGCTGGTTTCCCGCGACAGTGGAAGAAATTAAAGAAAACTTTGGCATGTAGTTGGAAGACATGGATAAAAAAGTAAATAAAAATATTTGATACCTTAGCTATAGATATTATTTACAAATGATTCAAAAATATCGCCGTAAAGTCTTAAGAGAAAAGTGGGTGTTTGCCGTTCTTAGGACAAAGTGGACCAAAAAATACAATGATTCATTATATATATTTGCGCCCGGTAGCTCTCCATGGTTTATCGTTTATTTATTACATAGGGAAGTAAAGGCTACCAGGATGACTTCACGATTATATCATAATCATTTGTTGGCAATTTGTGCAATAAAAAGGGAACTACAGAAGAACCTCCATGAGATGACACTCGCGCTAGCGGACACCTCTCCACAAAGGACAGTTTCATTGCAAAAATTGCCATTTTTACTATTTAGCAACTCTCCGGTAAGAGGAAACCTCTCTCTAAAGGACACTTTAGCTCTGCAATTAGGTGTCCTTTACAGGGAGGTTCTACTGTATATACAACTATACACACTTCTAGAGACCTAGTTAGCATGAAGGAGATGTTCCTCCAACTTTGTCCATCCTGGGAAATGCTGTGTGGATTGGTGGAATCTAAGATCTAGTTGATATGCCATGAACTCTTAGACCTCTTTTTCTTGCACCATTGACTATCATATACAAATTTGAAATAAAAAAGCAGCACACGCGGACTGTAAATCTTTACGTCCTCAAATTCAACGATCCATAACACCGATAAAACGTCCAGGCATGACGGACGGACACAATAGTCCATATCGAGAGGACCCCATTCAACGGACCCCCATAGTCCCTAATTAGTAGGTGACAAACAGCGACGTAAGCAAAACTCTGGCACCATTGTGGACGCTTAGGTTCATTTCCATATCTGACAATGTGCTCTGTCATTAGGGGACAACGCCATAGCCTGACACCAATTTAGTCCTCATCTTTCACCCTTCTACTCTGTACCTATTTTAAAATACTCGCGACAAATGCCTTCCGGAAATAGCCCATGTAACCAGATCGAGCCGTCATAAATACCAGCCATATTAGAAGGCGTGGCTGGGAGACAAACAACACTCCCAGATTTTAAAAAATCATTTCCAAAATAGTGCTGCCCCCTTCAGCTTACTTAGTTTTCCTGCCAGCTGTCAAAATGTCATTTATTTCGGAGAGAATTTAGCATCAGGGAAACAAATAGTGTGTTGAGAACTATCATTCTTTTGTTTCTAAAAGTTAAGAATTTTATTTATGTGTAAAGCGATTTTAATAATAAATATGTTCTCTCAACTAGATTAATGACCCAGGCATCGTCGGGTTTTCCCTAGGTGCATTTTTAATTGAGCGTATATAGAAAAAAACACATTTAAAAATGATAAAATTTGAATGGACTAGTTGAATTTTGAAAATAGTTGGTACGTTATATATTTTTTTATTATGAACATCATTATCTGCGAGTTTTCGCCCCACATAAGCAGCAAACCGCTTAGAATTTTACTTTTATACGAGGATATACTCGTATATCCATGAACAGATCTCTAGCACAATATCTAAACACTTTACCTTGAAAATATCCCTATATATTTCATATTATATTTATTCTTATTTATCATCATCATTTTCAGCTTCAGACGGTCGTATGTTAACGCAATGATATATTTTCAATTTCACTAACCTAAAATCCTTCATTTCGAGTATCACTTGAGAAGTTTAGAACTAAGTACGTAGTACTGATCAAAAGAACTGAGTACTTGCACGTACAGATTTTTGTCAGATCGCCATCGCTTGTTGCGTCTATTGTGTCGAAGGTGTCGGCCTTCTTTTGTTTTGTTAAATGCCCCGGGCCCTTCCTGGAATACCGCAACTTTCCTTGTAGCATATCTTCTGCTAATGATTCTCGGCACTTTATAAAACACAAATAAAAATGGAATTATTTTTACTTTTATTTTATAAATTATTTATTTCTGATTGTGTGTGTGCCTCAACATAGAATTAATATTTTCTTTGTTAATAAGAATCTCTATTTAAGTGGCGCAATATTTGAATGTTTTCTTAAATTACACATTTTCTCTACATGATCGCGTGTAGTAGAGTATTATTGATGTATACATATTTATTTTTATTGATTCGGATAATTCCTAGATAACTTAAACAAATCGTAATTTTAATGAATACATTCAAATGGTATTTTCACTTATAATTTAGACAAATATTTATAGACAATTTGATCTCTTTTAGGCAAAAACTTTTCATACACACAATAAATTAAAATGAATTATGAATTGTATTTTGTTGTTTTGTCACAACTCAGAACCTTCGTTTGGCTATATATATCCTTCATAATATTAAAACTTGTATTTTATTTAAAATGTGAATCACCAAAATAATTTTTAAAACTTATTTGGTTAATAAAGAGTATTTTTTCTCTCTTTATATATAAACAATAATTTATAATAAGCTAACTATACTACATATTGATTCTTTTCTCTATGGTTTATTTATTTTTTAAATCTTGTAATATGTCAGTGCGCAACACATTAAATACCCGACGATTATTGCAAAACCAAAAATGCAGGTGAATTATTCAAAACTAAATAAAACCTATTTAGCACTACCTTCCACTTACTTAAGCAATCAACAAACGACTAATAATTCTTCATAGCCTCAATATCTAATTGAGCAAATTAGAAAAAAATCTAGGTTTGCGTTTCCTTCATTCCATCGTTTCGCTTAATTTGGAGGGCAGACATTAAAAAAAAAAAAAAAAGGAAATGGGCCCCCCCTCTTCGCTTCAAGAGTTTCTTTATTAAATACCGGAAACGGGCTTGCCCGTACCTGTTGCTCGCCGACCTCAAAACCTATCACAGGGGGCGCGCTCAAACGTCAACCGACAGCGCCTCCCAGCGGGAAAGTAGGATTTTCTCCCTCGATGGTGTCAACATGGCGTACGTAAATGTGGCGGAGTGGACGCCAAGACATGTGGGAGAATGGCTAAGAGGTAAGTCTTATTTTAGTTATATTTAGATTGTAGAGGATCAAATATAACTCTATGCAAAAATCGCGAAATTTTGGTTCACTAAATGGACCTGTGATGGCATTCCGCCAAACATGGCGGTATCCGGTGGAGTAACCGTGGGAACCTGCCCCCCAGGCGTCCCCTGGCGTGATTGTTTGCTTGACACAGGTGATTCATTCTCGTCGTCTGCTACTCCTCGAATGCTGCTAATTGTCACTTCCTCTTTTGGATTTCAACCAATTCCGAGTTAAACCAACCAAATAATTAACTCGGGATCCCTATAAACTACCTAATTACACACTAAAAGCTACTTTTTTCTTCTTTATCTCATACGAATGTTTAAAAAAAGTTTTTCAAAACAAGTATTATATATATATACCTTTTAAACAAGCATTATATATAGACACCTATAAATATTTTCACAAATATAAAATGAAGTAAACCACGATTATTTCCCCCCCTTTTTTTAATATGTATATTTAAAATTAAAAAACAATAATAATAAAAATGAGAAAGTGAAAATATGAAGAGAAAGAAAAATATAATATACTATAATTATATTTTTGTATTATTTTTTCAATGACGTGATTTTTAACCACTTTCTTGAAATAAAGCGATTTTTTTTTACAGATACATCATGATCTTATGATCTTTTTTTATTTAAAACACGAATATAAAGATAAAAAATTAATGATAAAGTACTTAGATATAAAGTTAAACGCCATATTTCATATACACACCCCCCAAAACTCAAAATAATATATTTTTTTAAATCAGATCATTAACTACATATCAAGTACTCCAAAACGTCAGTTATTTATTTAAAAAATATATTTTTATTAATAAAAATAAAATATAACGTATCCATTATTTTTAAACTTCAGCTTACAAGTGCCATTCTTGACAACTCACTCAGCATTCACTTTCCCCCTATCCTTTTAAATTTGAATAGACCTACGGTTCAATTTTTTTTTAAAAGCAAAACATATGTAGTTAAATACTTTCATGTGTATTTTATTATTTGGTTAACCCAAAGTTCACGGAGCGTATAGATGCTTAATAAGTGTGTGTTTATACAAGTTATTTATAACACACAAAAATAAATAAACGTTAGAAAAAAGAGCGTAGATATGTATATGTAATTAACGCAATATAAACGATCATTTATGGTTATATCCAGAAATGTCATCACAAAAATACTTTTTTAAATCTCTATTTTAAACATAGTTTTTAAAAATAATAATAAAAATAGGATGCTGGTATATATAGCATGGTATATATAGCATCGTCTGTAGATATATCTAAGAACTAAGAATTTGTGGTTAGAGCCATTAGAGATGGTTTGCTTTATGGGAAACTTTCCCTCTAAAAATAGCAATGTGAGAGGGAGGGGGGTGGCAAGTGCTAAGATTACCTCATTCCATCTCCCCACCCTGCTATGTTATTTTTCTTATCGCGAGAGCAAGGAAAATAATACACATACGAACAATAATATGCTAATAAAAATATTGATTTTTGACCTATTTATGCAAGTGAAATATGCTTCAAGTATTTAAAACGTACGTTTAGACTAAGTAACCTCTCTAAAACATCATGTAGGACCAATAATTACTGCTGTTATGACATTATTGTTATAACCATGGTTATAAAACAATTGGAACCTAAACACTTTAAACTTTTACCATATGTTGCTATTATAAAGGAGGCTTTTTAAAATAGATTCCACTATATGAAGAAAAAGGTCATTTCAACTGTATATTTACATTATATTCAATATTATTTTAAAAATATATCATTAAGTGCTGCTTTCCCATAGAAATAACATGTGAATATATTTAAAATGAACGTTAATTTACAGTTTATTGCTGCTCTCTCATAAATGCTATTGTTTACTTGGAGAAAGTATTTGGCCCTAAATAGTGTAGATTATAAACAATTGTTTAGTTGGTCTGTGAGTTGTCATTAACGTAACATTGAGCTGTAAAAGAAATTAAGCTATTAAACACATTTTTCAACACCATTCAACATATTATTTTTTTCAAATAAAAGAACTTCCTACTGTCCTTTCTGAGATAGAAATATATTGGGATGGCCTGGCTCATCAGTGGTGAACCTTCTCAGTCATTTCACCAGTTTAATCAACCTTACAGGCCTACCTAATATTGATCTGTTTTGTTTATATATCTAGTACTCTAAAGGAGTTCTTGGTATTTAAACTAAAGGTAATAAGACCAAATCCAAATAATAGTGTGTGATGTTTCGGTAACAGTGTTGTTACCATCTTCATTCAGTACTTTTGTCTGAAAATGGTAACAATGCTGTTACCGAAATGTCACACACTATTTATTTGGACTTGGTTTTATTATCTTTTGTTTATAATCCATAATCGAAATTGTGCTTTAGCATTCTTTGTATTTAATGAAACTATCAACATAAGCTCAGGGAATAAACAGTAGGAATATATTAAGATATATCGACTTAAAATCCTTCGACAATTAATAGAAAAATAAAAATAAAATCACCAAGGATAAGTATCTTATAAGATAAGGTTATCATCCTTGGTGATTTAATTTTCTTTTTCTAGTAGGAATATATATACTTGTATTCAGCATTGTTCTTTTTCCTAGCATTTCACAAAAAGCCTGTTAAGCCTAATTCAACCATTTAGTTGTATGATGATGAACTGCCACCAGTCTATCAACTTGATCATCATCATTAATTTACTGCTTCTGCATGTTCCTTTATTTGAATGAAACCAAGTTCTTTATTGTGATAATGTTATGTAATAGTCATTTACAGTATCTATTAGCAATTGATAGTGTCACACACTTCAATGTACATACTATAGGTTGCAGAAACTGCTATAGTCCAAAGATACTAGCAATATTGTTACCAAAATGTCATTTATATCTTCATGTTACCATTTGACTCAAGCCTGTTCATCTACATGACTTTCAAGAATGGTTGCAAGGTTTTCCCACCATGTACTAAGTGCAATTCTCAACTTGCAACCCCAAACCACATTATTGACTGTATTGACTCATCCCCAGCAGACACCATCTCAAGCTCTACAGGCTTGATACCCTAATATGATTAAGTGGAGATAAGAAACAAGAAAATAAGACCTAATCCAAATAAATTAATAGTGGGTGACGTTTGGGTAACAGCGTTGTTACCGAAACGTCACACACTTAATTTATTTGGATTAGGTCTTTTTTTCTTTTAGCTATAATCTATAATCCAAACTTTGCTTTATCAATGGAGATAAGAAAGAAGAAGACCATTTAATAATTCTCCCTACTTTAGTATATATATACAGTTAAACCTGTCTATAGCACCCCCTCTTGGGACTCACCAAAATAGGGTGCTATAGAGAGGAGCTGCTATAGACAGGTCACTTTTAATGTAAAATGTTTAAATTTTAATGTTTAAAATTGGGCGCTACAGAGAGGAAGGCACTATTTAGAGGGGACGCTATAAACAGGTTTAACTGTATATATTCTATGTGGAGGGAGAGTTTATGACTGTGGACACAGGCCGACAACAAGGAGCAGAACTAGGGCCCGGGGAAAGTTAGGAAACATCTAATGTATTCCGGTCAGACTCCTCCATGTGATGTTTCCTGCAGTAGCACAACCTTTATATCTTCTATATTTGGTGGTTGTAGCTCCTTCTTTATTATAAACTTATTTGAAACACCTCTCTCACCTATTTAGTGTCATATAGTAATAAGACACACAATTTGGATTATAGATTATAAATATATAAGAATTTTAAATACAAGATTATAAATATCTTCTTCTTTCTTATCTCCACTCAATCACACTAAGGTATCAAGCTTGTAAAGAGATTATAAATATAATTTTCTTATATTTACAGTAGAACCTCCACATGAAAGGACACTCGCGCTAGAGGACACCTCTCTGTAAAAGCAGTTTTCATTTGCAAAATCACCATATTTACTATTTAGCAACTCTCCGGCAAGAGGACATCTCTCCCTTAAGGACACTTTAGTTCTGTAATTAGGTGTCCTTTACAGAGAGGTTCTCACTACTGTATAATCTATAATTCATTTTTGATATATAGACTTCAATGGACCTAAGAAGTTATTCTTTCTTGTATTTAGTGTCATATAGGTATGAAAGCCATGTAAAAGTTGTTTAGAATTTCACTTTTCCTATTTTACACACATACTCAAACCTCATCGCATCACTTGGGACTAGTGTTTTTATACTATGTAGTTTTTATAACCATGGTTATAACAATTGGAACTTGGAACTTCAGAATTATGATGTTATAATGAGATTGGTTATAGCATGATAATTTAAAGTTCCCAAGTGTTAATTATTTTAACCATGGTTATTAACCATGGGTTTCAGAATCAAATACAGTAGAACCTCCATGAAAGGACACTCACACTAGAGGACACCTCTCTACAAAGGACAGTTGTCATTTGCAAAATTATCATTTTTACAATTTAGCAACTCTCCGGTAAGAGGACATCTCTCTCTAAAGAACACTTTGGCTCTGTAATTAGGTGTCCTTTACAGGGAGGTAGTTCTACTGTACAGGGTTTATGATCAAAGTGGTTGTTTAATTTATATGAGTTTTTTTTTTTTGCATCATTTTACTAACTTAACCTTATATAAACTGAAATTATGGATTATAATAATTGGAAATAAGGCCAGAGACATAGGAATATCTTTAAAAAATGACTCAATAAATCAACATTATGGATTTGTAATGCTTGCCTCACGCACTGCATGGATTTTGCTACCACCTACATCACTTCTTTTTTTACTATTATGTGGTCTTCATTATAAATACAGTCAAACTTTCCAATTACATTTAGGTCCCACATATATTTTAGGTTGTTAGAGCCATGGTTAAAACATTTAGGATTTAAAACTTGGTACCTTAGAATTATGATGTTATAACCACATTGCTGTTATAAAAAAGGCTGTTATAACATGATCTCACTGTGATAAAGCACAATTTGTATTATAGATTAGAACTATAAGGTAATAAGAACAAATCCAAATAAGTAAATAGTGTGTGACATTTCGGTAACAACACTGTTACAGAAACCTCACACGCTATTTATTTGGATTTGGTCTTATTACCTTGTAGAGATTTCACTATACACCTATCCCCCGATTTACACGGTAGATACGTTCCTGAGAAAAACGTGTAAATCGGGGGATAGGTGTACACAGAAATAAAAATAAAATGCATTGACAGGTTAAAATATGTAGTCAGCACATAAGCACGGGATTCCTCGTGAGATGTGTACACTGCGCATGTGTTCAATCACAGTAGCATTTAGTATAGTGCGATAAAAAAAAAAACTTATTTGGAAAACCGTGTAAAAGCGAAAACGTGTAAAACAAGTACCGTGTAAATCGGGGGATAGGTGTATATTGTTCCTAAGAATACAATAATAATTATTATAGAATTGCGAAAAATTCTTTGGATGTAAACAATTTGGAGTAACAAGGGAGGTGTAGATTGACTTTCACAGTTACTACAGCCTCCATCTACAGAGAAAGAGACCAATCTCCTGGATCTCTATTTATAGCGGCTTGTGTGCTAGCTGACTGTGGTATTATAGATAGCAAATAGAGCAGAAGGAAGCGTGGAAATATAATTTGTTGAGGAAATGGTCAGGAAAGTTTACACACATAATGGAGACATGTAGGAAATTTAATCAACTTGTTGCTAAGATGGGATACTGTGGTGAGCAATATGGTAAAGGTAGGACATATCCATAATTAGAGTAATAGTGTGTGTGTTTTTTTACAAGGTATCAAGTGACCAAAGTTTAGTGCACTATACCTGACATAGCTACAAGAACCTAATCCAAATAAATTAATAGTGTTTGATGTTTCGGTAACAACGCTGTTACCGAAATGTCACAAACTATTAATTTATTTGATTAGGTTTTTTTTCTTGTAGCTATAATCTTGTGGGACCAACATTGTTTCCAGCATAAATATACAGTAGAAACTCCCTGTAAAAAACACCTAATTGAAGAACCAAAGTGTCCTTTAGGGAAAGATTTCCTCTTACCAGAGAGTTACTAAATAGTAAAAATGGTCATTTTGCAAATGTCCTTTGTAGAGAGGTGTCCTCTAGCGTGAGTGTCCTCTCATGGAGGTTCTACTGTATCTCTAGTTTATTTCATTAAGGTAGCAATGATGTTATTAACATATCATGCATAGAGAACTTTGGTCTTGTTACCTTGTGTAACTTTACATGAAAAGCCTTAATGATGGAGGTTTATGACTGCCTCCTTCACTGTAAGTACATCACATGTCCATGCAGGTGAAATGTATTTGCACTTACAAATATGCTAGAGCCCATTTAGTTACTTGCATTCACTTGTGGAATTAGGCTTTTACTTGTATCAGGGGTCATTGGAAAGAGACAAATAATATTTATTTTATAAAAAAAGCTTCATTACAGGTTTCAAACCCAGTCTTTGTTGCAAACCTCTTAGAACATCCCACAAGGTAAAAACACCAAATACAAATAAATAAATAGCGTGTGATGTTTTAGACACAATTTATTTATTTAGATTTGGTCTATTATCTTGTATTTCTAATCTATAATCCAAATTGTGCATATCAGCTTAGATCAATATCCATTATTGTTTGCAACTTAAATCACTTTAATATTTTTCCAAAGTATACAGACAAGTTACAAAAATTAATGTTTTTGAATAACTTAATTTTTTTTATTGGCATGTCAAAACTCTAGAACAGCATTACTTGGAACCAAGATTTTAGGTTGTTATAAACATGTTATAAAGGAGATTGTTATAAAGATATTCCTTTGTAATTGAAAGGCCTACTTTAGCATATATAGTAAAGCCTCCCAAAAACAGCCACATTTGAGTGGCCACTTTTAGAACATCAAAAATGCCATGTCAATCTCTGATGATCATCTACAGGAGAGAAAAGGAGCTTCCATGTTCCTATTGTAGTCCATAAAGTTTCCTTAAATGTGTAGAACACACTCTCTCTAAAGGATAACACATAGTTACAGAGACAAAGTTAGGGAGAAGTGTCCTCTTAACCAGAGAGTTACAAATTAGTAAAAATGCCAACTTTGAAAACTGTCCTTTGTAGAGAGTTGTCTTCTAGAAAGAGTGTCCTCTCTCATGGAAGTAACTCTACCAATATAATTAGCAATTGCACACCATTTGATTCAATCATATTTGATAGTCACAGTTACACTATGGCATCTTCATTGATGAAAAAAACAACTTCATTTACATGATAAATAAAATGTGAAAATATTTTTGAAGTCAAAATAATAGCCACAGCCTTTCAATTTTTTTTTTTTATTTGTGCATAAATTATGCTCTCTTACACAACAGCCCCCAAACTTAATGAAAAATAAAAAGCATGCGCACACATGCAAAAAGGTTACTCAGAGCCTTTATGTGCTCACAGCAAATATTTCTTTTCTGTGTTAAGTGTGTAATAAAGGCCAATATTGACATTCCTCTCTGGGTTTCTTTGATGGTAATTGACAGCTTACTGTATTGTTTGGAACATTGCCTGCCATTTTGTTTTGGTTTTTTTAAATTTCTAGTTGGTTTTTGTTATTCTTTGGTTTCTTCCTTTTTTTTTCTTCACCAATTCACAAATTTTATTTAAAAAAAAATACATTGAAAAATATAATTTCAGATTAAAAGCCTAACATTAAAAAAATATATAATAATAATTTTTAACACTGTCATCATGAAAACAAAGTACTTTTATGATACTTGGGTTTAAAAACTCCATAGAACCTTGATTCTTACACAAGTGAAAATGTCATAAAAGGATCTTAGCATAACCAAACTGCTTCTAAATACCTTTACCAGACCAAATAAGTAAACATTGCTGCTGGAAGTGTAGTTGACACTTTGAATCTGGTGGTCTTGTTAGTTTGTTAACAACCCTCGCCATAACAACATCACTTGGGATCAAGATTTTAGGTTGTTGTTGTTATAACCAGCCATTGTTGTTAGTCCAATGTATTATTTCATTCCCTTATCATATTCTAGAACCTCCAAAGGTCTAATGAATAGATCTTTAGTATGGAATCCTAGGCAGTTGTTGTGCTGGTTGAAATCCACAATTTGGGCAGTTTTGGCAAGTCTTGCTTCCATCCTTGAAGGGTTTTGAGGTGACTTAATTGTGAAAGCATGGTGCTGTTTCAGGCTTTGAACCTTTATACAAGTTGTGTTCTTTTAATTTTTTTTTTCCATTCTCAGGGATGTGCTGTCTTCATTTTAAGAAGTGATCATAGTCTCGGGACTCATGGGTTTTCAATATTTCTAAATTGTGTCGTGGCTTGTGTCTAGCAGTCAGAATATTTTAATACCACCATATTTATAATGGCCCTTTCTGAAAGTGCTTGCGATTGTTCAAGTTCCTAAGGAAGATTTCATAGGATCTAGCCATCCTTAGACATCTCCAGGCTCATCTTATAAGCTGTTCTGTGTAGGTACAAGCCCCTTTAAGGAACCATGCCATTTTTGCCAGCCATTAAGGCAAATAATGGCCAAGTTCTCCCTAGGGGGGGTTATAAATGATGGGTCATTTTTTACCCAAGCTGTCTGTCCAACTTCATGTTTTTTGGAGAGGTTGTACAGCAAGATTTCCATATCGGATAGGGCTTGGGTAATATTGTCCTTGCACGGATCTGCTGAGATGAGTAAAATCATTCTTTAAGTAAATGTGAAGGTTATCTCTCTAATTTTTTCTTTTTATAAATATAAAATTGATTGCATATACTATGTATATTTAAAAGTTACCTAGACAAAGGTTAATAGCAAGTCATATAATGGCAACAATTGATGATCGAACAACCTAGTGTACCATTGTTAAATAGTTGAAGATACAGTAGAACCTCCATGAGAGGACACTCGCGCTAGTGGATACCTCTCTACAAAGGGTAGTTTTCATTTGCAAAATTCCCATTTTTACAATTGAGCAACTCTCCTTCCTGTAAGAGGACACTTTTTCCTAAAGGACACTTTAGCTCTGCAATTAGGTGTCCTTTACAGGAAGGTTCTACTGTATTACCACCTAAGTATATTGATATATAAAGGATATTTATAGAAAGTCAATCAATAATGGGTGTACATTCTACCCTAGTTAAATATCTGAGACCTGTGTATGACCTTTATAATGGATATTTATAGAAAAGCCACTATTGGCACCATGTTGTGCTAGAGATTGGATAATTTGCTAATGACTTCTGGCCTTACCCACCTGAAGGCCACACCAAGGAATGTGGTCGGCATTCACCGTGGGAATCTTTCAATGATTACGTTTTAATTTGTAGAAAGGGGGCAATTCTCTGCATATCTTTCTGGTTCAAGGAATATGTCTTCAAGGAAATCCTTAATAGTGAAAAATGATCTCTATGTGCAGAATGTTAATTCAGCCTTACCATGCCCGTATATACCACTATACATTGATCTATATCGAAACCTTCATACAAAAGTGACAAACCTAATCCAATATAGTATATAGCTAAATGAGTAGATTAAACAGTACAACCTCCACGAGAGGACACTCATCACGCTAGAGGACACCTCTCTACAAAGGACAGTTTTCATTTGCAATATAAATACCTCTTTAAGGGACACTTTGGCTCTGCAACTAGGTGTCCTTTACAGGGAGGTTTTACTGAATGGGGGGATGTTTATATAATGAATCAACATCACATCCATCAATCCTCATTTTTTAAATGAGCATTAAAGACGATATAACACAGTTTATTGGAATAAATATCAACACATGTTTTATTTTGCTGAAGAAGGGCTTGCCTGAAAGCATCATTAATCAAGTAAATAAGAGTTGCGGTGCCTTATGCCTTTTTTGTAATCAACTAAATTTGTTGGTTTATTCCTTGGCCAAATACCCCCCCTTTCTTGATTCATCAAGCCACCCCCTCATAACTAATTTAATCCTTGATAAGGCACAATTTGGATTATAAACACAAGGTAATAAGACCAAAACTAAATAAATAGTGTGTGACGTTTCGGTAATAGCGTTGTTACCATCTTCAGGCAAAAATACTGAAGGTACTTATTCCCATATACCTATCCCCTATGCCCATTCAGTACTTTTGTCAGAAGATGGTAACAACGCTGTTACCGAAATGTCACACACTATTTATTTATTTGGTCTTATTACCTTGTGTTTAATTTAATCCTTTAAATGAGTGGTCAGGATATGGAAATAATTATAGTGAAATCTCATTATAACAACAATTATCACATATAAGGTTATTCCATAGTTGAGATTATAATACAATGGAATCTCATTATAAATCCTCTTTTATAACAACAATTAGGTTGATAGATGATAAATTATAAAGTACATTTCAAATCTTAATTGTGCTACACATCATAATATCTAAGGTACCACACCATAATATCTAAGGTACCACATCATAATTTTATCAACTGTGCTAATATATAAGATGTTGGTGTTGGGAAAAATTGAAAGAAGAGAGGACAAACCTACAATGAGCAGGGTCAAGGAAGCTACTGGAAGGTCACTAAATTAGCTGTGAGTGATGGTCACCACATAAAATTAGAAAATTTATAGTTGAACTCAACTTGATGGACACTAACAACAACAACAATATATAACATCAATCATGGTTATAACAACATAAATTCTGAGTCCCAAGTGATATTATAGCATATCCCCCCCCCCTATATCTTAATCCTAGTTAAACTTGGTTATATAGTGGTTATAATGATTTAGAACTGGAATTAATAGTGCAAAAGCTTTATAACATGGTTTATCTCCATACTAACAGTATAGTTTAAAACAAATATAAAAAGAGTAGAGTTGAAACTTCCAATAAGACAACAATCCTCACAGTTCACAAATAGAAAAAAGGGAAGAGCTTCTTGTTTCTCCCTGTAATCAAGTAGAATCCACCTATCAGATGTGTGATAAGTCCTGATAATACTTCTTCACCAGATAACATGGAGGTCTCACAATTAAGAACATATTTTATATATTGCAGTCAAACCTTGCTATAGTAACCTTATTCGGGACCCAGATATATTTAAAGTTGTTATAACTACAGTTAAAAACTTGAGACCTTAGAATTATGATGTTGTAACATGGAGGTCTCACAATTAAGAACATATTTTATATATTGCAGTCCAAACCTTGCTATAGTAACCTTATTCGGGACCCAGATATATTTAAAGTTGTTATAACTACAGTTAAAAACTTGAGACCTTAGAATTATGATGTTGTAACATGGAGGTCTCACAATTAAGAACATATTTTATATATTGCAGTCAAACCTTGCTATAGTAACCTTATTCAGGATCCAGATATATTTAAAGTTGTTATAACTACAGTTAAAAACTTGAGACCTTAGAATTATGATGTTGTAACATGGAGGTCACAATTAAGAACATATTTTATATATTGCAGTCAAACCTTGCTATAGTAACCTTATTCAGGATCCAGATATATTTAAAGTTGTTATAACTACAGTTAAAAACTTAAGACCTTAGAATTATGATGTTGTAACATGGAGGTCTCACAATTAAGAACATATTTTATATATTGCAGTCAAACCTTGCTATAGTAACCTTATTCAGGACCTAGATATTTCAAGTTGTTATAACTACAGTTAAAAACTTGAGACCTTAGAATTATGATGTTGTAACATGGAGGTCACAATTAAGAACATATTTTATATATTGCAGTCAAACCTTGCTATAGTAACCTTATTCAGGATCCAGATATATTTAAAGTTGTTATAACTACAGTTAAAAACTTGAGACCTTAGAATTATGATGTTGTAACATGGAGGTCTCACAATTAAGAACATATTTTATATATTGCAGTCAAACCTTGCTATAGTAACCTTATTCAGGATCCAGATATATTTAAAGTTGTTATAACTACAGTTAAAAACTTGAGACCTTAGAATTATGATGTTGTAACATGGAGGTCACAATTAAGAACATATTTTATATATTGCAGTCAAACCTTGCTATAGTAACCTTATTCAGGATCCAGATATATTTAAAGTTGTTATAACTACAGTTAAAAACTTGAGACCTTAGAATTATGATGTTGTAACATGGGGGGTCACAATTAAGAACATATTTTATATATTGCAGTCAAACCTTGCTATAGTAACCTTATTCAGGATCCAGATATATTTAAAGTTGTTATAACTACAGTTAAAAACTTGAGACCTTAGAATTATGATGTTGTAACTACATTGTTGTTATAAAATAGGTGGTGTTATATCACTGATTACTATAGTATTTAACAAAGTTTTTCAAATTTTTATTATCCCTAGTACACAAGTGGGTCAGCCCATGATAATCATGTTGGATAGTTAGCGACTACTTTTACTGCTTTCAAGTGCTCCACATGTTTGCACATGTGAAAAGAAGTTTGACTTTGCACTTACAAGTATGCCAGAGCCCTGTTTGGTTACTTGCACTTGCTGGTGGAGTTGGACTTTTTCAAGAATCGGAGTTCATTGGAGCATTTTTTTTAATTTAGAAAAAAGTGCCCAATGCTGGATTCGATCCCGGGTTGTAGCAGTCAAAAACCAATACATACAGGGTAATCTTACAATAACACCCTCCTCCTTTTTAATGCTATATCTTGGTTATAACATTATACTGTAATTTTAAACTCCCAAGTTTCAAGGCTAAAATGTCTCAAGAGTGGTTATAACAACATTGAAATCTCTCTCTCTGTCACAAGTAATGTTGTTATAACAAGGTTTGACTGTAAATATAAAAGTAAATTTTAAATAAAAAACAATTTAATCCAAATTCTTAAATACACAATCCAACTTCTTTAATTCAACACTCAAGAGGATATCAAAATTTTGGTTGAATTAAAGTCAGTATTGAAAATTTTGATAATCTCCTCTTGGGTGTTGAATTAAAAAAGTTGGATTATATTTAGAATAATTACATTTATTTCAACATTGTCCAACATATTCCCTCCATATAGAAATTTCTCTTAGATATGAATCCAATAAGGAAGCTGTGTAGCTAATGCAGCCAATTTCTGGGTCGTGCTCTCACTACCATTCATCAGGGCCGTTCATTGTTCCTGCCACTTGACCAACAGCCTTATTTATTTACCTAATTGCTGAGTGGGATCCCTCACGCTAGCTAGATACCTGCGCTGAAACAATCTTCTGGTTTACAATTTTAACAATAAAGCACAAAAGAGTCATCTACAGTGTTCTTGTTCCAAAATCACTTTATTAGGTACCGCTCAAAAAGAGCAACCTAGTTTATGATATTTACAACAATTCTATATACAGTTTCGAGCGTCATTCCTCATCTCCTAATCAATCAACTCTGTCACCGTTTGCTTTTTTTTTTTTGGAATGGCGCCCTCCTATTGGTTGGCTACGATCACGCCACCTTTGCCCCCCCCCATATGCCTCCCCCACTCTGTTTCGTTTTTGTAACTATTGTGTTGGAGCGGGTCGCTCCTAAATAAATGCATATATTAGTTAATAACTAAATGGAATCCTCTCTTTTCTTTTTCCCAGTATGAGACGCCTATGGAAGCCAACAGTACATAGACAGATAAAGCACATAGGCTATAGTTATTAACTAATATATGCATTTAATTAATAGGCTAATCCCTTAATAGAATGTTAAAAAATCAATAAGCTTGAGGGATGAGTATCTTTAGTAAATAAATTTATTTACTAAAGATACTCATCCCTCAAGCTTATTGATTTTTTAACAAAATATATGCATTTATTTAAGGCGCCAATTTATAATTGTAACAGATAGTATTTGAATAAAAACATTCAATCGGGTAAAACACGGGCGTTGCCCGGGTCATTCGGCTAGTGAATAATATGTGAGGGTTATTCACATAATAAAACAAAGGGTCCAACGCGGGTTTTACCCACTCATCCACCAACTCTTTTTCATCTATAATGTGAAACCTCATTATAACACCCTCCCTTATAACTGCAACTTGGCTTTAACATCATAATTCTAAGTTTAAAATGTTTATACACACACAACACTGCCCCATGGTTACAACATGGTTATAACAACTTAAGATGTTGACCCCAAATTATATTGTTATAAGGAGATTTAACAATGTTTGTCTCTTATTAAGTTTTTTTTTAAATCTCAAATGGGTATCCTGAGCTATACCCTATACCAAAATTGCACAATATAGATGAGCCTGGAATAAAAAACATTTGTTTCCAATTTGCATAAGTTGAGTTACAATTTTGTATACTATTTATTTTAAGAATAAAAAAAAAATTAAAATCAAGAAATCTTGGGTTCAACATTGTGCATATAGTCTCTCCATACACAAATATATTCAATGAGTGTTATGGAAAAAGAAATTTATGTATATCATGAAAAAATTAAGAATATGCAACTCTTGTTGTTGGGGGTTTTACTGTGTTAAAATTTGTGGGGGCAGATCATCGATGATATGTCTAACCTTCAAGAGTATATGTTCACTTTGTTGGAGAGCCTCAAAAATAGGAATAATACATAACATCAATTATCCTTGTCTTTTTTTTTTAAAGTAAAAAACTAGAGCAACTTTATATTGTAATATAGATACAGTATATTATTTTAACAAATTTTAATTATTTTTATTGTTGTCCCAAAATATGTTAATTTGGGTATTTTATTTGTGTTACTTACATATTCCTGGATCTACTGTTCTGACAGTGACTTCTTCCAGACCTGACGCTTTATTCTCCTGGAAAAGAGTTCATCCAGATAGGCCGAATATGTAGTGTGGAAAGGCATGCAGATCAAACATAGACAGAGGTGATAAGAACCTCTCTTCTCTCTTTGGAGATCCTCTATCATTAGTATAGTATTATGACAAAGGCTTTAACATGAAAAAATTTAAAACTACAGTAAAATGATATTAGGTAAAAGACATATCAAATGTAAATGCAAACAAACAAATGAAGTCAGGTCATTTCCTCTGACCTACTTGGTCATCCTTTCAACCTCCCCACTTCCCTTTATGATCACCATTGATTTCCTAACCCTAATTTTGATTGCAAATTTGGCCATTGTCTGAGGGTTTCTATGAAGAGAAAATTCCCCCAAGGTTAAGTGGCCATGGCCAACTTCATAAATTCCTTCATCTTTCTTTCATTGGTGAAGTTTTATGGATCCTCAAGGATGCCATACATCATCTGCAATGATAGTGTTGACCATCAGCATTAGCTATTTTACTGAAGTTGTTTTGTGGAAGACTCTCCCCTGAAACTTGAGACTTCCTCACTTAATTCATCTACATGAAGTTTGGCCAAATAGAAAACTAGGATTCAGGTACTGTAAAGCCTCTCTCTAAAGGATACCTAGTTGTGTCCTTTATAGAAAGATTTCCTCTCACTGTTAAGCATCTAATAGATAAAAAATGGTAAATTTTGACAATGAAAGCTGTCTTTGGTAGAGAGGTGTATGCTCACAGAGGTTCAACTGTACCTTGTAGTTCAGGCCCTTTTCCTAAGTTATATATACAGCTCCAAGATAGATTTCATACCACACAGGCATCTCTCCAGTTTGCCCCCAGGCCACTCCTAACTTTCACTTCCCTGCCAGAACACTACTATTGTTTGGCTTCTCATTATATCCATCCAGGTTTTTAAACCAGTTGTCATAGCGTGGTTTGATGGTAAAATCTTGGTCCCAAGTGCTGTTGTTATAGCAGGGTTTGACTGTAAAATCTTGGTCCCAAGTGCTGTTGTTCTAGTGAGGCATGACTAGTTGTTTTTACCTCACAAGATAAACAAGAAATGAGATGTAAGAAGCAGCCTGGAGTGTCTCCAACAAGACGCTAAAAGAAGCCGGATGGGATCCTAAGTGACAGTGATTGAGAGCCTCGTTGTCTCACCATAAATTTCTCTGTTACTGTCCCAAAAATGACTCTGTGCGGCATGATGACTCTGCCATGAGGAATGCTGCCAGACGTGTGCCGGAGGTAATTTATGCCTCCCCTACCTGTCCCCTTCCACTCTCTTGTGTTGTTGTTTTCCTCCTTCTTAATATCTCCTTATTTGCATATCTCCTCCCCCTTCAAAGTCGGCATTTGCCACTTTATTCAATAGAGGGTTTTGTTGTAATGGGATTCTTTTACTTATCTTACAAGTGGTAGTTGCTATCTATGTTTGTTGTCTCGTGAAAGCTCTTGCACCCCTAGCCAAACCTCCTTGTCTTAAAATCTTTTTATTCTTGTTGACTAACACAAGACAGTAGATGGAAGTCTACCCTTCCAACATGCTGCTTGGTCAGCACACTTGGGAGGTCTTAGACCATAAACTACTGAATCACATTGAACCAACCATTAAAAGAAGTAATGTCAATGGCCAGTGTGCATATTGCCTGAAGGAAAGAAGTCCAGACCCTCTCACTACATAGGCGGCCAGTTTCCAGGAGAAGGCCCAAGAAAAGATGAGATTTGCCATCACAGTGAAATAAGAAATTGGTGGGAGGGGAAGCAAAAAAAAAAAATCAGATCACAGAGAGGAATGGAAAAAAATAAAAGAGGAAGTCAGCTGTGGAGTCCTTAGAAAAGAAAAATACGAAAAATGCTTTTTAAAAAAGTTGAATTCAAGAAGGAAGAAAAAAAATTGATTTACAACCTTGCAAGGGGCCCCAAGGGATTCCATACCCATGGAATCTTTGTTATTTGTATTTAAGCACTAAACACAAGATAACACAAGGCATTTACATACTGCAGTATATATATTACTTGAGAAAGTATAAAACTCTTGCTCTGTGTTACCTGGATTTCTTGTAAGCATGTTAAAATTTACCACATATCACAGGTTGATTGTAGCTTTTATTAGCATAACAATTTTTGTGACCTAGTGTTTTTCTAGTTATCTAGTCATCATCATATAGTGCCATTTCTGCTAACAGAGATTGACCTTTCACCTTTGAGTAAGACAGCTTTCCATGAAGGATGATAATCCTATAAGAAACTATCCATTGCACCTTGTTAATAGAAAATAGATCTTACAATTATAAAAAGTAATGCTCACAATAGTCATTGTTTGTGAAGTAAGATAAGGATTAGCATTTAGTTCCTACTTGTGGAACTGGAAATAGAAAGCATTCAATTGGTTGTTATCAGATAGAAGGGCTCATTGGTTCATTGCCCTTTCTGTCGGACTATCAGTCTATTCATTGGCTGATCTGGTTGCTAATTAAAACAGCAGGAGCAAAACATTGAGCCGAATTGTTTAATGGCCCATTACAGGCCACTGACTGCACTCTAATGAAGTCTCCCTAACAGACATCTTGTCTGTTAACCTCCTTGTTGGGCTTCTAGGTTGGGGCTTGTTCATCAAGGCTGCAGAGATAGGCTGCAAATAATTTTAATTATGAATGTTTCTTTGCAAATACAGTGGAATTTTGCTATAACAGTCTCTTTTATAACATTAACATGATTATAACGACATCTTAGTTCCAAGTGATGGAGTTGTTATAGAGAGATAAATAACTGTACTGTAATAATAGATTTGAGTCAGTTTTTCATCATCCTGTATTATTTAATCCTGTGTTTTTAAGTGTTTAAAAAAATAATAATATTCATCCAGATTGTTCGCGACATTAGTGGGCTCCAGGAATCCGTGTTACATCAAGAGAGAATAATATTCATCTATGAGATAAATGAATACAATTTCTCAAAGAAATTTACAGTTTAGAAGAGTGTATGTGTGTGAAATATCTTCATAGACTTCAAGCATACAACAAGATGTCAACAATTAATTAAAGAAGGCTAACACACAGAATCATATCTCACTACACCATCCAACTGTAACAAGTGTAGAAAGAGCAGTTAGCAAGCCACCACAGCGGCAGTCCTTGGAATGAGAGAACCGTTAAGTAGTGGGTCGCTGCTGAGTGCTGTTTTTATAGGGACACTTGAGGTCCTCTTTCATTGGCTCTGCTAGTGAAGAAAATCCTTGAAAAACATTCCAGCTCTGGGGTAGTTGTATAGTGTTTTACCTTACCGCAGTTCTTGTGGGAGGGCTTCAATGGTGGTTAGCCTTCAAATCAAAGTTGATCACCTTCCAACTTTACATCTTCCTTCTCCACTTAGCTGCTGACAGGCTTGTAGGAGTAGAGAGTTTTCTAGACAATATCACTCAGGGCCCAGATTTTATGTTGCTACAACCATGGTGTTAGAAATGTGGATCATTTTCAAACAATCAACCCTTCCAAAACTCTTGTATTTTAGATATAGAATATTATAACCATGCATTGCTGCTATAAAAGTGGTTGTCATAATGAGACTTTGCTGTAAATAGAAATTAGTTTTACAGACAAATTCATCTAGAAAGTATAGTTTACAGATAAATGGAAGTTTTCTAGAAGAAAAATGGGAAGGATGGATTACAGCTTCTTTTATAACAGCATCTTAATTATAATATCAATATTCTAAGGTCCCAAGTTTTAAAAACATAAAACCAGAGTCCCAAGAGATATTGGTATAGGGAGGTTCAAATAGAAAAGACAGAGCGAGCTATAGACAAGTTGTATGAAATTAAAAAAAAAAGTGTCTAGTTTATATTAGAAATAGGCAAAAGTTTTGAAGACAATTTTTGCCCCAGATTTATGTACAATTTTCTCTCTCTCTCAAAAAAAGGCCAAACAAGCCAACTAGGCATGTCATTTTGATAACATCCATCATTAGGCTGAGCCCTCAATTAAGAAATTTGTTTTAAGCCCCGTGGAAGCCTAACTACAACTAATCAGATTTTCTGGCTTGTTAATCTGACTCTACTTCCTGAAGACTTATGTACATTTCTACAACTGTGATGGGAACCGACTGATAGGGATCATGTGTTGATATGTAGATATTTAATTATCAATTCTTTTTTATCCTCCATTTTATACTGTGTAACTGAATTGTTGATTGTACTCTCACCTAAGTAAATGTTGATTAATCTGACACAACTTCCTGAAGACTTATGTACATATGTATCTACAGGCTGTGATGGGAGCCAGGTGATAAGAATCATGTGTTGAAATGTAGATACAGTAGAACCTCCCTGTAAAGAACAACACCTAATTGCAGAGCCAAAGTGTCCTTTAGGGAGAGGTGTCTTTTTACAGGAGAGTGGTTAAGTAGTAAAAATGAGAAATTTTGAAAATCAAAATTGTCCTTTGTAGAGAGGTTTCCTCTAGTGCGAGTGTCCTCTCATGGAGGTTCTACTGTATTAAAGTATCAATTATTCTTCCAACCTCCATTTTATACTGTGTAACTGAATTGTTGATTGTACTCTCACTTAAGTAAATGTTGATTAATCTGACACAACTTCCTGAAGACTTATGTACATATCTACAAACTGTGATGGGAGCCAGTTGATAAGGATCATGTGTTGATATTTAATTATCAATTCTCCTTCCAACCTCCATTTTATACCACGTAACTCCATTGTACTCTCACCTAAGTAAATATTGATTATCTGACACAACTCTGCCAGTTGTACATTCTGAGATTGCATTAATCTCTACTCTAGTCTCAAAACACATTGTTAAATAAACATGTTTGCACTTGGACTTGAGAAAGGGACTTTAAAAAAAGCTTCACCAACAATGATTTTATAATCCATTATAAAAAATTCTTAATGATGCTGAAAATGACCACAGACTGGCATCATCATAGTGAATGTTGTGGGCAACAGACAAAATACCTTGCCGTGGACTTGCTGGTTTTCATATCTGTGATTCTCAAATTGTGCAAATTGTTAAATTTTAATTTTATATAAACTGTGGAGATTTTAAAAGCTTATAAATACTGACTAAAGATTTAAAACAAACTAACAAAATCAAATCCTAATTTAGTAAATTATGTGGGATGTTTGGGTAACACTGTTGTTACCATCTTCAGACAAAAGTATTGAATGAATTGGAAGATACTGTTACCGAAACATCATCCACAATTTATTGAATTTGGAGATTAGGCCTTGTTACCTGATGATTCTAATCTATAATTCAAATTATGTGTGAAAAAATAATTGAAAAAATAAATAAAAACGGTCAAATGTTGATATTAAAAATAGCCCAAAAGGCGTTCGTTGGTTGGCTTTTCTTGATTTATAAAAAAAAAGGGTTAGCTAAATACGTATCAGGGAACTGGTTAAATCAACGTTTAGTTGATTTCTATTCCACTAGATGGCACCCCGCCATCTTAAAAACGCTCATGTTTGTGGTCAGGATATACCTAATTTGTTTTTATAATTTGAATTGTATCTTATCATATCGACCCACAATATTTATATTAAAATGAAGTACTGTATGAATGGGGGGTCGGTGGAAGGGTGGCCTAAACTGTTGGTTTTCGACCGTTATGACCCGGGTTCGATTCCCGCATTGGGCACTTTTTTCTGATTAAAAAAAATGCTCCAATGGCCCCCGATTCTTGCAAAAGTCCAACCTCACCAGCGAGTGCAAGTAACCAAAACAGAGCTCCGGCATATTTTTAAGTGCAAACTCAAACTGATTTTCACATGTGTAGACATGTGGTGCACTTACAGTAAAAGCAGTTGCTTACTTCTACCCACCATGATTATCATGGCCTGTACCACGTGTACTAGGGATAGGAAAAAAAAAAACTGTATGAATGCCCTTGCCTCAGGCAACCTCTGTCTTCAAGGTGGCAAAGATGGAAACTTCTAGCAATAAAGGTAGTTTGTCTGTCGCTGCCGCCAACTTCCACTATGATGATGCCAGTCTGTGGTCATTTCCAGCACCATTAAGGCTTTTTTATAATGGATTATTTTTTTCAAGGTTGGTGAAGCTTTTTTAAAGTCCCTTTCTCTTCTCATCCATTTCCCCTCCTGAAGTGTTCATTTGTTTACAATTGCTTTTCTCAGTGCCTACAGAAAAAAAAAAGATTTTAGAGCACTAATCTATAAACTTCCATTTTTTTAGGAAGGTTGAGAATTGATGAGCATAGGATATCTCATGGTAGTAAAACATTCATTAAAGTCGATAATAAAGCACAATTTGGATTATACAAGGTAATAAGACCAAATCCAAATAAATAAATAGTGTGTGACATTTTGGTAACAGCATTGTTACCATCTTCAGACAAAAGTACTGAATCTACTGAAGATGGTAACAACACTGTTACTGAAACGTCACACATTATTATTTTTTTGGATTTGGTCTTATTACCTTGTGTTTATAATCTATAATCCAAATTGTGCCTTATCATTATAGTTACAAGAAAATAAGACCTAATCCAAATAACTTAATTGTGTGTGACATTTCGTTAACAGTATTGTTACCATCATCAGACAAAAGAATAAATGAGAAAAAATATCACAGCATGTTCTTAAATAGTACTATTATCAATTTTTCTTATCTGCTATCTTGTTTACACACAATTTAATCTCAAATTACTCCTTTAAAAATGTTAATAATCTGACTCTCTGGGGGGCAATAATGTACTCTGGAATCTTGTTATAACAGTTTCTTTTATAACAGTAATGTGCGTGGTTATAACATCATAATTTATAAATTCTCAAGTTTTAAGCATCAATTATTTTTATTGCAATTATAACAGCAATATGATTCTAATAACCTAAAATCTTGGTCCCAATGATATGTACAATTTGGATTATAGATTGGAAACAAATAAATAGTGTGAACGTTTTGGTAACAGCTTGTTATCAAAATGTAACACACTTTTTATTTATTTATTTGGTCTTAACACCTTGTGTTTCTAATATTGATCCCAAGTGACATTGGTTAAACAAAGGTTAAAACAGAACTTTGACTTTATGGTGTTATAATCATATTGCTGCTATAATAATATTCTCCACTGAAGTATAACTGCAAATTAGAGGATTCTTTGATAAGGCACAATTTGGATTATTCTATATACAGTTACGAGCGTCATGCGTTCTTAATTCTTCAGTTTTCATCTCTGTCACCGTTTGCTTTTTTTTTGGAATGGCGCTCTCCTATTGGTTGGCTATGATCACGCCACCTTTGTGCCCCCCCCCCCCCATCATGCCCCCCACTCGCTTTTTCGTTTTTGTAACTATTGTGTTGGAGCGGGTCGCTCCTTAAATAAATGCATATATTAGTTAATAACTAAATGGAATCCTCTCTTTCCTTTTCCCAGTAAGAGACGCCTACGGAAGCCAACAGTACATAGACAGATAAAGCACATAGGCTATAGTTATTAACTAACATATGCATTTATTTAAGGCGCCAATTTATAATTGTAACATATAGTATTTGAATCAAAACATTCAATCGGGTAAAACACAGGCGTTGCCCGGGTCATTCGGCTAGTAGATTATAAACACAAGGTAATAAGACCAAATCCAAATAAATAAATAGTGTGTGACGTTGTTACCATCATTCAGTAATTTTGTCTGAAGATGATAACAACGCTGCTACAGATACATCACACACTTTATTTATTTGGATTTGGTCATGCTACCTTGTGTTTAGAAGCTTCTTTCTAACTTATATGTTCTATTAAAGTTGAAATTAGAAGATATCTGCCAAAAACCAGATGGAGATGTCATATGGTTAAGGAATGATTTCTCAACCAGTGGCTCAAATAACAGATTCTTTTGTAGCAATGCCTTCTATAAACACTTGTAATGGTGTCAGCTCAGGTGATGTGATTGCCAATGGATGAAGTAACAAGTGTACACGTTTTAAATATATTTTAATTAATGCTAGAGGGGAAAATACCCCTTTCCTCCTTTTTATGTTGTTGTTGCCCTTGTCAAATCCTGGTGATAACTCGTCAATAAATCCTGCTACAGCCTTGGCATGGGAATTTCCCCTTTATTTCTGACCAATCATGATCCAGTATGCAAATGGAGAATGTGACATATTCCCAAACACTTCTGCTAAAGGTCCACCACAATTGATGCACCTAGCCTTGTGGTAAAACAAAACCTTATCGCTACCATGAAATTCTGGTGACTGAGGTGGTTCTTTAAGTTTCAGTTTTTCCTAAACATTTCCTCTACTTATTTTTATCATCTTGAATTTTTATTTGTTAGAAGATACATAATCCACATCAATATTCAAAAGTTTACCTAATTATTTTAACATACATCTTTATAACTGCCTTTTTTATAACAGCAACATTGAACACAGCATCATATTTCTCAAGTCCAAAGTTTTAAGTCTCAATTGTTTTATGATTCAAGATAAAATTGTTTAAAATGTTTAAAAACTACTATTTTCTCACAATGAGTTTCTTTTTTATTTTAAAATGCAAGCTTTCAAGGGATAATCGCTCTTCAATAGGCTTAATTAAAAACAGGCTCAATTGTTTGAACTGTGGTTATTCCAACATTAAATCTTGGTCCCAAGTGATGTTGTTATAGATACTGTAGTTTACTTATATCTAGGTTTTTGCCATACCTATTTCATACTCTACACATCATGATTTTGGTGAACCATTATATATATATATATAAGGTAGTCCTCCTCACCATGGACACAAAAAACAATGGCCCTAACCCACATTTCAGATAGCTGATCAGATTCCTATGTTTACTGAGAAAGTTCAAGCACCGACTCTTGACCTTAAGTTCTCCATTTCTTTTCCATTGAAAGCCGGAGGGTTGTGCCTAGGCAATGACCCCCTTTCTTCTTTAAGTGTTGCCCTTGTGACTTTCCTTATTTTAGCCCCTCCACTGGCTTCGGCTAACATCAAAGTAGTATTGTCCATTGTGGCGGCTCTATCCTAGTTTTTTTTTTCTTCAAGTTTTTTCTTACAATCAGTTACATTTCAATAAAATAATTCCTTATATCAATATTGAGTAAAACATATCAGGCCTCCAGGGAAAGGTATCTTTTCAAAGACATATTTATTCCCTAGCTTTCAGGCACAAACACCCTTCTACAGGAGAAAACATGGTATAATCTCCTGTAGAAGGGCGTTCGTTCCCGAAAGCTAGGGAATAAATATGTTTTTGAAAAGATAACTTTCCCTGGAGTTTTTATATATGTTTTTACTCAATCGGTTACATTCACAAGGTAATAAGGGGGGGTCGGTGGAAGGCTGGTTAAACCGTTTGGTTTTCGACCACTAGGACCCAGGTTCGATTCCCGCATTGGACACTTTTTTCTGTTTAAAAAAAAAAAAATGCTCCAATGGCCCCCGATTCTTGCAAAAGTCCAACCCCACCAGCAAGTGCAAGTAACCAAACGGGGCTCTGGCATTTGTAAGTGCAAAGTCGAACTGCTTTTCACATGTGTAGACATGTGGTGCGCTTACAGTAAAAAGCAGTCGCTAACTACCCACCATGATTATCATGGCCTGTACCACGTGTACTAGGGATAAGCAAAAAAAAAAAACAAGGTAATAAGACCAAATCCAAATAAAAAAATAGTGTATGACGTTTCGGTATCAATGTCACAATTTATTTGGATTTGGCCATATTACCTTGTGTTTAAAATCAATAATCCACAAATTGTGCCTTATCAATCAGTTACATTATTGAACATGTGGCATTGTCACCTCAGAAATACACATTATCCAGTTCTAGGTAGTTTTTAAAGTTGTGCCAATGATTATTTTATGTTCCTCTGATAAGTAAATATACCTAAATGTTAAATAGCTGTTTGATACCATTAAGATCAGTTCAAATTTGATTATCAAATATTTTTATAGCTATATATCCACAATTACAAAAAAAAATTTTCTCCCCCCCCCCATATTGTTCGGCGGTACATATACTAAAATTGGAACCCCCCCCCCCATATTGTGCGCTAGCTAATTTCATAAAGGGCTTGACATGACATGTATATATTGTGAATACCCCAATAGTTAAAGGTATAATGCATTAAAAAGTTTGATCACCTTGAATGAGTTATATCTGGATTATTATTGAACTCTGTTAATTTTTCCACCCAATTTATCATTTAAAAGACATTGCTGTTCGGAATTTTATACAAACTTTTTTAAACTATCCTATTTTATAACTAGAGAAACTAACTTGTATATTTAAAATTTGTATTATGAACAACAGATGCATTTTATAGTGGAGTGGGACCTTATAAGATACAAATTCGGTAACAACGCTGTTACCGAAACGTCACACACTATTTATTTATTTGGATTTGGTCTTATTACCTTGTGTTTATAATCTATAATCCAAATTGTGCCTTATCAGATATAAATATGATTTTCTCTATTCGTTACCCTTTTTTTTTCAATGTTAAAGATATAGTTGAAGAAATAGGGCCAAGCAATCACCATTGCTTTCTCCTTCTGAAAAGAACCTTGAAATTCCTTATTTGAAATCCTATTGTTGTGTGGGAATGGATTGCTAACATCACACTATCCAACACACACATGCACAAACACACTTGCACACACATATATACACACACAGTGAAGTGGTATATGGGCTATTTTACAATAAATTACATTGACATTTTGTGGGTGGATGATATTCTTAGGCAAGAGAGACACTTCCTCTTGCTGTGGTATGTTTACTGATTTATGTGTCTTCTTTCTTATCTCCACTCAATCATTTTAGGGTATCAAGCTTTGACAACCATCATGACTGGGTGAAGTAGAATGCGTCTGTCTTTGACATTAAGACTAGAAGCGCTACTCAGTGGCAGGCCACTGACTTAGTTCCAAAAGAGATGGCCCCCTCTGACATGAGGAACAGACGCCATGTGCAGCTGCTCCTAACATGGAGTACAAACGCTGCTCATCCTGTATCCCTGGATTAGGAGCCCTTACAGGGTACTATCAGCTGGGCCAGCTGAACCCAGGTTTTTTAGCAAACTTGTTACTGCTCCCCCTCCTCCTTTTTCATCCGGGCTTGGGACCGGCAAAGGTGGAGTGTACGTGTGGAATTTGACATTGCATGGAGAAAATGCATTGCTTGATTGTATTTTTCTTTATAAAGAAGGGAAGAGGAGTGAAGTTTATCTTTCCACATCAAAGAATATTTTAACTATTATGCAGACAAAGAACTCTCTCATTGTTATTCCTAGAGAGATTGTGATAGAGTGAGTAATATCCTGCTATAATTGGTCTTTAAATATCGAATGTAAGATTCTCTCTCTCTTTGTCTAAATTTTTCTCATAGGAACTTTAGTCCTGCAATAAAATGGTGCACACAATAGAAATTAACCATTTAAAAATTATAATCCCATGTATCATATCCTTTGAACACAATAACTATCCATGGATTTCTTTTATTCAAGAAACCTATCCCTTCACTGGAGGATTTTTCCCAAAATAAATTAACTTGTATTTTTGTCCTTCTTCTTTCTATTAGGATATCAGTATTGATTTTGTTGATTTGATATTGATAACTTGACATTTGGCAATAAAAATTATTCATCCCCCTATTTTTAATCAAGCAAAGGTCACTTATCACCTAATTGAGTTAATTACATGGCCTAATTTCATCTCCTGGGACCAATCAGCTCTAATGTGTCATAGAATTAAAGGCAATTAGAGCAGTATTTGCTCCAGTTTGTTTTTTGTTGTTTTTTACCAGGAGTTCATTCTACCTGAGCACTGCAATGGCTTGTCATGTCAGCCTTCAACATATTCTAATCTCTGCTTTCCTTCAGCACATACCATAATATACTTCTTCACTATACCATGTTCTTTGTAAACAATCTACGTACATCATAACATCTTTAATTCAACCGACTATAATTCAATACCAATTTTAATTCAACCAAAAATCTTTAATTCAACCTACTATAATTCAACCAAAAATTCTGATTCCTTGTGGTGTTAAATTAAAGAAATTATACTCTTTTCAGAGTCAAACCTTCCTATACTATAATTATAACATTAAAATTGAAAGGTTCAGAGTTGGGACTTAATCCCAATTATTATAATTGTTGGTTAAACAAATGGTTATAACAACCTAAAGTCTTGACCATATAGCACATCCTCTGTTGAAGATGGAATATAGCTCTAGTTCTTATATAATCTTATAGGTTGGATTTCTGCAATTAGTGAACTGAGGATGAAGAAGATTTAAGAAGGCTCTCAGTTCATCAGTGTTGTCAACCTTCCCAGCCATTTCACCAATAGAATCTACCAGATTACTACAACTACATTGTATTATTCATTCTGCCTATATAGTCTGAATTTGATGGTCATTCTTGATGATGGCATGTTTCAAGTGGAAGATCTTGTTCTTGATAAAACCAAGAGCTGGGTTTGAAACAAAATATTTGTGAAATTTCTGCCATTACAGAAGTCCCTTTTCATCATTAAAGTGAATCTGATTAACAGAGAATTTAGTTTGTTTCACTTTTTATAAAGCTTCCTAATTTACACACACACACAAATGAGAAAACTCTAGAATTAAATGCCAAGTATCTCTCCCAGCAGAGTTCAGTTTAGTGGTCCTCTAGAGTCACGGTGGGAGAGTGAACTCAGGCACCCTTCTTCTACTGATGGGGTCGTTGTCGAGCCAATTACTGAGGAGTTGATTGCAGCCCGGCTGGGTATGACCCCAGTTTCAATACTGCAGCAGCAGCAGTCCATTGTGCCACCACTGCTCATTAAGCCAGCCATTGTTCTTCAGTATCTCCTCAATTGGTTTGTTGCTGTTAGCCAAGAGGATCATCTTTCTCTCCCCCTCCAATTGGTGGTTGTCAATTAATTCACCCCCCTCAGTCACCACCCGCCACAAGCTAAGTTGTCGGGAGGGAAGAACCTGCCTTTGTCATTTCCTCTCTTCCAAGACCAATTAATTTCCCCTCTCAACACATTGAAAGAATCCTTTCCATTGCCAAACAAAGATACTCATCACTTCCTGCTCATGGTTATTCACAAAAAACTTCAGCAATCTCTGCTCTTTTTCTTTGAACAAATAGTGGCTCCTTCAATTAAAGTTGACAGATTGAATATAATACAAATAGACAAATTAGAATAGCACAAACTTAGGAATCTCTCTCCAATTATATAATAATTATAAAAAGAATGATAATGATGAATTGATTTCCACTAATGTAGATACTATATGTGTGGTGCAAAATCATCTTGATACAGTAGAGTCTCATTATAATAGCCTCTTTTATAACAACAATACAATTATAACATCATAATTTTAAGATCCAATGTTTTAAGTCCCATTTGTTTTAACTGTGGTTACAACAATTTAAAAAATATATATCTGGGTCCTGAGTGATGTTGTTATAATGAGATTTAATACTATAGTTCCCCACCAACCCCTTTCCTGCTACTATCCCCCTTGACACATTGTAAATAGCATTGCTAATTATTGTAACTATTGTTCCTGTATATACCCTCTTTTACGTGGAGAAGTTGTATAAGACCAAAAGGTCACAACAGGGACTTTTGTTGTTGTTACTACTGTTATTCTTGTATGTACCCTACATTTCTGTGCTTGGAGAATCCGTATAAGACTAAATTGTCTTAATAAAGCTTTTTGTTGTTGTTGTTGTTATAATGAGATTTGACTATAATCCATAGGATATTTATATGTGCTGTCAGTAATCAACAGCAGAGAGAGATGCAAATCTTTAATAACTACAAAGTACTAAACCTAAGTCAGAGCTGACAACTGTCCTGGTGTCATTTTATTCCTCTCTGCAGATCAAACCTAGTAGTTGCAGAACTAAAGTGTTCATTAGGGAGAGGTGTCCTCTACCAGAAAGACTTTATAATTTAAAAAATTGTAATTTTTGCGATGAAAATGATCCTTTGTAGAGAGATGGCCTTCAGCAGGAGTATCATCTCATTGAGGATATACTGTACTGCTCCCATCAGTGTGTGAAAAAAAAGAAGTTATTATTGATGATATTGTAGTAGAATCCATGAAATATTAAGTAGCAGATTGGCACTTTTCTCCTGTGTGTTGTTTTAAAGGCTGGTCCTGTCCATTTTAAGTTAAAGAACATGTTTTACTTCATAATTTTAATATGAAAGATTAATTTTCCCAATGCCTTGTTTCAACATGAGTATATTTGTAGAAATTGCCTAGATTGTTGTTGTAATTGCAAGTGTTGTGTGCAGGTCTGGACGACATGGTCCAGCCCTATGTACAGTTCTTCCTGAACCACCACATCAATGGCTGCCACTTACTGACACTGAGCCACGATGACCTGGATGGCCTCAACATCACCAAGCTTGGTCACCAGGATCTCATCTTGGAGGCTGTGGAGCTTCTTCGGCACCTGGTATGGCCCTTGGTTGTTGGTACTGTGTGTTGGAGCTCTGTGCATTTACCTTCTTTGATTTATTACATTACAGTAGAGATACCTCTTTGTTAAGGATACCTAGTTGCAGAGCTAGTGTCCTTTAGGGAGAAGTGTACTCTTACTGGAAAGTTGCTAAATAGTAAAAATGGTAATTTTGGAAATGAAAGTTGTCCTTTGTAGAGAGGTGTCCTCTCATGGAGGTTCTACTGTATATAGAGAAATGCATTGCCTCTGAAGTCTTTCACATAATCTTTTGATTCACCATTTTATACTTTAAGATTTGTGCGATTATTGTGATTTACAATTAATTGGTAATGTCTGAATACCACTTTCATTTGGATTATATAGAGAGAGATATTGACTAGAGAGGAATAATTCCTCACTTGTAAGCAACCATATCAGTAAAGTTGAACAAGTACAGTACAAGTGTTAGTTGTGATTAGTTGCAACCTGGCCTTAATTGAGCAGGGCTGCCGTTTGTCAGGGGAATGGGGCCAGAACATGTGGCTCCCATTCAAAACAGATGAGGGAGGGAACCACACCTAGCCGGGACAATGGTTCAGCCGGAACTCTGCTGTTCCAGAATTCTACATGTCTCATCCATTAGCTTCCATCTTTCCTTTGTTTCCCCACCTCATCCAACTGTATAATCAGCAGTTGTCATGGCATGGCTGTTGAATGCTGAGTAAAGTTAGACACTTCTTAATTTGTTAATCTTCTCTTGAAAATACAAAAAATTTGCATGAAGCTTTTTATTAGTTTACATTATATGTTATTTAGAAAAAAAATCATTCAGGGATAAGTTTCTTGAAAATAATCTATCATCTCTAGCTTTCAGGCTTTTTTGCCCTTCTACAGGAGTATTGTTAATGTCTTAGAAAGGTCTGAAAGCTAGAGATAATATTTCCAAGAAACCTATACCCGAATGATTTTTTTCCAAATAATATAGTACAAGAGATTCTAATTACATTATATGTACATATAATATCCAGGTTGTTTGGTATCTTTGTCAGTTATAATATATTAATAAGCAATTTTATCCTTTACCCTTCCTTTTAAATGTCTTATTCTCCTTTTGCTGGCCTTAAAATTGAGGGAATCCCACTTTTGCTTTTTTAAAATTTAGTTTGTGTTCTTGTGTGCACACGTGATTCCTATGCAATCCTCACATGCAGAGAGTAAAAACTGTTCTATGACCTTTGATCACATTTGAATTTGATACATGCCTATTTTGGTTGTTGTTGTTATTGAGGAGTAAGAGATATCATGGGTTCCTTGCTTCCATTTGCATGGAAAATGAATTCAATATACAATAATTTTGTTTATAGTATCTCTAGTACACCTTGTTGAGACCATGATAGCCATGGTGGGTAGTGGTTAGTGATTTATTTACTGCAAGACCACCACATGTCTACACAGGTGGAAAGCAGTTCAACTTTTGCACTTACAAGTGTGCCTCATTTGGCTACTTGCACTCACTGGTAGGTTTGGACTTTTGCAAGGATCTGAGGCCATTGAAGCACAATTTTATCTTCAGTAAAATAAGTGCCCAATACAGGACTTGATCCTGGGTCGTGGCTGTTGACAAACAAATGGTTTATACCATTTGTCCACCAACTCCCTTCCTATTCCAAGGAACCATCCCTGGAAAACACCAAGAGAGCAATACATCCAGTCTTTTGTGATTTCTCTAACAGTGAGGTAAACTGATCTCCTAGCTAGGGAGCTCTTCTGTGTCACACATCTCAGGTAGGAGCCTCATATTTCTAGTGTACACCTACCTACATACAGTAGCAGTTTGACTGAGCTTTGTGCTTGGAACTACTCACAAAAGTGAAATTTAGAAATTATTCTCATTATTAGTATCAAAATTATCATTCTTATCATGAAGTGATGCGCAATAAAGAATTTACTGATTAATTAATGAATTTTGCTACAAATGACACCTAGCTAGTTGAACTTTTATCATCCCAAAGAACTCCTATATAAAAATTTTGATCAAAATCGCTAAAGTCATTTTCAAGAATCCGAACCAAGAATTACTCATTTAATAGTATAAAATATAAATAATTGAATGATGCTATATTTTCTCTCTATATGAATGCAGCACTGAGTTGAATAAACTGAAAACAACACTCTAGCTAATCAATTACATAAAGTGGAATCTAATTATAATATCCTCCTTTGTTACAACAATTGGGTTTTAACATCCTAATTCTAAGGTCCCAAGTTTTAAAC
>CP092867.1:54343656-54372523 GCA_030710605.1 Cordylochernes scorpioides
GATCACGCCACCTTTGCCCCCCCCCCCCCCCATCATGCCCCCCACTCGCTTTTTGGTTTTTGTAACTATTGTGTTGGAGCGGGTCGCTCCTTAAATAATCTATTGTTAACAATACCTCCTTATAGGTCCGCAAATATCGAAAGTATAGGTATGTAGCCTTTGTACGGGTAGATATGCACAGCGGTCAATCCCGGGGCGAAGCCCGGGTCATCCGTCTAGTAATAATATAAAAAAAAAACCTTCTTCGTGTTTTATAATATGGTAAAAGTGTCACATGAATTGAAGAGGCCTGATCAGTACAGGGTAGTCCCAATTTGACGAGGCGCCACGAACACATTTATTGAAATTACCTTAATTTGCCAGTTTTATTAGGTAGAATTACCTTCGCGGACACCTGTATCTCGCCAATAGACGATGGCTATCAATCTAAATAAAGTCATAGGGCCCAAACCTGACAGAGATGTTATTGATGAAATGCCTTTTTTTTTTTCAAATCTAACGAACGAACCGGCCAGTTTCGAGGTCGCCGTTTTCAAGATCATTCGAAGCAATTACCGATGTCCAAATGCTCCAGTTGGACGCCAATGGACCGGTCTTTCCGCCTTCATTGACATGCGCCGCTCAAACGGGATAAAAAAAAACGCTTCTGTTAGACCTAATGATATGTCACCTTTATTAATTGCCATTTGGTCAACTAGTAGACAAAATAAATCGGCATTTCAAATCTGTAAGGGAATAATAAGTTGTTTTAAATATCTTTTTAACATAATCAAACACAAACAAAAATATTTTTCCTATTAATAGATAGGGATTCACAAATAAAGTTTGATTTTTTTGAATTTTTATTTTAAAAATTCATTCAAATAAAATCGTTTATATATTTCGTTTTCTTAAATTATTTTTCGCTGTAATTTGTCTAAATGGATAATATAAAATATTTGCATAATAGCATTAAAAAACGTTATTAAAATTTTATATAAATATGCAAATCTGTACACAGAAAGAGAAAAAATATAGGGAATATATAAAGCAATTAAAAAAAGGGCATTCTATTGAAATTTCTTTCCAAAGTTATTGGGCTATAGACCATATTATTATAGAGGCGGTTACAATGTCGTTATAGTTCACAGAAAAGTACGTTAGCGTAGACACGGTCGAAAAATTCATTGTTCCAAATAATTTTAAAAATTATTAATGTCTTTTAGTTCAGAATAGTTTTTTTAAAATTAGGATCAATCGATTGTTCTTATTCTTTCAAATTATCGATTGATCCTATTTTGTTCCTAATTTACTAATTGTTTTAGTTTTAGCCGAGAAATGAGGAATTTATTGTAAAAAGAGAAATGATAATTATTCATTATAAATAAAAATATATGTAGATATTTATATTCAAAACACTCTCTCTATATATTTAAGTGTGAACAGGCTAAATCAATGTTTAGTTGATTTCTGTTCCACCAGATGGCGCTCTGCCTTCTGTAAAGCACATGTACTCCTGGTCAGGATATGCCATCTTTATTTTAAAAATATTAAGTATATTTGAAAAACTTTAAAGTTGTTCCTAGGATTAGAACTTTTTTTTTTTGTAAATGTAAACCCTAAGTTCCAAAATAACTTTATTAGGTGCCGCTCAAAAAGAGCACACACACAAGCTAAATAATATAAATATGATATAAACTCTAAGAAAATATTTCCCTTAAAAAAAACCTTTTTCGAAATCGTAAAATATTGATCTGATATCCAGGAACAAGACATTCCTACAAAAATATTTGAATACCAAATAGCGTGTTTAGAGAGAAAAAAAAAACATATTAATAATATAAAAAGATCTAAGTTATACATTTTAATCCCTTCCAATTGTGCCGCCAAAAGAAATAAGGAATTTTATTATTGGAACTAAGAATTAATACACGAGACTGGCGACAGACAATAATGTGGAAATATGACACTATCCCCAAGAGACATATAAACAACTAATGTAACATTATATCCAGATGTTGGCTCTTGAGGATAAAGTTTCTTTGTCCAAATAATACTTTTTTGGTCTAGATGATGGCTCAGACTTTGCATAGATAGAAGTGAAGAACCCCAGGTGAGTACAAGGACTGTTAGATATTGAATCAGTAGATAAATTAAGAAAACAACCATTACCAGCTTTCTTGGCCGTTGAGGTCACCGTGGACCAATAGCCTAAACGCCCGCGTTGTTAGATTTTTATCCATAATATTCTATAATTAAAAATCAAGGATTAGTTTATATCTATTCCGATAGATGGTGAAATCCATCAGCAAACTTTATATGCACGATCAAGAGATTAAATAGAGAGAACATCAAAAGAAAACAACGATGTGCACAACACACAAGCTCTGAAAGACACACCAGGTACTAGACACAATGACGTCCTATCTCTAAAATTTACAGCCTTTAGTTATCTAACAAGCCCACAGTACAGTGGTTGGAGCTTGCTTAAAAAAATCCAATTATATAACTTTTACGTAACTGACAACAAAAAATACAACCAGTCTTATAAATCTGCTATTTTTTTCTCTTAATAAAAAATATGGTATATCATATTATCGGAAAAATATTATAGTTGAGTGAAATATGAGCAAGGAAATTGGCCTTTTATAGGTCATCAAAAGTTACTATATCGTTTAATTCTAATTCCTCACAACAAATATTAAAATATTATGGGCTGACACTATACTTCGAACTTGAGGCTCTGTAAAGAGATGTGCTCGTGGGAAGACGCCTCCAGGTAAGTCTTCCATGTAGTTTGCTTTCTAACCCGTGTACCTAAGTTATCTATTTCTTGTACTATTTTTTAGTAGAATTTTGAGATTCATTTATCAAGGAAGTCCAACAAGCATAAATTCAAATGACCTGGTTCACAATGATAAAACATTTTACCTTCAAACATTATTGCTTTGGATGAAAATGAAGACCATCATTTTCCACAAATGGTTCGAATCTTATACAAACACATTGTCTCGGGCACGTCCTAGTATCGTAGGGGATGCTAGGGCACAAACCTCTCCACTGCGAACTCTTGAGACTTGAAATACTCTTGCTGAAAGAGTCTCAAAACTTTCAGCTTGAGATGACCATATTAAAAGAAATCACACGAGCTTAGGTTTGGTGAGCATGGAGACCATTGGACATCTCCATTCTTACTGACGAGGCGGATAAGAAGAAAGTCTTTCAGACAAGCTTCAATTTCATTCCAACTCTGACTCATCCTGTTAGAAATCAGTGTTCTTATCTACAGTAAGCATTGAGGATCTGGAATGAAGAAATCTTACCAGCATAGCGGGCTGATTCTACTATCGTTATTACTCTTGAAGACATACGGACCACTTATTACGCTTCTAGAAATCGCAGAATGTAACTTAAGACAACTGACAAGTGCAATTCTCAACCTGCAACCCCAAACCACATTATTGACTGTATTGACTCATCCATTGATGAGCTCTACTCATCCCCAGAAGACATCATCAAAAGTATCAAATTCTAGAGACTTGATACCCTAATATGATTGAGTGGAGATAAGAGAGAAAAAGACTTAAGACAACTGGAAAGGTATCACTTATCAGCGACTCAATAGCAGAGTTTGTTATTAACTTATCCTGGAAGATGGGGATTAGCTATATCGTTTTTCCGTAGATTACCGAAGAGCTGTGGGTCGTCTCCAAGCAGATATATGATAATTTTTCACAGAATGCTATAGGTTAAGCAACAGGGTTCAAAAATTGGGTTATTTATTATCCAATATATATATTGTATATAGAAATAAGATGTCTTACTTTTTGCGTTCAAAGTTTGCAATTAACGCTTTTGGAAGATATTTGAGATTTTCTTAAAATCGCTATACTCGTACAGACATTCTTCAGAATTCTAACTGTTCTTGTCCTACCACTTTTTTTTCTTTATATTTTGACCCTGTTTTTCTAAGGGTGTCAGAAGAAACATAAGTTTTACCTAGAATACGAGCAGGAATTGAAAAATAAAAATTCAGGCGGTATTTACCTTGTTTGAAAAGGTTATTGTAAGCACTAATTTCCCCCAGCTTTATTTAACATTTTTTTCGGAGCATTAACAAATTATAAAAAAAAAAAAATAGCACACGCCTTACATTTTCGCTCTTTCGAGAGATTAGTTCCTGAAATGAGTAGCAATGTTTTAAAGGTTTTATTCGTTTTATTTAATTCAGCAATATATTCTCCCCTGTGTTTTTCGATGATTTTCGATGTAGCAGCGAAACATATATCCAGATATATTTGTAGTTACCGACCCAAAGTTACTATACACCATGTTTAATGTGAAGGTCACTGGTTGTTTCCCATAAGAAAGTCTAAATAGTTATGATCAAATAGTTCATCACATTAAACGCCATCGAAAATGAACTAATATTTCCATAGTATGGTATCTCAATTCACATATTGCATTATGTGAACCCAACATCCAAAGACTAGTTTAATACTTTATTATCTACAAATACTTTTGTTAAAACATTGGAAGTGATTTGTGATGATTTATTTTTATTCTTTAGAAATATTTTAGGAAAAGAAAAAGAGGTTTCAGTCCATGTGTGAAGTCAATAAAATTCCCAGGTAGTTATCACGGCAGGTCCTCAAGGCCCTGGAGTATCGCCAGCTCTTCCTGCCTCGCTCATTTCCAACATACCTTCCACCGTCAAGTTTATCTTTATCACTTGGATCTTTCTGATTCCTGCCATAGGATTCGAGCCATCGATGTTCTCTTCCCATAGTCTATTGTAAATTGCCAAAAAAATATATATCTCCCTAGTTACTTTTCCAAATAAGACAAATTTTCAACATTCCTTATTGTGATGAAAATTATTGGGAGGGATTGGTCAATTAGTGATGAACACTCTCAGCGGTTTCGTCAATTTAATCCACCAGACCGATTTTTAAAACTTTAATCTAAAGCGGTCAGGTGGATTCAATTGGCGAAACCGCTGGGAGAGTTCATTACTGATGAACCTTCCAATAATTTTACTAGCAGATAGAACAGCAGAAAGTTAGTTTTATTAAAAATAAACGTCGTGCTTGGTGGTTTTATATTTTATATGAAGATGGCGCATTATTGCCTTATGATATCTCGCCAGAACCTCGGTGGGTGTAAATGAATTAATTCCAATTCTATTCCAATGATAATTATATCATCTGTGAATCTAATCCTGAGGTCAGTAATAGTTTTCAATTTGATTCTTTCCTTTTCATGGAGGTCAAGCCTAAAGCTTTCTCATGGCAATTTTTTTCGAATACCCCACTGGTATATGTATTAAGTAACTAAATAGGTGACTAGAGGGGAAATTCTGCATGAATATCAATGAAGAAAAAAACAAAATAATGAAATTCACCAGCGAAAGACATTAGTAAGGATGGAATTTGCTGGAAGGACGAAAACCTAGCCCCATTTACGTGCTTTGGCAAAGAGACGTTAAGGCAAGAATAGCCCTAAGTGAAATGGCATTAAATAAGGGGGGAAATCTTAACAAGAAAAGCCATGCTCCGCTTGAAAGCAAGGAATCCTATATCAAAAGCTTCATTCGAAGTGTGTATATATATATACCTAAAAGACCTGAATTCTTAGAAAGACAAAATTGGTAAAACTACACGAGATATGGTGATGACGCCGAACGATGTGAACACCATGGACTGGGCGATGAAAATTTTGCCAAATGATCCGAGGAATGATATCCGAGGATTGAGAAGAGAAGGACCAACATTTTTGGACATCTTGTCCGACACTCTTGAAGTGGATAACGCTATTGTTGTAAGGATGTGTGTGTATGGAAGGTAGACTTAGAAGAAGGAGGCGGAAAATGGAATTCATGGACACTTTCGTGATAAGACCCTCCGCATCGTCAGTTTACTCAACCATACCGCTCTGTACTGTATTGTATTGTGCAGCTTATATAACCGGACATTTGAAGAAATTCTTGGTGAAGGTAGAGTCTAGATATCTATGCATTTCTTCGTTCTGGAGTCACAATTTGCAGGGAATATCTTTTCAAATAGTCGCACCAGTACTGCATTTTTTAAAATTCAATTTTAAATGTATTTATCTCAATTAAACTTTGAGCCGAAAAACTATTTAGAAAGATTCTCGGGCATTCTAATGATGGCCTGAGAAAGTACAATTTGTAGATGGGATGATAAAGATGTGGCGTCGAGGTCAGGAAGCGCTTCGCGGTGGATAAAGCATCAACACACACTAATGCTTATCTAAAAACTCGGCTAACTTTATTTGTTTATAAATAGTATTTATATATGCCCAACAATTTTTTTCATAATTTTTCAAACGAACATTGATGCAAAAAAAGTAAATAAATACTTTTAATAAGACTTTTAGTCTTATATATATTCTTTAGAGGAATACAGAAAAGGAGTGGGAAAAAAGGGAGAAAGAAATTCGAAGCAAAAAACACAACATTGTATTACGTAATCACTATATTTTAAAGTACTGTGCGTGGTTTACCTCAAAATGAGCTCCAAATCAGAAAGTGAACAAAGGGAAATCTGCATGTATAGAGAATAATTGGTTTTATATAACACAAGAACCCAGTCGACACCTGGTGCAACAGCTATGTCTACCAGGAAGTATGACTGTTGTCCTTGCGTCTAGACGACGTCTTCCTGGAAGGTTCGACTGATATACTATGCAGAGATCTACCACCATTATGTGTTAAAGGACTAGTTGTAGTAGCTAGCTTTATTGTGCATCTCAAAGGAAATATTGGGGGGAGAATTCCGATCACACCTCCCTATGTCCCCCCTGGACCCTTGGAATATTCGATAAAATTCTGGTCCGTTTCAAAGGTGACTTACGTGGCAACGGCACCCATTTTCCAATTAAGAGAAAATTGCTACTGCTGTGATAGAGATGCATGGAGACCTCTGAGGCTCTTCATTGGACACGACAACAACAACAAAGGAAAAATTTCGAGCTATAAAAATTTTGAAGGACCTTTTTACAAGACTTACAAGGTGGCTAAAATTTATGCACATATACGGTGCAGCCTGCATCACGCAGACGAGGGCTAACAGCCTGAAACGCGTACGTCATTAGCTTATTTTTATTTATCAAGAAAATGGGTTGACCAAATATCACGGAACAAGTAAAATGAACGTTCAGTTGATTTCTGTTCCACTAGATGACGTTCTGCCATCTAAACTGCGCATGTGAGCATGGTCAGGATATGCCCTTTTTTTTTCATTTTTAAAATATATATTCAATTTAAATTCCATCACAAAAGGAATTTTCATCAATTGCAGGTACTTATATATAATTTTCATTTCTTATATTTCTATTTTCTATAATTTAATTTAATATAGAGTTCAATTTGATCATTTTATTATTCATTTGCAGAATATGACTGTTTCCTTATATGTTAATTAGATAACAATGGAGTTTCTATTTTTATACTTTAAATAGAATACTAGATGGAAATAGTTTTTTTTTATTTTGATAACAGCAACCTAAAAATGTTAACTAAAAATGATATGATATATTTGTCTTTTATGATAAAGAGCTAAAAAAGGAGAATACTCGCTGTCAGAAATTGATGAAGATAGCACATAAGATCAAGATACACTATTGATAAAGATTTAAAAAATGATATAATCCTCAAAGAAACATCGATGTTACGACTTCGTATGTTCAAGCTGCTATTCGTCATGTAACTATTAATAGATAAAAATCAAGATTTTTATCAAGATGAATTTATATTAGTTGCAAAATCCTGTATTGATGGTTTAATCAATTGGCCTTAAATACCCATTTCTTGATTTCTCAGAAAGCCTCTGGGACCAAGATATATATTTTTTCTCATAGAGGTACAGTCTGCACCACGTTGACGATGGCCAACAGCCCGAAACGCGTTCGTGGTTGGCTTTTCTTGATTTATCAAGAAAATGGGTTGGCCATATCAGGGAACAGGCTAAATAAATGTTTAGTGGATTTCTGTTCCACTGAATGGCGCTCTGCCTTCTAAAAAGCTCATATGAGTGGTCAGGTTATGCCTATTTTTGATTTTAATGTATGTATTTGAAATGATTTTTTTAAAAAATACAACACATTTTATAGTTAAAATTTTTCAAAACATTTCTTACAATTTTTTATTTGAATAATTTTTTTTTCAAATGTTTTAATAGATACATATATTTTTACATTAAACTCTTAATGATTTATTGATGAATTATATTTTATGTTCTTAATACAAATATTTTAAAATATAGGATAGACCTCATTATTTTTTCCCCTTTAATATTTTAATATATTTAACTTATTCTGATTGTAACTTTAAAATTTTTTTTTGCTTACACAATTTCCCCCACCTACTTTGTATTTTTAAAATTATTTCAACTGTGATATTATAACACTATGCGGCGCTGAGTTTGTGTATACAAAAATGTAATACCTTGATAAAGGTTGGCGTTCAGCCAACTGAAATATTGGCTAAATAAATCTTTTATTAAATCCAATATATGCCTTTTTATTATCTAATATATATATGAATTTTGCCAGGAAAAATAAAAGCCGACTCTACCGTCAAAATAGACCCTGAAACTAGGCGCTATCTATTAACCGCCTCCGCAAACTAGCGGATTCGGGTCGGTGACAAAGCCACAACACCAGCTTTGGCAAACTGAGAAGCGTCCACCTAATGACCATTATTTCGGGCTAATGGCCTTTGTCAGTCCGGGGCGAGGTTGATTCCAAGAGAGATCCACAAGGGATCAAATGAAATCTTCACAATTTGCCAAAAATATGTTTAGATGATAGAGTAGCTAGGCCAAATCTATGGTCAAAATAGAGATGGAAAATTTTCGGGAAAATAATGATGGCTTGGTGGCTTTGTAACCGATCTGAGTCCTCTGGTTGGCGGAGATGGTCAATAAATGGCGTCTATTTATGGTGTCTATTTGACAGGAAATGCGACCTATATATATGTATCCAAAGGGGCACCTCTCCCTTCAATTATTCATGAGAACAATACATCATGTTTATCACCTCACTTAAAAACTTCACTAGTGGTGATGGAGAAGCCGCCCCTGTACTGATGAGGGCCATCGCCAGAAACCATGGTATACAGGGTTTGTCTGAATTTCCAAAACTGGTGCTGTGTGTGGTTCTTCATTTAACACCTTTAGTAAAGTTTTTACTACGGTGATGAACATAGTGCATCGTTCTTATGTATAATTAAAGGGACAGTTACCTCTCTAGGTACTTGAATATCTTCCTCCCGCAACTTTATAATATTCATTTATATGTGAAAAAATAAATAATATATAAAAAAGGTCAGGTGTTGATATTAAAAACGAACAAAAAAAAAAAAAAAAGGCATATGCTGACTGCTCACATGATCATTTTAGATGGCAAAGCCCCATCTACTAGAACACAAATCAACTAGATGGTGATCTAACTTGTTCCGTGTTATTTGGCCGACCCAATTTATTGATAAATCAAGTAAAGACAACCACGTACGCGTTTAAGCTGTTGGCTCTCGTCAGCGTGGTGTAGGCTGTACCTCTACGACCAAAATCTGGTCCTAGAGGCTACCTGAGAAATAAAGAAATGTGTATTTGAGGTCGAATTTGCATAAATACGCTTTGGTTGATCATGTGAATATGTATATGTACTAGGTTTTGGAAGCAGAGATAATATAATCTGATATTTGGTGGTTTAATTTTGGAGGATCACATAGTATTCACAAATATTTATAATACATACAAGTGAAATTGTATATTACATATACATGTGTGATTTTAACAAGTCAATATATTCATGCAGAAGTCTTTTTCACCTGAAAATGTAGACAATAAAAGTCTCTTGTACATTTTTTCTGAACTACAAATTGAAACTTTTTAAAATAAAAACTTGAAAATGTAGTTTTCCAATTTGAATATCTATAAACAAATACAATCCAGGTACTATAGTATACACTATCTAAAGATGCAATTCCTGAGAACAACAGTACCAAATAATAAAGTTGGAGTTTATAAAGACATTCGTATCATTGATAATCAATAAGTTGTTGAAGACATTTACAAAATTACAGAAATTTCTGGCTATTGTGGTTACTAGGGTTCGCGTGAGACAATCACTGTTGGAAATTGAATCCAATCATCCTTGATTTCAACTCCATACACGTGGCGGACATGTAGTGGCGTTTTATTTAGTGAGAAATACATTGCTATAGTAATCCGTATTGTAAATACTGATTTATAGTGAAATATAAGTATATTTTATGACCACACAAACGTGGTTAAAACACCATAATTCTATATCCTCAAGTTTTAAATCCTCATTGTGTTAATTAGGATTATAAAAACATGGCTATAATAGTGTTGGTGTCTTGTCTATTCTCCATGGAAAGGGGGGGCGCTATTGCCACATTTCCCTGTAGGCCTTCACGGTTACCGTAGCGGCTCGGGGCTCACGACACCGTACTTCGCCCTACAGGGCAGTCCCTTACTTGTGCTGCCTCTCCCGCCCGCCATGAAGAAGAGGGTTTTAAATTCTGGGCGGGGGCTATAACAGTAACATGGCTATAAAAACATAAAATCTGGGTCCCAAGTAATATTGTTATTGCGAGAGTGAATTTTTACCAGAGAGAATTGTCAGAGATTTAATCATTTTTGTAAATATATTTATGATTATCAATCTAACCTGAAATGATCAGGTTCCTAATCTCTATCTTATCATTTATTTTTTCTTACCTAATGCTCTATATAACTGTTTTTCTGTTCAACAATTGTAAATTGACTCAATTATTTCTAACGGGGATATCCGTTTTGTGTGTTGTGAAATAAATAAAATTATGTCAAACTGTATTTTGTGTAACAATAAAATATCTTTATCATAGTTATCTCTAAGAGAAATACATTTTCGTATTTCAAACACTTAATAAGAACATTCAACGTGTTTAAGATAAATGTTTTTTAAAAATTATTATCCCATTGTATAATTATATAAGAAGTCAGGAAGATTAAATTCATAGATCAAATTCACAATCTTGGTAGGATTGGAATATAGGTCCTGTCTTGAGGCTTCCATACATTCCATGAGATGGTCTACAGATGGTTCTACAGATGGGGAATTGTGGGAAGGTCTTTATACCATCCTGAAAGAGGAGCAGTCTTGTATAGCCAGTAAGATAAATGTAAAAAAAGGGAATTATTGTCGCATCAAAGATTCAAATTGTGGGGAGTAACCAAGTAGGTAAGGACTTGAGGCAACATTGTCTATAGCGATCGAGAGAATCTATCTAAAATAATTTTCTTTATTTAAAACGTTTGCCAACTTTCAGGAAGCAATCCATTATTAAACCAAAAATTGATATCAGGTAAAACGCGAGATTTAACATACATTACCTCCCACCCCAATACTCCGTGTTTTACCTCCCCAATCCCCCCAGCTGAACTATTTACCTACTGTATTGGGCTATCTTTCATATTCATAGTTTTAAAATATTTCCAAGTTGTAACCTGAAGAAGGGCATTCTTGCCTGAAAGCTTGTATTTTTACCATTAAAAGAAAATCACCACGTTTTTATCGCCTTCATTTCAAATACATTATCTGTTTGGTTAAAATCATTATTATTATTTTAAATACAATATAACGCGGCTGATGATTGTAAAACGAAAATTGCAATTATACCGCGAATGTTTCTTTTAAACGAAAAATCGAAATTTATTTTAAAGAGAAATAGCGATTATTTCTAACTTTAAGGATGAAGTATGATAGGATGAATTGTGAAGAGTAATGATGAACGGAAAAATAAAAAAAATCCCATCCCTAGACACTTTTATTTTTTCGTTCATCATTACTCTTCACAATTCATCCTATCATACTTCATCCTTAAAGTTAGAAATAATCGCTATTTCTCTTTAAAATAAATTTCGATTTTTCGTTTAAAAGAAACATTCGCGGTATAATTGCAATTTTCGTATTATTATTATTGTTATTTTATTCTTCATTGTTATTGTGCTTTATTAATTTGTAGATATATTCTTCGATTATTCGTTTTTATGTTTATTTTTTCTTTTAATTCGGCAACAGTGTGTTGTTAATAAATTTTTGTTTTGTTTTGTGATTTAAATTAAAAATTGTATTCAGTGGTGTGTATGTAAAATTCTAAATTCTTTTGTTTTGTTGTTTGTAGTTAATTAAAATTACTAAACTCTAATTTAAGTCAAGTCGTTGTTTCATTCTAAAACGTCTCCTCGATAAGAAAAACTCAAATTCAGCGAAACACTAGTTTATAAGATTTAAGTTAAGTATATGTGTGTGTGTGTGCGCGAACATTATCTATATTCTCAATCTAGAAAATAAGTAACATAAAAGCAAATTTTAAAACTATAGACGTAAAAAAAAATTTTAAAGTAAAATTTCAGTTTTTATGTCTATAGGTTTAACTTCACCAAGGTGATATGGATCAACACCGCGTAATTGATTTTTCTTGATAATAAAGAAAGAGGTATAGGCTAACTCAGGAGAGTAAAATATTTTTCAAAAAAATTATTAATAATTAATATTTACTCCAATAGATGGCAATAATTAATTAGCAATATATAGAACGAATTTAGCCACAACATTTTGAACGAAGAAATGTTGTACTTTCATTACATCTTTCTTATAAAAACTGATTATTTTTCTTCTTTGATTTTAAGCTCTTTTAAAACTTGGTTATATCTATATATATTTTTTGGAAGAAGATAGAGTAATATATAGGGATTAAAATTGAAAAGTTTACCTATTAGAGTTTGAATTATTATTTCCATAAGTAATGTACTATGTATTTTATTGGACAAAAGCTTTAGAGACAAGACTATTTAACGAGTCTATTTACAAGACTACCAGAAAGCAGAACTAAATAATTTTGATTCTCTTGTAAATACACTCATGAAGAAAGACAAAACTTGTAGTGAAGTCTTCTACGATGTCGCCGGTCGTCTGTTTTTTTTTTTTTTTGAAGGAGACAATCAATTTTCTTTACACTTGGTTATCTCATGTCTTTAATAAAGGTCACTGTGTATCAAATATCTTTTAGAGTTATTGTCTGAATATCCCGATATACATGCTAAAAAGACAACTTCTTTAAATTTTGTCCATGAGTGTACATAATAAATATATTTATTGCGATTATTTTTTAAAAACTCTAACAGAGGAATAGATATGAGAGGAATAAAGTGAAGGAATAACAAACGAATGGCGAGATGTGTTTCTTTATTTACATATAATGCGAGCTTTCGGGCGTGATGTCTTTCATCAGGCTGAGAACTAACATCTGCTTTATCTCGTTTTACTCTCTCCCTCGATATTTGATGAAAGAGGTTCTCTGAAAGCTCGCTCTGTGTTAATATAGAACATATTGACAGATCTATCATCTGTTGATTGCTGTGGTGATACTTGGAATCTTGTTTGAGAAAGAATATTTGATCGAGATTTGTACAATGAGATTATACTTGAGGGGCTCAGTAACGATCCCCCTTCCCTTCAAATACCAAAGTTTTGCAACAGAAATGACCATCTAAAGCATCATTTCTAAGCATCTTGGCCCTAAAGAGCAGATAAATTTGTGAAAACAATTTGGTGAAACAGCTATTTTCTAACAGAAAATTCATTTAAAATAACTAATATATGAGCTAATTTTTTTTTCCTTCAATCTAAATTCTTAATTTGAGAGGTATCAATTTAAGAAATACTCTCCAAAATTTCAATTTTTTTTCTCTAAAATTCAGATATGAGAAAATTCCGAGTATAACGGACCTTCGGTTGAGAATCAGAGAAAAACCGCAGATGCCTTTAAACATCGATTTATTTCTTCCGATAGAATAACAACAATTGATGTTATAGCACAATGTATGTTGTAAGGATAGAAACGAAGAGCAAACAAGTTGTTTAGTAACATGGTAAAGTCAAGAGTAAACAGTACTCGAAGAACTTCACACCAGCGGCTGATTCGAAGGGAAACCGACAATAAAAAAGTAAGCAAAAGATTAATCCCCAGCAGAGATGGATTGAGGTGACGGTTACAGAGCAGCCATTATAGCGATAGAAAGGTCAACGTTTAAGATTGGGGATTAGATCAAATAGAGAAAAAAAGGAAGGAAGGAAAGGAAGGAGGGTGTCCAGTAAGGAAGGGTAATAAATTAGATGTCCACCAGCGTCACGTGGGAACCAAGGTGCCCCCTATTGTAGGGGACAATGGTGTCTGGACAGATGGGGCGGCCCGTCTGGGAAGGCGGAAAGAGTTACGGGGAAATCTGATATAGCGACCTTTGACCTAGTCAAGACGGCTAGACGAAGGTCTTTATTATTTTTGATAAAAATACATTTATAAACTCATCTAAAGTGTTTCAAATTCGAAAACTTCAATTTTGATCAGAAAACATTTCTTTTTCAACTAATCTACCGGTTATTCTTTGTTTTTTAATACTACGAGGGGTGGAAGAAGTTACAATTTAACTTTATTTTTAGTGATACCTCCTGGTAATATGGGGGAAGCCAAAATAAGATGTACTGTTTTTAAATAGTTTTTAAGATCTGATACACCAATAAAACGATTCCTACGAGTCATGTTTCCTCTTTTGCTTTAGTATTTTTAGTATTTTAGCTATTTGTGGGCCTCAACGTCAGATAACTTAAAATGCCGAAAAGGTGAAGGGCAAAGCGTTCTGTCTACAAATTCGAAATTCCAACACTGGAGATGCCTTGAAGTTTTGGATAGATTTATATGATCAAGAAGTGAGCAACTCGGTAACTTCTTCACCTGCTGAAGACATCGCACGAATCACGGCAGAAAGATCTGCTTGGAACAGGATACTGAGTTAGTAAGTCATACATAGCGTACTCTGGCTGTATCTTTTAGTTGGAATTATTCAAAACTTTTCACTTTTAAGATCAATCAATCAATAACTTTAGTAAGTCCTTTACTCGTATATACAGATTCTTTTGAGAGATACAGAAAAGAAATAGATACAAAGAAAGATTAAGATATTCAAATTTATAAAGTTATTTAGGAAAATATGTAAAGTGTTTCTTTATAATATTTAGAGGCCAAACTTCTACAATTTGAGAACTGACGATAAGAATGATTTGAGGAAGTTTGGCTCATCAGTGTTGAACATTCCCATCGATTTCACCAATTTACTCCACCAGAACTAAGCTAAAGTATTGTACATTCTGCTTTAATAGAATCTGTACTTGGAGGTTTATTCTTGGTGATGGTATTTAAAGAATAGTGAAGGAGTGTTAACAAAGGATTTTAATTTAAAAAAATTATTCAATCTCAGAGATTTTGTGAACATTTTACTTTATCACAAGATATAACTCGAATTTGTAATCGATTCTTATGAGTAACTCTTTCTGGTTGATATTATTTAATTGCTTATTCAGATTTTTATTTTTCAAGCAGAATATTCTTGTTCTATATATTGAGTGGTTTAATAACGATCCCCCCTCCCTTTCAAATACCAAAGATTTGAAACAGAAATGATCATCTAAAGCACCATTTATAAACATCTTGGCCCGTAGGTGTCGATCTGAATATTTACTGCCTGACCTTGAAACTGAATGCTGATGATAACTCACTGCCATCTATCGGGAAAATACAAACTGACTGTTGATTTTTAATAGCGGAGAAATAGTTAGTTGATATTTTCCGATAGATGGCAATAAACCATCAGCAACGTTCAGTTTCATGAACAGGAGATGTCTTTTTATTACATTGTAGCAAAGTATTTATTGTATTTTTTGTACACAGATTAATATTTATAATACAATTCCCATCCCTGGACACTTTATTTTTCCGTTTATCATTACTCTTCACAATTAATACTTTCATACTTCATCCTTAAGGATAGAAATAGTCGTTATTTCTACTTAAAATTAATTACGATTTTTCGTTTGAAAGAAAAATTTGCCGTAAAATTGTCAAACATCGTTCTATAGATTAATATTTGTTTGATATTTATATTATTTATATTTTTTAACTCTGGAAACTTCCTTTATTGTTTAACTTGTATCTTATAAATGTTGGTTTGTGTTTTTGCCTTAAATACATTTCTGTGTCAGCCTCTTCTTTCTTATCTCCACTCAATCATATTAAGGTATCAAGCTTGTAAAGCTTGAGACTTTTGATGGTGTCTGCCGGGAAAGAGTATAGCTCATCAATGAATGAGTCAATACAGCTGGGTCATCCTGAAGTTTGTCTTCCTGTGATTTTCTACGTTACAATATTAATTATCATCATTAGTGGGGATGATATTGAGTCATATATCACTATATTATTATCATAATCATTTTGTCGCCTCTTATCCCTGGGTCGAAACTACAATGGATCCATCCAGATTTAACTCTATTTCGTTGAAAAATTTATCCACAAATACATCAATAATTGTTGAAATTTATATACAAAAAAAAAAAACGATCTAACAAGCCCGCATTTCAATTATATCTACATAGATGCTTTTGAAAATTTTATAGCCCGCGCGCTATGATATATCCACGTTATAAAATACGATTGATTATCCACTATAAACTTTCTCTATTTCAGACTCTCGGTGACCCTTTGTCCTCCTTTTCAAGGAAAACCAATCTTATCATTTCAACTTTTGCTAATTTATGAGGATATTAAAAACATGTATAGCGTGCACTGCGTCGATACCTTTTTGGTAAATGTTTCTTTCCATTATTTGTTAAGAAAATGAAAAAAATAAGAACGGAACGTTTCTTCTACTCACACATTCTTCTACACTCCCACTATCCTTAATGCGAGGAAAAAATATTGGGAGGGCTTGGCTCTTCAGTGGTGAACATCCCAGCGGTTTCGACAATTTAATCTACCAGACCGCTTCTTAGAGCTCTAATACTGTATTGGACAATTCAAGCAAACTATGAAAACATAAGCTTTCATAACAATATAGTTATATATAATTATTGATTTATATTATTTATTAATTTTGACCTTTTGTTTATATATTTTTACTGTATGTATATATTTCAGGCTTAAAACTGGCTATACAAGACTGCTCCTTTTCCAGGATGATATCAAGACCTGCCCACAATGTACTATCTACAGGAAAAGAGAAGCCTCACCGGACCACCTCTTGGAATGTATGGGAGCCTCAAGACAGAGTTTATATTCCAACCCTACCAAGATTGTGAATTTGATCCATAAATTCAGTCTCCATGAACTTGTATAACAATATAATGGAATATTAAAAATCTATTTGAAATATCAACACACTGCACATGCTACACATCTTGATAAATTAACAAAAGTTAAATATTATTAGATTAGTTTTCCTTTAAAAAAATGACAGTAGGTAACCGAAACTTCGGGAATAAAAAGAAAGGTAATAACGAATAATTAATCATATTTATAAGTACAACTAGTAAAAAATTTAGTATTTATTACACTTTGATTTAAAAATCTAATTTTGGACTTGGATAAATGCGTAACGACCTCTATATTGCGGTTGATCTATTTTACGTCGACCGAAATAGCCGCAAATGTACCTTTAATCCAGTTACCATATCCAGAAGAAAGAGATTAAGTTGTGAGACCCATCCATTCTTATTAAAAGCTTTTTAATTGGCGAGGTGTTGGAGTAAATCCTTACATAACGCCTGCAGATTGCCACTTAAGATGGATTACATTCAGCATCCATTAGACCCCGAAACAAAAATAATTAAAATGGATTTTCTCCGGATATCTTTACGGCTATTTTCTACGTGTGGGATGTGGGTATTTGGCTGTTATTTTGAGCGTTGGATTGTTGAGTACTCAGTGAGCTTAAAAAACACGTGTCTATACTCGTGTAGTTCTTTTACCTTTCTTCTCTAAAAAAATATTAGTTAAGAATGACTGACAGAAATTGCGAATTTCGAAATGTTGTGGTGAGGTTTGATACTACATTGTAGTATCAAAATTAATCTGAGATCATATTAATCTTCAAGATGAATATAAAAAGTGAGACTTTTAAATAAGATAATTTACCTTTCAGTGCATAGAAAGGAACTACGTATTTATTTTTAAGCATTAAACACCCAATACACAATATGAAATATAGAAAGTTTTATCCAGGTGGGTCTCTTTTTTTGACCAACAAACAAATTCTAAAAAAAAAAATCAAATGCTCTATCCAATAATGTGAAAAGAATATAAAACTTCTATGAGAGCAGGAAAATCCGTAGAAAACGGTCCATACACGTATCATCTTGGTATCTTGGTGCCACACGAGTAGGAAAAATCCCAACACCAATGTTCTATACATTATCATCTTGGTACCACAAGAACAGCAAAATGCCAACACCAATGCTCTATACACGTATCATATTGGTACCACAAGAACAGGAAAATGTCAACACCAATGCTCTATACACGTATCATCTTGGTGCCACACGAGTAGGAAAAATCCCAACACCAATGTTCTATACACGTATCATCTTGGTACCACAAGAACAGGAAAATGCCAACACCAATGCTCTATACACGTATCATCTTGGTGCCACACGAGTAGGAAAAATCCCAACACCAATGTTCTATACACGTATCATCTTGGTGCCACAAGAACAGGAAAATGCCAACACCAATGCTCTATACACGTATCATCTTGGTGCCACACGAGTAGGAAAAATGCAACACCAATGCTCTATACACATAACATCTTGGTACCACAAGAGCAGGAAAATGCCGACACCAATGTTCTTTACACGTATCATCTTGGTGCCACAAGAACAGGAAAATGCCAACATCAATGCTCTATACACGTATCATCTTGGTGCCACAAGAACAGGAAAATGCCAACACCAATGCTCTATACACGTATCATCTTGGTGCCACAAGAACAGGAAAATACCAACACCAATGCTCTATACACGTATCATCTTGGTGCCACAAGAACAGGAAAATACTAACACCAATGTTCTATACACGTATCATCTTGGTGCCACAAGATCAGGAAAATGCCAACACCAATGCTCTATACACGTGTCATCTTGGTGCCACAAGATCAGGAAAATACTAACACCAATGCTCTATACACGTATCATCTTGGTGCCACAAGAGCAGGAAAATGCTAACACCAATGTTCTATACACGTATCATCTTGGTGCCACAAGATCAGAAAAATACTAACACCAATGTTCTATACACGTATCATCTTGGTGCCACAAGAACAGGAAAATGCCAACACCAATGCTCTATACACGTATCATCTTGGTGCCACAAGAACAGGAAAATACCAACACCAATGTTCTATACACGTATCATCTTGGTGCCACAAGAACAGGAAAATGCCAACACCAATGTTCTATACACGTATCATCTTGGTGCCACAAGTTCAGGAAAATGCCAACACCAATGCTCTATACACGTATCATCTTGGTGCCACAAGATCAGGAAAATGCCAACACCAATGCTCTATACACGTATCATCTTGGTGCCACAAGAACAGGAAAATACTAACACCAATGTTCTATACACGTATCATCTTGGTGCCACAAGAACAGGAAAATACTAACACCAATGTTCTATACACGTATCATCTTGGTGCCACAAGATCAGGAAAATGCCAACACCAATGCTCTATACACGTGTCATCTTGGTGCCACAAGATCAGGAAAATACTAACACCAATGCTCTATACACGTATCATCTTGGTGCCACAAGAACAGGAAAATACTAACACCAATGTTCTATACACGTATCATCTTGGTGCCACAAGATCAGGAAAATACTAACACCAATGTTCTATACACGTATAATCTTGGTGCCACAAGAACAGGAAAATGCCAACACCAATGCTCTATACACGTATCATCTTGGTGCCACAAGAACAGGAAAATACCAACACCAATGTTCTATACACGTATCATCTTGGTGCCACAAGAACAGGAAAATGCCAACACCAATGTTCTATACACGTATCATCTTGGTGCCACAAGTTCAGGAAAATGCCAACACCAATGCTCTATACACGTATCATCTTGGTGCCACAAGAGCAGGAAAATGCCGACACCAATGTTCTATACACGTATCATCTTGGTGCCACAAGAACAGGAAAATACTAACACCAATGTTCTATACACGTATCATCTTGGTGCCACAAGAACAGGAAAATGCCAACACCAATGTTCTATACACGTATCATCTTGGTGCCAAAAGGAACAGGAAAATACTAACACCAATGTTCTATACACGTTTCATCTTGGTGCCACAAGATCAGGAAAATACTAACACCAATGTTCTATACACGTATCATCTTGGTGCCACAAGAACAGGAAAATACTAACACCAATGTTCTATACACGTATCATCTTGGTGCCACAAGAACAGGAAAATACTAACACCAATGTTCTAAACACGTATCATCTTGGTGCCACAAGAACAGGAAAATACTAACACCAATGTTCAAAACACGTATCATCTTGGTGCCACAAGAACAGGAAAATACTAACACCAATGTTCAAAACACGTATCATCTTGGTGCCACAAGAACAGGAAAATGCCAACACCAATGTTCTATACACGTATCATCTTGGTGCCACAAGAACAGGAAAATGCCAACACCAATGCTCTATACACGTATCATCTTGGTGCCACAAGAGCAGGAAAATGCCAACACCAATGCTCTATACACGTGTCATCTTGGTGCCACACGAGCAGGAAAATCTCTACACCAATGTTCTATACACGTATCATCTTGGTGCCACAAGAGCAGGAAAATTACATCAACAATGCTCTATACACGTATCATCTTGGTACCACAAGAGCAGGAAAATTACATCACCAATGCTCTATACACATAACATCTTGGTGCTACAATAGCAGGGAAATCTCTACACCATGCTCTATGCACGTATCATCTTGGTGCTACAATAGCAGGGAAATCCCAACACCAATGCTCTATAAATGTATCAACTGAGTACCACAAGGTTGAATCACTACATAGTGGAAACTCTACGAGGAGAACGACTCAATCCGAGCACCCTCTCTGCCCATATCCACTTTCGTAGCGGATCGGATGGCGGTGGCGAAATGTAACGGCCTCTCTTCCTCTACCAGGATTTCTGCAATTTTTACAGGAAGTGATCAACTTTTATGGGGAAATGTTGTAGCCTTCTTTTGACGAATTGGCTGTGAAATAACCTTTTTTTTTTTAGAGAAACTGGAACCTATATATATTTATATCCATTTTCAGGAAATATATGCATTTTTACAAAAACGTTGAAACTATCAATTACTTCGAACTTTTTTTTTTTTACTTATTCCAAACTCATGTTGGAGAGGCCATGATTATCCTGTTAGGTAGTTAGCGACTGCCTTTTAATGTAAGTGCCCCACATGTCTTTATATGTTGAAAGAATCTCGAAATTTTGCACTTACAAGATTACAGAACTCTTTCGTTATTCGCATTAATAAAGGGGAGACCTGTGCAGGAATTGGGGGCCAGTAAATCATTAAAAAAAGTATTCAATGCGGATTCGATCCTATATCCAGATTATGTGCCAAGATCGATGATGCTACCAACCATACTTCGAAAGATAACTTCACAAGACACACAATATAGGTGTGTTGAAATACGATATGGTCAAAATTTAGAGCGCATTCTGTGAAAATTTTCAAACGTTGTTGAAATATTGGCAAAACCAAAGAAGAGGTACACACTCACAAAGATAATCATAGTGGAGGGAGCGCTGCTGTTTCTTGTAATGTTACTCAATAGGAAACACCTGTTTATACAAACGTGTAAAAAGTGATTTTCAATTATAAAGTCTTTTGATTCACATCTGTTGAACAATATATAGTTAAAATAAAGCTAAGTATAGCAAAAGTTAAATTATTTCAGTACATAGCTACGTCAGCTTTCGAGATACATGGTTCTTTCTCTGACATATTGTACCTTATTTCTATATTGCATATCGCACCATATGACCATATTGTACCATATGAGTGCAGTATGTCTGAAGAGGATTTTTGTAGATTGAAATCTAACGTTGTTTAGCATTATCTCCAGAAATAAACCCACTTTGGACGTACATTGCCTCTATTTTAACAATAAATTATAAAGATATATATATATATATACAGAGCGTATTCTTTCATTTACATTCCAGATGAGATTGGACATTTGCAAAAATGAGAAGATTCATGGCAATTTTTCAGAAAATCAAAAAAGTGAAATATTTCCATACACGTTCAAACAACAAGTGTAGTGTGCTGCAGACGACAATACCAAAAAATAAATAAATAATAGAAAACAAAGTTTTCTGCTTAAAATATATAAAACCTAAACATCTATAATTAAATATTTACTGAGATTATTCCTTATTGACTTCGAATATTGCTTAGAAAACAAGTTGCTATCGAAGAAAAATAATTAAAAGTTAAGTCGCCTCTTTAAATATAGACCAGATTCAGAAAAATGAATATGAAGGATATGCAAAAAAGGATATCTATCCTTCCCAACATATTGTTTTGATATTTTGATATAAATTACTACTTCCCTAAATATAGTAGTTTCATATATAGCAAACGCTTTTAATAAGGTACAACATTTTTAAACATACCAAAATGTTTCTTCGAAAAAGCTTTCAATATTCTATATATATATATAAAGCTATTTTAGAGAGAGAGAGAGATTACATTCTTAGAGTTAGTGAAGAAAACATAAGCTTTTTAAAACCCTATTGATAACATATTTAGCTATAATTTTTGGTTTACCCTAACTAAACCGTTTGTAATGTAAGAATGTAAACAATTAACCGATAATTTTCTTCTCCTCTCAATAAAACAACTTCCTACTGTTCTAACTATGTGATTAAAAAAAAGTGGGGGAGGCCTGGCTCATCGGTGATGAACCCTAACAACGGTTTCACCAGTTTTATCTCCCAAACCGCTCTAATATTAAGAAAAAGGTATTTCCTGATCGTGCAACTAAAATTTGCTGATGGCTTGCGCCATCTTTCGGAATAAAAATCAACTAATCGTTGATCTTTTAATTATTCCAGAATTGGCCAATTGCTCTTTCTTAATTAAACAAGAAAAGCTAACCACGTACGCTCCGGGTTTTTGGCCTTAATCAGCATGGTGCAAGCTGTACTTCAACGACCAAAAAAAGATGGCTTTAGAACATCCTGCATAATCATAAAATGTTTAAAAACCTATGTGAACTATATAAAAAAACTATATATCGTTTAACTCCTGTAGAAGGACTGACAAGTCCGAAAGCTTGAAAATAAAAAATTGAACAAGAAACTTAACCTTAGAAGCTTTATTTACTTTATAATATAAAAATACTATGTTAAAAAAAGTAAAAACGGAAATTGTACCAGAATCACAGGTTCTAATATTGTATCGGATTATTCTACTTATATTTTACCGAAACCTTTCAGGAATTATTGATATAGGTCTTTATAAGGAAAGTATAAAGATAATATAAACATTCAAATATCTCTTGCCAAAATAAATCCACAAAATAAGCGCCATCTATTGACCGTCTCTGCAGTCTAGCTGACTCAGGTCGATGACAAAGCCCCAACGCCAGCTTAGCAAATTCAAAACGCCTATCTCGAGACCATGGTTTGGGGTTATTGATTTATTCGACTTAGGGCGGGCTTTGAATTTATGAGATTCGCAAGGGTTCATGAAATATTTAATATTTTATAAGGAGGTGTTTGGTTGATAAAGTGGCTAGACCATTTCTATGACCCAAAAATATCGACAAAAATATTACGCCAAAGAACATTTGCTAGAATTATTTGTTTAACTTATGGCGTGATATTGAAATAAAAGAGACAGTCTATTCTGTATAAGAGAGGTGGCCAATCAGGAGTTAGAGACAAGATGGCTGATTGCTAGCACAGGTTCCTCCTTTAGACAGGATCAGTTTGAGGTAGGTTTTTATAAAATTAGAAAAACTTGCGCCAAAAACTGCGACAAACCCAAAATATAATACATATTTGAATGTAATTCTACTGTCCTATAAGCTTATGTCCATAGTTTTCTTGAAAACCATTTCTGAGATTCCATCCTTCAATGTAGCATATAAAAGCAGAATGATCCAATACAATATTAGAGCTCTGAGAAGCGGTCTGGTGGATTAAATTGGCGAAACCGCTGGGAGGGTTCACCACTGATGAGCCAAGCCCTCCCAATATATTTTTTCATCGCAGTAAGGACAGTAGAAGTTTGTATTGTGTATAAAAGAAACATTCGTGCTTTTAAATCCTTTTATTTTATAATACATACTGTTTATATAACAAGCTCGATATTTTCGAGACACTTATTAGGTTAAATTGACCATTTATATATAAAACCATAGGGTGCCTCTCCCGTCAAAATAAATAAAAAGATGGCTTATAGTTTTGACAGGAGAGGCGCCCTATATGCCTTTATAGATCATTTTCCTCCCGGCAAAATTTCCATTGACTTTTATCTCGTTAAAATGATCGAATAGAAATATAGCCAACTGGAAACTACTGAGATGAGGAGAACAAGCATGTTGGGACATTGTTCAACACCCGGAGTGGAACGCTTCACGATTTTGCGTGTCATCCTTGCGCAGGGGCCATGCTAATCTTCTCTGTATCGTTCCAATTTTAGTATATGTACCGCCGAACAAGCGAGTTCAACACCCTGAGTGGATAAAGGTATTTCTGTAGGGAGATGTGTAGAAGGAAAACCAGATAAAAGAAGGCCAAGAATGTAATCCACAGACAATTTCGAGAGAAGACACTACAATGCCATCTGAAGGCTAGCTATAGAAAGGAAGTTCTGGGAGACTAGGTTTACTGCCTCCTCAATCAATGGGTTTGAGGAGAGAGAAATAGATAGCATATTTCTGTGAAAATGAAATTTCCTTAAATAATTACTTTTCAAATTGAAGAGAGAAGCGTGATTTAAGGATGTATAAAATTAAATCGCTGATTTTGGCAGATTCTTGTTCTACCAAAGGGTGCAGTGAGAAAGACAGATACAAGGCGTGTTTATCTCCACTTACAACAGATTCCTGGTTGTTTACTGTGAGCGTATAGAAATACTAACGTTATGACTAGAGCCTTGTGGTGATCGGCTCTCTTGGAAAATAACGAGGCCATTATGGATATTGAGGGAAAAATTGTCCAGAAGAAGGTAAACAATAAAATCGCACACCTCTCTCATCAGAATACATGCAAACCATTTAGCGAATATCTTTGTGTTCGAATCAATTTGGATAGGTAAAAATACCAACAGACCAGCTTTTGACAATTTGAAATGCTCATCTGAAGAACCCACCATGGTTCTAAAGTTTTGGTCTTTGTCAATTCAGGACGGATTCTATTTCAAAAGTTCGAACACACAAGATATTTGATGAGTATATTCAAGTAGATATATTCCGAATATCTAATATTTGTGAATGTGAATTCCCATTGAACTAAATCAGCCTAAATGCAGACAAGTTGGATAGTTGATACATGCATAGCATTTTGCATAATTTTGATTATAAGGTGCCAATTCATATAATTTATTTCTTATTAAACTCTTTCTCTGCAAGTGATTGCGTTCACAGGGAGAGAGCGGGATAATTCCAGAAAAATATAATTTAAAGATCGACTTTCAGGCCAGATATACTGTGGAACAAGTTCTTGGAGGGGTCTTCCAATTTTCTGAGAAATTAAGAATGGGATAGAAAGAGACATGTGAGTTTGTTCCGTAGTTTAGGGCCTTCGATAGTCATAGTACTTGTGTGATCACCTCCTCTTTACCCTTATTAATAATTTTCAAAAGAATAAGGAACCGACCCTTAGATTTGAGGGTAACTCTCTGATAGGGTTTCTTATAATTTACAACACCTCTTGGAAATATTTGATCTCCACTGTTAGTATTATATTAAAAAGAAAGAATTTATTTATCTCCATTAAGTTAATCAACTAGCACTCTCTAAAACCCTCTGAGAGATTATTACCTCTAATTAATTTATTATCTCGAGAGGAAATATTAAATAAAAATTTCAAATTTGTCTCAAAAGAGGGCCTGTTTATTGATTATCCCTCAAACTGGCTTCTGATAGCGAACAATGATTTAGGAAAGGATCCCGGTCAATTGCGACTAACAATGTGGCCTTTTTTGGTCACAATCAATGAGCAGTCCAGATCTTGGTGTTGTATTCGCCTACAAGTGAATTCTAGTCCAGACTTATAAGGCGCAGAATTTAATCACAACCGACGAATAACTCTAATTTTCGCTCAATTACCACAAAGGATGCTTAGCCTAAAATTATGATGCAATAATTAAACGAAACTAATGAATAGCTAAGATATCTGGTGTGTTAGCCGATCGCAACCGATAACTTCAGACCGAATATCCAATCCTAACCAATGGGGACATCCAATACAACAATCCACAGGTAGCCTAAAGTTCCTGAACCACCACTGACAGACCACCACAACGACCTACTGAGTAAACTTTGTGTCATTTTTATGAAGGAGATGGCGGGGTCGATACTGGACAACCTTGACCGCAGCTTCATGAAATGTCAGCTGTCCGTAAACATGGCTGGACTTCACTCACGGTCTGTTTCACCCATTTGTGGTGATAGTTACATACTAGCGGAATAGTTACATACTAGCAATACCCCGCCTACGATAAATATACATATGGACAAATTTGATAACACATATACTTGCTGAATGTGTAAATAAGATTTGTCTTTAGATTTATATATACGATTTAAAAAAAAATTAATATAGAGTTAATGGAGGTTTCATAAATTGATGTTGCCGATTGTCTTTTTTTTTAAGGAGACGGATATAATTTCACACTTGGTTATCTCGTGTTTCTTCAATAAAGGTCACTGTGTATCAAGTATATTTTAGAGTTATTGTCCGAATCCCGATATACATTCTAAAAGGAACAACTTCCTTAAGTTTTGTCCATTAGTGTACTTTGATGTTATTTATCAAACTTTTCAAACAAGAGCAAAAGTATTTCCTTAACAAAGAGACTGTCAACATGAAGATTCCACGTTGGAAGCGGTGTCTTAAATCACTCCAATCCAGTCACAGTTATAGATGGCCTCATAAAAACCTAAGTTTCTCTAGAAAATCCACCCAGTATAGATCGTAGCAAATTGTAATCTGAAGAAACACCTGGTAATTTATCTGTGACTAAGAAGTAATGTGGTTGCGGAATACACGTCAGGATATCAAGAGCAATTGAATTATTTTATTACGATTAAAGTATAAATAGAGGATAAAGATAAATATGAAGATTGAAATAGTAAAATTAAATAGATTTAAAAATTCGCGCGCGCGCAAAAAGAAACAATAATAAAAAAAATCAATAGTCTTATCGTTCACATTTGGTGTTTTTTTGGGGGGGAGGCCTCAAGCTTTATAGGGACGCTACCGCTTGAGGCGCCACCGGCGTAACAGCTACTGCCCGCTGATAGTGCTACAATATGTTTTTAGAGATTACTGGAAGTTCGAATGTTGGAAGCATTGGCATGTTGGTGAGAAAATCTTCTGTTTTCATTACATTATGATCGTTTTTATGATTTAACTATTAATTTCAATTAATAAGTCTCCAAGATTTATTAATAGCTATTCTGGAATGTGGGATGAACCAACAGGCAGCAACCTGTATTTCCAGGCTCAAAACTGGCCATACAAGACCGCTCCTTTTTCAGAATGGTGTAAAGACCTTCCAACAATGCACCATCTGCAGGACCAAGGAACACCTCTTGGAATGCATGGGAGCCTCAAGACAGAACCTATATTCCAACCTTACCAAGTTTATAAATTTGATCCATGAATTCAGTCTCCATGACCTTGTATAATTATACAATGGGATAATTACAGAAATAATTAAACAGTCTTCAGCAATATTGTGCAGAGGTTGCGACACAAAAATAGAAGCCTTTTTTTCTGTTTCAGTATTAAAATTTTTTTTTTCACCTGAATCTACTTATTCATTGAATTTTCGTAATGAACCCTTTTTTATATACAGAAACAATTTTAATGTAAAAAACTTTCTTTGAAGTTTTCGAGTTTTTATGTTTCTTTTTTACATAAGGAGTTTAAATTCATTTTTACGAACCATTACCAGTCAATCTTTATATTCGTAAATTGATATTTACCTATATATATATATTAATGCAGAAGCCAACTCCGATTGCGTTTTCCGAGATCTTTGCTAATTATCTTCAATTATTCAAGTTCTTATATGATAAAATGTTTATTGTTGGGTGCTATGTGCTTCGATATTATTGGTTCTAAAGCAGTCTTTTGGAAAAGTTGTACACGATGCATATACCAAGTTATCAAAAATGAAAGGTATTTTTCTACTGCTTAGTTTTATCCCTATATATATAAAAGTCAGTGTATGTATGTATGTATGTATGTGGGTATCTATGTCGGCTATACACGTCCACAATACGTAACTAATCTGACTGAAATTTTAACAGTATATAGAGTATAATCTGGAACAACTTATAGTGAAAATTTCAGGTCTCTATCCCGAATATTCTTCGAGTTATTTGCAAATTGCGTTGCAAATTTGCCTTTTCGCTCGCAAGCAGCGCCTCTAGCGGTGAAGATGGGAGGTAATATCAGCTGACCTAATGTACATGTAAAACGTGTTTTGACACGACAGAGAAAAATCTGGAAAATATATTTATCGGAATTTTAGCCAATAAAAAATAAAATTGACAGGTTCTGGGCAAAAAAATAGTTGTTTTTTTAGTCAGAAAATGATGATGACAATATTGCTGTATCATGTTTGATTATCAGATACAAAATTATATCGGGAAAAATTCCAAAAAGCTGAGACCAGGGTGAATGCAGTTCA
>CP092867.1:54372623-54689545 GCA_030710605.1 Cordylochernes scorpioides
AATGACGGCAGCTCTAGAAAGACAGAAGCAGGGGCCCCTCCAACTGATTAGCTTGGTCCTTTAGAGCCAAAAGGTGATCTTGAGAAGACTTCGCAGCTTCTTGTGAAACTACTTAACTTTGGAGGGAAAAGTGAACGAAGTGTATCAGGGTAACATTCCTTCCACCAAATTTATTGGGATGATTTTTCCGAGTTTCTTTTGACTTGGACATGGGCTGAGGTTTGGGATACAAGGGATTTAATAGCTTATAGAAATATGCTCCGCACTCCTTGCCGCGGGAAAACCCATCTGCCTATACTGTGGAAGTGATCACAAATCTACACATGTAAAAGTAGCTTCACTTTGTATTTACATAGTGCCAGAGCCCAGATTAGTTACTCGTACTATTCATGGGGGCTGGGCTTGTGTAAGAATTTGAGTATATGTTTGATTATCCTATTAGGGCTTATTGAAAATTCCCTTCTAGTTGCTTGCATGTAGACGTCTAAAAAACGGACGTAAATTCGTTTGATGTTAAATATCTGGCCTCAAAGAATTGAACATTTACAACTGTATAAATTAGATAGATAAACAATCTCATTATTCTTTTTACATTAGGAAATAAAATATCATCGATGCAGGCATGTTGCAATTAAGAACTTAGAGCAGGTATACAGTAATAGAACTTTGTATAGGATCATGCTCTGCATCAAATGGCTTACAAATCCCGCACACACCACACATAGCTTACACATTTGATCTTTGAAGACCTCTGGAAGATGCCATAATCTCTTTCAAAGATAATCACATGACATTTTCTTTGTCTTTTTTTTTAAATGCAATTATAGGGAATAAAAGAACTCCACACAATATACCAATAATAATTTATTTGAATAAAATATATATAATATATATAAGTGAATAGAAATATAACATTGAATAGTTAAAATGAACTCTAATCTATAAAATATATATATAGTCTATATATAGAGAGACATTTTAGATGGAAAATAATATTAAAACAATATTTTTTGTAAAATAATAATAATATTTTTTGTTTCGAACATTCGTTCGTGGAGAACCCGGGTCATTCACCAGTGATGTCATCATGAGGGGTAACTGCTAATAATAATAATAATAAATTTATCAAATATATCACTTATTAAAACAGCATTCGTTGGGAAAACACTCACTCGGGGATAACTGGGGTCAAACAGGTTCGTTCAACTATTATTAAAAAAAAAAATTCCCTCATATATTCCACCACACCGTTTTATACTTTTCTATCCCTTGTATGCATGGAAACAGTTTGCACGGTAACGTTTATATGTTTGTGAAGACAACCCGTTATCTCTGTTACATTAGCCAACATATAGTAATAGCAAAAGAAAGACGTACGTGCGAAGACGCGAGGTTGTGTGACAATCTAGGGGCCATCACGTCAGCCGGACATTTTCCTTGTCATCAATGTCAACAGCTTGTCGGAGCGTGTATCCTTATCTTGAGGAAACTTCTTAATTATCGAGAAGTATGCAAATATGTCTTTAACACTTCCAGTTTTTATGGCAACGTCGAAAGTAAAATTGATTTTCTGCTCTTAATCAAAGACGTATCAACTCTCGACAATATAACAAGATGAATTGTCATCACTTGATTGTATCGGACTGATTACAAGAATACATAATGAAGATAAACCCAGACATGACTAGATCCTACAGGAATTGCAATAACTGTCACAACACCCAACTCACTCCGGACCATATACACAGTTGCCTGGCCATCCTTGCAGCCCTCTATATGGCAGACATCAATCCAGAAGATGACATCTATACGAACAAGGCACCTCAGTTGGCCGGTATTGTGATCAGGGTGCATGGACCTATCTGATCTGCTCCATGGACAAGACACCACCACCACAAGAATACCTAGTATGGTGGATTGAAAATATTACTTATCAAATGCTTAAACATACACACATCATAAAGAAACGCGAAGTTTTCTTATACTTAGGCATCAAGTCATCCAGAAGGCGAGAGATTCGATAATAAAGAAAGCTGCCGACATACCTTTGTATATATAATACTGGATACAGTTAAACCTTTCCTATAACAACATCACTTTTACGTTGTTATGATCTTGTTATTTCTACATAACTATGGTTAAAACAATTTATAAACTTGGAATTATAATTATAACGTTATAAATAATTTTCAGAAGGATATTGATCTATAAAAAGAATAAAAAATCACCTCTCTAGTCAAAAAAGGGCTAAAACGATGTGTCTTCAAGATTACAGAGCCGTTTTAAATATGGCGCCTACTTTTTGCTCGTATTTTGCTAAACTAGCCGTATATAGCATGCTGCGTTTGTGAATGACGCGCGGTTAGACTCATAATTCGAGAAATGGAGGCATCCAAAGAAACGCTTTCCCTAAGGTTTATGACAGAATTATCTTTGAAAATATAAACCATTTATCGCGCGAGCGTTTTTGCCTTTTTAAAAATAAATTTCTTCTGCCCTTTCTGCAATTATACAAAAATATTTGTCTATATTACAAAGCATCATGTAAATGAAAATTATAAACTATTTTAGAAGCGTAAGATTTTTTTTGAAATTAAACAATTTCTACTGCCCTTACTGCAATGGAAAAATTAAAAGGAGGGCCTGGCTTTTCTAATTTTCATTACAGAAGGCGCGCAAGTGCATTGTAATATAAACATCATATAAATTTTTACCTATAACGTCAAGTCTTGGTGTGACAGCTATGTGAGGCTATAGCATTCCAAATGGTAGTACCAGTAATACCAGCGGAACATAGCTCCAAGGCCACCTCGGGGCCACTTGCAGTTTATCTTCCTGCGGACGGCCATGGATGGAATAACGGCCTTCATTTCTCATGTGGAGCTAATCCGCAGCTTCCTGGTTTCACAACACCTCTTGTCTAGATTGTGGTCTTTATTTAATAAATTAATTCAAGAGAGATGTGTGAAGATTTCAACCTTTTTATAAACGTTCGTTGTCATTTGACGATTCGGCGACTCACTGTCTCCCTTCAAAAAAGGGACAATATTTCACTAATAAGCTTTCCACATTTTTTCAAGGGCAGAATTGGGTCGACGAAACGTCAAATAACAATAAATGTTTATAAAAAGATTGATGAAGATTTCACAACTTGATTTAATCAAAATTGTCAACCTACAATAATGGTATCCTCTTTACTATCTAAGATTTTGAAATATATAGGTTTCAGGCCATTTATTACCGAAATGTTGCTGTTAATTAAATTCCCTAACTCTATTTTTCCTAATGTTGCTCTCTTAATATTGATAAATATATATAGATGGAAATTTTGCCGGGAGGATATTCATCTATAAAGATAAAGGGCACCTCTCCCGTCAAATTAGACGTCAAAACTAGATGCCATCTATTGACCTTCCCCGAAAACTAGCGGCCTTTTGGTCCAGCCACTTTGCCAGCTGAATACCTCTTTGGAAGATTGTGAGGATTCCATTGGATTCCTTGTGGATCTTATGGAATAAAGTCTGCCCTAGGCTGACGAGGGTCATTAGCCCGAAACCAATGTCTCTAGGTGGACGCTTCTCAGTTTACCAAAGCTGGTGTTGTGGCTTTGTCACCGACCCGAGGCCACTAGTTTTCGGTGAAGGTCAATAAATGGCGTCTAGTTTTGACGGGAGAGGCAACCTTTATATAAATACTAGCCGAATGACCCGGGCAACGCCCGTGTTTTACCCGATTGAATGTTTTGATTCAAATACTATTTGTTACAATTATAAATTGGCGCCTTAAATAAATGCATATATTAGTTAATAACTATAGCCTATGTACTTTATCTGTCTATGTACTGTTGGCTTCCGTAGGCGTCTCTTACTGGGAAAAAGAAAGAGAGGATTCCATTTGGTTATTAACTAATATATGCATTTATTTAAGGAGCGACCCGCTCCAACACAATAGTTACAGAAATGGGGGGGGGGGGGGGGCATGATGGGGGGGGGGGGGGGGGGGGGCAAAGGTGGCGTGATCGTAGCCGACCAATAGGAGGGCGCCATTCCAAAAAAAAAAAAAGCAAACCGTGACAGAGGCCACGCATGACGCTCGTAACTGTATATAGAATATGTACCAAAATATAAACTTCTTCTTTTAAACATGCATTAAAACAATGCATTTTGTCCATCGCCCCAGAATAAAACTTAAATTCACACAAAAAGATAACCTGTATGCTATGATTTCGGGCTATGATCCTCATCAATTTGTCTAAATTTGCCAAAACTGTTGCTGTGGCTCATTATTCATCACCATCCTTAAGTTTTGTACTGGGATGATAAACAAAATGTACATTGTTTTAAGGCATATTTAAAGAGAGAGGTACCTGTGTTTTTTGGTATGTTTGGCCATCCTCCCGCAACTTTAAGTTATATATATATGCTAGGTTTTAATGTTATTTTATACTTGTAGTGGCGTAACGTTAACGAGTATAATTATAGATGAGATCGCAGGTTCGTATCCTGACAAGTTCGTAGAAAAAAAAAACAGCTTGTAAGGCTATTATCTCCCATAGCGGGAGATTCATGACACATTTCATGACAAAGGACATTTGATGACTCATTTTCGTTACCTTTTCCTGACAATATTTTGTGACAAATTCTAGATAAATGACATGGCGTTTGTACCAGTTTTTCATCTTAATAGCGTATACATTGCTCCTTATGCCAGATGGACAATGTATTTTAAATCGATTAGAGAATATTTAATCAATAAATCACTGGAGGTGAAATCTTCCAACTTCACTTTCGATACCGGGATCAAGTGGTGGAACAAAGAATTAGAACAAAAGAAAAAGTATTTTCATTATGTGAGAAATCGATACTTTCATCATAAAGCAATTAGTGTTAATGAATATAAGTCTGTCAGAAATAAATATAAAAATAGTATTAGAAAAGCTAAGAGGAATAGTTGGTGAGATTTTATAGAAGAAAATGGATCTAATAATCCGTTTGGAAACGCCTATAGAACCTTAAAAAAACTGTGCTCCTCTAATCAACAAAAGGGATTACCAATAATTGAACAGGCACCAGTAGATTCTAAAGAAACTCTAATAAAAGATCTTATTAATGAACTAATTCCTGATGATACAACTATATCGGATACTGCTCACCATACATCAATAAGGAACTATACACCGAATTTTACAAACTCCAACTCATGCAAAATTCATAAGAAAGAAATAGAAGAGATAATCGACAAAATTAATGTAAATAAAGCTCCTGGTCCAGACAATATTAGTAATAATATGATAAAGAATGCTTTTCAACTAATACTTCCGATTTTACACTCAATATTTAATAAATGTATTCAAATAGGATACTTCCCTAAAAAATGGAAAACAGCAGCACTCAAAATAATAGCCAAACCCGGCAAAACCAATTATGAATCAGCTAAAAGCTACCGTCCGATATCTTTATTATCAAATTTTTCAAAGATTCTAGAAAAAATTCTCAAAAATAAAATCTATGAATTTTATATTCAAAACAATCTGTTAAGCTCGAGGCAGCACGGATTTATCAAGTCTAAGTCAACCATCACTGCTTTGAATACTATAATCGATGTATTAATGGAGCATAAGCAAAAAGAACTGTCTGCACTAGTTACAATAGATATCTCGGGGGCTTTTGATAATGCCTGGTGGCCAGCGATCATCAAAAGAATAGACTCAGATAATTTACCAGAAAAACTGATCAAAATTCTACAATCATATTTAAATTCCAGGTTCATTTCTTTCAGTTACGACAATCTAACAACTTCAAAGCCAATTACCAAGGGGTGTCCTCAGGGCGGTCCGCTTTCTCCACTTCTATGGACAATTTTGTTGAATGATTTGCTGATGAATTTGCAGGTGCCCAATTGTGAGTTGATTTGTTATGCGGATGATATTTCGATCATATGCTGGAATAAAGATCTAGCATCACTAAAAATAGTTATAGAGGAAGCATAAAATACTATCGAATTGTGGTGTATTAAGAACAAGTTAGAAATCAGTTCCGAAAAAACAAACATTTTATATTTGCATAATAAAGAGAAGATCCCAGTTAAATTTAAGAGTGGATTAATTTCACCAGTACAAAAAATAAAAATTTTAGGAATAACAATTGCAAATCATAGAAGAAAAAACAAATTAAATTTTGCTTTTCATATAGAGGAAATGGTGAGCAGAACTCTAAGAATAAAAAATTTTCTATTCTCTCTGTGCAGCAAATCATGGGGTTTGAGCTCCCATAAAAGAATTACATTGTACAAATCTTTATTCAGATCAACTTTAACATATCGATCAGAAATATGGTTCAAATTTTTAAATAAAAAATCGATACAAAAATTAAACTCAATGCAATATCAGATATTATTATGGAGCATTCAAGCTTACAAGACAACTTCGTACAACTGTGTTCACAGTTTGGCTAAGACTCCATTGATTGCAGATTACATTGATGCAAAAAATATGAAATATGACTTAAATAACTTATCGTTCGAGGACAAGCAAAAATACAACATCGATATTCCCTTTATAATTAAATCCTATATAGACGAAAGAATGTTGCTCTTACTGAATAATACAAACGAGACATTTACAAGTTTTTTCAACCGGGGTATTCCTAATTATTTTCGCCCTAATTTCCACAACACACAATTTGTAACCAACCATGGTAATTTCGGAAGTTTTCTGGAAAGAATCCGCGCATCGGAGGATCCGGGCTGTTTTTGTGGATGCCGCATTCAAGATTCCACTCACCTTTTACTTAAGTGCCCAGCATTTCAAGACTACAGACTCAATAACTGTATCCTCTGTACCGATCCAAGAGAACTGATATCCAGCAGGGATTCATACATTGTTTTCAATAGATTTTGTAAATTTATATCAAAGTTTTTAATTAATCTCAAGTGTTAGGTATAATTAACTATGTGCTGTATATATGATTCTTTTTTTTTTCCTTTTTCCTTTATCTTGAGGTGTGTTTAAATTAAATTACCTATGTATATAGTATGCTTGTGTTTGAAATCAATTTCAAAAATATGTAAATGCCTTGAGCATATGTTTTTTGATATGTAAACAGATTCTCCCTCTCTCTCTCTCTTGTATTGCTTTCCTTTGGGCGCCAGTGTCCTTGGCGGGACATCGCGCTTTGTATTTACAGTTGAATAAAAGTTGAATATTTGTTTGAAAAACGAATTATTAATAAATTAGACCAAGTTAACTGTCCCATTAAAAACCTGGTGTCGCGGGGTGACAATTGACTTACAGGTTTAGAGAGATGTCAACCAGCTACGATCTAGTTAGTTTCAAGGCTGTGGGAAGTTTTGGCCGACATCAAGTTTTCTAATTGAATATTGAACTCTCTTTATTATTCAATTAAAGTGGAATCTCATTATAATAGCTTCTTTTATAACGGTAACGTGGTTATAATATCATAATTATAAGATCTCAAGTTTCATGTTTCAATTGGGTTAACCGTAGTTATAACTCAGGATATTTTTATCTCTGCCGTCTCCTGAACCTACCCTTAAAAATTCACATTAGGCTTTTTATTGAGAACGGAATGAGGACGAATGAGGTTATTGTGGATAAATTAACTTTTAATTTAATTTGAACTAATATTTAAAAAATAAACAATTATAGATTTCTGCGTATATTTGCTTGTCTAACCCTCAGAAAATTTCTATCAAAAACAGAGCAGGAATGGGCTTCACTCACTGCAATGCTGAGATTTTGGACTCTAGAGGGTTTTCCTTCCCAAAGAGAATCGGAAGGATTTTTTCTGTTCTACGAAAAGAAATTCCTGACAAAATTTGAATATAAATTAAACGATCTATTCTTAAAGATCAAGTATTGGCTACTATTAAAAAAACCTAATACGTCTATTTATGAACGAAGACTTCTTGCTCTAATCTTTTATTTTAAACCAAAAGGTTCCTAACACAACAAAGGATACTCTGGCTATTTATCCCCAAAAAGCGCTTAGAATAAAAAAAAATACTTTAATTAAAAAGACATATACTGGATCAAAATATCATTTATTTTACCAATATTTCAGTTGACTGAACGCCAACCTTTATCAAGGTATTATAACATATTAATGTGTGTCAACAACAAACTCAGCGCCACATAACGTCAATAGAATTAAGTTTTAAAATATTTTTGCTTATATTCAAGGGGGAGAAAAAAAATTGTTTTGTCCATAATATAAATATATATGTCAATTTTTTTCTCCCCTTTGAATATAAGCAAAAATATTTTTAAACGTAATTCTATTGACGTTATGTGGCGCTGAGTTTGTTGTTGACAAACATTAATATGCTAAAACACCTTGATAAAGGTTGGCGTTCAGCCAACTGAAATATTGGTAAAATAAATGATATTTTGACCAATATATATCTTTTTAATTAAATATTTATTTATGGATTTCTCTATTTTCAGAATAAAAAATACTGTTGCTTAAAATCTAAGTTATGCGGAGATTAAATTCAAGATAGAGTTTCCCATTATAGTCTTCATTGTGTTCCCAGCTTCGAGGGGAAAGACAAAATGAGCAGCCGCACATACCTATCACCGTAACAAATCAAATATTTTCAAGCTTCTTTCTGAATGGTTGACCGATGAGAGCTTTGCTTATTCATTCTACTAGTTCTGAAGTTCAGCAGAAAATCTCAGAATATCGCCAGGAAGATGACTGTAAAAAACGCAGTGTTTGCTATGCCTCTCCATCAAGGTTTTCGTTGTAGAAAAATCGTAGTTAGAACAACAAAATGATTATAAAAACATGAAATCTTGGTTCCAAGTAATATTATAGCTATATTCGACTGTATTTATCAACAGCACGCAAAGGAAATTTCAAATAATGGCAGCATCTTCAAATAGTTTCCTTCAACCTCCCATATTAACAATATCAACAAAGGCTGTTCAAATTGATGGGCAGATTAATCGATTGTTATTGTAGAAACATTAATTTTATCTCTATACTCAATTTTCAAAAAATAATATCTGCTGTTATAATAAATTCGCCAACCAATTTATGAGATAAAAGTATTTTGATATCTAAATTACTTCACACATGTGTGTCGAGATTATAAGAAAAGATTAGCCATTTGCAACTACTGTGTTGAAAAAAAATCATATCGCGCTAAAGAATTCTTTCTATGTATTAATATGTGTATGAATTATTTATAAAAACAAATGAAACATTTCAAAGCTTTTTTTTTTTTTTCGTTTGGAATTCCATAATTTTTCCGTTCTAACTTTTATAATACCCAGTTTACAACGAACCACGGAAATTTTAATGGATTTTTAGCAACAATTGGGAGCGGTTGAGGACTCTAGCTGTCACTGTGGCAAGGAAATCCAGGACTCGAGACACCTACTGCTGGAATGGCCACTCTTTTTTTGCACTAGACAACAGATAGTAAACAATGTTGTAGATCTATATCAATTTGTAAATACTAGAGAGAATTGTCACAGATTTCACCACTTTTGTAAATATATTTATGATTATCTTTCTAACCTGGAAGGATCAGGTTCCTAATATATATTATTGTTTCTCTTTTTATTTTTGATTACTTTCTTGTATAATATGTTTATAACTGTTTCTGTTTAAAAATGTAAATCAACGCAATTATTCCTAGCCGGGATATCGCGTTTTGTGTGTTGAAATAAATTAACTGCTAAAATTTCATAAATATACTTTCACTTAGGAATTAACAGTATGATTTGCTTTATTCTGACAAACAAACAACCTTATATGAGCAAATCGTTGCTCTTCTGAAATACATATCAAATATACACTTATAATATATATGTATTTGCATAATGTATAGTCCTCAATTCTGAGTAAAGGTATTTGTAATATTTAATCTATATTGATTAATAACAATTGTATATTTGTTTTTCACTCAAGATCGCACATCTTATATGGGATTTTTGTTATTATGGTTTGTAAAAGTCAAGAATATGATAGTAAACATAGGCAATAATTTATTCTATTTATCTTCTTTAAGTGTTTTGAATAAGTATTTTCGAACTGCGGAATATATTCAGATGGTAAATAGATAATAAAAGAATTAACAAAACAACAAAAAGCTTTATTAATAACTTTTAGTCTTATACAGATTCTCCAAAGCAGAAATGTGGGGGTGTACACGTAATAATTCAAATACAATGTTATTATTATTGTTATTTTTAAAGGTAATTACATTTAATGGTGTAAGATAAAATTTATATATAGGAAAACTTAATTAAGACTTCTGGGTTAATTTAGAGTAAAAGAAATTTCTTTAAAAAGAATCAACATATATGCTAGTAAATAAGAAAAGAAGAAGAATGGGATTATTGGACTGGGAGGAATGAAGGTATTGCTGAAGGGATGTATGGAAGGAAGACCAGAAAAAAGGAAAGTGGAAAATCAAATTAATGATAAGGCAATAACGCCCCATAAAGCTATTATGCACGAATTTTTCTTTTTCAGATAAAATAAACTTTCTATTGTCCTTACTGCGATGAAAAATATATATATGATGTAGATAGAGGTTGCCTAGCCGGAATATTGGGGGGGGTTGGCTCCACATTGGTGAACCCTTCCAGCTGCGTATCGCCACTTTAATTCACCAGACCGCTTTTTTTAGAGATCTAGGTTTGTATTAAACGATTCTGAATATATATGCGACACTGTAAGCTGGAAAATCTCAGTTAAGATATTTAAGATAACTATGGATATAAGTTTATATGTCAGCCAAATTACAGTTGAATTCATAGACACAATATTGGGGGGAACCCCTACGATACTATTAAAAGTTTAGCCATAGAAAGGAAGGTTTGAGAGGCATATATAATGGCTGTGGAAGAAACTAGGAAGAAATATGAAGAGAAGAGCTCGACATAGAGGAGCATGTCGCCATTGGAGACTAGAACTTGCTCAAGAGCAGCTAAAGTGAAAAAAGAGAATAACGTTATAAATAATGAAAATTTTGTTAAACAATTTTTCTACAAGTGACTATGTTGGCCTCTCTCGAAACATGTCTTTCTCAAGTATATATTCAACACATTTGCTGAATATTTTACCATTTTGAACCTAACAGTTCATTGGTGTTAATATAGACACTAATTTAATCAAGTAAAATTAGAAACCAGCAAATATGTCTTGAAACTACTTTTATATTCCTCCAAACATAGTATCCTTATTTGGCAGACAAAAATGAGTTTATGGTAAGGACTTTGAAAATCTTTGAAAAGTTTGAAAAGGAATGATTATATATTGATTATTGTACACCAAGTGATATCGTGGCTACTTTCCTGTCTCATGTGGACAACATTTTGATGAACTGAAGCATCATCAGATCTAGTAATTCTTGGATCTCCTCACATCAAATGGTGAAAGGACTATTGCGCTGAGGTCGATACAAGCCCAGATTGTCCAACGGACTGAATGGGCTACTGTTTGTTCGATATAATGATCGATTACTTATCAAGTTGAGAGAAGTTGGGCTTCTAGAAGAACGATTGTCAAGTTCGAAAACGGCATTGTGAAGAAATTCTTGCTAAGACTGTCCTCACGGAATGCTGCTGGCTGCTCCAGGGACCACACAATGCACAAAGAGGATATTTCTGGTGGCGGAGACTGTTTCCTAAATTTACCAACTTGGGGATCGCCTCGCCTTTATAAACACAGAAAGGGACCTGCAGGGCTGCTGCTGAAATAAATAACGCCGTGCCCTATTTTCCCCGAGAAACATTTGCCTGTGAATTTCCGCATATCTATGTTGAGTTTCCCCTATATTTAATTATACCCGTTAAAATTAGGTTGGGATTTTATCGTAATACACTTTTTCATTCTTTTTCAGTTCTCAATCCGAATAAGGATATTATTTGAGCGACAAAATATGAAGACCAAGTGTGAATCAGCTAGAAATACCTGAATAGAAATCACAACAAAAAATAAATCCCTTTTTTTTTTCAGAGAATCAACCAGAATCCTTTTCTTCAATAAATAAACGCATAGCCAAATTAAAAGAAGATGATTTTCTAACATTGCTTTGTATCATTTCTTTAAAGCTGAAAACACAAAGAAGAAACAACAAAACGACACAGGTTTGTAAAAATATATAAATAGTTGCTTCCTTAAGTACAAAGTATCCTATGTATGGACCCCAATAAAGGCTTTTTGTATTATTTGAATGTGGCATTCCTTCAGATGAGTATAGGGGCACAACCATTGTTGCTAGGTAGAATATGCTGCCCGATCTGATCGATGTCAGCGAAATGCTCCATTAGTTTATTTAGTACCATTTATTTTAGTATAACACAAACTAATATAAGTTATACAAAGAAATATATTATATTAACATAAAAAGGCCTTTTAATAATATACCTAGCTTTAGATAGAGTCTTTTTAGAGTCCAAAGAGAAAAAAATAATCAGAGCATCATAAAATAAATAGCTAATAAGGTAAGAACAGTTTTGGTGCTGAGATATAACCACCACTGTCTTCTAGTCATCTTTCACACACACACATCAACGAATGAATCAGAAAAAATATATATAATAAATATTTGCCATGTTACATTGATCAGCATATGAGGACGTCAATTTTGTCTTTCCCCCTGAATCCAGGATCAATGAAGACCACTATGGGTCCCCCTAACTTGAATTCCATTAGTCACATTTTGAGTAGCAGTCTTTCTTCCAACACTTTGAAAGGAATCTATTACTTTGTGGCCAAGTTCATTTTTACTTGATTACTGGATTCTTATAAAGTCGGTGATCTTTGTTAGCTTGAAAAGTCGGGAAGACGGCGCTGAAGGCTGTTGATTTAGCATCTCTTTCTACAAACGAATCATTTCCTTGTTGTGCAGAAACTAGACAGATTCAAATATTAAACTCTCAAGTCACAAAAAAAAAATAATAATAATAATTCTTCTTGTCTCACAGGAGCTCCACCCCGTGATATTAGAGTTGACTTCTACCCTCAGGGGTTCCCCGATCACTTTTATTTACAGGCTAAGTTTGAAAATGAAACATGCTGACGCATATATACACATACATACACATATATATGTGTATATATATATACCTTGATTTAATTTATACTTGTAGTCTATACCTCTTTTGTACTCCCTTTATACTTGGTCTTTTGTCTACTTCTAGTCTACTTGGCACATATTTTTCCCATTTAATCCATATAAATGTATGCAAAATTTATTTTTTATATAGTTATCGTGTGGGTAATATTCATACTTATGAGTCATTTAAGTTTGATTCAGCAAATTTTTCTCGATATCAGTTTTGTAAATTTCTGAAAACACGTCTAAATATAATGGTTTCGGAATATGACCCTCATCAGAATCCGCTTCAATTTAAAGAGTTTCCACATTCGAAGAGTTCGTGACATTTCGAGTTAAGAAATGTACCCGGAATATCATTCTGACCCTAAAATCCTTAACTAAATATTTGATAATGTTTTCCAACCGGGTATATGTCCTCTAATGAAACTTTATGATTTAAATAAATTATATAGTTAGGTTCTCTACCAAAGTGCTTTAAACGAATATGTGTTGGGTCTAAATACACTTCCATCCTTGTAAAAGAGAATGCTAACCATGTGATCCGAAGAACACGAAGTTAGCCATCTTTTTTTTCAAGAATTATGATGTAATGGAGATCCTCCGATAGTATTCTAGAGATATCGAGACCAAATATGTATAACGATTATGTAACAGCATTGTAGCGGCTTGAATCTTGAATAATTACTATAAATAAGCATTTTTTCACTTTATTTTAAATAACTGTTTATTAAGATTTAGCTAATAGAGAGAAAGAGTCTTTTCAAACAATGAATTTAGATACTGACTTGTTCCTTGTTCCAAAATAACTTTACTAAGTGCCTCTCAAAAAGAGCAACCTAGCTTATGATATTTAGGAAAATGAATATACGTGAAGGTTATTTACATATTAAAACAAAGTGTCCAATACGGGATTCGATCCCGGTTCATGGCTGTCGGGAATCGAGGGATTTAACCACTCGTCCACAGACTTCATTTAAATACTGACTGATTTAAAAAATTACATATTAAAATTTTATATATTGAAACAATTGAATATATAGAGATTTTGAATTAATTTTCATAAATAAAAAGTGAATTTAAGAAAATTATAAACAATAGAGAGGATCCAATATCATCAGAATAGAGTACTTAGTTGGAATACTTTGTCAGCATGTGAACATTATGTACATATAGGAAATGAAAACATTGAAGCACGAATGTTTCTTTTACCTTTTTTCTTTGGACGATTCTGCTTATATACGCTGCACTGAAGGATGACATTTCAGAAATGGTATTCAAGCAAACTATGGACATAAGCTTTTAGGACAGTAGAATTACATATAAATATTTATAAAATACTAGCGAACCCGGCCACGCGTTGCTGTGGCTAAATTGTAATATGTTAAATTAACATTATACTAAACTACTCAGTACAGTAAAGTTAATATTAACTTATAAAGATAAAAATGTTTTAGCCGATCTAAAGCCCTACGGGATTGAGAATGGAACTGGCTGAAGGACTTGCCTCTCAGACTTTAATGACCGATATGTCCTCACTTCTTTTTTCTAGATTTAATTCATTTTGTCTCCTCTCTAATTGTAAATACGCTGCTGTATCACCTCATAAGCATAAATAAATAAATGGAACGTTACGTTAAAATTTGAAAGTGATTTTTATATATATAGATAATATAGCCCTTCATTGTAATCATTAATTATAATCACTGCATTAATAAATGTCAGTGAACTCGTTTATATGTATTGTTTTTTGTTTTCGAGATATTCTAATAGAACGTTCTCACATTTTCTGTAAAATAATTATATATGCACAAACACAGAATATAATCACTATGTCTTAATTTCGCTATAATTATTGTTATAAATATTATTCTAAAATAATTCGCCAGAAATCGTCCTGATAGTATACTAAACAACTTCCCAAAGTTGCATGGCAAACATCTAAAATAAAATAATACTTTTAATACTTTGCTACAATATTAAAAAGAGGGGTGCTTAGGTGTTTAAAATGTAAAATGTGCTCTAAATAGTATTACATAGAGCCTTCATAACAAACATATTTAAAATAAACCAATCAAAATATAATAATGCTGTAAAAACAGACCTTGCTACAATAATATAAAAGAAACGAAAATAAAAAAGTCACCCACGCTGAGCCTCGAACCTCGGTTTGTTGCAAATATTATTAAAAAATTGTTTATGTTAATTTTTATTTTAAAAAGCCTACATTTTAAATAAAATAATATTTTTAATAATTTGCTACAATAATATAAAAGAAATGAAAAAAAAAAAACACCCACGCTGAGCCTCGAACCTAGGTTGCGGGGGTACGAAGCTGTGTACCTAACCTATAGGCTAAGCTTGACGTTACAAATAAGCTCATGCGAGGCTATTTTAGGCCATACGTCTACCGCGAGGGGGCGCTGATTGCGAGTGAATTTACGTTTTATTGTAAATAAAAATGTAACGAAAGGTTATTTCTAAAGAGTAATTAGCCAGAAACCATCCCGGTAGTATACTAAACATCTTCCCAAAGTTTCATCACGATTGGTTGAGCGATGTAGAAGATTATCACTGACGAACGGACGGACGGACCAACGGACCAACAAACATCCATTTTTATATATATAGAAAAGAATTTAAAAGCGCGAATGTTTCTTTTATACATAAAACGAACTTCTACTGTCCTTACTGCTTATGTCCATAGTTTACTTGAAAACCATTTCTGAGATTCAATCCTTCAGTGTAGCATATAAAAGCAGAATGATCCAATACAGTATTAGAGCTCTGAGAAGCGGTCTGGTGGATTAAATTGGCGAAACCGCTGGGAGGGTTCACCACTGATGAGCCAAGCCCTCCCAACATATTTTTTCATCGCAGTAAGGACAGTAGAAGTTCGTTTATGTATAAAAGAAACATTCGCGCTTTTAAATTCTTTTATTTTATATGTATAGATGGCGCGTTATTGCTTTGTGTTCATATAAATATTTGCATCGAACAATGCTCTTCTAGAAACAATAAGAACAAGGCCAGTTAGACACAAATTCGGAGAAACTGAACAAACAGCTCATCACCTTATCTATGACTGTCTGAACTTTACAGAAGTGAGACATCGATTGTTCTCTGATCTAAATGATTATAAATAACCCTTTTACTTCAGCCACTTTGTCTATATAAATTTTATCAATTCTGTCGATTAATACATGTATAAATTTGTAAATATTTGATTCTAAGTTTTAATTTGTTTGTTGTCTGTTTTCTCTGTAATGTCGAAAATATTTCACTATCGCGCTTCGTTGATTATATATGGCGTGTTATTGCTTTATATTATGTACATGCTTTAAAATATTTCTCAAATAGGTGTTTTGAATAGTTTGATGTTCTCTAGAATTCTATTAGCGAGACGTAATTATTGATATCTAGGTGGAACTGGTGTTTTTTTTTTATATATCAAGATAGAATCTCGTCTGCACGACACACGTCTGACCATTTTTAAATTTTGATCGAGGAAATTACCTGATGTATCATCCATGTTGGATCGGCTCCAGATTCTAACACAGAATAATGGCATGTATGCGGAGACAAATCAAAATTAAAAAAAAAAAAGTTGGCAATCCTTAGCCGCCAAATCACTGCCATTATCAGTTAGTTAGTCACCGTTTGGCAACACCTTGAATGGAAAACATTGAAGAACACAGCGGTTGAAAGTGTGCAAATACCTACAGCAGTCAAGTTAGATTTGTTCAGTAAATATATAGCTTTAAAAATTTATCAATAATTGTCCAAATACTTTTATCGTTTTCAAAGATAAATATTTTTTATTTGAAGAGAATAAATACGGCTGAAATTCTTTTCATTATAAACAAAAAATAATGATCTTTTGTATTTAAATATAATATTTATTTAAAATATCTTGTAAAAATACACTAATCTGATAGTTTTTCCATTACAAATAACAAAAATATAATTAGTTTTTATTGACGGGTTTTTAGTTATTGTGTATATGCTTATGTACGCATAAGATTAGTGTGTATAATGGGAGCATCAATATAAACATCAACAAAAAGAAAATAGTAGTACTAGATATGATATATCTCATGTGAGGGAATGAAAAAGAAATGGGAGCTCTCTAACAACACGAAGATACGGTAGTGCAGAGTTCAGGTGGTCATGTGAGATGATGAAGAAGACATAAGAGAATTAACAACACGAAGAAGATACGGTAGTGCAGAGTTCAGATGGCCATGTGAGAGGATGAAGAAGACATGAGAGAATTAACAACACGAAGAAGATACGGTAGTGCAGAGTTCAGGTGACCGTGTGAGAGGATGAAGAAGACATGAGAGAATTAACAACACGAAGAAGATACGGTAGTGCAGAGTTCAGGTGGCCGTGTGAGAGGATGAAGAAGACATGAGAGAATTAACAACACGAAGAAGATACGGTAGTGCAGAGTTCAGGTGGCCGTGTGAGAGGATGAAGAAGACATGAGAGAATTAACAACACGAAGAAGATACGGTAGTGTAGAGTTCAGGTGGCCGTGTGAGAAGTAGAAGAAAATACGGTAGTGCAGAGTTCAGGTGGCCATGTGAGAGGATGAAGAAGACATGAGAGAATTAACAACACGAAGAAAATACGGTAGTGTAGAGTTCAGGTGGCCGTGTGAGAAGTAGAAGAAAATACGGTAGTGCAGAGTTCAGGTGGCCATGTGAGAGGATGAAGAGGGAGGAAACAGGTGCGGGACAGGTCCGTGCGTGCAGCCCGCCAACTTTTGTTGGGGGGAGATGAGTCACACGGCGCCCCCAGCCCCGGGAACCTCCCCGCGCCAATCCATTACGTCGGTGGCCCGGTCTTGTTGCCAGGACCTTCAATTAGAGCCACCCCCGTTACACTAACACACTCCTAGGATACATTTCCCTTGATAACTTGTTTGTATAAATTTGACATTCTTGTTCTGAGGTAGACATGCAGGTGTCTTAGCGTTGGAAAATATTAAATGGACTTTTGTTAGACTCAATACGATGCATTTGTATTTTGTATTTGCAAACTATACCGGAGATTCTTTATAAATATGTGCACTCACCTGAGGCTTAGTAGGTATCTTACAGTGCATTTATATTTTATACTTACAAGCTGCCAAAGCTTTGCATTTATTTTCACCCACATAAAACTTAGTAGGCTTCTTATGGTGTATTTATATTTTATACTTGTAAGCTACAGAAGTTTCATTGTATTCATGTGCATTCACATGAGACTTAGTAGGTGCATTACGGGGCATATATTTAATGCAGTGTATTTTATATTTTATACTTGTAAGTTACAGTAGTTACTTTGTATTTATGTTCACTCACATGAGACTTAGTAGGTGCCTTACAGTGCATTTGTATTTTATACTTGTAAGCTACACCGAAGCTTCTTTGTGAATATGTGAACTCACATGAGGCTTAGTATATGCCTTACAGTGCATTTATATTCTGTACTTGTAAGTTACCGAAGCTTCTCTGTTATGTGCACTCACATGAGACTTAGTAGGCATCTTACGGTGCATTTGTATTTTCTTCTTGTAAGATACTGAAGCGTCTATTCCAGGAGTCGGCAAACTTTTGAGTAGGAAGAGTCAAAAATTACAATTTACAAAATTTTTAAGCTTTTGAAGAGCCGCAACTCTTTTTCTTGCCAACAATAAATAGTACTCGCATAAATAATATTTACGTATGGCACTATATAAAGAGCCGCATGTGGCTCGCGACCCTCAGTTTTTGACCCCTAGTCTATTTGATTACGTGCACTCATTTAGTAGCCTTAGTAGGTTCATAAGGGTGTGTTTCCATTGTGCACGTTCGAGCCACTAGAACTCTTCCGCTTTAAACGCCTTTCCATAATAATTTCAATAAGTGAATTTCAATATATAGACCACTGAGTGTCTTAATATTTTATTTCATTTCATTTTTCTAATATATATTTTAAACCTACTGATGAACTGGAGAACTGTTTGTACAAGTAGACAAAACTCTCGTCGGTCAATGAATAAAATAAAAGTTGTGAAACTTTGACATATTAGGTTGATAGGTACATGAAACTGCCAGTTTTTGTCTTTCTTCAAGTAGCCGTGGACAATAAAGAACACTATGAGGCGCATTCTATATCTTGAAATATTCTCCGCATAACTCACTGTTTAATAATAGTCAAGTTCTCAATATTCTAAGCGACTTTCGGGTATATAGATTGCCAGAGTATCCTTTATCTAAAGATACTTGCAAATACGTAAAACAAAAGTAAAATTAAAGATAGATTGCAATGTGATTCATTAATAGAAATTCTGCAGGTTTTTGAACGTTAAATCTTCCTAAGGCCTCACGATCTACTGGTTCACTAGGTCTGAGGAAGAGTTAGCAGCTGAAGAAAGTTCGCCGAATTTAAAATAAAAAGCACATTGCAATTCGTAAGACTCGTTAAAAGTATAATAAAGAAACTTATCCTCGGAGATTTATATTTGATTAATCTAATTGCTTGCTAACTGTCTTTTGCTTTTATTAAATATTTGTAATTAGTTTTATATTGAGTATATTTTGTTATACACGGATATATTATGAATAGGGCCTCCAATCCCGGGATCCCGGAGCCAAATAATGATCCCGAAATCCCGGGATTCTGCTCGAAAAATCCCGGGATTACTGGTGTATTACTCGTGTGGTTGTGAAATTGTTCAAACGATCGCCGCTGAAGAACGAGATCTTACTGAACTACATGCGGCAAGATAATCGCATTTCCACCAGTATGTGTCTCATTCTCGCCTGCAGAACGCGCTGGGATAGTTTAATGAACATGTTGGAGAGACTTCTCAGTGTGAAGTCAGCGATTCAGAAGGCGCTAATAGATGTGAATGCAAATGTCCGTCTAACTGATGAAGATTTTGATATCTTGACGCAAGTGATTTCCGGACTGAAACCATTTCGGGCAGCTGTGGCGGTTATCTGTAGACGCGACGCTACGCTTTTGACTGCAGAAGCAGCAGTAAAGTTTCTTCTAGAGGAGCTGCAAGCACAATCTCATTCTCTCAGCAAAGATCTGCAAAAATCTTTTAAAAATATAATTTTAGAAGATCGATGCAATAAAACATCTTTAGTCCTCCAATATCTGCACAATCCGCAAGCACAGTTAGAAAAAAAAAAAAGAAGGTCAAAGACTTTAGCGTGAAATTGCTTTTGCGTCTTAAACCGTTACAGGAACAAATGGCCGAAGTAAGAAAAAAAAATTCAGGCTGATAATTCGCAACTTCCTCGGAGTTTACAAGAACGCCATGAGCCATCACAATCGAATGACCATCTTACAATTGAGCGCCGATTGCAAGAAGCTATTGAGGCTGCCTCTTCAACTTCAATTGCAATTCCTACACCAGACTCCGCATCCTACTCAACTATGATTAACCGCGAACTTAATATTGCTGCTCAGTCAGGCAAACGAGGACCCCATTTAGAGATTGTGTATCAATACTTGCTGACAATTCCTCCAACGTCTGTGGAATCGGAAAGAGTCTTCTCCTCCTCTAGATACCTATGCAATAAGAAACGTTCTAGTTTGCATGATGACACTCTTGACAAATTATTTTTCCTACGCTCAAATCTTTCTCGAAATTGATTTTTTATCCTTAAAATAAAGTAATTCATGGTTTTTAAAACGGTGCTGTCTTCTTTCTAAACATTAATATATAGTTGGGCAAAATGCAATAATGATTATATTTTCTATAATCACAATTGCAAATAATCATGATTACATTTGCTATAATTACAATTACAAGTAATTATAATCACAATTGCTTTCATTATACATGGTATGTCCCATAAGTTCCCGGACTGGGTCCATAAAAAAATAAATAAATGAAAAATGTAAATAAATTTGACTGTTTATTATAGAAAAAATATCTGGGAACACGGTGGTACCAATATCGAGGCGGTACATTAGCGCGCGCCAAGGTCATTCTAATTTATTTAAAGGTCACACCTAGCGCTGCGGCGATTTTACGATGGAACAAAAATTGAAGCAGAGGATTTGCATAGAAATTTGTGTGAAACTTCAAATATCAGCAACCGAAACTTTTAAAATGCCTAATAAAGCATTCCCCAATGACCCCCCAAAAAGAACAACTGTTTTTGAATGACATTCTAGATTTAAAGCTGGCAGAATTTCTATTGAAGATGATCCTCGGCAAGAACGCCCAAAATGTGCAAAAAATCACCGATTTGATAAAAGAAAATCCTCGAACCACTTTGCTGGAGCTAGAGCAAGACACAGGCATCTCTAAAACAACGATTGGAAGGATCGTAACCAAAGATTTGAAGCTCAAAAAGACTCCTGCAAAATTCATCCCAAGATTCCTCACTAATGAGCAAAAACTGTGTCGGCTTGCAACCTGTGAGAACATGTTGGAAATGACAAGAACGGATCCGGAATGGAAAGACAAGATAATCACAGGCGACGAGACATGGGTCTATGGCTATGACCCTGAAACCAAGCGTCAATATGCCGAGTGGAGAGGTCAGGGTGAGCCTAGACCCAAAAAATCCAGGATATTGAAATCCAGAAACAAGGTGTTGCTGGTCGCTTTTTTGGATAACAAGGGCATTGTTCATCACGAGTATCTTCCTGCAGACCAAACGGTTATTAAGGAAATGTATTTGGACATTCTTCGCCATCTAAGGGAAGCGATTCGAAAAAAAAATGCCAGAAAAATGGCCTAATGGTGACTGGATCCTACACCATAACATTGCCCGCCCTCACACAGCGCACTTGGTGACGAGTTTTTTTGGCTAAAAACGGGACAGAAATCCTACCTCAACCACTCTATTCCCCAGACATCGCACCAAATGACTTTTTCCTGTTCCCCAAACTTAAAGCAGTTCTAAAATGAAGACATTTTGACACCAGGGATGACATAATAGAAAAATCGCTGTTGGCATTGAAGAGCATTCCAAAAGAGCTCTATAAAAACTGTTTCGACAATTTGGGGAAACGATGGCGCTGGTGCGTTGAAGCAAGAGGGGATTACTTTAAAAAGTTTTAATAATTTAAAAAAATATATATCTTACCTTTTTTTTTTTATGGACCCAGTCCGGGAACTTATGGGACACACCTTGTATATAGAATTATGAGTAATTATGTTTACATTCTAATGCAATTATTTTTTTGCAATGCATTGCAAAGTAATCGTAATTACAAGGTAATGTATTACTTTGAATGGATTACTGCCCAACACTGCATTAAGAAATGTGGTCTAAGAGTTCCAAGAACAGTAATATTTTTCCAGATGTGTGTACAGCAATTGACAGATAATTTCAAACTGTAACCCAAAAGCAATGATTTAGTTCATAAGCAGGGGCAAAATATATGGCTTTCAGGTTGTTTTCATCGAAGTAAGTGCCACGTCATTGGCACTATATAAAAGAAAAAAATAAAAATATAACGAACGAAACGATATACCTCTTGGCGTAGAAAGACGAAAATGTTTTTCAATCCCGGGATATCCCGGGATCCCGGGATTGAGAAAAAACCAATCCCGAATCCCGGGATTGAAAATATGTACCGGGATTGGAAGCCCTAATTATAAAGGACTGCGGCGGGTGATTATAAACAATACTTAAAGTTACACCGCATAAGTTTCTTTTTCTATGAAAAATCAATATTTATTTCAAAGATAAATATTTACTCTTTCTAACTTTTTTGAATGAAGTATGAGAGGGTGAAAATATGAAGAGTAATGGCGAACGGAAAAATAAAAGTGTCCAGGGGCGGGAATCGAACCCACAACCTTCTGCTTACCGTTCGCCATTACTCTTCATATTTTCACCCTCTCATACTTCATTCAAAAAAAAGTTAGAAATAGTGAATATTTCTCTTTGAAATAAATATTGATTTTTCATAGAAAAAGAAACTTATGCGGTGTAACTTTAAGTATTGTTTACGGATATATTATCTTGTTATAGTCACTAGCGACACAAAACGAAGTTAAGTAAAACGTCAACAGACGTACTGTGCGGCGATGGCGGCCGTTGAACGTGCACCTGCTGCAGCCATGCGGCACCCTACGGCATTGTCAACCGTCACGCACGCCCCCGCCCGCCCGCCCGTCCAACAGGTTCTTTCCTCGCAACGTATGGCGATGACAGAGACCTGAGTCTTTGACCCTCCCCGCAACAGTCTGTCATTTAACTAATAACCATTTTCAGGAATAAATTGTGGAAGAAGTTTTCAGGCTGGCTAAACCGCTGGAAGGATTTGTAGGATTGTTGCGTGATGTTGGTGTGGCTTGTGGAAAGGCTGCTGATAAAATTATAATTAAAATTAATTTATTTAAAGCCAGAAATATAGAAATAGAAAAGAAGCAACGGCTGAAATAACGGCCGCCGGAGTTAACCCTACATGTTTACCGCAAGTCCAGCGTCTCTGATGACGTCCCACGCGCATGCGTGGTGAAGTGTTGATGCCGAGGCCGTCTTAGCTCGGCTCGCTGAAACAAAGTGTAGTCGCTACACTACTCCCCCTCCAGTAGGATCTTTCCAGCGATCCTATGCAATCTTATTGGCTTGTTAAGTTCGGGTCTTGGGAAAACATCGGTCCTTCTGAAGTGAAAGCAGGCTTGAGGCGGTCGATTGACACCCACGTGGATCTCTTTTTAATTTTCAGTTTGTAAATTTTGGGTTTCCTAAAAAGGACTTCATATGGACCGTCGTATGGGGGAGCTAGCGGTGGCAATATCACGTCCGGCTCACCAATTTGTAGGATTGTTGCGTGATGTTGGTGTGGCTTGTGGAAAGGCTGCTGATAAAATTATAATTAAAATTAATTTATTTAAAGCCAGAAATATAGAAATAGAAAAGAAGCAACGGCTGAAATAACGGCCGCCGGAGTTAACCCTACATGTTTACCGCAAGTCCAGCGTCTCTGATGACGTCCCACGCGCATGCGTGGTGAAGTGTTGATGCCGAGGCCGTCTTAGCTCGGCTCGCTGAAACAAAGTGTAGTCGCTACAGATTCATCACTGGCTATCCATACTGTATCTCCTTATATTTATTGCAGTATTAAGTCTGTAGAATTATCTTTTAAATTTTATTTATAGGGCAATAACACGCCATCTACAAGTCATCTACATCTTGTATATATAAGAAAATAAACATTTAAGCACGAATGTTTCTTTTACACATAATACAAACTTCTACCGTCCTTACTGCGATGAAAAAAATATTGTGAGGGCTTTGATTACACAGGTCTACAAAAAAAACTTTTTTTTTTGCACAAGAGAACCTGATGGTGTTTCTAGTGTAACTTTTCATGCTGAACTCAAAAATCTAATCAGAAATTTCCCATCACCCATGGTTTTTGCCTGACGATCTTATTTTAGTATTGGGATAAATACATGCATCCAACATGAAAGAGACTTACGAAAACATGAAACTGCTTTTGAAAAAGATAGAATATGAAAGATACGGTTGGAAAATATGCAGCGATTTGAAAGTCGTTGCTCTCTTGCGTGGATTACAGCTTGGATATACAAAATTTTGTTGTTTTCTGTGTGAGTGGGATAGCAGAGATAGGGAAAGGCATTACATTAAAAAAATCTGGCCAAACCGTAAAATCTTTACTCCAGGATATAAAAATATTGCAAATCCACCCCTGATCGATTCAGAAAATATGTACTTACCACCATTACATATTAAACTGGGATTGATGAAGAACTTTGTCAAGGCAATGGATCGAAATGCCAGTGGATTTGCCTACCTAAAACAAAATTTTTCTAGTATAAGTGAAGCGAAGATTAAAGAAGGCATTTTCGTTGGACCTCAGATTCGAGAATTGCAGCAGGATGGAAATTTTCAAAATAGTTTGAATGAATTTGAAGCAGCAGAATGGAATTCCTTTTGAAACGTTTGCAAAAACTTCTTAGGAAGTGTCAAGGTTGAAAATTACCGAGACATAGTTAATGATCTGTTGCTTTCCTACAAGGCACTGGGATGTAACATGTCCCTCAAGATCCATTTCCTGCATTCACATCTAGATTTCTTTCCAGACAATCTTGGCGCAGTTAGCGATGAGCATGGTGAGAGGTTTCATCAAGCTATATCAAGCATGGAGAAGCGGTACCAAGGTAAATGGAGTCCCGCTATGCTTGCCGACGACTGCTGGGCACTCAAGAGGGATCTACCACAAGCAAAGTATAGAAGAAAATCCACTGTCACTGCTTTTCAATAATCAATATGTTTCGTTCATATATGCCTATATATTAACAATATTTCCAAATTCAAGTAGGTGTATCTCAGAAATATTGTGTAATAGAAAAAAACTAATGGTATATTTGGATTCAGGAAATGTAGATATGATGCTATTTCTTTGTGGACAAAGAAAAATATTTTTTGATAAACCAGTTACGTGACATTGTTTGCAATTTTTAGTGTATTTATCCCAATACTAAAAAAAGACCGTCACGCAAAAACCATAGGTGATGGGAAATTTCTGATTAGATTTTTGAGTTCAGCATGAAAAGTTACACTAGAAACATAATCAGGTTCTCTTGTGCAAAAATCTTGTTGACCAGTGTTATCAGTGGTGAACCCTGTCAGTTGTTTCGCCAATCTAATCTACCAGACCGCTTCTTAGAGCTCGAATACTGTATTAGATCATTCTGTCTATATAGGCTATATTGAAGGATGGAATTTTAGAAGTATTCATGTAAACTATGGACATATGTATGTACGATTTTAGGACACTAGAATTGCATATAAAGATTTGCATTTGCATCGAGCAATGTTCTACCGCAAACAATAAGGACAAAACCAGTTAGACATAAATTAATTATAACGCAATAACGTGCCATCTTTAGATAAGAAAAATTTGGACATGAAAGTTTCTTTACATGTAAAACAAACTTCTCTACTGTCCTTACTGCGATGAAAAAAAATATTGGGAGGGCCTGGTTCATCGCAGCAAAGACAGTAGAAAAGTTTGTTTTATTTGCAAAAGAAACTTTAGTGCTCAAATGTTTTTATAATTTTTGTTGAAGATATTAATCTACGATTTTAAATGTTTCTTTTTGACCAGTACTTTTTTTTTTCCTAAAATGTTTCTTTCTTCTTCTTCATTTTTATTTGTTCTATATGCAAAATTTGTTTTTTGAGACTTGAATAAACAAATTCAAGTTTATTATATTTTTGTGTGCTTTTAAAGTTAAAACACAACAATTTTATATACTGAAAATAATGAAGGCATATCCTGACCAAAAGTACATGTGCTTTTTTATATATTTAAAAATAAAAGTAGTGTCAAAAATATTTATAGTTCTCAGATTTCAAACTCTCCTAAAATAAATGGGATATTTACGACAGCTTTTAGCTAGATATAGGCGTTTAAAAACAATGGTAAATCCACTCTGTTCACTATTATTGTCAGAATTTAAGGGGAAATAAACTACATAATCTGACGATATCTAAAAGGAAAAAAATTAAGGGATAATCATATATTTTTTGTACTTTTTATGCCGAAGATACTTTAGAAGTACTTGGAAATATGCATTCCATTCACATTGTGTCAATTTATACTTTTTCTGACGTATATTTTATTCATGAAAAAGCACACAATAATGTACAGTTAACATAACAATCATTTTACTTCAAAATTTATTATTAAAAAAATTATAATTTATAATTATAGACAAATTTTCGTTCTCCGTATAAAATATATAAGAAATTATTTCTAACAGAAAAAAAGGTTCAAGCATTTTTCAAAGAAGACCGCGTAAAATTTGTGTGATGAAATATAAACTCCAGCCAAAATAAATAAAGATAGTGTATTGGAATCCTTCTATGTCATCCGTTTTATCCTTGACCTCTATTTGCTGGGCGAGCTTTTATCTTTTATTCACTTGGATACCTCCCTGTAAAGGACCCCTAGTTGCGGAGCCAATGTCCTTTACAGAGAGGTGTGTCCACTTACCGGAGAGTTGTTAAATAACAAAAATGATCAATTTTGGCGATGAAAACTGAGAGAAGTGTCCTTTAACGAGAGTTTCCTCTCATGGTAGTTTTACTGTATCCAACAAACATGAACTGTGTAATCTTTTTGTTATTCTGTTTTATTATTCAAACTTTTTTTTTACTTAAAATCATATAATGAACTTATTATATAGTGACTTTACAGTATAGGTCGGGGTTCGATTCCCGCCTCGGAACTTTTTTTCTTTGAAATTAGACATTCTATTAGAGTGTGCGTGAGAGAGAGATTTAAAGGACATCATATTATAGCCATTAATCGATGATATCAATACAAACATTTACAGTAAAAGTATTTCATTTCACAAATAAAATTGCCCTTGTGAGGATACTCTTACGAAAATAAAAACTTTCCAAAATTCCAAAATCACATTTTTAGGTACCGCTCAACAAGAGCAACCTAGTTTATGATAATTGAAACAATGAATAATATGTGGGTTATTCACATATTAAACAAAGGTTAACTCGGGATATTAAATCCCAGTTCATGACTGTCGGGAATCGAGGGTGTTACCCACTCGTCCACCGACTTGTATGTTTAAAAAAAAAAAAAAAAAACATTCATTTTTATAATGAACTAGCCGAATTACCCGGGCAACGCCCAGGTTTTATCCGATTAAATGTTTTTATTCAAATACTATTCGTTACAATTATAAATTGGCGCCGTGGATGTCACTTTTGTGAAACGTCCCGCTCCAAACTTTGTGTGTTTTTAAAATATAAAAATAAAAATGTACATTTTCACAACGATATTTGAAAATTATATTATTTTGATTTTCAAATACTATTAGTTACAATTATAAATTGGCGCCGTGGATGTCACTCTTGTGAAACGTCCCGCTCCAAACTTTGTGTCTGAGAACGATAGAAAGATGATCTGGCTTTTGTTTTCTGCTCGAATGAATGTTTTTCTGTTAGAATTTTGTTCCTGCGTACAAAAAAAAAAAAAAAAAAAGAACTGGTTTCATCCGTGGTCTCTGCTTTTTTGAAATTTTTCCCGATATAATTTTGTATCTGATAATCAAACATAATACAGCAATATTGTCATCATCATTTTCTGACTAAAAAAACAACTATCTTTGCCCAGAACCTGTCAATTTTATTTTTTATTGGCTAAAAATCCGATAAATATATTTTCCAGATTTTTCTCTATGTCCTGTCAAAACACGTTTTACATGTACATTAGGTCAGCTGATATTACCTCCCATCTTCACCGCTAGAGGCGCTGCTTGCGAGCGAAAAGGCAAATTTGCAACTCAATTTGCAAATAACTCGAAGAATATTCGGGATAGAGACCTGAAATTTTCACTATAAGTTTTTCCAGATTCTACTCTATATACTGATAAAATTTCAGTCAGATTAGTTACGTATTGTGGACGTGTATAGCCGACATAGATACCCACATACATACATACACTGACTTTTATATATATAGGGATTGGAATCTATTAATAAAAAACACATCCTGGACGTGCAACTGAAAGTTGCTGATGGTTTGTTCCATCTGTCGGAATAAATATCAACTAATAATTGATTTTTTAAATCATTCCAGAATATTGCCAAATACCCTTTCTTTATTATTCACGTCAAACAAACCACGTACGTGTTTCAGGCTGTTAGCCCTCGTTAGCGTGATGTAGGCTGTACCTCAACGACCAAAGAAGCCGGTGTGTTTGAAGCTTCCTGAAAAAATCAAGGAACTAATATTAAATACCTTAAGTGTGTGAGAACGCCAAACTATACGAAAAATAGTAAACAAATGAAATTGTACTGGGATCAGGTTGATTTATTGTTGCTTAAAGGATATTTCAGGAAAAGAAAAACACTCTTTCTTCATTTATGCATCGCACTCGGATGAAAACACTTTGTTGCAAAAAATTGCAAAACTTACAAGGCGCCAATTCTTGGAAATTTCATTACATGCCTAACCTTGATATACAATGATGCAGCAAACATGTATTAAAAAAAAGGATATTTAGTGAGATTTTAGAGCTTGATTGAAAATGTAAAAAAAAAAAAATGCAGAACCCATTAATTATATATTGCATCACGCCATGTATTTCACTATAGGAAACTCTCCACTATGTTTATTTTAGTTTAATTTCATTTTCTTCTCTCTCATTAGTAATCTGTTCCATGATTACTGTGATGTTAACGTAACTTTGTTGACCCTTACAGAAAGGGTCTCCCTGAGGACATAGCGGTCGTCTCAGAGTGTTCGATTAAATGGGGCGCTGCAAGGAGGCCGTAAAGTGTCAAATAATGATAACGATGCCAAAATAATATTCTAAAATTCACTATTATATCATTTTCGTTGTTAAGTCGATCGTAAAAAAGGTCGGTGGACGAGATGGTTAAAACCTTCGATTCCCGACAGCCATGAACCGGGATCTAATCCCGCAATGGACACTTTGTTTTGATGTGTGAATGACCTTCACATATTATTCATTGTTGTAAATATCATAAGCTAGGTTGCTCTTTTTGAGTGGTATCTAATAAAGTTATTTTGGAACCAATAAGTCGAACGTATTCAAGGATCAATCGCAAGATTTGGAAGGGAAGTACACTTGGTTCTTTTTTTATGCGGTAGATGCGTTCCAGGGGAATCCGCATAAAAAAAATCGCACAAAAAAGACATACATTTATATGTAAAATGATGGATAGGTTCCATTTATTAAAAAAATCGCATAAAACCTAAATAATGTTTTAAAATGCACCAGAAATCGCATAAAAAAAGATTTATAAATAATAAGATTTAATTTTGTTCTCATCATATTTTAATAAATGGCACATATGTGTGTTAATAACAAAAACAAAACTTAATATGTAAAAAAAAACAACATAAACAAAACTTTATTTAAAATCATATTAAGAATGTTTTCATCATTATTCGCTGTCTGATAATGTGCGAACCCGTTTGTGGATTGGTGCAAGATCACTTTCATCACTTGAAGATAAAATTACGTCATCAGATCTACATGGTAATGCTTCTTTAGGAACTTCAGTGATTTTTTTTCTTTGACAAGGTAAGTCAGTAATCAAACGCTGTGATGGCTTGACTAGTTCTTTGTAGAGTTCTCTGTAGCCAGACATACAAAATTTTAGATCACGTTGGAATTTTAAGGCGCGTTCTACATCATTATCATTTTGAATAAAAAAAATTTCCAATTTACCGGAAAGTTGAAGGCCTTCCCGAAGTAATTTTTCGTCCAGTGGAGTAACATCTTCCAGTTCGCAATCTACTGTTTCGAAATATTTAGTAGTATCTACCATACTTCCCAAAATATCATCATCATTTAGGGCTTCGTCCACAAGCAATTCTTCTATATCATGCTCGCCAAAATCATCAAAATTTTCCCCACCTATTTCCTTAGCAATTGAAATAATATCTGATGTTAGTATTGTTGTTCTATTTGATTCATTTCTCTTTGATACGCATTCAGGCCAAGCAGCTTTCCAACATGCATTTAAAGTTTGTGATTTTATCTCGGCAATTGCTAACGCAACATGATCTACACAGTTCAAGATATTAAATTGTTTCCAAACTTCAGTAACTGTTATTGTATCGGATTCCAGTTTATCGAAAATGAATTGGAAAGTGAATTTTACATAATATTTTTTAAATGTTGAAATAATTCCCTGATCTAATGGTTGAATTAGGCTCGTTGTGTTTGGAGGGAAAAAAACTACCTTTATATTTGGATGTTCTAAGTTTGGATGACCTGGTGCATTGTCAAGAATTAATAAGATCTTAAATTCGAGACCCATCTCTTTCATATAATTTTCTACTTCGGGTACGAAGCATTTATTGAACCATTCAGTGAAAATAGCCGTTGTTACCCAGGCCTTCTTGTTTGCCATCCAATGTACGGGCAGTGTATTTAAGTCTTTTCCTTTTAATGCACGTGGTTTTAAAGATCGATTTACAAGCAGCGGTTTCAACATTCGATCGCCAGATGCATTGCTGCACAGCAATAAAGTAACTCGATCTTTAGCAGCTTTAAAACCACTGGCATTTTTTTTCGGACTTTGCAATGTAAGTACGGGTTGGCATTTTTTCCAAAACAATCCTGTTTCATCAGCATTGAAGATTTGATGTGGGCACAATATCCTCCATCTTTAATAATTTTAGCCAACTTTTCAGGATATTTTCTAGCAGCTTCTTCATCTGCAGAAGCCACCTCACCTTTTATTTTTAGATTATGAAAAGAATGTCTTTTTATAAAACCAGTTAACCACCCTGTGCTGGCAGAGAATTGTGGATTACTTTCACGTGAAGATGTAGATGGCTCTGATTCTTATAACTCCTTGGAAAATTTAAGGGCTTTCATCTTGATTAAATGTCCATCTAACGGAATTCTTTTTTGAGTTAAATCTTCAATCCAAATTACGAGAGCCTTTTCTGTTTTTTCTATTAAAGTTCCTCTTGAATATGATGAAATTTTAGAACTCAAATTTGTACCAGATCTGACTGATCTTCTTATTGCCGCTTCATTTTTTTTTATTGCTCTTATAGTAGATTCGCCTAAATTATAAGGTTTACCTATTGCTGTTGATCTTTCTCCTTTCGCCAAGCAATCTAGAATTATAATTTTGGTTTCTAGCGAAATTGCACTTCTTTTTTGTTTTTTATTATTGTCACACATTTTCTTTAAGAGGACTAAAAATTATAGAAAAAACTTAATGTACAATTACGCACTAAAATTATTCAAAAAAACTTACAATTCACTTGAGTAAATTTATCTTCCGGTTTTCGGTAGTAACCTTCTTTCACAAAGTTTTATTTTCTAATGCTTTCCAATATGCAGGCTTTTTTAATTAGTTTCATACAAAAACAAAATGCAGCATAAAAACACGCAATTTTAACGAGGTATTTTTGTTTTTGTCTCTTTTGTTTTTAAGAACAAATCAAGAGAAAACATGTCAATAAAAGAAAAAAGAAATTTGTAACGGCAGCTGGCACGCCGGCGGGTTTTCAGTTTTGATTTCGGTTTTGCACGAGATGTGTAAGACACCGGCAGGCGCGGAATAAAAGACATTGGAACTTCCCCTCTACTGTTTGTTGGATAACTTAACATACAACCAGGACGTTACAAAATTCTTTCTTTGTATTGATTGCGTAATAGTAGAGTTGTAGTTGTTATTCTTATTCGTTTTCAGAAAAAGTGAATCACCAAAAAAAAGAAATTTTCGAAATTCGAATAATTTTTTTTTCTTGCACCGCATAACTCCAAAACCGCATAAAAAAAAAACCGCATAAAAAGAGAACGAAGTGTATTGGAGCTCCGTAAGAGATCTCGTCCAGGGTTCCGGGACAGTCCTCGGCACGGCTCTGTTCACCAGGCTGGTTTCCGCGACAGTGGAAGAAATTAAAGAAAACTTTGGCATGTAGTTGGAAGACATGGATAAAAAAGTAAATAAAAATATTTGATACCTTAGCTATAGATATTATTTACAAATGATTCAAAAATATCGCCGTAAAGTCTTAAGAGAAAAGTGGTATTTTGCCGTTCTTAGGACAAAGTGGACCAAAAAATACAATGATTCATTATATATATATTTGCGCCCGGTAGCTCTCCATGGTTTATCGTTTATTTATTACATAGGGAAGTAAAGGCTACCAGGATGACTTCACGATTATATCATAATCATTTGTTTGGCAATTTGTGCAATAAAAAGGGAACTACAGAAGAACCTCCATGAGATGACACTCGCGCTAGCGGACACCTCTCCACAAAGGACAGTTTTCATTTGCAAAATTGCCATTTTTACTATTTAGCAACTCTCCGGTAAGAGGACACCTCTCTCTAAAGGACACTTTAGCTCTGCAATTAGGTGTCCTTTACAGGGAGGTTCTACTGTATATACAACTATACACACTTCTAGAGACCTAGTTAGCATGAAGGAGATGTTCCTCCAACTTTGTCCATCCTGGGAAATGCTGTGTGGATTGGTGGAATCTAAGATCTAGTTGATATGCCATGAACTCTTAGACCTCTTTTTCTTGCACCATTGACTATCATATACAAATTTGAAATAAAAAAGCAGCACACGCGGACTGTAAATCTTTACGTCCTCAAATTCAACGATCCATAACACCGATAAAACGTCCAGGCATGACGGACGGACACAATAGTCCATATCGAGAGGACCCCATTCAACGGACCCCCATAGTCCTAATTAGTAGGTGACAAACAGCGACGTAAGCAAAACTCTGGCACCATTGTGGACGCTTAGGTTCATTTCCATATCTGACAATGTGCTCTGTCATTAGGGGACAACGCCATAGCCTGACACCAATTTAGTCCTCATCTTTCACCCTTCTACCCTGTACCTATTTTAAAATACTCGCGACAAATGCCTTCCGGAAATAGCCAATGTAACCAGATCGAGCCGTCATAAATACCAGCCATATTAGAAGGCGTGGCTGGGAGACAAACAACACTCCGAGATTTTAAAAAATAATTTCCAAAATAGTGCTGCCCCCTTCAGCTTACTTAGTTTTCCTGCCAGCTGTCAAAATGTCATTTATTTCGGAGAGAATTTAGCATCAGGGCAACAAATAGTGTGTTGAGAACTATCATTCTTTTGTTTCTAAAAGTTAAGAATTTTATTTATGTGTAAAGCGATTTTAATAATAAATATGTTCTCTCAACTAGATTAATGACCCAGGCATCGTCGGGTTTTCCCTAGGTGCATTTTAAATTGAGCGTATATAGAAAAAAACACATTTAAAAATGATAGAATTTGAATGGACTAGTTGAATTTTGAAAATAGTTGGTACGTTATATATTTTTTTATTATGAACATCATTATCTGCGAGTTTTCGCCCCATATAAGCAGCAAACCGCTTAGAATTTTACTTTTATACGAGGATATACTCGTATATCCATGAACAGATCTCTAGCACAATATCTAAACACTTTACCTTGAAAATATCCCTATATATTTCATATTATATTTATTCTTATTTATCATCATCATTTTCAGCTTCAGACGGTCGTATGTTAACGCAATGATATATTTTCAATTTCACTAACCTAAAATCCTTCATTTCGAGTATCACTTGAGAAGTTTAGAACTAAGTACGTAGTACTGATCAAAAGAACTGAGTACTTGCACGTACAGATTTTTGTCGATCGCCATCGCTTGTTGCGTCTATTGTGTCGGCCTTCTTTTGTTTTGTTAAATGCCCCGGGCCCTTCCTGGAATACCGCAACTTTCCTTGTAGCATATCTTCTGCTAATGATTCTCGGCACTTTATAAAACACAAATAAAAATGGAATTATTTTTACTTTTATTTTATAAATTATTTATTTCTGATTGTGTGTGTGCCTCAACATAGAATTAATATTTTCTTTGTTAATAAGAATCTCTATTTAAGTGGCGCAATATTTGAATGTTTTCTTAAATTACACATTTTCTCTACATGATCGCGTGTAGTAGAGTATTATTGATGTATACATATTTATTTTTATTGATTCGGATAATTCCTAGATAACTTAAACAAATCATAATTTTAATGAATACATTCAAATGGTATTTTCACTTATAATTTAGACAAATATTTATAGACAATTTGATCTCTTTTAGGCAAAAACTTTTCATACACACAATAAATTAAAATGAATTATGAATTGTATTTTGTTGTTTTGTCACAACTCAGAACCTTCGTTTGGCTATATATATCCTTCATAATATTAAAACTTGTATTTTATTTAAAATGTGAATCACCAAAATAATTTTTAAAACTTATTTGGTTAATAAAGAGTATTTTTTCTCTCTTTATATATAAACAATAATTTATAATAAGCTAACTATACTACATATTGATTCTTTTCTCTATGGTTTATTTATTTTTTAAATCTTGTAATATGTCAGTGCGCAACACATTAAATACCCGACGATTATTGCAAAACCAAAAATGCAGGTGAATTATTCAAAACTAAATAAAACCTATTTAGCACTACCTTCCACTTACTTAAGCAATCAACAAACGACTAATAATTCTTCATAGCCTCAATATCTAATTGAGCAAATTATAAAAAAATCTAGGTTTGCGTTTCCTTCATTCCATCGTTTCGCTTAATTTGGAGGGCAGACATTAAAAAAAAAAAAAAAAAAAAGGAAATGGGCCCCCCCTCTTCGCTTCAAGAGTTTCTTTATTAAATACCGGAAACGGGCTTGCCCGTACCTGTTGCTCGCCGACCTCAAAACCTATCACAGGGGGCGCGCTCAAACGTCAACCGACAGCGCCTCCCAGCGGGAAAGTAGGATTTTCTCCCTCGATGGTGTCAACATGGCGTACGTAAATGTGGCGGAGTGGACGCCAAGACATGTGGGAGAATGGCTAAGAGGTAAGTCTTATTTTAGTTATATTTAGATTGTAGAGGATCAAATATAACTCTATGCAAAAATCGCGAAATTTTGGTTCACTAAATGGACCTGTGATGGCATTCCGCCAAACATGGCGGTATCCGGTGGAGTAACCGTGGGAACCTGCCCCCCAGGCGTCCCCTGGCGTGATTGTTTGCTTGACACAGGTGATTCATTCTCGTCGTCTGCTACTCCTCGAATGCTGCTAATTGTCACTTCCTCTTTTGGATTTCAACCAATTCCGAGTTAAACCAACCAAATAATTAACTCGGGATCCCTATAAACTACCTAATTACACACTAAAAGCTACTTTTTTCTTCTTTATCTCATACGAATGTTTAAAAAAAGTTTTTCAAAACAAGTATTATATATAGATACCTTTTAAACAAGCATTATATATAGACACCTATAAATATTTTCACAAATATAAAATGAAGTAAACCACGATTATTTCCCCCCCTTTTTTTAATATGTATATTTAAAAATTAAAAAACAATAATAATAAAAATGAGAAAGTGAAAATATGAAGAGAAATAAAAATATAATATACTATAATTATATTTTTGTATTATTTTTTCAATGACGTGATTTTTAACCACTTTCTTGAAATAAAGCGATTTTTTTTTACAGATACATCATGATCTTATGATCTTTTTTTATTTAAAACACGAATATAAAGATAAAAAATTAATGATAAAGTACTTAGATATAAAGTTAAACGCCATATTTCATATACACACCCCCCAAAACTCAAAATAATATATTTTTTAAATCAGATCATTAACTACATATCAAGTACTCCAAAACGTCAGTTATTTATTTTAAAAAATATATTTTTATTAATAAAAATAAAATATAACGTATCCATTATTTTTAAACTTCAGCTTACAAGTGCCATTCTTGACAACTCACTCAGCATTCACTTTCCCCCTATCCTTTTAAATTTGAATAGACCTACGGTTCAATTTTTTTTTAAAAGCAAAACATATGTAGTTAAATACTTTCATGTGTATTTTATTATTTGGTTAACCCAAAGTTCACGGAGCGTATAGATGCTTAATAAGTGTGTGTTTATACAAGTTATTTATAACACACAAAAATAAATAAACGTTAGAAAAAAGAGCGTAGATATGTATATGTAATTAACGCAATATAAACGATCATTTATGGTTATATCCAGAAATGTCATCACAAAAATACTTTTTTAAATCTCTATTTTAAACGTAGTTTTTAAAAAAATAATAATAAAAATAGGATGCTGGTATATATAGCATCGTCTGTAGATATATCTAAGAACTAAGAAGTTGTGGTTAGAGCCATTAGAGATGGTTGCTTTATGGGAAACTTTCCCTCTAAAAATAGCAATGTGAGAGGGAGGGGGGTGGCAAGTGCTAAGATTACCTCATTCCATCTCCCCACCCTGCTATGTTATTTTTCTTATCGCGAGAGCAAGGAAAATAATACACATACGAACAATAATATGCTAATAAAAATATTGATTTTTGACCTATTTGTGCAAGTGAAATATGCTTCAAGTATTTAAAATGTACTTTTAGACTAAGTAACCTCTCTAAAACATCATGTAGGACCAATAATTACTGCTGTTATGACCGTATTGTTATAACCATGTTTATAAAACAATTGGAACTTAAACACTTTAAACTTTTACGATATGTTGCTATTATAAAGGAGGCTTTTTAAAATAGATTCCACTATATGAAGAAAAAGGTCATTTCAACTGTATATTTACATTATATTCAATATTATTTTAAAAATATATCATTAAGTGCTGCTTTCCCATAGAAATAACATGTGAATATATTTAAAATGAACGTTAATTTACAGTTTATTGCTGCTCTCTCATAAATGCTATTGTTTACTTGGAGAAAGTATTTGGCCCTAAATAGTGTAGATTATAAACAATTGTTTAGTTGGTCTGTGAGTTGTCATCAACGTAACATTGAGCTGTAAAAGAAATTAAGCTATTAAACGCATTTTTCAACACCATTCAACATATTATTTTTTTCAAATAAAAGAACTTCCAACTGTCCTTTCTGAGATAGAAATATATTGGGATGGCCTGGCTCATCAGTGGTGAACCTTCTCAGTCATTTCACCAGTTTAATTAACCTTACAGGCCTACCTAATATTGATCTGTTTTGTTTATATATCCGGCACTCTAGAGGAGTTCTTGGTATTTAAACTAAAGGTAATAAGACCAAATCCAAATAATAGTGTGTGATGTTTCGGTAACAGTGTTGTTACCATCTTCATTCAGTACTTTTGTCTGAAAATGGTAACAATGCTGTTACCGAAATGTCACACACTATTTATTTGGACTTGGTTTTATTATCTTTTGTTTATAATCCATAATCGAAATTGTGCTTTAGCATTCTTTGTATTTAATGAAACTATCAACATAAGCTCAGGGAATAAACAGTAGGAATATATTAAGATATATCGACTTAAAATCCTTCGACAATTAATAGAAAAAGAAAAATAAAATCACCAAGGATAAGTATCTTATAAGATAAGGTTATCATCCTTGGTGATTTAATTTTCTTTTTCTAGTAGGAATATATATACTTGTATTCAGCATTGTTCTTTTTCCTAGCATTTCACAAAAAGCCTGTTAAGCCTAATTCAACCATTTAGTTGTATGATGATGAACTGCCACCAGTCTATCAACTTGATCATCATCATTAATTTACTGCTTCTGCATGTTCCTTTATTTGAATGAAACCAAGTTCTTTATTGTGATAATGTTATGTAATAGTCATTTACAGTATCTATTAGCAATTGATAGTGTCACACACTTCAATGTACATACTATAGGTTGCAGAAACTGCTATAGTCCAAAGATACTAGCAATATTGTTACCAAAATGTCATTTATATCTTCATGTTACCATTTGACTCAAGCCTGTTCATCTACATGACTTTCAAGAATGGTTGCAAGGTTTTCCCACCATGTACTAAGTGCAATTCTCAACTTGCAACCCCAAACCACATTATTGACTGTATTGACTTATCCCCAGCAGACACCATCTCAAGCTCTAGGCTTGATACCCTAATATGATTAAGTGGAGATAAGAAACAAGAAAATAAGACCTAATCCAAATAAATTAATAGTGGGTGACGTTTGGGTAACAGCGTTGTTACCGAAACGTCACACACTTAATTTATTTGGATTAGGTCTTTTTTTCTTTTAGCTATAATCTATAATCCAAACTTTGCTTTATCAATGGAGATAAGAAAGAAGAAGACCATTTGATAATTCTCCCTACTTTAGTATATATATACAGTTAAACCTGTCTATAGCACCCCCTCTTGGGACTCACCAAAATAGGGTGCTATAGAGAGGAGCTGCTATAGACAGGTCACTTTTAATGTAAAATGTTTAAATTTTAATGTTTAAAATCGGGCGCTACAGAGAGGAAGGCACTATTTAGAGGGGACGCTATAAACAGGTTTAATGGTATATATTCTATGTGGAGGGAGAGTTTATGACTGTGGACACAGGCCGACAACAAGGAGCAGAACTAGGGCCCGGGGAAAGTTAGGAAACATCTAATGTATTCCGGTCAGACTCCTCCATGTGAGGTTTCCTGCAGTAGCACAACCTTTATATCTTCTATATTTGGTGGTTGTAGCTCCTTCTTTATTATAAACTTATTTGAAACACCTCTCTCACCTATTTAGTGTCATATAGTAATAAGGCACAATTTGGATTATAGATTATAAATATATAAGAATTTTAAATACAAGATTATAATTATCTTCTTATTCTTTCTTATCTCCACTCAATCACACTAAGGTATCAAGCTTGTGAAGAGATTATAAATATAATTTTCTTGTATTTACAGTAGAACCTTCATGAAAGGACACTCGCGCTAGAAGACACCTATCCACAAAGGACAGTTTTCATTTGCAAATTACCATATTTACTATTTAGCAACTCTCCAGTAAGAGGACACCTCTCCCTAAAGTATACTTTAGCTCTGCAATTAGGTGTCCTTTACAGAGAGGTTCTCTCTACTGTATAATCTATAATTCATTTTTGTGTGGTAGACTTCAATGGACCTAAGAAGTTATTCTTTCTTGTATTTAATGTCATATAGGTATGTAAGCCATGTAAAAGTTTTCCTATTTTACACCCATACTCAAACCTCATCACATCACTTGGGACTTTATACTATGTAGTTATTATAACCATGGTTATAACAATTGGAACTTGGAACCTCAGAATTATGATGTTATAATGAGATTGGTTATAGCATGATAATTTAAAGTTCCCAAGTGTTAATTATTTTAACCATGGTTATTAACTAAAGGTTTCAGAATCAAATACAGTAGAACCTCCATGAAAGGACACTCACGCTAGAGGACACCTCTCTACAAAGGACAGTTGTCATTTGCAAAATTATCATTTTTACTATTTAGCAACTCTCTGGTAAGAGGACATCTCTCTCTAAAGGACACTTTGGCTCTGCAATTAGGTTTCCTTTACAGGGAGGTAGTTCTACTGTACAGGTTTATGATCAAAGTGGTTGTTTCATTTATATGAATTTTTTTTTTGCATCATTTTACTAACTTGACCTTATATTAACTGAAATTATGGACTATAATAATTGGAAATAAGGTCAGAAACATATGAATATCTTTAAAAAATGACTCAATAAATCAACATCATGGATTTGTAATGCTTGCCTCACACACTACATGGATTTTGCTACCACCTACATCAGTTCTTTTTTTACTATTATGTGGTCTTCATTATAAATAGTCGAACTTTCCTATTACAATTACATTTAGGTCCCACAGTGGAAGGCTGGTTAAACCGTTTGGTTTACGACCACTACGACCCGGGTTCGATCCCCGCATTGGACACTTTTTTCTGTTTAAAAAAAAAAATGCTTCAATGGCCCCCCGATTCTTGCAAAAGTCCAACCCCACCAGCGAGTGCAAGTAACCAAACGGGGCTCTGGCACATTTGTAAGTGCAAAGTCAAACTGCTTTCACATGTGTAGACATGTGGTGCGTTACAGTAAAAAGCAGTCGCCTACTACCCACCATGATTATCATGGCCTGTACCACGTGTACTAGGGATAAGCAAAAAAAAAAAAAAAACATATATTTTAGGTTGTTAGAGCCATGGTTAAAACATTTAGGATTTAAAACTTGGTACCTTAGAATTATGATGTTATAACCACATTGCTGTTATAAAAAAGGCTGTTATAACATGATCTCACTGTGATAAAGCACAATTTGTATTATAGATTAGAACTATAAGGTAATAAGAACAAATCCAAATAAATAAATAGTGCGTGACATTTCGGTAACAACACTGTTACAGAAACGTCACATGCTATTTATTTGGATTTGGTCTTATTACCTTGTAGAGATTTCACTATACACCTATCCCCCGATTTACACGGTAGATACGTTCCTGAGAAAAACGTGTAAATCGGGGGATAGGTGTACACAGAAATAAAAATAAAATGCATTGACAGGTTAAAATATGTAGTCAGCACATAAGCTCGGGATTCCTCGTGAGATGTGCACACAGCGCATGTGTTCAATCACAGTAGCATTTAGTATAGTGCGATAAAAACAAAAAAAAAAAACTTATTTGGAAAACCGTGTAAAAGCGAAAACGTGTAAAACAAGTACCGTGTAAATCGAGGGATAGGTGTATATTGTTCCTATGAATACAATAATAAATTATTATAGAATTACGAAAAATTCTTTGGATGTAAAAATGCAACAATTTGAGTAACAAAGGGAGGTGTAGATTGACTTTCACAGTTACTACGGCCTCCATCTACAGAGAAAGAGACCAATCTCCTTGATCTCTATTTATAGCGGCTTGTGTGCTAGCTGGCTGTGGTATTATAGATAGCAAATAGAGCAGAAGGAAGCGTGGAAATATAATTTGTTGAGGAAATGGTCGAGGAAAGTTTACACACATAATGGAGACATGTGCAGGAAATTTAATCAACTTGTTGCTAAGATGGGATACTTGTGGTGAGCAATATGGTAAAGGTAGGCCATATCCATAATTAGAGTAATAGTGTGTGTGTATTTTTACAAGGTACCAAGAGACCAAAGTTTAGTGCACTATACCTGACATAGCTACAAGAACCTAATCCAAATAAATTAATAGTGTTTGATGTTTGGTAACAACGCTGTTACCGAAATGTCACAAACTATTAATTTATTTGGATTAGGTCTTATTTTCTTGTAGCTATAATCTTGTGGGACCAACATTGTTTCCAGCATAAATATACAGTAGAAACTCCCTGTAAAGGACAACACCTAATTGAAGAACCAAAGTGTTCTTTAGGGAGAGATTTCCTCTTACCAGAGAGTTACTAAATAGTAAAAATGGTCATTTTGCAAATGTCCTTTGTAGAGAGGTGTTCTCTAGCGCGAGTGTCCTCTCATGGAGGTTCTACTGTATCTCTAGTTTATTTCATTAAGGTAGCAATGATGTTATTAACATATCATGCATAGAGAACTTTGGTCTTGTTACCTTGTGTAACTTTACATGAAAAGCCTTAATAATGGAGGTTTATAACTGCCTCCTTCGCTGTAAGTACATCACATGTCCATGTAGATGAAATGTATTTGCACTTACAAATATGCTAGAGCCCATTTAGTTACTTGCATTCACTGGTGGAATTGGGCTTTTTACAAGTATCAGGAACCATTGGAAAGAGACAAATAATATTTATTTAATAAAAAAAAGCTCCATTACAGGTTTCAAACCCAGATCTTTGTTCCAAACCGCTTAGAACATCCCACAAGGTAAAAAGACCAAATACAAATAAATAAATATCGTGTGATGTTTCAGACACTATTTATTTATTTAGATTTGGTCTATTATCTTGTATTTCTAATCTATAATCCAAATTGTGCCATATCAGCTTAGATCAATATCCATTATTGTTTACAACTTTAATCACTTTAATATTTTTCCAAAGTAAACAGACAAGTTACAAAAATCAATGTTTTTCAATGACTTAGTTTTTTTTTCTTTTTTATTTATTGGCATGTCGAGACTCTAGAACAGCATCAATTGGAACCAAGATTTTAGGTTGCCATAAACATGTTAGAAAGGAGATTGTTATAAAGATATTCCTTTGTAATTGAAAGGCCTACTTTAGCATATATAGTAAAGCCTTCCAAAAACAGCCACATTTGAGTGGCCACTTTTAGAACATCAAAAATGCCATGTCAATCCCTGATGATCATCTACAGGAGAGAACAGGAGCTTCCATGTTCCTATTGTAGTCCATAAAGTTTCCTTAAATGTGTAAACACACTCTCTCTAAAGGATAACACATAGTTACAGAGACAAAGTTAGGGAGAAGTGTCCTCTTAACCAGAGAGTTACAAATTAGTAAAAATGTCAACTTTGAAAACTGTCCTTTGTAGAGAGTTGTCTTCTAGAAAGAGTGTCCTCTCTCATGGAAGTAACTCTACCAATATAATTAGCAATTGCACACCATTTGATTCAATCCATATTTGCTAGTCACAGTTACACTATGGCATCTTCATTGATGAAAAAAAACAACTTCATTTACATGATAAATAAAATGTGAAAATATTTTTGAAGTCAAAATAATAGCCACAGCCTTTCAATTTTTTTTTTATTTGTGCATAAATTATGCTCTTTTACACAACAGCCCCCAAACTTAATGAAAAATAAAAAGCATGCGCACACATGCAAAAAGGTTACTCAGAGCCTTTATGTGCTCACAGCAAATATTTCTTTTCTGTGTTAAGTGTGTAATAAAGGCCAATATTGACATTCCTCTCTGGGTTTCTTTGATGGTAATTGACAGCTTACTGTATTGTTTGGAACATTGCCTGCCATTTTGTTTTTGGTTTTTTTTAATTTCTAGTTGGTTTTTGTTATTCTTTGGTTTCTTCTTTTTTTTTCTTCACCAATTCACAAATTTTATTTAAAAAAAAATACATTGAAAAATATAATTTCAGATTAAAAGCCTAACATTAAAAAAATATATAATAATAATTTTTAACACTGTCATCATGAAAACAAAGTACTTTTATGATACTTGGGTTTAAAAACTCCATAGAACCTTTATTCTTCTTCTTCTTCTTTCTTATCTCCACTCAATCATTAGAGTATCAAGTTGTGACCCTTGATGGTATTTGACAACCATCATGACTGGGTGAAGTAGAATGCGTCTGCCTTTGTCATTAAGACTGGGAACACTACTCAGTGGCAGGCCGACTTAGCTCCAAAAGAAATGGCCGCCTCTGACATGAGGAACAGACGCCATGTGCAGCCGCTCCTAACATGGAGTACAAACGCTGCTCCCTTGATTCTTACACAAGTGAAATGTCATAAAAGGATCTTAGCATAACCAAACTGCTTCTAAATACCTTTACCAGACCAAATAAGTAAACATTGCTGCTGGAAGTGTAGTTGACACTTTGAATCTGGTGTCTTGTTAGTTTGTTAACAACCCTCGCCATAACAACATCACTTGGGATCAAGATTTTAGGTTGTTGTTGTTATAACCAGCCATTGTTGTTAGTCCAATGTATTATTTCATTCCCATATAATATTCTAGAACCTCCAAAGGTCTAATGAATAGATCGTTAGTATGGAATCCTAGGCAGTTGTTGTGCTGGTTGAAATCCACAATTTGGGCAGTTTTGGCAAGTCTTGCTTCCATCCTTGAAGGGTTTTGAGGTGACTTAATTGTGAAAGCATGGTGCTGTTTCAGGCTTTGAACCTTTATACAAGTTGTGTTCTTTTAATTTTTTTCTTTCCATTCTCAGGGATGTGCTGTCTTCATTTTAAGAAGTGATCATAGTCTCGGGACTCATGGGTTTTCAATATTTCTAAATTGTGTCGTGGCTTGTGTCTAGCAGTCAGAATATTTTAATACCACCATATTTATAATGGCCCTTTCTGAAAGTGCTTGCGATTGTTCAAGTTCCTAAGGAAGATTTCATAGGATCTAGCCATCCTTAGACATCTCCAGGCTCATCTTATAAGCTGTTCTGTGTAGGTACAAGCCCCTTTAAGGAACCATGCCATTTTTGCCAGCCATTAAGGCAAATAATGGCCAAGTTCTCCCTAGGGGTTTATAAATGATGGGTCATTTTTTACCCAAGCTGTCTGTCCAACTTCATGTTTTTTGGAGAGGTTGTACAGCAAGATTTCCATATCGGATAGGGCTTGGGTAATATTGTCCTTGCACGGATCTGCTGAGATGAGTAAAATCATTCTTTAAGTAAATGTGAAGGTTATCTCTCTAATTTTTTCTTTTTATAAATATAAAATTGATTGCATATACTATGTATATTTAAAAGTTACCTAGACAAAGGTTAAATAGCAAGTCATATAATGGCAACAATTGATGATCGAACAACCTAGTGTACCATTGTTAAATAGTTGAAGATACAGTAGAACCTCCATGAGAGGACACTCGCGCTAGAGGATACCTCTCTACAAAGGGTAGTTTTCATTTGCAAAATTTCCATTTTTACAATTGAGCAACTCTCCTTCCTGTAAGAGGACACTTTTTCCTAAAGGACACTTTGGCTCTGCAATTAGGTGTCCTTTACAGGAAGGTTCTACTGTATTGCCACCTAAGTATATTGATATATAAAGGATATTTATAGAAAGTCAATCAATAATGGGTGTACATTCTACCCTAGTTAAATATCTGAGACCTGTGTATGACCTTTATAATGGATATTTATAGAAAAGCCACTATTGGCACCATGTTGTGCTAGAGATTGGATAATTTGCTAATGACTTCTGGCCTTACCCACCTGAAGGCCACACCAAGGAATGTGGTCGGCATTCACCGTGGGAATCTTTCAATGATTACGTTTTAATTTGTAGAAAGGGGCAATTCTCTGCATATCTTTCTGGTTCAAGGAATATGTCTTCAAGGAAATCCTTAATAGTGAAAAATGATCTCTATGTGCAGAATGTTAATTCAGCCTTACCATGCCCGTATATACCACTATACATTGATCTATATCGAAACCTTCATACAAAAGTGACAAACCTAATCCAATATAGTATATAGCTAAATGAGTAGATTATACAGTACAACCTCCACGAGAGGACACTCATCACGCTAGAGGACACCTCTCTACAAAGGACAGTTTTCATTTGCAATATAAATACCTCTTTAAGGGACACTTTGGCTCTGCAACTAGGTGTCCTTTACAGGGAGGTTTTACTGAATGGGGGGATGTTTATATAATGAATCAACATCACATCCATCAATCCTCATTTTTTAAATGAGCATTTAAAGACGATATAACACAGTTTATAGGAATAAATATCAACACATGTTTTATTTTGCTGAAGAAGGGCTTGCCTGAAAGCATCATTAATCAAGTAAATAAGAGTTGCGGTGCCTTATGTCTTTTTGTAATCAACTAAATTTGTTGGTTTATTCCTTGGCCAAATACCCCCCTTTCTTGATTCATCAAGCCACCCCCTCATAACTAATTTAATCCTTGATAAGGCACAATTTGGATTATAAACACAAGGTAATAAGACCAAAACCAAATAAATAAATAGTGTGTGACGTTTCGGTAATAGCGTTGTTACCATCTTCAGGCAAAAGTACTGAAGGTACTTATTCCCATATACCTATCCCCTATGCCCATTCAGTACTTTTGTCAGAAGATGGTAACAACGCTGTTACCGAAATGTCACACACTATTTATTTATTTGGTCTTATTACCTTGTGTTTAATTTAATCCTTTAAATGAGTGGTCAGGATATGGAAATAATTATAGTGAAATCTCATTATAACAACAATTATCACATATAAGGTTATTCCATAGTTGAGATTATAATACAATGGAATCTCATTATAAATCCTCTTTTATAACAACAATTAGGTTGATAGATGATAAATTATAAAGTACATTTCAAATCTTAATTGTGCTACACATCATAATATCTAAGGTACCACACCATAATATCTAAGGTACCACATCATAATTTTATCAACTGTGCTAATATATAACATGTTGGTGTTGGGAAAAATTGAAAGAAGAGAGGACAACCTACAATGAGCAGGGGTCAAGGAAGCTACTGGAAGGTCACTAAATTAGCTGTGAGTGATGGTCACCAACATAAAATTAGAAAATTTATAGTTGAACTCAACTTGATGGACACTAACAACAACAACAATATATAACATCATCATGGTTATAACAACATAAATTCTGAGTCCCAAGTGATATTATAGCATATCCCCCCCCCCCCTATATCTTAATCCTAGTTAAACTTGGTTATATAGTGGTTATAATGATTTAGAACTGGAATTAATAGTGCAAAAGCTTTACAACATGGTTTATCTCCATACTAACAGTATAGTTTAAAACAAATATAAAAAGAGTAGAGTTGAAACTTCCAATAAGACAACAATCCTCACAGTTCACAAATAGAGAAAAGGGAAGAGCTTCTTGTTTCTCCCTGTAATCAAGTAGAATCCACCTATCAGATGTGTGATAAGTCCTGATAATACTTCTTCACCAGATAACATGGAGGTCTCACAATTAAGAACATATTTTATATATTGCAGTCAAACCTTGCTATAGTAACCTTATTCGGGACCCAGATATATTTAAAGTTGTTATAACTACAGTTAAAAACTTGAGACCTTAGAATTATGATGTTGTAACATGGAGGTCTCACAATTAAGAACATATTTTATATATTGCAGTCAAACCTTGCTATAGTAACCTTATTCAGGATCCAGATATATTTAAAGTTGTTATAACTACAGTTAAAAACTTGAGACCTTAGAATTATGATGTTGTAACATGGAGGTCTCACAATTAAGAACATATTTTATATATTGCAGTCAAACCTTGCTATAGTAACCTTATTCAGGATCCAGATATATTTAAAGTTGTTATAACTACAGTTAAAAACTTGAGACCTTAGAATTATGATGTTGTAACTACATTGTTGTTATAAAATAGGTGGTGTTATATCACTGATTACTATAGTATTTAACAAAGTTTTCAAATTTTTATTATCCCTAGTACACAAGTGGGTCAGCCCATGATAATCATGTTGGATAGTTAGCGACTACTTTTACTGCTTTCAAGTGCTCCACATGTTTGCACATGTGAAAAGAAGTTTGACTTTGCACTTACAAGTATGCCAGAGCCCTGTTTGGTTACTTGCACTTGCTGGTGGAGTTGGACTTTTTCAAGAATCGGAGTTCATTGGAGCATTTTTTTTAATTTAGAAAAAAGTGCCCAATGCTGGATTCGATCCCGGGTTGTAGCAGTCAAAAACCAATACATACAGGGTAATCTTACAATAACACCCTCCTCCTTTTTAATGCTATATCTTGGTTATAACATTATACTGTAATTTTAAACTCCCAAGTTTCAAGGCTAAAATGTCTCAAGAGTGGTTATAACAACATTGAAATCTCTCTCTCTGTCACAAGTAATGTTGTTATAACAAGGTTTGACTGTAAATATAAAAGTAAATTTTAAATAAAAACAATTTAATCCAAATTCTTAAATACACAATCCAACTTCTTTAATTCAACACTCAAGAGGATATCAAAATTTTGGTTGAATTAAAGTCAGTATTGAAAATTTTGATATCCCCTCTTGGATGTTGAATTAAAAAAGTTGGATTATATTTAGAATAATTAAATCTATTTCCACAATGTCCAACTTATTCCCTCCATGTAGAAATTTCTCTTAGATATGAATCCAATAAGGAAGCTGTGTGTAGCTAATGCAGCCAATTTCTGGGTCGTGCTCTCACTACCATTCATCAGGGCCGTTCATTGTTCCTGCCACTTGACCAACAGCCTTATTTATTTACCTAATTGCTGAGTGGGATCCCTCACGCTAGCTAGATACCTGCGCTGAAACAATCTTCTGGTTTACAATTTTAACAATAAAGTAAAAGTCATCTACAGTGTTCTTGTTCCAAAATCACTTTATTAGGTACCGCTCAAAAAGAGCAACCTAGTTTATGATAATTGCAACAATGAATAATATGTGAGGGTTATTCACATATTAAAACAAAGGGTCCAACGCGGGATTCGATCCTGGTTCATGGCTGTCGGGAATCAAGAGATTTAACCATTCGTCCACCGACTCTTTCTCATCTATAATGTGAAACCTCATTATAACACCCTCCCTTATAACTGAAACTTGGCTTTAACATCATAATTCTAAGTTTAAAATGTTTATACACACACAACACTGCCCCATGGTTACAACATGGTTATAACAACTTAAGATGTTGACCCCAAATTACTGTATATTGTTATAAGGAGATTTAACAATGTTTGTCTCTTATTAAGTTTTATTTTTTTTTAAATCTCAAATGGGTGTCCTGAGCTATACCCCTATACCAAAATTGCACAATATAGATGAGCCTGGAAAAAAAAAACATTTGTTTCCAATTTGCATAAGTTGAGTTACAATTTTGTATACTTTTTTTTTTTAAGAATAAAAAAAAAATTAAAATCAAGCAATCTTGGGTTCAACATTGTGCATATAGTCTCCATACACAAATGTATTCAATGAGTGTTATGAAAAAAGAAATTTATGTATATCATGAAAAAATTAAGAATATGCAACTCTTGTGTTTGCATAAGTTGGGGGTTTTACTGTGTTAAAATTTGTGGGGGCAGATCATCGATGATATGCCTAACCTTCAAGAGTATATGTTCACTTTGTTGGAGAGAGAGAGAGAGAGAAGCCTCAAAAATAGGAATAATACATAACATCAATTATCCTTGTCTTTTTTTTTTTTTTAAGTAAAAAAACTAGAGCAACTTTATATTGTAATATAGATACAGTATATTATTTTAACATTTTTATTTTTTATTGTTATCCCAAAATATGTTAATTTGGGTGTTTTATTTGTGTTACCTGGATCTACTGTTCTGACAGTGACTTCTTCCAGACCTGATGCTTTATCCTCCTGGAAAAGAGTTCATCCATATAGGCCGAATATGTAGTGTGGAAAGGTATGCAGATCAAACTTACACAGAACCTCTCTTCTCTCTGGAGATCCTCTATCATTAGTGTAGTATTATGACAAAGGCTTTAACATGAAAAATTTAAAAACCACAGTAAAATGATATTAGGTAAAAGACATATCAAATGTAAATGCAAACAAACAAATGAAGTCAGGTCATTTCCTCTGACCTACTTGGTCATCCTTTCAATCTCCCCACTTCCCTTTATGATCACCATTGATTTCCTAACCCTAATTTTGATTGCAAATTTGGCCATTGTCTGAGGGTTTCTATGAAGAGAAAATTCCCCCAAGGTTAAGTGGCCATGGCCAACTTCATAAATTCCTTCATCTTTCTTTCATTGGTGAAGTTTTATGGATCCTCAAGGATGCCATACATCATCTGCAATGATAGTGTTGACCATCAGCATTAGCTATTTTACTGAAGTTGTTTTGTGGAAGACTCTCCCCTGAAACTTGAGACTTCCTCACTTAATTCATATACATGAAGTTTGGCCAAATAGCAAACTAGGATTCAGGTACAGTAAAGCCTTTCTCTAAAGGATACCTAGTTGAAAAGTGTCCTCTATAGAAAGATTTCCTCTCACTGTAAAGCATCTAATAGATAAAAATGGTAAATTTTGACAATGAAAGCTGTCTTTGGTAGAGAGGTGTATGCTCACAGAGGTTCAACTGTACCTTGTAAGTACAAAGTTCAGCCCTGTTCCTAAGTTATATATACAGCTCCAAGATAGATTTCATACCACACAGGCATCTCTCCAGTTTGCCCCCAGGTCACTCCTAACTTTCACTTCCCTGCCAGAACACTACTATTGTTTGGTTTCTCATTATATCCATCCAGTTTTTAAACCAGTTGTCATAGCATGGTTTGACTGTAAAATCTTGGTTCCAAGTGCTGTTGTTATAGCAGGGTTTGACTGTAAAATCTTGGTCCCAAGTGCTGTTGTTATAGCAGGGTTTGACTGTAAAATCTTGGTCCCAAGTGCTGTTGTTATAGCAGAGTTTGACTGTAAAATCTTGGTCCCAAGTGCTGTTGTTATAGCAGGGTTTGACTGTAAAATCTTGGTCCCAAGTGCTGTTGTTATAGCAGGATTTGACTGTAAAATCTTGGTCCCAAGTGCTGTTGTTATAGCAGGGTTTGACTGTAAAATCTTGGTCCCAAGTGCTCTTGTTATAGCAGGGTTTGACTGTAAAATCTTGGTCCCAAGTGCTGTTGTTATAGTGAGGCATGACTAGCTGTTTTTACCTTACAAGATAAACAAGGAATGAGATGTAAGAAGCAGCCTGGAGTGTCTCCAACAAGACACTAAAAGAAGCCGGATGGGATCCTAAGTGACAGTGATTGAGGACCTCGTTGTCTCACCATAAATTTCTCTGTTACTGTCCCAAAAATGACTCTGTGCGGCATGATGACTCCGCCATGAGGAATGCTGCCAGACGTGTGCCGGAGGTAATTTATGCCTCCCCTACCTGTCCCCTTCCACTCTCTTGTGTTGTTGTTTTCCTCCTTCTTAATATCTCCTTATTTGCATATCTCCTCCCCCTTCAAAGTCGGCATTTGCCACTTTATTCAATAGAGGGTTTTGTTGTAATGGGATTCTTTTACTTATCTTACAAGTGGTAGTTGTTATCTATGTTTGTTGTCTTGTGAAAGCTCTTGCTCCCCTAGCCAAACCTCCTTGTCTTAAAATATTTTTTTTTTGCTTAAAAAAAAATTTTTTATTCTTGTTGACTAACACAAGACAGTAGATGGGAATCCACCCTTCCAACATGCTGCTTGGTCAGCACACTTGGGAGGTCTTAGACCATAAACTACTGAATCACATTGAACCAACCATTAAAAGAAGTAATGTCAATGGCCAGTGTGCATATTGCCTGAAGGAAAGAAGTCCAGACCCCTCTCACTACAAAGGCGGCCAGTTTCCAGGAGAAGGCCCAAGAAAAGATGACATTTTCCATCACAGTGAAATAAGAAATTGGTGAGAGGGAAGGCAAAAAAAAAAATCGGATCACAGAGAGGAATGGAAAAAAAATAAAAGAGGAAGTCAGCTGTGGAGTCCTTAGAAAAAGAAAAATACGAAAAATGCTTTTTAAAAAAGTTGAATTCAAGAAGGAAGAAAAAAAATATGATTTACAACCTTGCAAGGGGCCCCAAGGGATTTCATACCCATGGAATCCCTGTTATTTGTATTTAAGCACTAAACACAAGATAACACAAGGCATTTACATACTGCATTATTATATATATTACTTGAGAAAGTATAAAACATGGTCTGTGTTCTTGCTCTGTGTTACCTGGATTTCTTGTAAACATGTTAAAATTTACCACATATCACAGGTTGATTGTAGATTATATTAGCATAACAAATTTTGTGACATAAGTGTTTTTTCTAGTTATCTAGTCATCATCACATAGTTCCATTTCTGCTAACAGAGATTGACCATAATGAAACATCATTTCACCTTCGAGTAAGACAGCTTTCCATGAAGAATGATGATCTTATTAGAAACTATCCATTGCACCTTGTTAATAGAAAATAGATCTTACAATTATAAAAAGTAATGCTCACAATAGTCAAAAGCCCATTGTTTGTGAAGTAAGATAAGGATAAGCATTTAGTTCCTACTTGTGGAACTGGAAATAGAAAGCATTCAATTGGTTGTTATCAGATAGAAGGGCTCATTGGTTCATTGCCCTTTCTGTCGGACTATCAGTCTATTCATTGGCTGATCTGGTTGCTAATTAAAACAGCAGGAGCAAAACATTGAGCCGAATTGTTTAATGGCCCATTACAGGCCACTGACTGCACTCTAATGAAGTCTCCCTAACAGACATCTTGTCTGTTAACCTCCTTGTTGGGCTTCTAGGTTGAGGCTTGTTCATCAAGGCTGCAGAGATAGGCTGCAAATAATTTTAATTATGTCTGTTTCTTTCCAAATACAGTGGAATTTTGCTATAACAGTCTCTGTTATAACATTAACATGATTATAATGACATCTTAGTTCCAAGTGATGGAGTTGTTATAGAGAGATTAATAACTGTACTGTAATAATAGATTTGAGTCAGTTTTTCATCATACTGTATTATTCAATCCTGTGTTTTTAAGTGTTTAAAAAAAAAAAATATATTCATCCAGATTGTTCGCGACATCAGTGGGCTCCAGGAATCGGTGTTACATCAAGAGAGAATAATATTCATCTATGAGATATATGAATACAATTTCTCAAAGAAATTTACAGTTTAGAAGAGTGTATGTGTGTGAAATATCTTCCTAGACTTCAAGCATATAAAACAAGATGTCAACAATTAATTAAAGAAGGCTAACACACAGAATCTAACCGCACTACTGTAACAAGTGTAGAAAGATAACTGCACTACTGTAACAAGTGTAGAAAGATAACTGCACTACTGTAACAAGTGTAGAAAGATAACTGCACTACTGTAACAAGTGTAGAAAGATAACTGCACTACTGTAACAAGTGTAGAAAGATAACTGCACTACTGTAACAAGTGTAGAAAGATAACTGCACTACTGTAACAAGTGTAGAAAGAGCAGTTAGCAAGCCACCACAGCGGCAGTCCTTGGAATGAGAGAACCGTTAAGTAGTGGGTCGCTGCTGAGTGCTGTTTTTATAGGGACACTTGAGGTCCTCTTTCATTGGCTCTGCTAGTGAAGAAAATCCTTGAAAAACATTCCAGCTCTGGGGTAGTTGTATAGTGTTGTAGCTTACCGCAGTGGGAGGGCTTCAATGGTGGTTAGCCTTCAAATCAAAGTTGATCACCTTCCAACTTTACATCTTCCTTCTCCACTTAGCTGCTGACAGGCTTGTAGGAGTGAGAGTTTTCTAGACAATTACCTTGCTAGAACAAATATCACTCACGACCCAGATTTTATATTGTTACAACCATGGTGTTAGAAATGTGGATCATTTTCAAACAATCAACCCTTCCAAAACTCTTGTTTTTTAGATATAGAATATTATAACCATGCATTGCTGCTATAAAAGTGGTTGTCATAATGAGACTTTGCTGTAGATAGAAATTAGTTTTACAGACAAATTCATCTAGAAAGTATAGTTTACAGATAAATGGAAGTTTTCTAGAAGAAAAATGGGAAGGATGGATTACAGCTTCTTTTATAACAGCATCTTAATTATAATATCAATATTCTAAGGTCCCAAGTTTTTTAAAAACATAAAACCAGAGTCCCAAGAGATATTGGTATAGGGAGGTTCAAATAGAAAAGTCAGAGGAAGCTATAGACATGTATGAAATAAAAAAAAAAGTGTCTAGTTTATATTAGAAATAGGCAAAAGTTTTGAAGACAATTTTTGCCCCAGATTTATGTACAATTTTCTCTCTCTCTAAAAAAAAAGGCCAAACAAGCCAACTAGGCATGTCATTTTGATAACATCCATCATTAGGCTGAGCCCTCAATTAAGAAATTTGTTTTAAGCCCCGTGGAAGCCTAACTACAACTAATCAGATTTTCTGGCTTGTTAATCTGACTCTACTTCCTGAAGACTTATGTACATATCTACAACTGTGATGGGAACCGACTGATAGGGATCATGTGTTGATATGTAGATATTTAATTATCAATTCTTTTTTATCCTCCATTTTATACTGTAAAATGAAAGGATTTAAAAGCACGAATGTTTCTTTTATACATAATACAAACTTCTACTGCCCTTACTGCGATGAAAAAATATATTGGGAGGGCCTGGCTTGAAACCGCTGGGAGGGTTCACCACTGATGAGCCAAGCCCTCCCAATATAATTTTTCATCGCAGTAAGGGCAGTAGAAGTTTGTATTATGTATAAAAGAAACATTCATGCTTTTAAATCCTTTCATTTTATATGTATAGATGGCGCGTTATTGCTTTGTGTTATTTTATACTGTGTAACTGAATTGTTGATTGTACTCTCACTTAAGTAAATGTTGATTAATCTGACACAACTTCCTGAAGACTTATGTACATATGTATCTACAGGCTGTGTGGGAGCCAGATGATAAGGATCACGTGTTGATATGTAGATACAGTAGAACCTCCCTGTAAAGAACAACACCTAATTGCAGAGCCAAAGTGTCCTTTAGGGAGAGGTGTCTTCTTACAGGAGAGTTGTTAAGTAGTAAAAATAGGAAATTTTGGAAATCAAAAATGTCCTTTGTAGAGAGGTTTCCTCTAGTGCGAATGTCCTCTCATGTATTTAAGTATCAATTATTCTTCCAACCTCCATTTTATACTGTGTAACTGAATTGTTGATTGTACTCTTACTTAAGTAAATGTTGATTAACCTGACACAACTTCCTGAAGACTTATGTACTATGTATCTACAGACTGTGATGGGAGCCAGGTGATAAGGATCATGTGTTGATATGTAATTATCAATTCTTCTTCCACAACCATCATTTTATACCATGTGACTCCATTGTACTCTCACCTAGGTAAATATTGATTATCTGACACAACTCTGCCAGTTGTACATTCTGAGATTGCATTAATCTCTACTCTACTCTAGTCTCAAAACACATTGTTAAATAAACAATGTGTTTCAGATATTTGTTTGCACTTGGACTTGAGAAAGGGACTTTAAAAAAAGCTTCACCAACAATGAAAAATAATCCATTATAAAAAAATCTTAATGATGCTGAAAATGACCAGACTGGCATCATCATAGTGAATGTTGGTGGCAACAGACAAAATACCTTGCCGTGGACTTGCTGGTTTTCATATCTGTGATTCTCAAATTGTGCATTGTTAAATTTTAATTTTATATAAACTGTGGAGATTTTAAAAGCTTATAAATACTGACTAAAGATTTGAAACAAACTAACAAGATCAAATCCTAATTTAGTAAATTATGTGTGATGTTTGGGTAACACTGTTGTTACCATCTTCAGACAAAAGTATTGAATGAATTGGAAGATACTGTTACCGAAACATCATCCACAATTTATTGAATTTGGAGATTAGGCCTTGTTACCTGATGATTCTAATCTATAATTCAAATTATGTGTGAAAAAATAAAAATAAAAACGGTCAAATGTTGATATTAAAAATAGCCTAAAAAGGCGTTCGTTGGTAGGCTTTTCTTGATTTATAAAAAAAAAGGGTTAGCAAAATATCAGGGAACTGGTTAAATCAACGTTTAGTTGATTTCTATTCCACTAGATGGCACTCTCTGCCATCTTAAAAACACTCATGTTTGTGGTCAGGATATACCTAATTTGTTTTTATAATTTGAATTGTATCTTATCATTTTGATCCACAAGATTTATATTAAAATGAAGTACTGTATGAATGGGGGGTCGGTGGAAGGGTGGCCTAAACCGTTGGTTTTCAACCGCTACGACCCGGGTTCGATTCCTGCATTGGGCACTTTTTTCTGATTAAAAAAAAAAAATGCTCCAATGGCCCCCGATTCTTGCAAAAGTCCAACCTCACCAGCGAGTGCAAGTAACCAAAACAGGGCTCCGGCACATTTTTAAGTGCAAACTCGAACTGCTTTTCACATGTGTAGACATGTGGTGCACTTACAGTAAAAGCAGTTGCCTACTTCTACCCACCATGATTATCATGGCCTGTACCACGTGTACTAGGGATAGGAAAAAAAAAAAACTGTATGAATGCCCTTGCCTCAGGCAACCTCTGTCTTCAAGGTGGCAAAGATGGAAACTTCTAGCAATAAAGGTAGTTTGTCTGTCGCCGCCAACTTCCACTATGATGATGCCAGTCTGTGGTCATTTCCAGCACCATTAAGGCTTTTTTATAATGGATTATTTTTTTCAAGGTTGGTGAAGCTTTTTTAAAGTCCCTTTCTCTTCTCATCCATTTCCCCTCCTGAAGTGTTCATTTGTTTACAATTGCTTTTCTCAGTGCCTACAGAAAAAAAAAGATTTTAGAGCACTAATCTATAAACTTCCATTTTTTTAGGAAGGTTGAGAATTGATGAGCATAGGATATCTCATGGTAGTAAAACATTCATTAAAGTCGATAATAAAGCACAATTTGGATTATACAAGGTAATAAGACCAAATCCAAATAAATAAATAGTGTGTGACATTTTGGTAACAGCATTGTTACCATCTTCAGACAAAAGTACTGAATCTACTGAAGATGGTAACAACACTGTTACTGAAACGTCACACATTATTTATTTTTTTGGATTTGGTCTTATTACCTTGTGTTTATAATCTATAATCCAAATTGTGCCTTATCATTATAGTTACAAGAAAATAAGACCTAATCCAAATAACTTAATTGTGTGTGACATTTCGTTAACAGTATTGTTACCATCATCAGACAAAAGAATAAATGAGAAAAAATATCACAGCATGTTCTTAAATAGTACTATTATCAATTTTTCTTATCTGCTATCTTGTTTACACACAATTTAATCTCAAATTACTCCTTTAAAAATGTTAATAATCTGACTCTCTGGGGGGCAATAATGTACTCTGGAATCTTGTTATAACAGTTTCTTTTATAACAGTAATGTGCGTGGTTATAACATCATAATTTATAAATTCTCAAGTTTTAAGCATCAATTATTTTTATTGCAATTATAACAGCAATATGATTCTAATAACCTAAAATCTTGGTCCCAATGATATGTACAATTTGGATTATAGATTGGAAACAAATAAATAGTGTGAACGTTTTGGTAACAGCTTGTTATCAAAATGTAACATACTTTTTATTTATTTATTTGGTCTTAACACCTTGTGTTTCTAATATTGATCCCAAGTGACATTGGTTAAACAAAGGTTAAAACAGAACTTTGACTTTATGGTGTTATAATCATATTGCTGCTATAATAATATTCTCCACTGAAGTATAACTGCAAATTAGAGGATTCTTTGATAAGGCACAATTTGGATTATTCTATATACAGTTACGAGCGTCATGCGTTCTTAATTCTTCAGTTTTCATCTCTGTCACCGTTTGCTTTTTTTTTGGAATGGCGCTCTCCTATTGGTTGGCTATGATCACGCCACCTTTGTGCCCCCCCCCCCCCCCCCCCCCCCCATCATGCCCCCCCCCCACTCGCTTTTTCGTTTTTGTAACTATTGTGTTGGAGCGGGTCGCTCCTTAAATAAATGCATATATTAGTTAATAACTAAATGGAATCCTCTCTTTCCTTTTCCCAGTAAGAGACGCCTACGGAAGCCAACAGTACATAGACAGATAAAGCACATAGGCTATAGTTATTAACTAACATATGCATTTATTTAAGGCGCCAATTTATAATTGTAACAAATAGTATTTGAATCAAAACATTCAATCGGGTAAAACACAGGCGTTGCCCGGGTCATTCGGCTAGTAGATTATAAACACAAGGTAATAAGACCAAATCCAAATAAATAAATAGTGTGTGACGTTGTTACCATCATTCAGTAATTTTGTCTGAAGATGATAACAACGCTGCTACAGATACATCACACACTTTATTTATTTGGATTTGGTCATGCTACCTTGTGTTTAGAAGCTTCTTTCTAACTTATATGTTCTATTAAAGTTGAAATTAGAAGATATCTGCCAAAAACCAGATGGAGATGTCATATGGTTAAGGAATGATTTCTCAACCAGTGGCTCAAATAACAGATTCTTTTGTAGCAATGCCTTCTATAAACACTTGTAATGGTGTCAGCTCAGGTGATGTGATTGCCAATGGATGAAGTAACAAGTGTACACGTTTTAAATATATTTTAATTAATGCTAGAGGGGAAAATACCCCTTTCCTCCTTTTTATGTTGTTGTTGCCCTTGTCAAATCCTGGTGATAACTCGTCAATAAATCCTGCTACAGCCTTGGCATGGGAATTTCCCCTTTATTTCTGACCAATCATGATCCAGTATGCGAATGGAGAATGTGACATATTCCCAAACACTTCTGCTAAAGGTCCACCACAATTGATGCACCTAGCCTTGTGGTAAAACAAAACCTTATCGCTACCATGAAATTCTGGTGACTGAGGTGGTTTCACTTTTTCCTAAACATTTCCTCTACTTATTTTTATCATCTTGAATTTTTATTTGTTAGAAAATACATAATCCACATCAATGTTCAAAAGTTTCCCTAATTATTTTAACATACATCTTTATAACAGCAACATTGACACAGCATCATACTTCTAAAGTCCAAAGTTTTAAGTCTCAATTGTATTATGAATCAAGATAAAATTGTTAAAAACTACAAAAATATTTTATCACAATGAGTTTCTTTTTTATTTTAAAACGCAAGCTTTCAAAAGCGACATTCGCTCTTCAATAGACTTAATTAAAAACAGGCTCAATTGTTTGAACTGTGGTTATCACAAACATGAAATCTTGGTCCCAAGTGATGTTGTTATAGATACTGTAGTTTACTCTTATCTAGGTTTTTGCCATACTTATTTCATACTCTACACATCATGATTTTGGTGAACCATTATATATATATAAGTGATGTTGTTATAGATACTGTAGTTTACTCATATCTAGGTTTTTGCCATACTTATTTCATACTCTACACATCATGATTTTGGTGAACCATTATATATATATATATATATATATGGTAGTCCTCCTCACCATGGACACAAAAAACAATGGCCCTAACCCACATTTCAGATAGCTGATCAGATTCCTATGTTTACTGAGAAAGTTCAAGCACCGACTCTTGACCTTAAGTTCTCCATTTCTTTTCCATTGAAAGCCGGAGGGTTGTGCCTAGGCAATGACCCCCTTTCTTCTTTAAGTGTTGCCCTTGTGACTTTCCTTATTTTAGCCCCTCCACTGGCTTCGGCTAACATCAAAGTAGTATTGTCCATTGTGGCGGCTCTATCCTAGTTTTTTTTTCTTCAAGTTTTTTTCTTACAATCAGTTACATTTCAATAAAATAAACCCTTGTATCAATATTGAGTAAAAAGATATATAAAAACTCCAGGGAAAGGTATCTTTTCAAAAACATATTTATTCCCTAGCTTTCAGGCATGAACACCCTTCTACAGGAGAAAACATGGTATAATCTCCTGTAGAAGGGCGTTCGTTCCCGAAACTTAGGGAATAAATATGTTTTTGAAAAGATACCTTTCCCTGGAGTTTTTATATATGTTTTTACTCAATCAGTTACATTCACAAGGTAATAAGACCAAATCCAAATAAAAAATAGTGTGTGACACTGATACCGAAATGTCACACACTATTTTTTATTTGAATTTGGATTTGGCCATATTACCTTGTGTTTCTTCTTCATTCTTATCTCCACTCAATCATATTAGGGTATCAAGCTTGTAAAGCCCAACCATCATGACTGGGTGAAGTAGAATGCGTCTGCCTTTGTCATTAAGACTGGGAGCACTACTCAGCGGCAGGCTGACTTAGCGCCAAAAGAATTGGCCACTTCTGACATGAGGAACATACACCATGTACAGCCGCTCCTAACATGGAGTACAGATACTGGTAATCCTGTATCCCTGGATCAGGAAACCTTACAGGGTACTATCAGCCGGGCCAGCTGAGCCCAGGTTTTTTAGTGAGCTTGTTACTGCTCCCCCTCCTCCTTTTTCATCCGGGCTTGGGACCGGCAAAGGCGGAGTTTAAAATGTTGTGTTTAAAATCAATAATCCACAAATTGTGCCTTATCAATCAGTTACATTATTGAACATGTGGCACTGTCACCTCAGAAATACACATTATCCAGTTCTAGGTAGTTTTAAAGTTGTGCCAATGATTATTTTATGTTTCTATGATAAGTAAATATACCTAAATTTTAAATAGCTGTTTGATACCATTAAGATCAGTTCAAATTTGATTATCAAATATTTTTATAGCTATATATCCACAATTACAATAAATATTTTTCTATACCCCCCCCCCCCTATATTGTGTGCCAGTCATACAATATGTATATATAGTGAATACCCCAATAGTTAAAGATATAATGCATTAAAAAGTTTGATCACCTTGAATGAGTTATCTGGAGTATTATTGAACTTTTGTTAATTTTTCCTACTTATTTTATCATGTAAAAGACATAACTGTTCTGAATTTTATACAAACTTTTTTTTAAACTATCCTATTTTATAACTAGAGAAACTAACTTGTATATTTAATATTTGTATTATGAACAATATACCATTTTGCCCATCCTTTCCCTGCTTTTTCAATGTTAAAGAAATAGGGCCAAACAATCACCATTGCTTTCTCCTTCTGAAAATAACCTTGAAATTCCTTATTTAAAATCCTATTGTTGTGTGGGAATGGATTGCTAACATCACACTTACCAACACACACATGCACAAACACACTTGCTGGCACATGCACACATACACATACTCACGCATATATACACGCGTATACACACACACAGTGAAGTGGTATATGGGCTATTTTACAATAAATTACATTGACATTTTGTGGGTGGATGATATTCTTAGGCAAGAGAGACGCTTCCTCTTGCTGTGGTATGTTTACTGATTTATGTGTCTTCTTTCTTATCTCCACTCAATCATATTAGGGTATCAAGCTTTGACAACCATCATGACTGGGTGAAGTAGAATGCGTCTGCCTTTGACATTAAGACTGGGAGCACTACTCAGTGGCAGGCTGACTTAGCTCCAAAAGAAATGGCCGCCTCTGACATGAGGAACAGATGCCATGTGCAGCCGCTCCTAACATGGAGTACAAACGCTGCTCATCCTGTATCCCTGGATTAGGAGCCCTTACAGGGTACTATCAGCCGGGCCAGCTGAACCCAGGTTTTTTAGCGAGCTTGTTACTGCTCCCCCTCCTCCTTTTTCATCCGGGCTTGGGACCGGCAAAGGCGGAGTGTACGTGTGGAATTTAACAATGCATGGAGAAAATGCATTGCTTGATTGTATTTTTCTTTATAAAGAAGGGAAGAGGGGTAAAGTTTGATCTTTCCACATCAAAGAATATTTTCACCATTATGCAGACAAAGAACTCTCTCATTGTTATTCCTAGAGAGATTGTGATAGAGTGAGTAATATCCTGCTATAATTGGTCTTTAAATATCAAATTGTAAGACAAGACTCTCTCTCTCTTTGTTTAAATCTTTCACAGTTGTCTCATAGGAACTTTAGTCCTGCAATAAAATGGTGCACACAATAGAAATTAACCATTTAAAAATTATATTCCCATGTATCATATCTTTTGAACACAATAACTATCCATGGATTTCTTGTATTCAAGAAACCTATCCGACCACTGGAGGATTTTCCCCAAAATAAATTAACCATATTTTTGTCCTTCTTCTTTCTATTAGGATATCAGTATTGATTTTGTTGATTTGATATTGATAACTTGACATTTGGCAATAAAAATTATTTATCCCCCTATTTTTAATCAAGCAAAGGTCACTTATCACCTAATTGAGTTAATTACATGGCCTAATTTCATCTCCTGGGACCAATCAGCTCTAATGTGTCATAGAATTAAAGGCAATTAGAGCAGTATTTGCTCCAGTTTGTTTTTTGTTGTTTTTTACCAGGAGTTCATTCTACCTGAGCACTGCAATGGCTTGTCACATCAGGCTTCAACATATTCTAATCTCTGCTTTCCTTCAGCACATACCATAATATACTTCTTCACTATACCATGTTCTTTGTAAACAATCTACGTACATCATAACATCTTTAATTCAACCGACTATAATTCAATACCAATTTTAATTCAACCAAAAATCTTTAATTCAACCTACTATAATTCAACCAAAAATTCTGATTACGTGTGGTGTTAAATTAAAGAAATTATACTCTCTTCTCAGAGTCAAACATTCCTATAACATTATAATTGTAAGGTTCAGAGTTGGGACTTAATCCCAATTATTATAATTGTTGGTTAAACAACATGGTTATAACAACCTAAAGTCTTGACCATATAGCACATACTCTGTTGAAGATGGAATATAGCTCTAGTTCTTATATAACCTTATAGGTTGAATTTCTGCAATTAGTGAACTGAGGGTGAAGAAGATTTAAGAAGGCTCAGTTCATCAGTGGTGTCAACCTTCCCAGCCATTTCACCAATTGAATCTACCAGATTACTACAACTACATTGTATTATTCATTCTGCCTATATAGTCCGAATTGGACGGTCATTCTTGATGATGGCATGTTTCAAGTGGAAGATCTTGTTCTTGATAAAACCAAGAGCTGGGTTTGAAACAAAATATTTGTGAAATTTATGCCATTACAGAAGTCTCTTTTCATCATTAAAGTGAATTTGATGAACACAGAGAATTTAGATTGTTTCACTTTTTAAAGCTTCCTAATTTACACACAAATGAGAAAACTCTAGAATTAAATGCCAAGTATCTCTCCCAGCAGAGTTCAGTTTAGTGGTCCTCTAGAGTCACGGTGGGAGAGTGAACTCAGGCACCCTTCTTCTACTGATGGGGTCGTTGTCGAGCCAATTACTGAGGAGTTGATTGCAGCCCGGCTGGGTATGACCCCAGTTTCAATACTGCAGCAGCAGCAGTCCATTGTGCCACCACTGCTCATTAAGCCAGCCATTGTTCTTCAGTATCTCCTCAATTGGTTTGTTGCTGTTAGCCAAGAGGATCATCTTTCTCTCCCCCTCCAATTGGTGGTTGTCAATTAATTCACCCCCTCAGTCCCCACCGCCACAAGCTAAGTTGTCGGGAGGGAAGAACCTGCCTTTGTCATTTCCTCTCTTCCAAGACCAATTAATTTCCCCTCTCAACACATTGAAAGAATCCTTTACATTGCCAAACAAAGATACTCTATCACTTCCTGCTCATGGTTATCACAAAAACTTCAGCAATCTCAGCTCTTTTCTTTAAATAAATAGTGGCTCCTATTCAAGTTGACAGATTGGATATAATACAAATAGACAAATTAGAATAGCACAAACTTAGGAATCTCTCTCCAATCTATATATATATATAATTGAATGTCTGTCTGTCTGTCTGTCTGTACTCAATAGATTCAAAAACCATACATCCAATCGCCGTGAAATTTTGGGATATTATTAGGTATATCCCCGGGAAGGTTTTTGAAAAATAATTTCTTGAATATCTTGAATATACTTAGAGTTATTTGTAGATTTAACTCGCAAGCAGCGCCACCATTGCGACGATGATAACAAGTTTTTTTATCTATAAGTTTTATTATCACTAAGTTTATTATCTTAAAGATTATTAATCAAAAGTAAGATTATCTCAGGATGACACGGCAATTTATTTGAGACAAGAATAATGATACAATTCCAAGGCGAATATACTATTCCTTTAACTTCCAATTACCGAGGGAACCAATTAATATTGATTTTATTCAACTTATCAAGTATTTTTCAAGGGACCGGGAAAAAATGTTCACTAGATAAAACGATGATTTTGTAATGTAGAAAATTAGGAAAGACAAAATTCAGGATGACACGGCACACAGGGACCGGGAAAAAATGTTCACTCTTTCGAGAGATTCAAATTTACGAGTTTCAAATTATCAAAATATATCTATTATTTTTTTAAAATGTTTATAGATAATTGTTTTAACAAATGTTTGTTAGACAAACCTTTACTCGGGTAAAACCCCGGGTGAAGCCGGGTACTTCCGCTAGTTATATAATAATTATAAAAAGAATGATAATGATGAATTGCTTTCCACTAGTGTAGATACTATAATGTATATACTAGATGGCGCTCTGCCATCTGCACATGTGCTCCTGGTCAGGATATGCCTTCTTTATTTTTAATACTATATGTGTGACGCAAAATCATCTTAATAAGAAAATCAGTAGAATCTCATTATAGCAGCCTCTTTTATAACAGCAATATGATTATAACATCATAATTCTTATTTAAAAAAAAAAAAATTTTTGGTGATGAAAACTATCCTTTGTAGATAGGTGGCCTTTAGCAGGAGTATCCTCTCATGAAGCATGTTCTACTGTACTTCTCCCATCATTGTGGGAAAAAAAAAAGAAGTTATTATTGCCAATCTTGTGGTAGAATCCATGAAATGTACTTGACTTTTAAGTGGCAGATTGGCACTTTCTCCTCTGTGTTGTTTTAAAGGCTGGTCCCGTCCATTTTACATTCCAATATTTTTACATTGTAATTTTAATATGAAAGATAAATGTTTCCAATGCCTTGTTTCAACATGAGTATATTTGTAGAAATTGCCTAGATTGTTGTTGCAATTGCAAGTGTTGTGTGCAGGTTTGGACGACATGGTCCAGCCCTATGTACAGTTCTTCCTGAACCACCACATCAATGGCTGCCACTTACTGACACTGAGCCACGATGACCTGGATGGCCTCAACATCACCAAGCTTGGTCACCAGGATCTCATCTTGGAGGCTGTGGAGCTTCTTCGCCACCTGGTATGGCCCTTGGTTCTTGGTACTGTGTGTTGGAGCTCTGTGCATTTACCTTCTTTGATTTATTACATTACAGTAGAGCTACCTCTTTGTTAAGGATACCTAGTTGCAGAGCTAGTGTCCTTTAGAGAGAGGTGTCCTTTTACTGGAAAGTTGCTAAATAGTAAAAATGGTAATTTTGGTAATGGAAAATCTCCTTTGTAGAGAGGTGTCCTCTCATGGAGGTCTACTGTATATAGAGAAATGCATTGCATCTCAATTCTTTTACATAATCTTTTGATTCACCTTTAGTTTATACTTTATACTATACTAAGATTTGCGCGATTATTGTGATTTACAATTAATTGTAATGTAGGGGGGGTCGGTGGAAGGCTGGTTAAACCATTTGGTTTCTGACCACTACGACCCGGGTTCGATTCCCGCATTGGACACTTTTTTCTGTTTAAAAAAAAAGAAAAAAAAAAATGCTCCAATGGTCCCCGATTCTTGCAAAAGTCCAACCTCACCAGCGAGTGCAAGTAACCAAACGGGGCTTTGGCACATTTGTAAGTGCAAAGTCGAACTGCTTTTCACATGTGTAGACATTTGGTGCGTTTACAGAAAAAGCAGTTGCTAACTACCCACCATGATTATCATGGCCTGTACCACCACGTGTACTAGGGATAAGCAAAAAAAAAAAAACAATTAATTGGTAATGTCTGAATATCACTTTCATTTGGATTATATAGAGAGATATATTGACTAGAGAGGAATAATTCCTCACTTCTAAGCAACCATATTGGTAAAGTTGAACAAGTACAGTACAAGTGTTAGTTGTGATTAGTTGCAACCTGGCCTTAATTGAGCAGGGCTGCCGTTTGTCAGGGGAATGGGGCCAGAACATGTGGCTCCCATTCAAAACAGATGAGGGAGGGAACCACACCTAGCCGGGACAATGGTTCAGCCGGAACTCTGCTGTTCCAGAATTCTACATGTCTCATCCATTAGCTTCCATCTTTCCTTTGTTTCCCCACCTCATCCAACTGTATAATCAGCAGTTGTCATGGCTGTTGAATGCTGAGTAAAGTTAAGCTCTTCTTAATTTGAAATCTCTTCTCTCTCTAAAACACAATTAAAAAATTTGCATGAAGCTTTTTTATTAGTTTACATTATATGCTATATTAAAAATTATATGCTATTTGGAAAAAAATCATTCAGGGATAAGTTTATTGAAAATAATCTTATCATCTCTAGCTTTCAGGCTTTTTCCAACTCCGCCTTTGCCGGTCCCAAGCCCGGATGAAAAAGGAGGAGGGGGAGCAGTAACAAGCTCACTAAAAATCCTGGGCTCAGCTGGCCCGGCTGATAGTACCCTGTAAGGGCTCCTAATCCAGGGATACAGGATGAGCAGCGTTTGTACTCCATGTTAGGAGCGGCTGCACATGGCGTCTGTTCCTCATGTCAGAGGCGGCCATTTCTTTTGGAGCTAAGTCGGCCTGCCACTGAGTAGTGCTCCCAGTCTTAATGACAAAGGCAGACGCATTCTACTTCACCCAATTATGATGGTTGTCAAACAGACACCATCAAGGGTCACAACTTGATACCCTAATATGATTTAGGGAGATAAGAAAGAAGAAGAGAGAGGCTTTTTCCACCCTTCTACAGGAGTATATATAATGCTTTTATATTTAAAAATACTCCTGTAAAGGGGTGGAAGATTCTTAAAGCTAGAGACGATAAATTTATTTTCAAGAAACTTATCCCTGAGTGATTTTTTCTTCAAATAATATAGCGCAAGGTATTCTAATATTTTAATTACATTTTCATATAATCTAGGTTGTTTTGTAGATTTCCCAATTTGGGCTTTGTCAGTTATAAAATCGAAATAAACAATATTGTTGCTTATCCTACTTTAAATGTCTTATCCTTCTATTGCTGACCTTAAAATTAAAGGAATCCCACTTTTGCTTTTTTATAATTTAGTTCATGTTCAGGTGTGCACACAAGATTCCTATGCAATCCTCATATGCAGAGAGAGTAAAAGCTGTTCTGTACCTTCTGATTACATTTGAATTTGATGAAAAAACTTAGTACATGCCTCTATTTTGGTTGTTGTTGTTGAAGAGGAGTAAGAGATATCATGGGTTCCTTGCTTCCTTTTGCATGGAAAATGAATTTAATATACAATAATTTTGTTTATAGTATCTCTAGTAGACCTTGTTGAGACCATGATAGCCATGGTGGATAGTGGTTAGTGATTTATTTACTGCAAGACCACCACATGTCTAGACATGTAGAAAGCAGTTCAACTTTTGCACTTACAAGTGCACCAGAGCCTCATTTGGCTACTTGCACCAACTTTTGCACTTACAAGTGCACCAGAGCCTCATTTGGCTACTTGCACCAACTTTTGCACTTACAAGTGCACCAAAGCCTCATTTGGCTACTTGTACCAACTTTTGCACTTACAAGTGCACCAGAGCCTCATTTGGCTACTTGCACCAACTTTTGCACTTACAAGTGCACCAGAGCCTCATTTGGCTACTTGCACCAACTTTTGCACTTACAAGTGCACCAGAGCCTCATTTGGATACTTGCACCAACTTTTGCACTTACAAGTGCACCAGAGCCTCATTTGGCTACTTGCACTCACTGGTAGGTTTGGACTTTTGCAAGAATCTGAGGCCATTGAAGCAATTTTATCTTCAGAAAATAAGTGCCCAATACAGGACTTGATCCTGGGTCGTGGCTGTTGACAAATCAATGGTTTATACCACAACACCCCTTCTATTCCAAGGACCTGGTTCCCTGGATAACACCAAGAGAGTGATGCATTCAGTCTTTTGTGATTTCTCTAACAGTGAGGTAAACTGATCTCCTAGCTAGGGTGCTCTTCTGTGTCACACATCTCAGGTAGGAGCCTCATATTTCTGGTGTACACCTACCTGCCTACCTACAGTAGCAGTTTGACTGAGCTTTGTGCTTGGAACTGCTCACAAAAGTGAAATTTAGAAATTATTCTCATTATTAGTATCAAAATTATCATTCTTATCATGAAGTGATGCACAATAAAGAATTTACTGATTAATTAATGAATTTTGCTACAGATGACACCTTGCTAGTTGAACTTTTATCATCCCAAAGAACTCCTATATAAAAACTTTGGTCAAAATCTCTAAAGCCGTTTTCATGAATCCGAACCAATAATTACTCATTTAAGAGTATAAAATATAAATAATTGAATGATGCTATATTTTCTCTCTATATGAATGCAGCACTGAGCTGAATAAACTGAAAACAACACTCTAGCTAATCAATTACATAAAGTGGAATCTAATTATAATATCCTCCTTTGTTACAACAATTGGGTTTTAACATCCTAATTCTAAGGTCCCAAGTTTTAAACCCTAATTGTTCAACTGTAGTTATAGCAACAACATCATTATAGAAAAATACAATTTTTATTCCTAAGGGACGTGGTTACAGCGAGATTTGACTCTAAATGGTTTTCTACACTTTACCTATGACTAGTTTATTCTACCTGAATCAACTTATGTTCTCTCTTGACAACTGACAGAGCATATCTTGTTGTCTATCTTGAAGCCTGTGTCTCACCTTACAACCAGTACATTCTGTCTGACATGAAACTAAAGTGTCAGGTTTGTGGAGCAGCACTACAACCTCAGCAGTGAGAACCTGCAGTCTCTCAGCCTCAAGCTGGGCTGCCGGGCCCAGGGCCTCATCAACTCCCTCCGTGCCGTGGTGAAGAGGGAGCAGGAGCCAGGGGGCCCTCGCCAGCGAGTCTCCAACTCCACCCTGGCTGCTGTGGCCGACATCCTCAGTCTGGTCAAGATGATGATCTCCTGGCTGGACAGGTAGGTGACTAGAGGGAAATGTTGTTGGTCCTGTACACCTTGATGATTTCTTCTTTTTTTTTTTTTACTGAAGAAATAGCTTTTTAAACATAAGCTTCTTATCATACTGTTGAAGTAAGAAGGCATCTGGAGGATACAAAATGCGGGTTTTATTTGCTGTAGGGTCCATTAGATCCTCCGGTCAGGTATGCGAATCCATCCAGCTTGACTTGGGTTTGTTTCCGAGTCTTGATTCTCTGGCAGACATTCTAACTTGTCTCTCTTATCTTCTCTATAAAAATTATCCAATCCTCCAAAAAAATGAAAAAAAGGGTGACTAATCAGAGACGTGGTCCATGGTCAAAGTACGGCCATTCATTTCTGTGTTATACAACAGATTAATATAATGAATAGAATGAAATTTTAAAAAAATAGGTGGACAAATCAAACGATGAGGTCATGTTCCATGGTATACAACAATATAATCTACTTAATTTCTTGCTGAATACCAACCCTACCATAAAACATTTGGAAGAAAGAGTCAAACTGCCTCATACTCCAGTTATAATTCTCAACCCAACGTGGAGTTTTAGTGATCCACTATTAAATTTACTATCATAAGGGGGAAAAGATTTGATCAAATTATATCAAATAATAAAAATAAAATGGATGTTGCATGGGATTTGTAGCAATGTGCAAATATACAGGGAAATCTAAATATATAATAGCCTCTTTTAACTAGAACTGTGGTTATAGCAACATAAAATCTGTGTCATGAGTGTTGTTATAGCAAGGTTTGTCAGTAGGAACATGATCGAAGTTAGGGTTGAAAAGCTCGCTCAACATCTTTGAACTTATAACATGAAATTTGATTAAGTTTTTACACATTCATAATAGGATAATGGATATCAATAGTAGTTGGTGTCTATTTTTTTAAAGTCAGATACATCACCACAAAGTATCCTATAAAAGAACCTAATTTTTTTCACCACCAATTTTACTCAGCACAAATCTAGAATTCTTCTCAAAATAAAGATATCTAAAGATTCAAATTGGAATTGTTGCGGAATTTACAGAAGAGACTTGAATGATGCAGCGTGTTTTGTTAGGATGGAAACTTGTGACGGCTTCCATTGTACTCTAAAAATTTCTCTTTGCCAAGGTTATCTATCTGATCATTCTGAGATCTTTCAGCTGGTGACATAACTCTTTTAACAGGCTGATGTATTTTGACTGGCTTAATTGAAAGAAATTTCTTGTTCTTCCCCATCTTGCAGCAATACATCTATTTAATATCAGTAACAAATGGTACTGCCAACTCTCTAGTTAAACAGCTCTCTCCAATTTGTATGAAATATTTAATGGATATTCAATTTTAAAACTTATTTGAATAAAGCTGCCTTGTGCCTTGACTACTAAAAGTGTTTCAGTGGTCTGTTAGAATTCACCAATCAATTTACACTCAACATTTTAAGCATTTAAAATAAAACATGTTTTTAATGAGATAGAAAATATAGGTAACCTGGGCTCCTGGAGTGTAAATCGCCAACTACCTGGGTACGTTTGTAATGAAAAGGGCACCCCTATTTATATAGAATTGAGATCAGCTAGAAAGATGGAACTGTAAAGAGAACTAGCAAATTAATCTCCTACACTGTACAGGTATCCCTTCCTGGGCCAGGAGAAGTACGCGGAGGTGAGGAGTGACATCCTGAAGGCCAGCATTGAGCTGGCTTCCACAGCGCAGCGCGACCAGTTTGCGGAGCAGCCCCACCAGGTCATCTCCCAGTGTGTGAGTTCTCTTACATCTCTCTAGATGGTCTTTGGTGTGTCCTCCAGGACATTCTGACCTTGCTTGTATGGATGCCAACTGACAGAGAGAAGAAAACTACATATAATTCGATTATAGATACAAGAAAATAAGATCTAACCCAAATAAATTAATAGTGTGTGATGTTTCAGTAACAGCATTGTTACCATCATCAGACAAAGAAGCTTTTTTACTTATAATTAGAAAAAAAAAATCTCAACATCAAGAACACTACAAAGGAAAATGTTTCAATTTTAATGATAACATAAATTTTGGAGTATAGTTAATTATATGTGTAGAGAATAAATACTGCTTCAATGAAGAATTCTTATCTCACTCAATGTATTTCCTGACTCTCTGCCACCTTTATCAATGGAATTATCAATTTCCTTGATAGAGGTGAAGTTGCCAAAATGTTGGGTAAGCAATGATACTTCATCACTGCAGCATTTATTGTCTTTACATTTACCAACTAGCACAATTTTCACAACAATTTTATTTAAAAAAAAATAAAACCAAAGCCCCTTAAACCAATTCAATTTTACTCAATACATTATACTTTGATGTACAGGTCACACACTCCAGAAATCCGGGTTATATCAGGAGTACAGGCCTCAAATATAAAATTATAGTTATTAGTATCATTGTGTTTAGCATGTTCTCTTATCATAATATTTCAGCAGTTTTTTTTTTTACAAGATTTATTTTTCTGTGAACCTTTTTAATAATTATTATATCTCTGGCAATAACGCATGTATATTATTATTTCTATGGTATTTTAGATAAGGTATGATATTCCCACTACCGGGAGGTCACTAGATGAGCTGCGATGATGGTCACCAACAGATCAAATTGGGAGAATATTTGTCCATATAGTCACCAAAACTCAACTTGATGGACACTAACAACTGGGTGGAGTGGACCCAGGAGGAGCTCTGGACCTCAGACAGCACCAAACAACACTAACAAGATTTAGAACAGGCCATCTCAAACCATTGAAAATAGAAAATAACAAAATCTACCCCACTTGCCCAAAATGTAGCTTGGTACCTGCAGCTCCAGAACACATTTTGGCTTGCATTAAATTGCACTAAACAGGACCTTTGGGAGAGGCCACTGAACTTCATAAAACAGCTCGGGGAGCATGAACTCATGGAATTTATGTAATCTTTACACAAGGGGAACAACAACAAATGATATTCTCCCAGACCTATTGAGAAGAAATATATTCAGTCACAAACTAGCATGCCTCATTGCACCTTTAAAATAATCTTAATTCTGCAAAGTGGTACAATAAAAATATTCCTTATATAATTTGGAATGCTGGAGCCGCCCAGAGGGACCTTGTTGAGTAGGAAGTCGTTCACTGCCACCCAGCTCCAGTACTTGTTCTCTATATCTTACTAGCTGTAAAAAATATAAAACTTGAAACACAGCCCTGAAACTTTCCACTTTAAATATTTACCTTCATGTTCTCCTTTATCAATAAACATTTTAAAATTGAGAAGATGATAAGGCAGAATTTGGATTATAGATTAGAACTACAAGGTAATAAGACCAAATCCAAATGAATTGTGTGTGACATTTTGGTAACAGTGTTGTTACCATCATCAAAAGACTGATTACATTCAGTCAAACACATACATACATCATTCAGTCTTTTATGAGTAATGTTAACAACGTTGTTACTGAAAGGTCACACACTATTTATTTGGTCTTATTACCTTGTAGTTAAAATTGTGAAGATAATACATGTGAGCTCATGTAAACTAGCATGCAGCATAGTAAGTCTTCAGAATTTTAAAATATTTTCTGATAAAGGGGAGACGTTGAAAGCCAATAAAAAGTGAGAAAGATTAAGCACTGTTTTCCAGTTTTATTTTTACAGCTGTGCAACTCTATGTGTTTATCAAAGAATGTCTATTGTTGTGTGACCTCCCATAGTTAACCCAAGGTTGTGGTGGTGCCCCGTAGTGCCAACGGTTAGCAGAGGACTGTGACCGCATGGTGCGCAAGTTCAATGATTCTCTAGTCAGTCAGACAGTCACGCTGGACGTGGCTTCTTTCAAGAAGAAACTTGATGAGGATTTGGTAAGTGTGTAAGCAGCCATCTCCTTGTGTTCTTTCTATGTGTACATCTGGAATAACTGTCCTGGAATACAGTTAGTTCAACCTCTCTATTAAGGTCTTCTCTCTTGGAAACCAAAGTTTTACACCTCAATAGCAAAGTGACCCTTAATAAAGAGGTTTCCCTATATAAGTGGGGGGACTACATGTAGAATACAGTTTGACTTTGCAGCTGCACCCCTACACCCTATTCCATGGAATCTGTGTAACCTTTACACAAGGAGATAAGAAACAACAACAACAGTTTGCCTTTGCACTAATAGGTGCCTGATCCTCATTTAGTTACTTATACTTATGGAGGGGGTTGTAATTATGCAAATGGATGGAGGGCATTGAAAGAAGTAATTAATTCTTTTTAACCCTTCAGCGGTCGCAATGGGTAAAAATTACCCAGAAGGAACTTTTCGAAAATATTTCTATATTAAAAAATATATATATTTAAAATATATTCTCAGTACCTTTCTAAATCTATCTAAAGAATATTATAATAAACCTATAATTTTAATTTTATGACATATATTCATTTTATTAGCATGTTTGGGTCAATTTTACCCAGTGCGACCTTTTGAGTTCTCGTCAATGGGTAATTTTTACCCAGCGCGACCTTTTAACGCTTTTGGTTTGGGTTTGCGTAAATAAGTTTCGAGTTACTTTCTGGCTTCTTGTTGTTTGATTTTGCTGCCCCAAGTGCAATAATACAATCATTTCTTCCAACAATAAGGTAGGATTTATATTTTATTTCCTCTTTTTACATTATTTCACATAAAATGCTTTCAAATGCTGATTTTCTCCGTTATGATAATAATATTCCAAATCCCGATGATGAGGAATCAGAAACTGATGATCATATAGAAGAGAGGAATTGGAGTACAGACACTGAAAAGTATACATTATCAGAAGAAGAAAACAATGAGGATCCAAGCTTCAATTACTATATAGGAAAGGACCAAAAGACTAAATGGAAGAAAGCTCTTCCCCCAAAAAATGTTCGAACTCGCAGTGAAAATATTATCACCCATCTACCAGGGGTAAAGGGTGAAGCAAAAAATGCTAAATCGATATTAGATTGTTGGAATCTCTTTATAGATGACAATATACTTGAATGCATAGTTACAAATACTAACATTTACATTAGGAATATTCAGCAGAACTATAGCAGAGAAAGAGATGCTAATTTGACAAACCTACATGAAATTAAAGCTTTATTGGGAATTATTTACTTTCTTGGGGTCATGAAAGCGAATAAATTGAATACAGATGATGCATGGGCAAGAGATAGTACTGGATTTGAATTGTGTAGAATATCTTTGAATATATTTGAATTGTGTAGAATGTCTGAAAACAGATTCCGTTTTCTTCTCAGAGTAATTCGTTTTGATGACAAAGCTACAAGAAATGAAAGACTTCGTCAAGATAAATTAGCAGCTGTGAGATTGATTTTTGATACTTCTGTAAAAATTGCCAAAAGCATTATTCTCCTTCGGAATATACACTGCGTGACAATGAAAATGGAACACCAAGAAATAGTGGCCAGAAAATTATGCAAATTTCAGGGTAGACGCGCCTAACCGAGTTATGCAAATGATGTAAAATGCGCAGCTCTCGTGCGCACTTGGAGTAAGATATAAGGCAGGAAATTGCAGAAAGGACAGTATTCGTGTCGTTATTTCTTCAAGGAAAATCATTGTAGAAATTTTGTTCTTGTGTCAAAAGACACGTGTAATAACAGAGAATGCCAGGTCATCGTAAACGGAGGCAGTTCAAGCAGACAGACGCTTTTACGAGGGGCATGGTGATCGGACTGAAAAGGGCAGGTTGGTCCATACGTCAAATCGCAGCTGATACACACCTTGGTGCGTCCACGGTGCACCGACTGTGGAGAAGATGGTTGGAACAAGGAAATGTGGCAATTTATAGGAATGCCGGTGCAACCAGAGTGACGTCAGCACGTGTGGATCGGCGTATCCTTCGACAAGCAGTGGCGGCCCCACAAGCCAATTATACCGCCATCCTGCAACTTGTGCAAGACACCCTAGATCATTCCATCTCGACCAGAACCATTTCCCGTCGATTGGTTGCTAATGGCTTGCACTCATGCCGTCCGCTAAGAAGACTGCCATTGACCCCACCGAATAGGCGCCAACGTTTGGAATGGTGCCGGGCTAGATCGACGTGGATGACGGAATGGCACAGGGTCGTGTTCTCAGATGAGTCGCGTTTCTGCTTGTCCAGTGATAGTCGCCGTGTACGCGTGTGACGTCGACGTGGAGAAAGGTCCAATTCGGCAGCAATTGTGGAACGCCCCACCGTGCGACAACGTGGAATCATGGTTTGGGGCGCAATCGCGTATGATTCCAGGTCACCTTTACTTCGTATTCAGGGCACTATGACGGCCCAACGATACGTTGATGATGTGCTGCGACCGGTGACACTCCCCTACCTTCAGGGGGTGCCCAATACCCTTTATCAGCAGGATAACGCCCGACCGCACACTGCTCGCATTAGCCAACAAGCTCTGCAAGATATACAGATGCTTCCCTGGCCACCGTACTCTCCTGATCTCTCACCAATCGAGCACGTCTGGGACATCATTGGACGCCGTTTGCATGCCTTGCCACAGCCGCGTTCAGAAGATGAACTGTGGCAAATGGTTGAGAGGGAATGGAGAGCCATCCCTCAGGACGCCATCCGTACTCTGATTGACTCTCTACCTAGACGTGTTGCTGTGTGCATCGCCGTCCGCGGTGGTCCTACTTGCTACTAAGCCGACGCCGTTCTCGCTCTGTATTATGACTATCATTTTGAAATAAAGATCACTTATTGTTTGTCCCTGTCTCTCTCTCTGTCTGTCGAGTTTCATCACTTTCTGGCCACTATTTCTTGGTGTTCCATTTTCAATGTCACGCAGTGTATAACGGTGGATGAAAAGTTTGACGCTTTCAGAGGGAAATGCAATTTCAGGCAGTATATTCCGAGTAAACACAATAAATATAGAATAAAATTATTTGCTCTCGTGGATTCAAAAAATGTTTTATACTTGTAACTTGGAGATTTATTCAGGAAAAAACCCTGAAGGTCCTTACAATGTCAGCAAAAGTCCAAGTGACGTTGTGGAACGATTGTGTGAGCCAATCAAGGGAACTGGCCGCAATGTAACAATGGATAACTGGTTCACCAGTTATTCTTTAGCTCTAAAACTTTTACAACAATATAGACTAATAATTGTTGGTACCTTAAAAAGAAATAAAAAGGAAATCCCCTCAGAGTTTGTCATCAGCAGAGGTAGAAATGTACACACTAGTGTTTTTGGCTTTCAAAGTGAAATGACACTTCTTTCATACAAGCCTAAAGAGAATAAAGTTGTACTTATGCTTTCAACTCTGCACCACGATGCAAATATAGATGATTCAACGGGAGAATTTAAAAAGCCAGAGATGATAATGTTTTATAATATGACAAAGGGTGGTGTAGATATGATGGACGAAATGACAGCTACATATAACTGTGCTAGAAATTCAAGAAGATGGCCCATGGTTATTTTTTATTCACTTTTAAATATTGGGGCAATAAATTCCCAGATAATTAATTTTGCAAATGGCAACGCATCAAAGGTTAAATCAAGACGTCATTTTTTGAAAACCTTATCCTTAGATCTTATTGAAGAGATGGTCAAAGTTCGCACAGTAAGCGGAAGAATGCCATGTGAAATAAAGGAAAAGGCATCCGATATTTTTAATTTGTTAGAGCCTGGTCCATCTAAAAAGCCAAAAATAGGAGAAAGACATCGATGCAAGAAATGCCAGAAAGAAAAAAAAGGACAGAAAAACTATTCAACATTGCCAGTACTGTTTTGCTTTTTTGTGTAAGGAACACTCTGTAATAATTTGTCAAGAATGTCATAAAGGACGAAACAAGTCCTAATTTCTATGAAAGGAAGTGATAACTTTCATACAAATTTATATTTTATAACCTATCTTCAATATATATTTTTATTTTCATAAAATAGTCAAATATATCATAAATATTTGATATTTTGATTTGTTATTAATAAAATAAATAAAATATGATTTTTATATCTCAGGATTTTATGTAAAGTTATTTAATAGACAAATCATTATTCTAACATAGAAAACAATAAAAATATTGGAAATAATATTTGATTTATTTAGGTTTTAAAAAGTGGGTAAATTTTACCCACCGCGACCTTTCAAGGTATAAAAGAGGGCGCGACCGCTGCCGGGTTAAAAAATCAATTACTCACAATGTAAGATTCAACAATTTATTTTTCCTGTGTGTACCATTCACTTCGTGCGAACTCTATGCGTCACAAAGGCAAGGTTCTGGTTGTCATATTCCTGTAGTTAACACCATCCTGTGCCCAGAGTTGTCTTGCCGTATTATAGTGAGAATAGCTTTCCTTGACTCTCGTGTGGGAAATCAATCTATGTAATTAATTGTGCAATTCACTGATTTATTTTACCTCTGATAGAGTTGGTTCACACCATTGTTTTTCAACAACCACAACCTGGGATCCACTCCCATATTGAACATTATTTTTATGCTTTAATGGCCCCTGATTCTTGCACAAGTACAACCCCGCCCATGTGTGCAAATAGGGCCCCAGTACTTTGTAAGTTCTAACATCTTTCTACATGTGTAGATATGTGGTGTCATGATTATCATGAGAGAATATGGAAAGATAGAGGTAATGTGGTGTTGGCAGGGTCTACATATCCACTCCTCCTACTTTGGAATCCACATCATTGGAGGGATCAAGTTCCAGGTGAGTTGTCATCCCTCAGCAACTGTGTGGTCTTATACATAATACAACAAACTTGGTTACACTAATGTTTTCCCAATTTTTTCACAGTTATAGTACAACAAAACTTGGTCATACTAATGCTATCCTGCATTTTGAACTATATTTTCCTATATAGTGTGTCCATACTGTGTTCTTGTACTTTAGGAAATTTTATTATACAGTAGAACCTCCCTTTAGCAGACACCTCTCCAAAAAGGACAGTTTTCATTTGCAAAATTACCATTTTTACAATTTAGCAACTCTTCAGTAAGAGGACACCTCTCCCTAAAGGATACTTTGGCTCTGCAATTAGGTGTCCTTTACAGGGAGGTTCTACTGTACTAATGTTTTTCTTTCTTTTTTTTCACAAGATTTTCCTATATATTGTGCCCATAGTACAAGGAAACTTAATTATTACTAATTCTTTCCTGATTTTTGCTCTATTATTTTCCTGGTTCCTGTATCTCAAATTGATTTTCATGATTTCCCATAAATAATATTATCCCATTTATAGTGTACATACACTTCAGACCAATTTCCAGAAGCGCATTCATTATAACAAGGCTTTAAATGGATTTCCTTTGACAAGGCAGAATGAGATATACAGTAAAACCCCGCTATAACGAACCCTGGATATAACGAACCTTCCCTTATAACGAACCCACGCCGATTCCCAATTCCATTCCATTGAAAATACCATCGTTATAACGAACTTTGCGATTTTTAGAATAACGAACTACCCCTATAACGAACCTATTTCGGGTCCCAAAATGATAAAATCTATTAAAAATACTATGCTTATAACGAACTTAGAATTGTAATTTAAAAAAAAAAAAATTAAAAAACAAAATTTTGAGCATGTTTAAAGCTCGCGGATCGCGATTTCTAAACAATAAATTTAGCGGCATTGTTTGTTTGATTTTTGCACTTTATTTTTGCTGTATGTTGTATAAATTTTTACACATTATACTTTTTATTAATTAGAATATCTTTGCATCCATTAAATTTGAAATATAAAAATTGCAAATGGCTTCCAAAATGAAGAAAACAAAGGCATTTTAAAAACAAAAGCATTATTTCATAAAAATAAAAAAAAAGGCCATTTTCAGAACTTTTCAAAGTGAAACAACATAGGCAAAATGTTAAGAACATATTAAAATAAGAGAATATAACTTTTCTATTATAAAAGATAAAATATAAAGTTATTAAAAATTGTTACAAAGAGGAATCAACTTCAACTTTTGCCGCGATCGCGATCGTACGTTTTAGGGCTAAAAAAAAAAAAAGTCCAAATAAACGGTCCCGTGACGAAACAAAAATTATTTTTATGCCATTAACTATGGTGATTTTAAAGTCAGCAAAGTTTTGCATGGCAGGTTAAAAAAAAAAAAAAAACGAAATCTAGACCTAGAAGAATATGGGGAAACATGAAATGGAAGAAAAACACTAACTTTATTTGAATGGTGCAATGCTTGGAAGAATGCTTTGAAACAACAAGGTATTAGAGCCATTTTTTCAAGTAAACAATGTATTATATAATATGTGATAATGATGTTTTAAAATCATTTCATATCTTTGAATATATATTTAATAATACTTTGCCTAGGATTTGTCTTGATTTTTAACTTAGACATAGAGGTACATGTATATTAATCATATAAGAAGAACCTATTATCTAATGATTTCTATTATTATTCAGTATTAATATAAGGAAATTAGTCAATTAAGGGAATTAAAATAAAGTGACCACTATTAAGAGGCAGCCTCTTCTTGTGTGTATGGCTGTTTTTTAATTATACAGTCTAAAATTTTTGAAAAGTAAAAAAAAAATAGCCAAACCGTGGCTATAGTGAACCGTGGCTATAGTGAACCAAAAGCTCTGTCCCATTGGGGTTCACTATAGAGGGGTTTTACTGTATATATATATATACTAGCGGATGTGTACCCGGCTTCGCCCGGGTTTTATCCAAGTGAAAGTTTGCCTAACGAATATTATATATTATGAAGTATAATAAACAATGCTAAAGATTAGTTTTAATTATTAATCAAGATTGTGTGTGAACATGTGAGAAAGATGTAATATCGTTGTTGTTTTCTTGGCCGACTGTTTTACATATGGTGTTATCTTAAAATTGCTTGTTTTGAATATTTTTTTAGATTGAGTTGAATGAATTGCTGAATTTTTTTTTTGTATTTATATATAAATAAAATTAACTCTGTTGATTTTTTTTTGTATTTAATCGATAACAGCGAAGTTACGCATGTTAATGTTAGGGAAAAATATTTTGATGTTAAGCAAAACCTGCTCCATCTCGTTTTACATAAATGTTGAAAATTTGGTCGAAATTGATGCATTGTAACGAAAGTTTTTAGTGATGTCCACTTATGAAATTTGCATTTTATTAATATAGATATATATAGAGAGAGAAAATTTCCTTTTTGTTTATAAAGCCCTCTTTTTACAACAAACATTCAACAATCTGAATTATAACCAAATTTGTGTAAAGGTAGAGAGGTGATGTTTGATTTAACACAACTAATTTACGAATGGAAATTTTGCAAGGTGAATTTTGATCTATAAAATAAAGGTCCCATCTTGTCAAAATTTTCATCTATATTTTGGCCGTAGCTTTGGTCTAGCCACTTTACCAGGTTAACACCTCTTTAGAAAATTCTGAAGATTTCACTTGATCCCTTGTGGATTGCATGAAATAAAGCATACTCTGGACTGATGAGGGCCATTAGCCCAAACCATGGTCTCCAGGTGAGCATTTTTTTATTTACCAAAGCTGATGTTGTAGCTTTGTTACTGACCTGAGTCTGTTAGTTTGTGGAGACTGTCAATAGATGGTGCTATTTTGACAGGAGAGAGATTTTCTATAAATTCACACAAATGTTATTCTAACATATCCAGAATATTCATTAAAAGTTGTTGTGTGGTTGCAGAGTCCGGCCTACTGCTGTGGGAAGATAGATGAAGGGGATGAGATCATCCAAGTCAACTTCCAGACTGTGGTAAGTGTCTAACATTGACAACACACATTACACTCACGAACAAAACTTTAGGAAGTTGGACCTTTTAGCATGTATGTATATGTAATATAGTGTGAGGTCTGGTAGCCTCTTGTAGAATCCTGTCGACTCTCTGTAATAAGTTGAGGTCTGGTAGCCTCTTGTAGAATCCTGTCGACTTTGATGTGATAAAGAGTGTGCTGTCGACTTATCTGTGATGAGATCCTGTCGACTCTCGCTATAAGCTGTGGTAACCGGTGGTCAAACCTGTAATAGCCGAGAGGGACAGTCAGGGCGTGGAGAGTTTTCCAGTACCTCTCTGCACTTTGGAAGACCTTTAACAGTTTTCACAGAGTACAGGCAGTCGTGGTCGAGGCAGAGCGGAAAGCTTGGGAATGTCCACACACACAAAACGAAGAGACACAGCTGAAGTAGGAAAGTTCCATGAACAGATAGGAGTTGAGCTAAGCAAGATGGAGATATAGAGTTCTTACTGTTTTACATGGCGATGATGTGGACCTGGCTACAAGCGACAAGGGCTTGCGCCGACGGTGAAGAGACTAACTGCGGACTATCTTTTGTCGGCTAAAACCGAGGTGTTTATATACCATTCCCGAGGAGGGGGGGAGACATCTGCGAATTTGAACTTTGAACGTCTGGGGCATTCTGCACCCTTTGGACCAGATGGCAACGGGCTGCCAAATTCCTTTTCAGGGTTGTCTCGAATTTAGACGTTTTTGATGCTCAATCTTGCTTTAACTTAGCTCTTAATCTATTACATAGTTTTATTTATTTGTCTTTAATTTGTACAAAGTACATTACATATGGCGATGCAATATATTTGTGTTTCTATATACAACACGACAATCTTGTTATAAGTAGTTATACAATATAGGGTTGTTGGTTTAAATTACCATATATATATTTTTTATTATTATATTTTTTTATTTTTTTTTAAGGGGAAGGCCATTTGAACTTACCTAAATGGGAAATCCGCCATTATATAACAAATAAGGAGTGGTTTTGCCTTCATCAATTTTGCAGGGTGAATTTGGATCTATAAAATCTTGTCAAAATTTCCATCTATATTTTGGCCATAGCTTTGGTCTAGCCACTTTACCAGATAAACACCTCTTTTGGAAAATTCTGAAGATTTCATTTGATCCCTTTCAAGTTTTGTCCATGAGTGTATGTTCTCTTCTTCTCTCCTCTCAATCATATTAAAGAATCGAGCCTGTGAGCTTGAAATTTTTGATGGTGTTGCTGGAAACGAGTAGAGCTCATTAATGCATCAGATAATGCTGTCAATGATATCGTTTGGAGTTGCAGGTTAAGAATTGCACTTAGTACCTAGTGGGTAAACCTTGCAACCATTTCCAAAGATCATTGTAGATTGCCAGACTTAAGTCTGAAAATTAAGGACTGTTGTTCCCTTGGAACAATAATTAAAATATACAGCACTCAGGACCCAGATTTGTTATTGTTATAACCTGGTTGGTATTGTAAGAGAGCAGGGTTAAATATAATTAGAGCATAAAACTTGGGGCTTTAGAATTATAATGTTATAACTAAATTGCTGTAATAATGAAAGTTTATAATAATGAGATTCCACTTTACTCTTCCATTAATTTAACTGGCAATAATTCAACAGAAAAAACCTTTACCTGGAGTATTAAATCAAAGAGGTAGGACTTAATAAAAAAATAATAAAATATTTTATATTTAGTGGAATTTCATTAGTCTATTTTATTACAGCCATGTGGTTATAACATTATAATTCTAATTTATTTAACTATTGTTATAGCACCAACATGGTGTTATAACAACATTAAATGTTAGGTCAAGTGATGTTGGTATAGAGAAATTTTACTGTATGTATATTGTTACATCAACATTTTCCAACTTTGCCATCTTTTATAGTTTTCCAAACTAAAAAAATAATTTCTATAATTAAGCAAAAGTCTCATTATTTTTTTAATTAGGCACCATCACCACAACAATGACCGGCTCCTGATTGGAAAATGAATCTGTTGTTGCCTAGAGAGAATGCTAGACATGGGGTGGAATTCATTTGAAAACTAGAGTACAATTTCTATTAGGGATTTTGCAAGTTCCTAATAGAAAGGATTGTGACTTGTGAAAATTTTATTTAAAAAAGCTCAGAAACTATACAGTAGAACCTCCATGTAAAGGACACCTAATTGCAGAGCTAAAGTGTACTTTAGGGAGAGGTGTCTTCTTACCGGAGAGTTGCTAAATTGTAAAAATGATAATTTTGCAAATGAAAACTGTCCTTTTTAGACAGGTGTCCTCTAGCGCGAGTGTCCTCTCATGGAGGTTGTACTGTAAATACACAACAAGGTTAGATATTTATGTCTGGTATGTGTGGTGTACCTAGCCAAGAGGAAACTAACTGTGGTGTGACAACAGGTGGGCTGGCAGCTGAAGAACCTGGTGTGTGCCACCAAAGAACACCCCACAGAGATCCATCTCACCCTCAAGAAGCGGCCCAGACATCCCTCCGCCCTGGAGGAGATCAGGACAGGCTGGCCCCACAGACTTCCTTCAAAGAGAACAGCCTTGCGCAGGTTGCGCAAGTCCTCTCTCGGGCAGACAGTTGTTCCTATTCTGGAGGGTCCATTGAGGTAATCCATTGCTGGATAATTTAGAACTCTATGTTATCATGGGGATAACTCTATTTGGAACTCACTAAGAAATATAAAATTACTTTCAATTTATTTATTTTTTCTAAATGTAAATCTGTGAGTGAGATATAAAATATTTGAACACTTTTTCTGCTGGAGATGCTAGCACATGTTATACCTTGGCCAATTCTAGTTCAATAGTGAACTTGGCCCACAATCAATACAGTTTTTCCAATAAATAAATAAAAAATTCTACAAAAAATCAAAGTTAGTCATTTATAATGAAGCATTTAACTACAAACAAATTGTATAATGATGATTTTTTTAAATGTATATTGATTAACAATTAAAAAAAGAATAAATATTGTATTTTATTAATGAAGTGGGGCAAACAACATCAAAATATACAATGGAATCTTTTTATAACCACTACTTTATAGCAGCAACATGGTTATAACATCCTAATTTTAAAGTTCCACTTGTTTTAGCCATGGTTATACATCATGGTCGCATGTGATGTTATAATGTATTTAGAGTTAATGTGGGGATAGGGCCTACATAGAAAACTATCAGTGAATTAATGAAAAGTTTGCATTCTCAAGATACATAATAGAGAGAGCTATTAGTTAGATAAAAGAACCATAGAAATATGATTAATGAGTTATCTAAGAAATTGTTTGTTAGACTCTTGTAAATGGTACATCCTTCCTAGAATAGCCTCATGGCCTACCAGTGGCACTCCGCAGTACATTGGTAGAGTAGATCCTAGCTGAAGAGGTCAACATCAACCAGATCAGTGACTGTTGGCTCCATGTGTCCAACTCACTGTGTTGTTCCAGGGAGGACGAAGGAGAGGATGAAGATGAGGAAGAAGAGGAGGAGGACTGTGTGTTCCTGCCCACCGTGGTGCCACAGCAGCCAATGCAGCACCGTGGTGGACCACGCCGTGCCACCATCAGCACCTCAGCCCAACTGCCATCTCTGGAGCAGATCATGGCTGAGTCCCTCTCCCATAAAGAACAGCTCATCCGATGCAGTCAGTCCTCTGCCCCCACCTCTGAGTCTTCCTCCATCTATGCTCGGCTATCCGATGCCCAGCAGCTCTCCCCCAATCCTGACATGGCTCGTGGTGAGTTCACCAAGTCTTCTAACATTAATTTGGGACCATTGATTTGGTTACTATCAAGCCTGAAAAATGAATGCCTCCAGTGCAAAAACACAGAATTCTCATTCTAACAGCCTTCTTTTATAACAGGGCTCTAGTTATAATATCATAATTTTAGGGTCTTAGGTTTTAAATCCTTATTATTTTAAGTGATTATAACAAAGACATGGGGGGTTATAACAACCTAAAATTTGGATCAAGAGTTATGTTCTTATAGTGTGTGAGGTTTGACTTTATATTGTTCCCAATTGAGAAATGTCAACATTCATGCCTAAAATGAAGAAAACACTAGTTAAATCCCATGCTAGAGCCAAACTAATGCAATAGTCTTCTTAAATATAAGATTTGAACTTGTGATTTCCTGTTTACTAGACAGGCACTTTAACTAACTAAGCCATAGTGCCACACTCAAAATTAAGAGATTTATGTAATATCTTCAAAATTTAATTGATTTGGTCATCTCTCCATTTGAAATCAACACTTTGTTAAACTCTCATTAAAACAAAGATTTTGGAAAATTATACACAGATGATTGTTATATTCTTAACAGGTTTCCAAGACAATGACTTTTCTTTTAAGGGTTCTTTCTCTCAGTTTGGATCAGTAAAACTTACTCCTCTATATTGATAATTTAGCCCTAGCCTATCCAAATCAATAACATGTTGGTCTGTTTGTAACAGAAGCCGGGGCTATGAAAGAGGTTCAAGGTGAAATAAAGAAGCCCCCCACCCCTAAGCCACGGACCTTGAAAAGTCCAACGGTCAAGTCCAGCTCTCAAGACACACAGTCTCAAGAAATAAGTTCGCAGGAACCCAAGATGGCTCACATCCGGTCTCTGAGCTGTGGTAACATCCTGGCAGAGCTGGAGTCCATCCCTGTCTCAGCTAACTCCACCCACTCCCCTCCCAGCTATAGGATCAGCTACCCCCCAGTGATGCACCACACAACAGATGGGGCAGCCTCCCTTGACAGGCGGAAGAACAGACAGGCCCAGCAGCTACAACAACAACAACAGCAGGAAGCGGGTGGACAAGTCAGCAAGTTGTCCCAGGTCTTCAACCAGCTCAGCATGACCAATGGCCAGCGACCAGTGCCCCGACCACGGTGCACCAAGCAGCAGAGTGCCCCTCAACTCAAACCCTGCCTCAAGCCCTCCCCACCCCGGCCTCTACAGCAGCCCCAACGGCCGTGGAGACAGATGGCCAATGGAGATGGCAGGCCAGACATGCCTCCTTCAATGCCTCCCATGGCCTTCCGACCTCTACTAAGGCCGGTCCAACCCCCACCGCCGGCAATGAAGTCTGCCACAACGGAACAGATCCAGCACATCTACACCACCAAAGCTGAGTCCTTCCGCCCCACTCCCCCATACACTAATGGAAACCTCCACTGCAATGGTGGCCTGGTGCAGCCCACCTATGTCCTCCATCCCAACAACAACCATCACGGAGCTTTCCGTTCCTACACCAACGGGGAGAGTAATCCTCCCCCCAAGATCATGCCTCAGCCTACACCCAAACAGCCCGTGGTGATTCCTCCAGATTCCTTCTTCAACATGTATCACCATCCACGGGGACTGAAGCTGAGTGTGATCCCGTCACGTGCGGAGCCACTACGGTTCAGCAGCAGTGACAGCAGCAGTCTGAGCAGCAGTAGCAGCCTGGACTCCTCGGCCAGCAGCTGCTATTACTACGTGGAGCCCAACGCCCGGCCCCAGCTCTCCTTCAGCAGGGAGGAGCCCCCCACCATGGGCATCTCCATGCTCTCCAAGAGGAAACCCTCCTCCTCCCCAGAGTCTGATTGCCACTCGTCACCCACCAAGGTCCCAGACTTTGTCGATGACCTGGAGGGATTCTGTGTCTGAGACTATGTACAGTTTTCTCTTTATTTGTTATTATATCCTCTACTAATGATGACAAAGAAACCAACTCAGCTAGATAGCTCAGAGAATATCTCATTTTGTAATTTATATATTTATTTTTATATGGGATTCTTCTTCCTCTCTCTAGTACTCTCAATGCCTCTAGTAGCCCAAACTTGAGATCTTTAAGGTCTGCATTTATTATTATCATTATTTTAATTCTAGAATTTTGAGCCAATCTTTTAAGAATATACATTATGAGAAGGATAACAAGCCCAGTTTTAAATTAGTTTAAAGTAAAGTTTTGCTCTTTTAGCCAACAAGCATATCTTTCTCCAACTCCTTTTCTCTATTCAAATGATTTCAATAATTCATTCAAACTACTCTTTGAAAATCTTTTTTCTAATAATCATCCAGATTAGTTTAGGTGTGTCTTTTACATTCCAACATGTGTTTCTTTGACAATTAACTAGTTCACAAGTTTCTGGTATAAACATTTTCTTCCTTGTACATGAGTGTTACTTGTATCAAATGATGTTGGCCACCTTATGTTCATAGTTCATCCTTTTATAACACAATCCTTCTTCTTCTTCTTCTTTCTTATCTCCACTCAATCACACTAAGGTATCAAGCTTGTAAAGCTTGAGATTTTTGATGGTGTCTGCCGGGGAAGAGTAGAGCTCATCAATGGATGAGTCAATACAGTCAATAATATGTCTTGGGGTTGCAGGCTGAGAATTGCACTTAGTACACAGTGGGAAAACCTTATATACTTTACCCAATCATAACAATCCTATACTTACACTAGCCTTGACAAATGGTATAACCATATTCCCATGGGACCAGGCTGTATTAGCCAGTGTTATTGCTATAGAACTTGACCATGTGCCTTATATCTACTTTTATACCTAGTAGATGTTTATTTTTCTTAGTAATCCCCTTTGCTCATTGAAAAGTGACTGTTTAGCTTCTAGAGGACTTTCTATAATCTTTTTTTTTTTTATGTCTAAGTAAATTATTGAATTTTGAAATTTTATTATTTTGGAAATTTATTAGAATTTTATTCCTACAGGTGATGGCACAAGCCATCAGCAACTTTCAGTTGCACAATAAGGAGATATCTCTTTCTTAATTTATCCACCTCAGTACAATTTGTACTTTTTTTTCCTTCACATTATTGATTTTTGTTTCACAGTATATTTTAATAAGAGCTGATGTGTAGTTCCTATTGAGAGAGATGAAATGGTTGTTAAAACTTGATTTTATAACACATGTGTGTTTTAGAATTTGTTCTCTCTCTCTGTCAACAATGTTAAATGGTCTTTCCAGAGATAGTTTATTAGGGTTTATAAAATAAAAGACTTGAATATATATTTATACAAATGATTATATTTACAAAACAAAAATCTAGAACAATAAATCTTCGACAGTTTAATTCCGCTCCCTGAACTATATTTCTATTTCCAAATGTTTTTCTTCCCCCCCCTCTTGTGTATATTTTACAATAGACTATAAAGAATTGTTTTAGAGAAATAAACTAGTAAACCCATTGCTATACAGAGAATCAGTTACAGGTTAGTTTAGGATATATTAATGAACAGTTGTCAACCTTGTGTCATCAGATTCTACTAAACATTTCTAAATCCACTATCCACTAAATTTAAAGATAAATTTAAAAATGGATTGCTGAAACGTTGATTAGTAAAATCTTTGCCTGACAAAGTTGACAAGTGTTCATCAATATAACATTGCTACAGTTCTATAACATGTTTGTAGATTTCTTCTTGTTATATTCTCCTTCTGTATATGTACATTTTTATTTAGGATAGTGTACCATAGCATCTCTGTTGAGAGGCCCTTTCTGAAACACCTCTAATGGCAGTAGAAAAACCTCCACAAGAGGACACCTCTCTACAAAGGACAGTTTTAATCTCCAAAATTAGCATTTTTACTATTTAGCAATTCTCTGGTAAAAGGATACCTCTCTCTAAAGGACACTTGTGATCTGCAACGAGGTGTATTGTCCTTTACAGAGATGTTTTACTATCCATCGATTTTCTAATTTTATCTTTTATTGAAAATTACTCTTACAGAAAGACATTGTACCAAAGCCTGCAAAGGTAGGTTTCATTTAAAAAGGAGTAAAAATTGTGTTGATATAAAATTTAATATAGAAATGGTTAAATCTCATTCATAACATTCTCTTTTGAAACAGCAACTTGGTTATAACATCACAAATCCCAAGTTTTAAGTATCATTTGTTTAATCTGTGAGGTAATAACAGAATGGATATACCAACCAGAATTCTTGTTCCCAAATAATGTTGTTATAGCAAAATTTGACTGTATTCCTGGTGTTTTAATATACTCTCATATTACTGCCTCTATATATTTTTATTTAGTACTCTTCTCTTTTTAATTGGCTACCATTTAACTTAAGAGAAATGCTAGCATCCATCCCATTGGATAACAAATATTTTTTAAAAATCACTCTTTTACTCTACTCCCACAATCTGCCAAATTATAATTTTTTAAACAAAATTTCCGTGCAATGTTACCATATCTAGATGTTAGAAACTATATATTTGTGGAAATATAGATTTAAAACAATTAAAATATCCTTTTGCTCTCAGATATTTGTGATAAAAAGAAAGTAATTTTCTAATATATATTGTTGTGTATGTGTTTGTTAATATCCCTTTATAAATTTCAGAAGTATTTATTTGATGGTATTTTTTATACATAACAACCAACTAATTCTTCATGTGTAAGAAGTATATAAAGATTGTGTATTATATTAGTATTGGCTTTTTTATATCTAAGTATATATATATATATATGTAGTACCTTTTTAGTGTACTATACGCATTGCTCAATTCTTCTGTGCCTTCTTGCTATATGAAGAGTTTATATCTTCCTTTATTGTAACATTTTTTTATTTATCAAAATATACTTTTTGTATAGATATATATAAATGTATTGTATTTTGTATGTGACTTTATATATATAAAATAATATACATATTAAAACAAATATATTTCAATTATAAATATTTGAAGTTATATATTAAATTTTTTGTAGATTTTGTATATAATATATATATATATATGTATAGGACCTTTTTTTATATAAATTGAATTGTAAATGTTTTTTTTATAAATAAATTTGTGAAAACTTGTGTTGAAAATATTTTGTTTTTATGAATTTTGCATTTAAAAAGAATATCAAAGCTGGGCTAGTTTAACAATGCAGGTTGTGTAAGGAGGATATATTTCCCCCAGTGTAAACAGTGGAAATATATCTCCCTGTTTACTACAGAATACACACAAAGAACCAACATTAGAGATATATCTCCATGCTTTCATTATTTATTTCAAAATACCCAAGGAACCAACAATGGAAATATGCCTCCAGGCTCTAATTGTTTACCTCAGAATACCCAAGGAGCCAATAATGGAAATATATCTCCATGCTCCAATTGTTTACTTCAGAATATCCAAGGAACCAACAATGGAAATATATCTCCATGCTCTAATTGTTTTTTTCAGAATACACAGGAAACCAACAACGGAGATATATCTTCATGCTCTGATTGTTTACTTCAGAATATCCAAGGAACCAACAATGGAAATATATCTCCATGCTCTAATTGTTTACTCCAGAATATCCAAGGAACCAACAATGGAAATATATCTCCATGCTCTAATTGTTTTTTCAGAATACACAGGAAACCAACAACGGAGATATATCTTCATGCTCTGATTGTTTACTTCAGAATATCCAAGAGGCCAACAATGGAAATATATCTCCATGCTCTAATTGTTTACTTCAGAATATCCAAGGAACCAACAATGGAAATATATCTCCATGCTCTAATTGTTTACTTCAGAATATCCAAGGAACCAACAATGGAGATATATCTTCATGCTCCAATTGTAAAAGCCCTTCGACAGGTATAACTTCGCTACTGAAGAGAATTATATTGAGTGACAAATAATCAAAATTATCAATCCTTGTTAGAAAACAAATATCTTGTTTACGGTTATGCAAAACATTGATCAATTGATAGGTACTCAAGACAAGTACAAAGTAAAAAAACCAGAACAATTAATCAGAACCTCTATTTTTATGTTGTAGTAAGGGAAAGAGAGGACTACAATACATAAAAAATATGTCAAGGGCTTAAAGTAAATTTCTCTTGATTAAACTAAAACATAATTTATTTGAATAAAAGACTCCTGGATAACCTGTCTTTGATATATTTACAAAGCAGGTCCAATTGGGGTTATCGCATGTTCACGAGGCAAGATTAGTTGGAATTTGTTTTTGGGTAATTGTTATAAAACTGGCTCGATAATAGCCTAGGATGACTTAACAAATATGTTATCTAGTGTTGTTTTGATAAGAACTCGGCAATCTAAGAATTCGTAATTGGAGGCATCTCCTCTCTTAACTTCATAACAACCATCAATGTTTCTTCATCGCCTTTCTATATTTTATACATGTGACTTGTGTTGAGGTCTTCTCAGACTCTCTATGTTGGTCCTCATACATCCATCTCTTGAACATGAGGTCGGTGCTGAAAGGAGAAATCATTTTCTCTCATATCTCATGTACGCAAGGCTGATGTTTAAAGGGGCTTCTCCTTAGTCCTCGGCTCCTGGCGATGATCATCCTCAGAAGTCTTCTTTGGCCATATCAGTATATTATTGTGTGTGTTTTTATTCTTATTTTATAATAATAGGTATTTGGTAAAGGTGCTAGGCGAAGTCATTTCCTTTCACTTTCTATAGGAGGGTTTGTATCCAATTGAAGCGTGAATTTTCTCTCTCTATTCTTCGATCTAGAGGGCAAATACTGTTTCTCTGATGAAGAGGAGGCAAACAATGATCATCATTCTTTTATTATAAAGCTGCTTCCGATTAATCACTCTCCTTTTCTCTTTCAAGCCTTTGAAGCCCAAGTATTTTAACATCAACGATGAATCTAAAGCTGGAACAGAGGTTCAAAGGTGACTTCCTATAAACATGGATAACCTGGACTAAAACCATTTTTCAGGGACATTGTTGGCTTGAAGAAAGTCAGATAAAAATCTTCTATCTGGAGGCGCTTCGATTTATAATCTTGACAATTGATTTAATAAATCTATTGCTTTGAGAGAATCATTGATTTTAAGTGACATGTTATAAACTTTGAAAATTCGGAACCATGAACATTTTGAAACTGAGATCCATTATCGCTTGAAACAGTATGAATTAAGATGAGCCACTATTTCTTGAGCAATTAGGTTTTGTAAAAGAGTTATTTCTGGGTACTCTAAGAACAATAATCACATACAATTAGATACCATCTTCCATTTAGATAAAAGAGATCCCTTGCCACTTTTTCCAAGGTCCGATGGGAAATTACGTGGGCATCAGAGGCACATGCTAGGGTTCTCTCTTCCTCAAGGATTTTACATTTTACGAAATTGTTCTTTCAATGTCTAGGGGAATTTCTATTTTTGTATTCACAAAATCCATTATATTTTCTAGGGGGTCGGTGGAAGGATGGTCTAAACCGTTGGTTTTTAACCGCTACGGCCCGGGTTCGATTCCCGCATTGGGCACTTTTTTCTGATTTAAAAAAAGAAAAATGTTCCAATGGCCCCGATTCTTGTAAAAGTCCAACCACACTAGCGAGTGCAAGTAACCAAACGAGGCTCTGGCACATTTGTAAGTGCAAAGTCGAACTGCTTTTAACAAGTGTAGACATGTGGTGCATGCACTTACAGTAAAAGCAGTCGCCTACTTCAACCCACCATGATTATCATGGCCTGTACCACGTGTACTAGGGATAAGCAATATATATATATATATTCGCTGAATAATTATTATAATGTTTAATTTGCCACTTGTCTCTATATAGAGAAACCGTTGCTTAAATTCATCAACAACATATTTTTGCGTTCATGTGTTGGATTTTGTATTTGAGTTTCACACGGATAATTCTAACAATTTCCTATGGAAGTATTATATAAATTTGTAGTATGTAATATTGTAAAGTAGAAAATTAGGAAAGAAGATCTTCAGGATGACACGGGAATATTCTTGCCATCGCCCGCTCAAGTCCCAGTGGAGACTATTCCGGGCACACTGTATCTAAAACGTCAAGGCAGCAGACGTGATGTCAGGTGGCCAGGGATCCTAGGATCTGGCGGCTGGAGATATCTCGCAGGGGTGGTGGAAACGTTCAGGGGAACGTGCCAGGGTGCAGCGGGGCAGGAGTCTTGAATTGGCCAGGAATCCAGTAGAAGTGGCAGATGGAATAGGAGGCAGAAGGTCCTTGAAGCCTAGAACTTGAGGGCCCTAGACTTCAGGATGGGGCAGCTTGAGGCTCTCGCCTCGTGCTTGTCTGGAAGGCCCTTTGAGCAGCAGTTGGCACATTTGGAGGTGCGCTGGTCAGCAATGGAGGGGCAGGCGCGGCCTTCATGGCCGTCTTCACCGCAGTGGAAGCACTTAGAAGCTCTGGTGCATTGGGCAGAGTTGTGGCCGAAGCCACAACAGCGGAAGCAGACGCGGGCGCGGATGGACTCCTCGAAGTTGAGGATTACTCCATCCACCACGATTCTTCCGCGAACGCCCAGGGCTCTAAAGGTCGTGATATCCACCTCGATGAAGGCGGTGCAGGTCCCGTTTCTGGGTGCAGAACGGTGCGCCACGCGCACCACTATGTCCCCAGGAAGTTTGCTAACAGTAGCGGTCTCCCGGAAGGTCTCCTCAATTGTGGAGTTGGATGTTTCCTCAACCACTTTGAAGAGGCAGATTCTTGGCAGGATCTCCTTCTGCTGGCGGACCTTCATTCCGTTCAGCTTGTTGGCCAGGGAGGTTGTCACCTCAGGGATGGTGTCGGGATTGCTGGAGTGGAGGACCAGCTTCCCCTTGGTGCGCAGGGAGGCCCAAACGCCTTGGGGGAGAGTGTGGGCAGCGCGGACAGCTTTAAGCATCTTCCTTGGGTCAGCCTGTGGGTCATCAGAGATGACCACTGTGTGGGCCGCCGATTTTTCTCCATGGAGGACCACTTGGGCGGCCGCAGGCTTGGAGACGCGGGAAGGCGCAGGTTTCGTAGGACCTTTCAGGTTTGTCCTTTTTGCAGGCGGGTTGGGAGCCTCAGGCTGCTTCCTTTTGGTTGGAGCAGGAGCAGGCAAGGTGGAGGCAGTCTTCTTGGCAGGGATGGCAGCAGGAGCAGAAGTGGCGGGTTTGATGGGGGTCAGTCTGGTAGCTGGTTTCCTTGCAGGAAGGAGCAGGGCAGGTTTGGGTGCTGTGGCAGGCAGTCTGGGGCCTGTTAACCTCCATAACTTCGTCCAGCTCCGCGAAGGACTGGAGGGTGTCTGAGAGGTTCTCTACTTCAGCAATGAGGGCCTTGATCAGTTCAGACCGCCTGGCGATGAAATGGACGAGGTCCTCATGCAGAGTCATTAGGGCGGGATGGCCAATGGCATGCAGGATGTCATGGTTGCGTTGGATCACCATTTCGTCCTCCCTCTCCATGTCGTCGAGGTTCACGATGAGCTTCTTGGGATTCTTCTTCTTCTTCTTCTTGGCAGGGTTCATGGCAAGAACGATTCAGGATGACACAGCAGTTTATTTAAAGCAAGTTTACACAGAGTATCAAAATATAAATAGCAACATTAATAATCTGTGTATATTTATTTTACTTCTTTATTTAGATAACTCTGGTTCCTGGAGCGTTCAGAAATCGCCCGGTACCCGGATAATCTGTACATAAAATAATAAATATTGTTTTACACACAGTTCTTCCCTATGGGAGCTGTGACTCACAGATTGCAACCTTGTTGCTACTGACATGGATCTGACGTGTTTCTGTCAAGGATTCCCTCGGAGTCTTGGAAGTTTATCCCTAGTACCTTTGCGTTCTTTTGCTTGCGGTCTGAAGAACGACTTTGTCCGTCTTATCGTCTATAGTGAAATCGTCATCATTGTGGGAAATATTGGCTTTGACACGGAGGTGGAATTCTGGAGTCAGTCGTGGAAAATGTAGACCACAGCACCCATGGCTTCAAGGTCGCTCGGCAATTTTCTGTCTTTCCCAAACTACTCAGCATCTCCACCAAAATGTCAAGTAGAAAATTATGAAAGACAAATTTTAGGATGACAAGTCAATTTATTTAAGGAAAGTAAAAATCAACATTTATAAAATACGAGAGAGGAAATGATGAAATTTTACAGAGTAGAAAATATAAATATCAAAATTAATAATCTGTACAAATAATAATACATATTTTTCTACAATATTCTACCAAAAATCCTCTCATTTTTATACTCTGAAAATTTTAGGGACATTGCTGAAAAGTACACCGACATGAATTCCAATGCCAATTTTGAAATAAGAACAACAAAAAGCCTTTATTAAGGACATTCGTCCCATACAGGATTCTTCCAGATAGGTGAACAGAAGTAAACATAACAGTTATCTACAGAAAGTGGAGATTAAGATCGACCTTTCTTTAAGTTGTATCCATTCTCTATGTTACGCCTTTTGTCTGTGCTGATTTCCAGAATTTGTGAAAATCTAATGCATTAGATTTGATTTGTACTACTTTTGCGATTAGAACATATGACGACTTGTTTTTATAACCCATATATTTTGACGGATAATTTTTCTCTTCTCCTCCTGTGCCGGACAAATATTGAAATAAAATATTATTTTATTTGCGTTTATACTTACTATTAATTGCTTTTTTATATAAATTAAAATATTTAAAAGAATCAGAGAAAAGCTCTGCTTGAGTTCATTACATTTATTGTTGTTGATCGACAAACTTTGGTATAGTGCACCTTTTTGCGGTTTTTTTCTTTAGAGCGGAGCAAATCAGACGCCAGCCGGAAATTTAAGGGATTTTCAGAGTCTTGTAAGTAAGAGTGTGACGGCCCAAATAAGTGCTAGTCGCGGGGACTTATGTCTAGACTATAAGGAGGATGTGGTAGACGCTCCGATCTCCAAAACAAGCAATAAGTTGTATCGTAACTGTGCGAGTTCTAGCATTGTTTTTTTAAATTTATTATCCCTGGTGGGTAGTTAGCGACTGCTTTCACTGTAAGTGCACCACAAGTCTACACACGTGAAAAGCAGTTCGACTTTGCACTTGCAAATGTGCCAGAGCCCCGTGTTCTAGCATTGCACCACATCAGTATCTCTTCTGAAGACAAACATCTTAGATGAAACTTTTATAAACATGAATAACATCTGCTATGGCCGACTATGAATCGGAACGTCTTCTTTTGATGACCTCTAACACTCTTTTCTGTTCAATGAGATCAGTCCCAGTCTTTGGTGCTCCAGAATGTTCACGTCCTCAAGCAAAGTTCTTTCTAAATAAAATTGACGGCATTATTTGTATATGAACTTCAAAGACATTACTACTTCGCTGTAAATGGGCAACATTCTCTTTTAAATCCCCGATGGAATGAACAATTCTTTCATAAAATTTCATCCTAGCTTACTGTGCTTTGGGCAGAATAAATATACGGCGAGTCATTTTGGACAAAGGAATTTCGTATAAATAGTTATAATTAGCATCAATTTTTTTACATCTGAAAATAGCAAAGAACATTTTTATTCTAATTCTTTTCTGTGCGTGTACCTAGGGCTTGTCTAAATTCGAGGGTCGGGGTACTAACTAAACTTACTTTTTGACGACCGCACCAAGTATATAAAAAAACCTCTTTTTATTTTTTATTTCGGCCTTGTACCATTTTTTGTTTTCGGGCATGTGGAAGAATTCTTGGCTTAGTGGCCACTAGGCCAAGAATTACTCCACATGTCCGAAAACAATATTCTAGTCTTAATTACATGTATTAAAATAACTTGATTTACTATCACGTTGAATGTTCTTTAAATTTTCGAACGTTGAATTCAAAAAGCAAGAGAGTAAGGCTACTCTATAACAAGGCTAGACCAAAGTATGAGTGGTACGAAGAACACGGCTGACCCATAATATTGACCCGGGAGCAGCCTGCCTCGTTAGCGAGCTAAAAATGAAGCGCTAATCTAAAGATGTTAAGACAACACCCGAGGAAACACAGGCCTGTGATAAAGTCCAGGAGCTCTGGGCAAACACGGGGTATTTCGGGCCGGGTATATGATCCTCAGCAAACTTCTCGCTGCACGATTGGACCATCCCTCTTTACGATCTCTCGGCCCCCATAACTCAACGTCGTCAACAACTGGTGTCTCCTAGCTTATTCTGTTCCATCTTGGAACATTTATCACCTCAGCTATCACACATACACATGAATACGTACAAAACAAACTCGCACATTAACATACACAAATACACACACCGCACACTTCTAACAATAATTATTGAAAGCCTTAACATGACATATTTCTCTCTCGGAAAGATAACCATTTATTTCAGTAGAAATATTTAGGTGCAATTACAAGGAATTGATCACTGAGAAATAGACTACTATGGCAACAATACATAGCGAACTTTGTAGATTGGAATTAATTCAACGTTATTCCTTTTCACTCTACTGGATGTATATCTATAATTAGTGAGCTGAAGATAAATCGATGATATTACTGATGAGCCAATCCTGTCCAAATATTTTGCACCTTCAGTTCATCTATTGTAGAAAAAGTCGTCTTATATATATATATATATATATATATATATATATATATATATATATATATATATAGATATTGCCACGTGGAAAATTAGGAAAAACAAAAACCTCTGGATGAGACAGCAATTTAATTCAGGCAAGAACAAACTAAGAATGGTAAACAAAAGATAAGCCACGAGGGAAATTTACAGAGTAGCAAAATATAAACATAAAAATGACCACTCTGTTAATAAAAATAATAAAATTAATTAATACTTTGTTACATAATATATATATATATATATATATATAATACTTATTCAATCCTAAAAAAGAACCGGGCATATATTGAAACATCCCTTATAAGGAACCTAAAAATAATCCATAAATATATACATTCCGTTGAAAAATACTAGGTTTATTACAAACATTAAATAACAGACTAACTTAATTATTAAGCTAATTTTAAGTCCTAAATATAGCAAACCAAAGGTTCAGTTCCATTGGAGTTCATTATAGCGAGGTTTTTACCTTGTATATCTATTCCATCAATCAAAAAATAATTTTACTCAGTTTTATTTCGATGGATTTGTCGAATGAAATATGTAAATGAAAATATTAGTACATTTCTCTACAAGTTCTTTTCTTATATGAACCAAATATTTGCTCCTAGATTTGTCCAAAGAAATCTTACTGTTCCTATTCCTTCAAGAATTCACATGTGTTCAGACGATAAACCCCCAATGAGAAATATTTTACTGAAACAAGACTTTTGCACCATCAATTGCTATCTGATTTATACAGTAGAACCTCCCTGTAAAGGACACCTAATTACAGAGCCAAAGTGTCCTTTAGGGAGAAGTATCTCTTACCGGAGAGTTGCTAAATACTCGTAATAAAAAATGGTAATTTTTCAAATGAAAACTGTCCTTTACAGAGAAGTGTCCTCTAGCGCTAGTGTCCTTTAATGGAGGTTCTAATGTACAGGTCTTTTAAGTCCAAGCGCCTGTTAAAGAACAGATGTCTCTTAAAGCTCGTGATGCAAAGTATCTAATAAAAGAAATGCTTCTTTCTTCACAATTGTCTCAAAAAGAAGAAGAAATGTATCTTAGATACCAATGTTGAAGCCAATTTGGTTTACCCTGAAAGAAAGTAATTGTTTATGTTTACTGATACTTGGTTACCGTCAAAATCTCATTGTGAGGCTCTTTGTACGTAGGGAGTGACACAAATAACGTTGTAAACAGCGACGTCAAGCTATGCCATATGCTTACCTGGGACGAGAAAACAACCTGATTGGGACAGAAGGTTGACAGTTCAACGCACATATCGGTACAACGACGTAGCCTTTCGACTTTTTCTGTACACGGTTGTTCCGTGGTACATAGATTGAATTGGACTTGCTCTAGTAGGGCCGCCACAATGGCCTGGATAACATAAACTCGTTTCATTGTTTAAAACCTAGAGGAGAATATACAAAATGCCCCGAAGTGGGTGTTTGACACAAGTTTAGACTAGTTTCATCGTTTAGAACCTAGAGAAAAATGCCCAAAATGTCTCAAGTGATTTGTTTGACACAAGAATAGACTATTTTATTACTTATAACCTAGAGAACACTGTATAAAATATCCCGACGTGGTGTGTTTGTCACAAGTAGAGACTGGTTTCATGTGTTCAAAACCTAGAGAACACTGTCTAAAATATCCCGAAATGGTGTGTTTATCAAAGCAAAGAATGATTTCATGTGTTTAAAAACCTAGAGAACAATGCCCAAAATGTCCCAAAGTGGTGTGTTTGGTACAAGTAGAGACATGTGTTTAAAACTTAGAGAACAATGCCCAAAATGTTCCGAAGTGGTGTAGTTGGCAAAATGTCAATTTTATATGTGAATAATCTATTTTGACCAAGAGAAGGCCATGAAACATTTCTACTTGCGGCCTTTTTTGTGTATTTTAATGCTCTACTTCATTTTATAGAACAGGGTAATTTATTTGAGTAAAGAGTATACAGAAGGAACATATAAAAAATCACAATTCCATTAACTTTTTTCACTGGTAAGTTGGATTCAAACGGCCTTTACAAATAGATTGTTTTCAATTTTAAATTTATAGACGTTAAAAGAACGCATGTGGCTTACGTAAGTAGCAAAACAAACCACATTCTTCCGTAAATGACGTTATATCTGTTTTTTTTATTTGAACATCCGATCTGTTCGTAGAATTTCTACTAAACGTTGGCCATAATACATTAAAGAAAAGGATGTAAATTTGTTCCTAATATCATTGCAATGTAAAATTCAGATTATAGATGAAATTCGAAGTACTTTAACATGAGATACCACGTGTGTTCTAACCTGATAAAATTATAATACGTTATTTTTCACTTATCCCAAGTACACATGGTAAAAGCCATGATAATCATGGTGGGTATTTAGCGACTGCTTTACTGTAAGTACGCTACAGTGTAAATATGTAAAAGGCAGCTCTTCTCCTTATCTATGACTATCCGAACTTTGCAGAAGTGAGCCATCGATTGTTCCTTGATCTGAATGATTTAATTCTCTTACATCAACCACTTTGTCTATATAAATTTTATGAACTCTGTCGATTAATACATGTAAATTTGTAAATATTTAATTCTAAGTTTTAATTTGTTTGTTTCCTCTGTAATAGGCGCAAATATTTCAATATCGCGCCTGGTTGATTAATTAAAAAAAAAAAAAAAACGACTAACGCATCAAACAAATCCAATTAATATTCTGATCATATTTCAGAATATGTACGCTAGTTTAGAATTCTATTTCAGAGGTGGAGACGGCTTGGAGTGGAGGCAAGCATTTAAGGAATCCAATAATACTTCAGGTATATAAACTCTGGTTATATTTCACCAGGTCGTTTAACTTCTTGTGCTTCGCCATGTATATATAAAGTCATACATTGGTACAATTATTTAAATAAACTTAATTTAGACAGCAGGGTAATCTTATATAACTGCGATGATCATTTCTATAATACCTAAAGCATCATCTTTTTAAACTAATGTAAACGCATTTGAAAGATCTTATGAGGAATAGTTGTTTATATTTAATTTATTCTCTTAATTACGTATTTATTAAAATATTAATGTTTATCATCATACATTTTATACTTCCCATCTTCAATGTAAATATTTGGTTAGTTGAATTTTAGTTGCTCAGACGTGCTGACGTAATGAATACATAATATTTTGCTTAATCATTTATCTATCTAGTCATCCATTGTGCTACGCTCTACAATATAAATATTTGTAGCTAATAGACTTAGCTGTAGCTAATAGAACGAAATTTGACAATTTATTTGACTATATTGTCACAGAATATAAATATTCTGTTTTGGCTTATTCTGTAAATCAAATGCCGCGTCATCATCCTGATGTCAGCATTTTATTTGTAAATAGTTTGTATCCCGGTTGGATTGATCTATCGAAAAAACTTGTAAATACTTTCCTTGTTAAAATAAATTTGTTTTATGATTACACACACACACTCTTTCTGGTCTTATTTATAATCTTGATATGGAACCATCGAATACTGACATGAAGCCAATACCCCAGGACGGTGCAACAATATCTAACTTCTGCGAATAGTTCTGGGTCTTTGGATTCTATTATGATCGCATATGTAAGGTTTCCAAGCTCCGCTAGCTACTTGTGATAGATGCCAACAAAATCTGATGTGTAAATTTGCATCCATATTGAAATGGCGCCAACTGTTGGCGACCGTTCTAAATCAGGCGTGTGATAGGGGCGGGTCCGAGTCGTTCCTCTACTTTTTCAGCCTTGAGGGACCTTGAACGGCCTTGTGTCAACATGTAGAGTTACCTGATGCTAATTGAACCTTCGGCTGGCTCTTCATTCTATCTTGGTTTGTTGGGTGCGACACTTGGGGTGACATCTTTCTGTGTTTATATCTCTCTTATGCAACAATATGATATTGCGCATTAGATACAAAAAAAAATTTAAAGATACTTTTGAAAGCATAAATCACTACGCAAAAAGTTACTTTTTTACCGATTTAAAAGGTAGACAAGATTTTGGGCATTGCCTTCAACGGATCATTGACTACAGTAAATGAGATGTGAGTTGGAAATTATATTTATAATCTTATTTACATATAAGTTATTTTATAACGCGCGCGAGGAACCCAGTTACCCAGTCGTTTTTATCCGATTTTCAGTGTATTCCGTACATAGGGTACCTATAAACTTTCATTTCCTTTTGATAAATTTATCTAGAAGACTGCCCAGAAGTCCAATCCCTCCTCTACGTGGCGGGCGGGAGAAGCAGCAAAAGTAAGGGACTGCTCCGTAGGGTGAAGTACGGTGTCGTGAGCCCCGAGCCGCTACGGTAACCGTGAAGGCCTGCAGGGAACTCTGAAATGTGGCTGACTAACTGAGCAATGGCACCCCCCTTTCCAAGGTGGACAAGACACCACCACCATCTAGAAGACTGTACTCTCCATTGAACCTTCTCCAAACTTCTGTTTGCTAATCTACCTCTACATTTTATCTTCAAACTTATTCTAGCACATAGAATTTTAAAAAACAGTTCATTTTACACTCCAGTTCTTTGGTCATTGTCAAATAGTATACACACAGACAATACCTATAATTAAAAGACATGCTATTTTACACACACATGTTTTCCGTAATTATCCAACAATAGAAATTTATATATGAAGCTTGTGTATATACAGTGATATTATTAGACATAAGAAATTAACGCGCCATTTACATATAAGACTTAAAACTACTTTGAGAAATTCTGTAAATATATCTATGATTTTCTCTCTTGGTTAAAAACAGTAATTGCTAAAATATGTATATTTGCATTTATTTCATTGGTTGTTCCTAGGTAAGATGTAAAATCAAGCATGATTTTAATGTTCTTTTTCCATCTTTTCTTCTTTAAACTTCTACTCAAAACTTGTAATTCACCAATTTTTTATGTAAAATAGTCTACGAATTTAGTGTTGTTGCTTGACGCAAGCATCCCTTGTAGAGTAATCGCGTCTGATTTGGTGATAATGAATAATAAATTAAAAAAACTTTCTACACATCTTCAGTGTGATCAGAAAATATCGAGAAGGCCTTGCTCAGCCAGGAATACCTGTAAATTGCCGGCACAATAGTCCGGTACAATATTAGAAATATAGGACGGATTAAAACTATATAAAGCACGAACTCTTATTTTATAAATATACTAGCGGACGTACCCGGCTTCGCCCGGGTTTTACCCGAGTAAAGGTTTGTCTAACGAATCTTTCGATAAAGTGAACATTTTTTCCCGGTCCCTTGAAAAATACTCGATAAGTTGAATAAAATAAATATTAATTGGTTCCCTCGGTAATTGGAAGTTAAAGGAATAGTATCTTGCCTTGGAATTGTATCATTATTCTTGTCTCAAATAAATTGCCGTGTCATCCTGAATTTTGTCTTTCCTAATTTTCTACATTACAAAATCATCGTATCATCATGATAATATTTAGAGCAGATTGTTGAATTATAACAGATAAATTAGAATATTTATCTTGATTATTTTAAAGCGAAAAGTTATTTCAAAAATTTTATTTGCTAGAAACCTTCCCAGTACTATACTAAATAACTTCCCAAAGTTTCATGGCGTTCCAATGAGTGGTTTGGTCAGGCATAAAGGACAGACAGACACACACACACACATACATTCATTTTTATATATATAGATATAGCAATGAGTTTTTATATATCTACACACATGCAGCTTTATTAAGACCACCGTTCTTATACAGATTCACCACAGTAAGGAAGCATAGATTGCTTCCTTATATACTGCGATGAAAATTTATTGGGAAGGCTTGGTACATCAGTGGTGAATCCTCCCAGCGGTTTCGTAAATTTAATTCACCAGATTGCTTTTTTTTAAAGAGCTCTAATACTGTAAAGGACGATTCTGCTTATATATGCGATTTATTTATAAAGGAAAAGTCCGTGTTTCATATATTATTCAATATGCATATATGACGCGTTATTCCATTTTAATGGTGATTTAATATTTTAGACTGCAGTAGGATGGTAGTAAGTTTTTCAATTGAAAAGGATGAAAATAGCATTAAATGTGTGTATGTGTTGTTGTATGTTGTGGGTGTAGTTTATAATATATCTTATATAATGGAATTATTGATAGCCGCATATGTGTATGGCCAAAGTACATTCGGACTTACCTTGCAGCTGTTATCCCAGACGTTGACGCCATAAGTAGAGACAGGAAGAACAGAAATGAATATTTCTATAATTCGTTGTTGCACCAGCATAGTCAGGTGAACTGTTAACTGAACGCTTCAAGACCCTCTGCAGACTTGGTATATTATGCCTATTTTTATTGAGTCATTATAATTATATCTACACAATTATTTACATATAATAATATTCACAGGTATATTTACATAGTAAAGTTAGTTTTACATAAGACAATTACGTTATCTATATAAATTACTACTGATTATAGATCATCAGAACATATATCACAATTTAATGAATATTTAACTGGCTGAGAAGTAATTGAAGTCTCTTTGAATGATTCTGAGATTGTTCCTCTGCCGTCAGTTGACCCAATCTCTTATTCCGTCACAGGAAAGTGTTCATATTGCAGCCAAAGTTTAATAGGAGACGAAACTTGAAGGTCATCTTAGAAACTGTGTCAATGTTGCGTGTAAATGAACGCATCAATTTCAATTTTTGTCATCTCAGTTCCTCATCGTTTCGCCTGTGGTGACATTTATCACCGCAAGGCTGACGACACGCCAATGTCACATTTCCTTCCTACCATCTCAGCGACCAATCAAACGTGTCGCATCGTTGACGAGCTCTTGGCCATTTGACACAATGTTCCTTCTTCCGTCACAGTCGGTGTACCACCAGCTTCTGTACCTGGTCTTATTTATAGTTTCTCATATTGCGCGGTGGTACAAAATCTTTGGTTCAGCTTTCCCTTTCAATTTATATCTGCAAATGCACACATATGTGTTGAAATATAATTGAAATTACTATAACATTTTTAAAATACAAATCTGTACGGGTCCTTGGATCACAGCAAGGCAATGTTGGCCCGTACTGGTCCTTGGATCACAGCAAGGCAATGTTTTCCCGTACTGATCTTTGGATCACAGCAAGGCAATGTTTGCCGTACTGGTCCTTGGATCACAGCAAGGCAATGTTAGTCCGTACTGGTCTTTGGATCACAGCAAGGCCATGTTAGTCCGTACTGGTCTTTGGATCACAGCAAGACAATGTTGGCCCGTACTGGTCTTCGGATCACAGCAAGGCAATGTTGGTCCGTACTGGTCCTTGGATCACAGCAAGTCAATGTTGGTCCGTACTGGTCTTTGGATCACAGCATGGAAATGTTGGCCCGTACTGGTCCTTGGATCACAGCAAGACATTGTTGGCCCGTACTGGCCCTTGGATCACAGCAAAGCAATGTTGGTCCGTACTGGTCCTTGGATCACAGCAAGAAAATGTTGGCCCGTACTGGCCCTTGGATCACAGCAAGAAAATGTTGGCCCGTACTGGCCCTTGGATCACAGCAAGACATTGTTGGCCCGTACTGGCCCTTGGATCACAGCAATAAAATGTTGGCCCGTACTGGTACTTGGATCACAGCAAGACATTGTTGGCCCGTACTGGCCCTTGGATCACAGCAAGAAAATGTTGGCCCGTACTGGTCCTTGGATCACAGCAAAGCAATGTTGGTCCGTACTGGTCCTTGGATCACAGCAAGGCAATGTTGGCCCGTACTGGTCCTTGGATCACTGCAAGGCAATGTTGGTCCGTACTGATCCTTGAATCACAGCAAGATAATATTGGCCCGTACTGGTCCTTGGATCACAGCAAGATAATATTGGCCCGTACTTGTCATTGGATCACAGCAAGGCAATGTTGGTCCGTACTGGTCCTTGAATCACAGCAAGGCAATGTTGGTCCGTACTGGTCCTTGGATCACAGCAAAGCAATGTTGGTCCGTACTGGTCCTTGGATCACAGCAAGGCAATGTTGGCCCGTACTGGTCCTTGGATCACTGCAAGGCAATGTTGGTCCGTACTGATCCTTGAATCACAGCAAGATAATATTGGCCCGTACTGGTCCTTGGATCACAGCAAGATAATATTGGCCCGTACTTGTCATTGGATCACAGCAAGGCAATGTTGGTCCGTACTGGTCCTTGAATCACAGCAAGGCAATGTTGGTCCGTACTGGTCCTTGGATCACAGCAAGGCAATGTTGACCCGTACTGGTCCTTGGATCATAGCAAGGAAATGTTGGCCCGTACTGGTCCTTGGATCGCAGCAAGGCAATGTTTGTCCGTACTGGTCCTTGAATCACAGCAAGGCAATGTTGGTCCGTACTGGTCCTTGGATCAAAGCAAGGCAATGTTGACCCGTACTGGTCCTTGGATCATAGCAAGGAAATGTTGGCCCGTACTGGTCATTGGATCACAGCAAGATATTGTTGGCCCGTACTGGTCATTGGATCACAGCAAGGCAATGTTGGCCCGTACTGGTCTTTAGATCACAGCAAGGCAATTATTCGTCCGTACTGATTCTTGAATTACAGCAAGATAATTTCGGTCCGTACTGGTCTTTGGATCACAGCAAGGCAATGCTGGCCCGTACTGGTCCTTGGATCACAGCATGGCAATGTTGGTCCGTACTGGTTCTTGAATCACAGCAAGGCAATGTTGACCCGTACTGGTCCTTGAATCACAGCAAGGCAATGTTGACCCGTACTCGTCCTTGGATCCCTTGGATCACAGCAAGGAAATGTTGGCCCGTACTGGTCATTGGATCACAGCAAGAAAATGTTGGCCCGTACTGGTCATTGGATCACAGCAAGATATTGTTGGCCCGTACTGGTCATTGGATCACAGCAAGGCAATGTTGGCCCGTACTGGTCTTTAGATCACAGCAAGGCAATGTTGGCCCGTACTGGTCTTTAGATCACAGCAAGGCAATTATTCGTCCGTACTGATTCTTGAATTACAGCAAGATAATTTCGGTCCGTACTGGTCTTTGGATCACTGCAAGATAATGTTGGTCCGTAATTATCCGTGAATCACAGAAGTAAAATGTTGGTGCGGCCTGGTCCTTGGATCACAGCAAGATAATGTTGATTCGTAATGGTTTTTGGATCACAGCAAGACACAATATTAGTCCGTATTATATTTCCAAAGTTGAGTATAATAAAGAAATGAGGAATTGATTATTTTTGGTTTTCTTCAGCGGTACCACCTATATCTCTGGCAGTCGACTTCACAGAAATGTTCTAGAAAAGAAGAAGAAGAAAAAAGAAACAATATTTAAAAAACACCCTATGTTCAAAATTTATATATTTTTAGAGAGTTAAAATTGTTCTTTCACAAACAATCAAATTGACCCGGATATATTCAACGAATTCCACAAGAGAAGATTTGAGAGAAGGGTTACGCCGAGAGTTAGGTGTGTAACCTTGGCAGGACAAAGGCTTGCTCCTATCTGGCGTGATAGGACGCTGATAGCTGCCATATCAGACATTGGAGAAAGGTAAAAGAACAACGACCTGACTGGTTCTGGTGGGAATTCGTCACCAGTTAGGAATCTCATACACGCCGGACTTTTTTTGGACTTGGACATTAGAATGCTAGAAGACAACATTAGTCCGTACTGGCCTGTGTATCACAGCAAAACAATGTTGGTATGTACTGGTTCTTTGATCACAGCAAGAAAATGTTAATTCGTACTGGTTCTTCGATCACAGCAAGACATTGTTGGTCCGCACTGGTCCTTAGACAATTCCCATCCCCGGACACTTTATTTTTCCGTTTATCATTACTCTTCACAATTCATCATATCATACTTCATTCCTAAGGTTAGAAATAATCGTTATTTCTCCTTAAAATAAATTTCGATTTTAATTCAAAAGAAAAATTTGCGGTATAATTGTCAAATATCGTTCTACAAACTCTCTCTTAATATATATATATATTTTTGATAATTAGAAAATGTTAACAATGGGGAGATAAAGAAACGAAAGGTATACCTAAATTAATAAAAAGGTGAACGCGGATAAAAAGAGGCATATAAGGTTTGGGATTTTAATTTTAGAACAAAAATCGTAATAAAAATGATTAAATATACCATAAAAAGACCAGTGAATGAATAATTCACTAAAATATTTATCAAAAGAAAGGTCACCTCTCTCCAATCAAAATACACTAAAACTAAACGTCATCTATTGATCGTCTCTGCAAATTAGCAGACTAGATTCGATGACAAAGCTACGGCATCAACTTTTATCGCTACTTTGTCCAGGTTAGGCTCGGAGGAGCAGTGGAGGACCCGCTCATCGCCTGGTCCAGGACCCTCCAGCGTCGAGGTTTCCTTCCATCATCTTGTAATATATAGGTTTCATATATGTATATATTTTATTTCTCTCTTTCTTCATGTAATATATTTCTCTCTCTACTTCTTTGTTTGAAAATGTGTAATATTGTCTAGATGACAATAAATATTTTTTAATTGTCAAATTGTCACGACACCAACTTTGACAAATTTAAATCTTCCACCTGGAGACCATTGTTTCGGGATAAGGATCGTCATCAGTCCAGGACGGGCATAGATTTCATGAGATCCGCACGGGATTCAGAAAATCTTTACAATTTGCCAAATAGACTTTCAGCTGGTAAGATAGTAAATTCCACGGTCAAGATATAATGGGCATTTGCCGGGAGAAGATACTTTTTTTAATCTATCAAAGAAAAAGTGACCTCTCTGGTCAAAATATACTAAAACTAAGAGTTATTTATTGACCATCTTCGCAACCTAGCAAACTCGGGTCGGTGACAAAGCCACAACACCAGCTTTGCCAAATTTATAACGCAGATCTGGAGACCATGGTTTCGGGCTAATGGCCCCTTGTCAATCCAGGGCAGCTAGCTTTGTGGCTTTTTCATCAATCCGAGTTCGCTAGATTGTGGAGATGTTAAATAGATGCCGATTATTTTGACAGGAGAACTGACCTTTTCATGATAGATATCAATCCGGTAAAAAATTACATCTAAAATATTTAAAAGAAATTTCAAAACCTTTCGTAAAAGTGTCTTTATTTGTATCCATCGAGCTTTCATTCTTCAACGAGCCCTCGTTGTGATATGATTAAAGAGACATATTGCGAACGGTTTTGGTCATTATTTTAAGTACAATTATTGCAAGTATCGTATATAAAAGTACTTAGAATACTGTAAATAAATTATGCGAACACAATTATATACAAATGATGAGGTTTCCCAGGGTCCGACGGATCGTTACCGTGCTATTAAAGACCCTAGCGACGGCCATCTGACGTCAAGCACATCCATGATTATCCCCCACCGCTTCAGGAGCTTGGTGAAGGGGCAAAGTTGGAAGGTAGGGAGCCATGAAAGAGAAAACCAGAGATAGACGGATAGAAGTATAGGTAGGATAAGAGATATGGCCACACACATCCGATATTAAGCAAAGATACATCCACGATAAACTCACATATTTTTAGGAGATTGGTGATCAGTAACGTTGGCAGGTAAGCAAGCTTTGGATGAAATTTTGCAAAGATAGATGGACGGATATAGGTAGACATCGTTAAGCGACTATCTGACGTTATTCGCAGGTATATACACAATAATCTGCTTCCTCTTCAAGAGCTTGGTGATGAGCAATATTGGAAGGTAAGCAAGATATGGATGAAAATGTTACTGAGATAGACAGACGGATAGAGGTAGGCATAGACATAGATAGAGCTTGGTGAAGGGCAGCGTTGGCAGGTAGGGAGCCATGGAAGAGAAAGACACAGAGATAGATAGACGGATAGAAGTAAAGGTAGGCTAAAAGACATGGTCATCCGAAATTAAGCAAAAATACATTCACGATAATCTCCCACCTCTTCAAGAGCTTGGTGATAGAAACGCTGGGAGGTAGGGAGCCATGGAAGAGAAAGACATAGAGATAGATAGACGGATAGAAGTAAAGGTAGGCTAAAAGACATGGTCATCCGAAATTAAGCAAAAATACATTCACGATAATCTCCCACCTCTTCAGGAGCTTGGTGATGAGTAACGTTGGCATGTAAGAAAGCTATGGATAAAAATGCTACAGAGATAGACGTACGGATAAGGTAGACACAGGTATAGATAGACGACTATCTGACGTTATGCCAGGTACATTCACGATAATCTGCCACCTCTTCAGGAGCTTGGGGATGGACAACGTGGCAGGTAGCGAACCATAGAAGAAAAGGATGCAGAAATAGATAAACGAATAGAAATAGAGGTAGGTTAAGAGTGGAAACAAATAGAACTATAAAGATCCAAAAGGTCAAATAGACTAAAGGACAAACTGACATTACTGAATGACCTTTCCGATTCCGAAGAAGCTCGAACGAAGCAATTGTTGTGGCCGCCAACAGAGATGGTAAACGACGCCGTAAAAAGCTCCACAAATAGAGCGACGGCCGGTTGTGAAACTGAACCGTCAATTTACAGCTTCGGCGGTGATAGACGCGTCGGCAAGAATAGAGCTAATCGCGGAGAAAGAGGTCGCACTTTGTCTCTCTGCCGTCGAGGGACACCTCTCTGAAGACATCCAACCAAAAATACCTAAAACTTCACAGCGAAATTTACATATCTATTGAATTGACAGCTGTTTCAATGACCCAATGACATCCTTTTCAGGAATATTGTTGTATTAATATATACAGTTATCAGCGTCATAATCAAGCAACAATTCTTAATCAATTCTGTCACCGTTTGCTTTTGTGAATGGAATAAATACCCAAATATGGTCATTTCTCATAACCATCGGTGGTTCAGTGGTGGTTCAGGGGCTCGCCTGCCACGCGGGCGGCCCGGGTTCGATTCCCGGCCGATGCATTTTTTTTTTTACAATTTTTAAAACTCATTTATATATTATACAAGAATGACATCCACGGCGCCAATTTATAATTGTAACGAATAGTATTTGAATAAAAGCATTTAATCGGGTAAACCCCGGGCGTTGCCCGGGTCATTCGGCTAGTTTATTATAAATACCAATATTAGCTTGCATAGGAACTCGAGAAATTCATTATGATAATCTGATAAAAGGAGAAATATATGTCATAATTAACATTTATCTTTGATTTTATTTTTCAAAGTTTTCAACATTTTATTTTTCAAAGTAGTGCCATGTGTATAAACGAATATAGGACAAATGCTTCTTTCCTTTCTGCGCTGTAGTTTATTGTCGGGTTCATTATTCGTTTAAGGACATGTTTATTCTCGTCTTTAAGAGTTCATTAAATTTAGCCTATGTGTTTTTACAAAGTCATTACATTTTGAGGATTGGTCTCTAATGATGGTCTCTATGATTTTTTTAGCTTTATGATTAACTGCGCGGTGATATGGTGGGCTGATAGATCTTATGAAATATTTTACTGATGCGCCTTTACAATATTATCATGAAAGATACGGGGGTCGGTGGTAGGATGGTCTAAACCGTTGGTTTTCGACCGCTACGATCCGGGTTCGATTCCCGCATTGGGCACTTTTTTTCTGATAAAAAAATGCTCCAATGGTCCCCGATTCTTGCCAACCCCATCAGCGAGTGCAAGTAACCAAACGGGGCTCTGACACATTTGTTAGTGCAAAGTCGAACTGCTTTTCTCATGTATAGACATGTGGTGCACTTAGAGTAAAAGCAGTCGCTTACTTCTACCCACCATGATTATCATGGCCTGTACCACATGTACTAGGGGTAAGCACAAAAAAAAATCATGAAATATTCTCTATATTTTTATATTTATTTGAAGATTTTCTATACTCAATATTGATCCCTCCCTTTATAGAGAATAGAAGTGCCATAAAACATCAATGAAAATCACAAGAAGAACTTGCTGTTTGAAGCATACAAATGGTTTGTACATAATTTACAGTGTAAAAACATAATCAGCTCCCACAGTAGATTAAGCTAATAGAATATCATTTACCGACAGTAATAAATAAGATTTCAGTATTACGGTTCTGAGAAGTTTAAATAATCTCCTGGAAGCTTATCATGATTGGATTTCTCGGCAGCCTCTCCAATTTAATCTTAAAACTACTCAAGAACGTCCGTCAAGTACTGCGGTTATGTAGTCACAGCTAGGAATTGGGAGGTTCCAATACAATCTTACTGATTTACTAACCTTAAACTGAATCAGCCAGTCCTGAACATCTATTGAATTGTATAAAATCCTCCAAAAAAGACCTCTGGGGAAACCCCAGGGCTATAATAGAAAAGCTGAGACAATGGGAACTAATGGAGATCGTTTAAACGACTTGAGGAATAAGCAACAAGAACAACAAAGTGAACCTAACCTTAACTAACCTATCCTAATCTTAACACTAACCTAACCTGTTGATGGAGTGTATACAAATACTCAAAGATAGATTAGGGTTAGTAAATAAGCGTGTATCGATACCTCCTCTATGAATTCAACAAAAATTATAACGATATTTCTATATCAGAAAAAACAAGACATTTTTCGAACAAAGTGACTCTTCTACAGATTTATCTTAAACAGGAGATGAGAACAAGGGACTATGTGCATAAAAAGAAAGATTTGCGTATGTACACGCGCGGGCATGCATAGTGGCTATTTGAAAGAAAGAAATAATGAAATATATTTAAGACATTCTGGCATTAAATACCAGCTTTAAGTCGCTATGTACGCCCGCGCATGCACATGCAAGCATTTCTTTTTACAAAAAAATAGTTTAGTATTCTCCCCTCATATTTAAGATAAGCCCGCAGAAAGAAACTTTGATTGAAAATTCGCTTGTTTGTTTTAAATAAAAAAGCAACTTAGTATTAAATTTTAAAATATAATTTTGATGAATTTTTGCTATTACAAATGATTCAAATCACTTAAGATTCTACTTAACAGTTTAGTGAGAGTAAAGTTTAGGATATAACAGTGAGCGGATAAAGTTATTATCAGGGATTTTCTTAAGGTTCTGAGGGCATTCTGACCTTTTAGACACGCAGCTGAGTTCTTGGAACTAGAGAGATCCTGCCAGAGTCTTAATTAAAGAATCATTATTCATTACTACACTCATAACTTGAATAAAAAATCATTTTGACTCCCAAATTGAGAAGCTACAATCTAAAATAAGAGCGAGGGCAGTGATAATATAGAAATTATTTTTAATAATTCTCTCTCTATTTTTTACACGCTATATTTTTATTTCAATACAATACATTTAAGATCCATTAAGATTTTCATCTCATAATAAATATCCTTATTTATGTAAATAGTGCTAAATAAAGTAAAAATAAAAACAAAAAATATGATTTCAAATTTATTATAAAAAAATATTAAAGAAATTAATATTTTGCCAATTTGCCAATGTGAAATAGATATTTTTATATGGTATTTCTGGCATTTCCAATCTATCTTTCCTAATAGTATAAACGTCAGTTTGGTTTAAGAAGCTTTGTCGTATCTTAGAAAAAGGTTAAACTGATCATATGTAGCAAATTGGATATCATTTCTTACTCTTACAACGAGCGCCTTACTGTATAAACTTGTAGAATTAATCAGAAGACATAGAAATTTGAATGAATACGAAGAAAGCCAGACTTGGACTCTGATGGCCAAAGAAGAAATACAAAAGAAATATTCTCTTTAACAAATGCATCCTTGTATGAAGACCAGCCATTCTAGAGAGTTGGCCCAAGTTCCAACAAATAAGCCGTCAGGTCTCATCAAGCATTCAGCAAACGACTGCCCGGAACTGTCTGGAGTTGCACCCATCTCTTAAACTACTTTACATATGGCAGTCAAAAACAAGATTTGGTTTCTAGTTGGGTGTAAACATCAAATATATGCATAGCTTATCTCCATAATGATGGAGCACGTAATTTTCTAAATGATTAATGAAATTGAATAAAAACCTGAGTGTGAATCAATCTCTAATTTATTTGATTTATTTTTTTTTTTGGATCAAGAAACATGCCAACTGAATAGATTATTCATTTTTTACCTTTGGCCGTAAAAGAAAGCAAATCCTACTCTTCATAATCTAAACGACAAATGATTTTGATGCACAGTTTCTCTTATCGTAACCACCCCAGGCAGTATTTTAGGTTTGGTCTAAGAGCTAAATCGTACCTGAAGCATATGAAGATCCAGATTAGATTGCAATGAACCAATACATTTTCAAATAAAATCAAGATTCATTTTCAAAATTAACTGCCCAATATTACTAGAATACTGCCATTATGCGAACGTAACTCAAAAGAGAAATTTTGCATCTTGTATAATTAAAAGACAAAATTGTTTTTACATGTTGAATACTCCTAGGAATATACAATTTCGCAATTCTTTAAACTTCTTTAAACGTTCTCCATTACTCTTCATGTTTCACCTTTCCATACCTCATCCTCAAAGTTAGAAATGTCGCTATTTCTCTTTGAAAATAAATTTCGATTTTTAAAAAAGAAACATTCACGGTATAATTTTAATTTTCGTTTTACAATCATCAGCCGCGTTATATTGTATTTTAAATGTTACTTTAAATATAAGTTATGAACGGAAAAATACGTCCAGGGTAGCCGAGTGGACAAGGCACCTGCCCGGTAAGCAGAAGGGTGTGGGTTCGATTCCCGCCCCTGGACACTTTTTATTTTTCCGTTCTCCATTACTCTTCATGTTTCACCTTTCCATACCTCATCCTCAAAGTTAGAAATGTCGCTATTTCTCTTTGAAAATAAATTTCGATTTTTAAAAAAGAAACATTCACGGTATAATTTTAATTTTAGTTTTACAATCATCAGCCGCGTTATATTGTATTTTAAATGTTACTTTAAATATAAGTTATGAACGGAAAAATACGTCCAGGGTAGCCGAGTGGACAAGGCACCTGCCCGGTAAGCAGAAGGGTGTGGGTTCGATTCCCGCCCCTGGACACTTTTTATTTTTCCGTTCTCCATTACTCTTCATGTTTCACCTTTCCATACCTCATCCTCAAAGTTAGAAATGTCGCTATTTCTCTTTGAAAATAAATTTCGATTTTTAAAAAAGAAACATTCACGGTATAATTTTAATTTTCGTTTTACAATCATCAGCCGCGTTATATTGTATTTTAAATGTTACTTTAAATATAAGTTATGAACGGAAAAATACGTCCAGGGTAGCCGAGTGGACAAGGCACCTGCCCGGTAAGCAGAAGGGTGTGGGTTCGATTCCCGCCCCTGGACACTTTTTATTTTTCCGTTCTCCATTACTCTTCATGTTTCACCTTTCCATACCTCATCCTCAAAGTTAGAAATGTCGCTATTTCTCTTTGAAAATAAATTTCGATTTTTAAAAAAGAAACATTCACGGTATAATTTTAATTTTCTTTATTTTGTGTTATAATTTATCGAGATAAATGAAATTAAGTTAGTGGAATCTGTTGATCAAAGTCAATCAAAGTGATTAGAGTAGTGTCAAGGGTTAAGTTGAGGTTATTTGAGTTGATTCAGGCAAGAGAGAGTTCACGTAACATACGTGGAACTGTCTCAAATCAGACTTCGTCGCGACTGTCTGGAAATATAAGTGGGCAGTTTTTATGGCGTCTGGAGTTTTCACAATCTCCTTCTGACCAATCACAGAGCGTCATTCTATCGAACAGAAATGACGTCATTTTTAGATATATTTACACACTATACTAGACGGTATGGTAATTACTTCAGACGCGGCACTTATCAACGGCAAACATTCTTATTAGATGAGAATAAACAGTTAATTGTATTTCTAATCAATTAAAGAGAGTGCTGAGGAAATAAAGCAGACGAAAGTTAAATTGAAGATAGAACAATTTGAAGGTCATGACGTCGGCGGTCGACGTCACACGGGTGTTTACAAACACGGTCGTGGCGCAACGTCTGCCCCACAATGGCACTTAATTAACTACGCCAGGGGAAGATTAGCTCACTCACTCCACATTCCACACTGCGACGGTCCAACTATTGGCGTTCAGAGGGTTTCCCAATACGTGTTTTCTTGAAATAGCGATCCATACTGCTCCGAATTGAGAATTATTGCGAAGGTGGAATAAGGGCTTTGTTTCAGATATAGGTTTCTATATTTGATCAGATTGTTCTAGGAGTGTAGTATAGGGTATCTTAATAGAAGATAGTAAGGGTGAGTGTTGCTTTATACATAATGGAGGTTTAATACCATTGTTTGAGCGCTGCGGGATACATTGAGACGTCAGGCACCCTTATCATGAGAGCAAGAACGTCGTAGGTGGCGAGAAAGGGACAAATAAGAAGTGCTACTGGTGTCAGTCGAGGTAGCACCGCGGCATGACGGAAGAAGCTTGTAGGAGAACAAAAAGGCTGGGGAACCGATAGCGCCAAGGGAGATGACCGCGGGGTTTACGGAGGAAAGCGACAGTCTGGTGACAGGAGTTCGAGAGAGAGGAGTCTCTGAGAAATGCGCAGGACACATCCCGGTAGATAGCAGCTGTTGGCCTGACTGCGGAGGTACCATGAAGTTGGCCAGTACGGCTGGACTGTACGGAGACGATTGCTCTGGGGAAGTGGACACCGGAACGAGTGTGTCGGGAGGCAGCGAATCAGTCTAAAAGTCGGTGTTGTCCAGGCCGGACGTGGACTGTGTGGAGTAGAATGCTCGCAAGAGTGACATCCACGGCGCCATGGATCCTTCTGGCGGAGGAGGTTTGGCGAAAAGTCTCAATGTATTCCACTCCGTCCGTACATCTCTAATAAAGCCCTAGTTCTAGCTACACGCTTTCACGAACTCACGTGTCGTCTTTGTACCAATCTGATCAGACAAAGAACACAAAAGCAATTTGGTGTCAGAAGTAGAATGCATCTTGGTAATTTTCATTAAATAAGATTTTTATTTTCTATAATAAAAGAAGAATTAACTAATCTTAAAATTGATAAATCAGATATTTTCTAGTCTGTGAAGCCAAAAAAAAAAAAAAAAAAGAAATGGCGGCGGAACAGTCAGAACATTCGAGCTCTCTTCACAGCTGGAAAGGTCTTTCCCTGAAAATTTCGGAACCTCTAAGTAATATTTGTCATTTAAAGAATAAATCACTCAGAAATTTGATGTACATTTTAAGGCGATAGGTGAAAAAACGTTCTCGAACATTTATAGAACTAGCATAATCACAATGGAAGTACTTTTTAGAAATAATTATCTACAATTTGCATTTTGGAAAGCGAAGATCGACCGACTGCTGGAATCTCTAAACGGCGAGAAATCTCTGGACAGACACAATATGGAGAACTCCCTACGGATGAAGGATCAAAATAGGCGGATAGGACACACTGGAACTGATGGCATGGATAAAGAAATGACCCAGACCAGTAATACATTGAAGGAAAGCGAGCGAAGATAAATCCAAACTTCAGAAGATAGCAGAGCTAGACTATGGCCGTTATCATGTGGAGAACCACCGCCCTATGTCAGGTCGGTCGCTTGACAGCAAGACGGCCATCAGGTGTCAACGCTGATTGACAGCGGAAAGAAAGCCCGAGTCCAGATGTGAATTTACAAACAAGGTTTAACTAGCTTTACGCCACTCTTAACTCTTAAACTAAACGCCCTCCGCAAACAGTGGACTCAAGTCAGTGGTAAAGCCACAACACAGGCTGAACATCTCCTTGGCAAATTCTGAGGATACCATAAATCCCGTGCGGATCTCATGAATAAAAGCCCATCTTGGACTGACAAGGACCATTATCTCGAAACAATGGGCTCTAGGTGGGCGCTCAGAATTTGCCGAATCTGGAGTTGTGGCTTTGTCAAGAGTCCTCTAGTTTACAACGACGGTCAATAGATGTCGCTAAATTTAAGCATTTATTTGGACTGGAGAGGTGACCTTTCTTGATATAGTTTAAGTAAATAAATATTTAGTTAAAGACTCCGCCACTGATGGACTGCGAGGGTTCATTTTGTCGGACGGGCAGAAGTTCTAGCACGCGACAGCTTCTTCTACAGGGTGCTACTTGTGCCCCCTGTAAGAGCCATGAGCGTGCTGACTAAAGTGTCAATGGCCTTCTTCTGCTCGTTGTTGGATTTGGCCAAAAGCGTGTTCATCTTGCCAGAGAGATTTTTTAATCATTTTTAAAATCATTTTTTTTATTATACCCATCATCCTCGTTATAAATTTCTCATCTTCTCATAATTAGTGCGGACTGTGCACTTTACATGTATTGACAAGATGTCAATAAAAATATGTTAATTGTCTTGCCAGAGAGAGAGAAATTAAAATTACTTTATCTCAATGTTCATATAAGATTATATATGGCTAAATACAAAATACAAGAGAGAGAGAGAGAGAAATTAAAATTACTTTATCTCAATGTTCATATAAGATTATATATGGCTAAATACAAAATACAAGAGAGAGAGAGAAATTAAAATTACTTTATCTCAATGTTCATATAAGATTATATATGGCTAAATACAAAATACAAGAGAGAGAGAGAAATTAAAATTACTTTATCTCAATGTTCATATAAGATTATATATGGCTAAATACAAAATACAAGAGAGAGAGAGAAATTAAAATTACTTTATCTCAATGTTCATATAAGATTATATATGGCTAAATACAAAATACAAGAGAGAGAGAGAGAGAAATTAAAATTACTTTATCTCAATGTTCATATAAGATTATATATGGCTAAATACAAAATACAAGAGAGAGAGAGAGAGAAATTAAAATTACTTTATCTCAATGTTCATATAAGATTATATATGGCTAAATACAAAATACAAGAGAGAGAGAGAAATTAAAATTACTTTATCTCAATGTTCATATAAGATTATATATGGCTAAATACAAAATACAAGAGAGAGAGAGAGAGAATTATAAGAAAATTTCAAAAAATACATTTTGAATTATTCATATTTTTAATAGGTGCCATGATTCTCTTTAGAGAGGTTCAATCAGAACCACTACTTCCTTGAATAATAATCTGTCAGCACAAAAAGTGTCCCAGAAATAAAATCAATGGAATCTATTGTTTAGGAAATGTTTTTTGCATCCAATGTAATGAATATTTTAACCTTTAATATGAAACAATATGTGTTACTTTGTATTTATTTAGGTTCTTTGTGTTAATTTCTTTTTATAATTGATACCAAGCCAATATTAAGTATTGTCTTCAGGAATCTGTTCATTAATTTTATATTAAACACATTCTCTAACCATAATTAAAAAAATAATGTGACATGTGTGTTTTTTGTCAAATATATTATTACCCTACATTTACTAGCATAAATACATCATAAATTAATATGAACCTCGCAAATGACAATTTGCGTTGCAAATTATATGTCGAAAACATAATCCAAATTCAAACAATTAACCATGTTTTAACTAGATAAATATAATAGAAGTAATATTTATATATGCGATTGTACCCATTGTTTGAATGTAATTGAACAAATCATATCAAACTTTTGCAATTTATTCCGGAGTCAACGACTGTTGTCTTTTAGAAGAAAACTAAGGCAATTTGCGAATCTTTATTTAAGCAAACTTGGCCTTAAATACCCATTTCTTGATTTATCAGGAAGCCTCTGGGACCAAATATTTGGTCGTAGAGGTACAGTCTGCACTACGCCGACGAGGGCCAACAGCCCGAAACGCGTACGTGATTGACTGAAGATGAAACTAGTGAAATCGCTAGGCCTGATGAGTCATGCATATATTCAATTGATAATAATTGAGTATGTCTCTTTGTGTATATACTCTATCTTATGAGAACTTTGTTAATTTTAGAACTATTTGTACAATAATTTACAAAACACTACTAATCCATCGTGTAAATAATTAATCATATATATGTAAATAATACTAGCACAACACAATAGTCCTTTGGACTTCGTGCTTTTGTAACAATAAATAAAAATTGAGTATAAAGTCTGTAAAAAAAAAGTTTGTAATTATTTATTTTAAAGTGACATTGAAAATTTGTATCAATTTTTATTGATATATGGCGCTAGGATAATAATGTTGATTTTTAAATTCTAAGTTGCAATTGTAATGTATTTAGTGGAAAAAATCTTTTTATTGAGTTCAAAATCCTCAATTCACTCACTAACTCAATCAATACCTTTAATAAGACCTTTATTCCTATATACAGATTCTCCTGAGAGATACAGCAATGCACGGATGAAAATGAGAATAAATTAGAATGAACAAAGTTATATGGTAGAAGAAACTGAAGTCAGAGAGAATTGTGTTGTGGGATGGTTGCGTGATGTGATGGTGTGGCTTGTGGAAAGACCGCTGATAAAATTATAATTAAAATATTTAAAGCCAGAAATATATAAAGAGAAAAGAAGTAACGGTTGAAGTAACGGCCGTTGGGAGCAGGCCTTTTTGTTTACCGTGCCAGCGGCTAGAAAGTTTCGGATGCTCGCGCATGCGTAGTGACGTGTTCTCCCAGCACGTGCTTGACAAGGCATAGTGGGGCCGCCACTTTATTGCCCGTAGTATGTGTATTGAAACTTTGTCCCAGTTCGCGCTCGCTGAAGCAAAGTGTGGTCGCCACAATGTCTTTATATGAGACGATGATGGTACAAGCTTTCAGGCAAGACGCCCTTCTACGGGTACAGAATGACACGAGTGGTATCGTTTATATAAACCTCAAGATTTTTTTATAGCGCTTAAAAAAAAAATAGAATTATTTTTAAAAAATCTTGAAGTGTATATAAACCATTACCACTCGTGCCATTTTGTACGCGTAGAAGGACGTCTTGTCAGAAAGATTGTACCATCATCGTCTTATATTAAGAAGCTCTTCTATCCAACTTGTGTTTATTATTCTTCTATAGCTAATAGGGAGTTTATCTTTGTCTTAAAGTTATATATGCAAATTTTGCTGAGAGGATATTGATCTGAAAAATAAAGGTCGATTCTCTCATTAAAATAGAGACTAAACACGATCAGAATCCGCTAGTTTGCCGAGACGGACAAAAGATGAGGTTTAATTTTAGCGTTTATTTTGACGGAAAAGGCGACCATTATTTTTCTGAATCTAAGTTATATCTTCTATAAAATTTGGAAATAAGAGATTCCTACGAAAATTAAACCTGCTGCTCAACCTTCATGTACATCAAGTAGGTCAATTTGTCAGTAGCAACCAGAATAGATCGAGCACCCATTTATAAATTCTTGTTGAGCATTCCTCAATTAGATATTTTAAGCAGGAGATCTTGAGATAAAATAATAAACCACATCGTTAAAAAGGAGCTGTCACTTATTTAAAAAAAAAAAGAGTGGAGAAGAAAATTGAAGAAAGTCGCCTTGAGCCGTCTACCTTGGGAGAGTAATTTGCCTTCGTTCAGAGTGTTTCTACGTGACCTGCCATTTATCAGTCACTTATATAAGTAGGCTGACCTTTCCACATCTCTGTCATCATCTCTAGTGACAAACTTGATCATTGACTTCATCGAGAAGCCGTCTACAGTATGAAATCTTTAGATTAATAACTTAGATTCAGGTAGATTTCAGACATTTGACAGTTGGGGGATATTCCTTTATTCCAAAAATATCTAATAAAACTTTAAAGAATAAAAACTCGAATAATTTTTCAAAAATTCTGGGAAAATACATTCCATGAGATCCACACGGGATCTAACGGAATATTCACAATCCCGAGGCTGCTAGTTTGCGGCGACAGTCAATATATGGCATCTGGTTTTGATGGGAGAGGCACCGTATGCTTTTATAGATCAATTTTCTCCAAGAAAAATTTCCATCTTTAGTAGACTCGAAGCAAAAATGCTTCAAAGAGAAAATTTTTACATGAAATGTATTGATTTCAAATTAATGATCTGGTTCTCAAAATAGTGAAATTAAAATAAAACGTTAGATATTTATTGTAATATAAATTGATAAATATTAAATGTAGAATATGTTTTTAGAAGAAGACAATCATAGTCATTGTCTCTTCGTTTCATGCATTGGTCAGTTTTCTACAAACGGTCAAATTGTTTGCACAAATAAGTCCTTGTAAATCAAAATATATCTATATACCTAGCTTTGACACTTGCAAGTGAAAACTCTTTCGCAGCCAGATGTGCTAGTGTATGTTGGCAGTCAGTGCCACTACCATATAGGAATAGACTTTCTCTAGATGCTTATATTTTTTAACAGCTTATCTAATAAAATTTCGATATAGAAAATTCAAATCCACGGACATCCTTTACCTGAAATGTAGTTGATTTCAAATTAATGACCTGGTACTCCAAAAATAGTAAAAATCAAATAAAACTTAAGATATTTCATGTAATATAAATTGAGACATATCAAAAGTGGAATATATTTAGAAGAAGACTTTATTCATAATCGTGGCTCAGTTCGTTTCATGCATTGGTCAGTTTTCCACAAACGGTCGAATTGTTTGCACAAGCAAGTCCTTGTAAATACAATATATCTTTTTGAAAATAGAGCAATCCATACTTAATTCATTAGATAATAATGCGGCGCTGAGTTTGTGTATACAAAAATGTAATGCCTCGATAAAGGTTGGCGTTCAGCCAGCCGAAATATTGGCAAAATAAATATTTTATAAAATCCAATATATGCCTTTTATTATCTACAATATATCTATAGACCTAGCTTTAGCACTTGCAAGTCAAAACTCTTTCGCAGCCAAATGTGCTAGTGTATGTTGGCAGCCAGTGACACTACCATAGGAATAGACTTTCTCTAGATGCTTATATTTTTTAACAGCTTATCTAATAAAATTTCGATATAGAAAATTCGATTCCACGGACATCTACAGCTAGATAACAACGTTTACTTCCCCTGACATCATCAAACATAATATGGTAATTGTAAATATTGCCAGAAATCTTTCTTGTTTTGTACACAGTTCTCTGTTCTCGTTAAGATTTGTGAACTTCATTTGCCCTTAGAATGTTTAAACCCTTGCATAAATTTTTCCTTATCTTTTAATAATGATAAATGAACAATTTTAATGTAAATATTTTATGACAATGTTTTTTCTCTCTTTCTCCTTGTTAATAGCTTATGAATATCCTTTACGGTCTGTAAATATATGTATAGACAACTGTAGAAATATACATGTATTAGATATTAAAAGGCATATATTGGATTTAATAAAATATTTATTTTGCCAATATTTCGGCTGGCTGAACGCCAACCTTTATACATAAATATACATGTATGTCAGGGCAAGTATCTCTAAGGGAACATAGCGCTTTAAATTGATATAAAATAATGAAATCATCAAACACAGTTAAAATGCAATGTAGATTCAAATAGAAGAATACATGTTGGATGACACTTAAACGTGTTTTAGGTTCCTCAGGAAAGATTCATAAACATACGCTGGCGTGTGAGTGGCGTCTCAGGAAAGGCTATAATCAAACAGAGGCGTGTGGTCAGCAGCGAAAGGGCTAAAGGATCTATAATTACGATGAAAGAGTTTAGGATTTTCGTTGAAGGACTCAAAATGGTAGAATCCTTCAAGACACTCAATGCTATTGGCAACTCGATTACCAACTATCGACCAGAAATAATCCTACCAGAACATTAGATATTAAAATAAAACTTTTTCACGATGTATTTTATATCTCTGAGAGAAAAAACCTTCTTCAATCAATTAACATTCACATCGGAGTGTTTCCCAAAAATTAGTATGGACACCGCTGTCAGTTACCATGGAGACGGTGGCCTGGCCAAAAATACTCCAAGCCATATTTATGGGTGTAATTAAACCATGGTGGGGCATAGGACCAACAGGGAAATTAATTTCTGACGACTGTCTAAAAGGGAAATTGGTTTTACAACACCAAATTGTTATTCATTGTTGTGGTAGTTGAGCCACGTTATCTTGGCGATAACAAACCCAATGTAATCTTTCTTCAGTGGGTCAAGGCTCGCACGTGGATTCTCTGACATGCCAGCCATCGTGGCTTTCAGCGATAACTCGACAATCTCGGTATAGTCGTCGTAGCTCTCTTTGTGTTAACTTTATCATACATGTTTGTCCATATTACAGAATGGTATAGTAATGAAGGCGAAATGGTTTTATTATTTTATTTTAAAGGAAATTACAGCAGTTTTCGGGTAACCCCTTCTTAAGCTAAACGCGAAAACATGTTCACGTTTTTAGGTGAAGAAGGGTTTGCCCCCGAAAGTTACAGTATTCTCCTTTTATATTAAAACCTTTCTATAATTAATAAAAAAAGCATCTCCTGATCGAACAAATGTAGTTTTCTGATAGATTGCGCCATCTGTCGGAATAAAAATAAACTAATCATTGATTTTTAATTATTTCAGAATTAGCCAAATACCCTTTCTTGATTAATCAAGAAAAGCTAAACACGGGTTGTTGGATTTCATAAGCGTGGTGCAAGCTGTAACTTTTAGTTGCACAATAAGGAGATGTTTTTTGCTTAATTTATCTACCTGATCCTAATAAGATTTCACTTTTGTATTGTTTTTTTCATTTGCTATAATTGTCAAAACCTGCAAACCTCGTTTGCGTTTATTGGATATCAACTAACCGCACATTAATTAATGTAAAACAAGAAGTATACATTTATAAAACGGATAGGAGATGCTTGAAGCATGATACATAATAAACCACTTATATGACCTTACTAATATAAACAATAAGATAAATTTTTGTGAGCGTCTTTAAATTTTTTAACTTGAGAAGTATAAGAGGTGGAAGAGAGGAAGAGGTTATTTTTAACATTATCATTACCACTAGCTTTAAAATTTCACAATTCTTCGCCTTTATAATTCTAGTTGTATTGTCTGTTCCATCCAACATACTGGTAATTGTAGCACTATGCCTTTTCTCCTCCATTATTTATAGTTTCGTCAGAGGACCCATCTGTGTAGGCTATGCCCCGGTTCTAAGAAGTTTATTCAGGTTGATTTGCATTTATTTAATACAGAATGCATCGTTTCTTCAGGGTATTTGCTCAGCTCTTCTTCATGATATCGATCCAAAAGGATCTCGGTTATTATCATCATATTTGCGAACATCAAGTCCTGTTGTCTTCTGTTTCCAAGAAAATATAATTTTATTCTTAATTTGAAGCCATTTAGGCCAACCAGAAAAATCCTGTTTGTCTAGGACGATGTCTAAGAAAGAGTATCTTTGAAGTCTTACTTCTTCAATGGTCTTTTCCACAGCTCCAAGAAGTTCCTATTTTTCTTCTGTGTAGGCTATAGCGTGATATTCTTTTTTTAATAGGTTTATTGTGCTTAAAGCTTTTTCTTTTAGGTTGTTGGGTGGTTCTTTATTTGTGCAGGTTTCGATGAGATGTAGGGATATACTGGTATTTGGGAGCAAAATTGATGTCGCTTCCGGCTCTTCATATTAGGTTGTGTTTAAACACCTTAGACAAGACACCACCACCGACATACTGATGTATGTCGTAACGTGATTTATTGTCTTTTTTTGTCGTTCTCTCTCTCTCTCTATCAAATATAATATAAGCGTTACAGATATAATTTAGAAATGTATATAGCTCATATATTGTTATTTCTTTCATTAGATGCACTAAACAGGATCTTTGGGAGAGGCCGCTGCTTATCATCAAACAGATCGACGAACATACTTAAGGAATTTGTGTAATCTTTGCACAAGAGGATAAGAAACAACAAAATTTGATATTTTCAATTGAAAACAAGTTCCTAATGTGAGTTCTTACTGTGATGACAAAAATGTCAAGCGATCCTGATTTATTAGTGATGATCTTTCCCATTGGAAGGGCTGGGAATGGTTCTGTGATATATATGTAACGTTTCCTACTTATAAATAGGGGATAGCCACAATACTTTGTGTTTTAATATTTAATTCAATTACAACAAGGTTAACCAATATATATATATCAACAAAACAAACTTATGCAAAATTACCAAAAGAAAAGTACAGTGCTGCCGACAGCCCAACCATGAAGAAAAATCGAAGAATAACCAAATATTCCACATAAATAAACAAATAAACACAAAGCATGTTACAATATCAAATATATATTGCCATATTAATTATATCTTATTAATATAATTATATAGTTAATTCCTAGATAATTCAATCATTCTTAATTTATTTAATATATTATAAGTCATTATACATTATATAACGTTCATGGCTTGATATATTTTTTTTGATGTAAATAAAGGATCCCAAAAATAATGAAATTTATATTGTAGCGAAGTATTTTTTTTATTTTAATAACAGAATATTATTTTTTATGTTTATATTTTGCTACTCTGTAATCTTCCCACATTGCTTATCTTTTGTTTACCATTCATAGTTTGTCCTTGCCTTGAATAAATTGCTGCACCCTCCTGAAGTTTGTCTTTCCTAATTTTCCACGTGGCAATATAGTTAAGAATAAAGCAGGTTGACCACTGAACAGTCAAGTTCTGCCGATATTTATCACATCGCAGTATGGGTACTATCGATAACTGAGTTCAACTGCTCTTTAGTAATTTTTAGTATGAAAGTTACATGTGAAACAGGCTAAATCAACGTTTAGTTTATTTCTGTTCCACTAGAGATGGCGCTCTGCCATTTAAAAGTTCATGTGAACGTGGTCAGGATTTGCCTTTTTTATTTTTAAAAAGTTACATGTATTTCTCATGTAACTTTTATTAACTGATGCCTGCTCTGTACAGGGTAGTCTCAATTTCACGAAGAACTACAGAGGTATGTATTCAAATTTTCTTAATTTATCAGTTTTTAAATAGGTAAAATTACCTCTACGCACCAGAATTTCTATGTAATGTAATAGGTATACTCGTGAAAATGAACAGTGATATCGCTCTTATTGAAAAATAAAGTGCTCTCTAAATAATATCTTTTAATTATATATATATATATATGTGAAAAAAACAATAGAAAAAAATAAAAGATAAGTGGGTCAGGTGTTGATATTAAAAATAAAAAAGGCATCTCCTGACCACGAGCACATGTGCTTTTTAGATGGCAGAGCGCCATCTAGTGGAGCAAAAATAAACTAAACGTGGATGGCTTTTCTTGATAAATCAAGAAATTGGGTTGGCCAAATATCACGGAGCAAGCTAAATAAACGTTTAGTTTATTTTTGCTCCACTAGATGGCGCTCTGCCATCTAAAAAGCACATGTGCTCGTGGTCAGGAGATGCCTTTTTTATTTTTAATATATATATATATATGGCGTGCCCACAGGGCAAGACGCCCTAATAAAGTTGTTGTTTGTTTGTTGTTATATGGCGTGCCTGGATCTGTGAAGGAAATACAATTTATTTTCTGAATATTTAGAGAGATTGCTCCATCTTTATCGTTTTATTGCATAAAAAGACAAAGTTTTAATTCAAACCCTTATATTCAATTAAAATTAACCACCCAAGGATGAGTTTAATTTGAAAGATTGAGTTTCGGGTTATTGAATTTCCATGCCTAATGGTATATATTTTTTTCACTTTATTTCTTCTCTATTCTCTTAAGGCCACGATATCAAATCCCGTTCGCTGAAATTTTCATTTTAAAATACTCCTTAACTGAATTTAATTACTTCTTAGTGTAGGGGGTCGGTGGAAGGATGATCTAAACTGTTGGTTTTCGATCGCTACGACCTGGAATAGAATTCCGCATTGGGCACTTTTTTTTTGGAATGGCGCTCTCCTATTGGTTGGCTACGATCACGCCACCTTTGCCCCCCCCCCCCCCACTCGCTTTTTGGTTTTTGTAACTATTGTGTTGGAGCGGGTCGCTCCTTAAATAATCTATTGTTAACAATACCTCATTATAGGTCCGCAAATATCGAAAGTATAGGTATGTAGCTTTTGTACGGGTAGATATGCACACGGGTCAATCCCGTGGCGAAGCCCGGGTCATCCGTCTAGTAATAATATAAAAAAAAACCTTCTTCGTGTTTTATAATATGGTAAAAGTGTAATATGAATTGAAAAGGCCTGATCAGTACAGGGTAGTCCCAATTTGACGAGGCGCCACGAACACATTTATTGAAATTATCTTAATTTGCCAGTTTTAATTAGGTAGAATTACCTTCGCGGACACCTGTATCTCGCCAATTAGACGATGGCTATCAATCTAAATAAAGTCATAGGGCCCAAACCTGACAGAGATGTTATTGATGAAATGCCTTTTTTTTTTTTTCAAATCTACGAACGAACCGGCCAGTTTCGAGGTCGCCGTTTTCAAGATCATTCGAAGCAATTACCGATGTCCAAATGCTCCAGTTGGACGCCAATGGACCGGTCTTTCCACCTTCATTGACATGCGCCGCTCAAACTGGATAAAAAACGCTTCTGTTAGACCTTAATGATATGTCACCTTTATTAATTGCTATTTGGTCAACTAGTAGACAAAAAAATCGGCATTTCAAATCTGTAAGGGAATAATAAGTTGTTTTAAATATCTTTTTAACATAATCAAAACACAAACAAAATATTTTTCTATTAATAGATAGGGATTCACAAATAAAGTTTGATGTTTTTGAATTTTTTATTTTAAAATTCATTCAAATAAAATCGTTTTATATATTTCGTTTTCTTAAATTATTTTTCGCTGTAATTTGGCTAAATGGATAATATATAATATTTGCATAATAGCATTAAAACGTTATTAAAATTTTATAAAAATATGCAAATCTGTACACAGAAAGCGAAAAAATATAGGGAATATATAAAGCAATTAAAAAAAGGGCATTCTATTGAAATTTCTTTCCAAAGTATTGGGCTATAGACCATATTATTATAGAGGCGGTTACAATGTCGTTATAGTTCACAGAAAAGGACGTTAGCGTAGACACGGTCGAAAAATTCATTGTTCCAAATAATTTTAAAAATTATTAATGTCTTTTAATTCAGAATAGTTTTTAAAAATAGGATCAATCGATTGTTCTTATTCTTTCAAATTATCGATTGATCCTATTTTTGTTCCTAATTTACTAATTGTTTTAGTTTTAGCCGAGAAATGAGGAATTTATTGTAAAAAGAGAAATGATAATTATTCATTATAAATAAAAAAATATGTAGATATATATATTAAAAACACTCTCTCTATATATTTAAGTGTGAACAGGCTAAATCAATGTTTAGTTGATTTCTGTTCCACCAGATGGCGCTCTGCCTTCTGTAAAGCACATGTATCCTGGTCAGGATATGCCATCTTTATTTTAAAAATATTTAAGTATATATGAAAAACTTTAAAGTTGTTCCTAGGATTAAAACTTTTTTTTTTTTTGTAAATGTAAACTCTAAGTTCCAAAATAACTTTATTTAGGTGCCGATCAAAAAGAGCACACACACAACCTATATAATATAAATATGATATAAACTCTAAGAAAATATTTCCCTTCAAAAAAACCTTTTTCGAAATCGTAAAATATTGATCTCATATCCAGGAACAAGACATTCCTACAAAAATATTTAAATACCAAATAGCGTGTTTAGAGAGAAAAAAACATATTAGTAATATAAAAAGATCTAAGTTATACATTTTAATCCCTTCAAATTGTGCCGCCAAAAGAAATAAGGAATTTTATTATTGGAAGTAAGAATTAATACACGAGACTGAAGACAGACAATAATGTGGAAAGATGACACTATCCCAAGAGACATATAAACAACTAATGTAACATTATATCCAGATGTTGGCTCTTGGAGATAAAGTTTCTTTGTCCAAATAATACTTTTTTGGTCTAGCTGATGGCTCAGACTTTGCATAGATAGAAGTGAAGAGCCCCAGGTGAGTACAAGAACTGTTAGATATTGAATCAGTAGATAAATTAAGAAAACAACCATTACCAGCCTTCTTGGCCGTTGAGGTCACCGTGGACCAATAGCCTAAACGCCCGCGTTGTTAGATTTTATCAATAATATTCTATAATTAAAAATCAAGTATTGGTTAATATTTATTCCGATAGATATTCACCATCCATCAGAAAACTTTATATGCACGATCAGGAGATTAAATAGAGAGAACATCAAAAGAAAACAACGATGTGCACAACACACAGGCTCTGAAAGACACACCAGGTACTAGACACAATGACGTCCTATCTCTAAAATTTACAGCCTTTAGTTATCTAACAAGCCTACAGTACAGTGGTTGGAGCGCTTGCTTAAAAAATCCAATTATATAACTTTTACGTAACTGACAACAGAAAATACAACCAGTCTTATAAATCTGTTATTTTTTCTCTTAATAAAAAATATGGTATATCATTATTATCGGGAAAATATTATAGTAGGGTGAGATATGAGCAAGGAAATTACCCTTTTATAGGTCATCAAAAGTTACGATATCGTTTAATTCTAATTCCTCACAACAAATATTAAAACATTAAGGGCTGACACTATACTTCGAACTTGAGACTCTGTAAGGAGATGTGCTCGTGGGAAGACGCCTCCAGGTAAGTCTTCCATGTAGTTTGCTTGCTAACCCGTGTATACCTAAGTTATCTATTTCTTGTACTATTTTTTAGTAGATTTTTGAGATTCATTTATCAAGGAAGTCCAACAAGCATAAATTCAAATGACCTGGTTCACAAAGATAAAACATTTTACCTTCAAACATTATTGCTTTGGATGAAAATGAAGACCATCATTTTGCACAAATGGTTCGAATCTTATATAAACACATTGTCTCGGCCACGTCCTAGTATCGTAGGGGATGCTAGGGCACAAACCTCTCCACTGCAAACTCTTGAGACTTGAAATACTCTTGCTGAAAGAGTCTCAAATCTTTCAGCTTGAGATGACCATATTAAAATAATGAGCTTAGGTTTGGTGAGCACTGGTCTCCACTGGACATCTCCACTACTACTGATGAGGTGGTTAAGAAGAAAGTCTTTCAGACGAACTTCAATTTCATTCCAACTCTGATTCATCCTGTTGGAAATCAGTGTTCTTATCTACAGTAAGTATTGAGACTCTGGAATAAAGAAAGCTTACCAGCATAGCGGGCTGATTCTACTATCTTTATTACTCTTGAAGGCCAACGGGCTACTTATTGCGCTTGTAGAAATCGCAGAATGTTACTTAAGACAAATGGAAAGATATTCCGTGTAGTATTCGACAGCAGCGCCTCAATAGTAGAGTTTTTATTATTAACTTATCCTGGAAGATGGGGATTAGCTATATCGTTTATCCGTAGATTACCGAAGAGCTGTGGGTCGTCTCCAAGCAGATATATGATAATTTTTCACAGAATGCTATAGGTTAAGCAGCAGGGTTCAAAAATTGGGTTATTTATTATATATATGTCGTAAAAAAAGATGTATTTTAGGTACGTTACCAATTCATTCATGCAGTCGTGGATTGAAGTGAAATGATAACTTTTATATCCAAAATTGAATTTATTTTAATGATTATATTTTAAGAACAAACAGTTTGCATACATACAATTTTATAAATATTATCTAAGTATATACAAAAAAAATCTTGGGTTGTACTCCTTTTGTTAAGGATTTTAAAAAATTAACTCTGTGTTAATTCTATGATTATTTAAAATATAATTATATTAATGAATAATAAAAATATAATTTTTATTATGTCATATATATATAGAAATAATATGTCTTACTTTTTGCGTACAAAGTTTGAAATCAACGCTTTTGGAAGATATTTGAGATTTTCTTAAAATCGCTATACTCGTACAGACATTCTTCAGAATTCTAACTGTTCTTGTCCTACCACTTTTTTGTTTATATTTTGACCCTTTATTTCTAAGGTGTCAGAACAAACATAAGTTTTACCTAGAATACGAGCAGGAATTGGGAAAATAAAATTCAGGCGGTATTTACCTTGTTTGAAAAGATTATTGTAAGCACTAATTTCCCCCAGCTTTATTTAACATTTTTTTTCGGAGAATTAACAAATTATGAAAAAAATAATAAAAATAACACATGCCTTACATTTTCGCTCTTTCGAGAGATTAGTTCCTGAAATGAGTAGCGATGTTTTAAAGGTTTTATTCGTTTTATTTAATTCAGCAATTTATGCTCCCTTGTGTTTTTTTTTAATAAAAAAAAACTTAGTTTTTCGATGATTTTCGATGTAGCAGCGAAACATATATCCAGATATATCTGTAGTTACCGACCCAAAGTTACTATACACTATGTTTAATGTAAAGGGGTCACTGGTTGTTTCCCATAAGAAAGTCTAAATAGTTATGATCAAATAGTTAATCACATTAAACGCCATCGAAAATGAACTAATATTTCCATATAGTATGGTATTTCAATTCACATATTGCATTATGTGAACCCAACATCCAAAGACTATTTTAATACTTTATTATCTACTAATACTTTTGTTAAAACATTGGAAGTGATTTGTGAGGATTTATTTTTATTCTTTAGAAATATTTTAGCAAAAAGAAAAAAGAGGTTGCAGTCCATGTGTGAAGTCAATAAAATTCCCAGGTAGTTATCACGGCAGGTCCTCAAGGCCCTGGAGTATCGCCAGCTCTTCCTGCCTCGCTCATTTCCAACATACCTTCCACCGTCAAGTTTATCTTTCTCACTTGGATCTTTCTGATTCCTGCCATAGGATTCGAGCCATCGATGTTCTCTTCCCATAGTCTATTGTAAATTGCCAAAAAATATATATCTCCCTAGTTACTTTTCCAAATAAGACAAATTTTCAACATTCCTTATTGTGATGAAAATTATTGGGAGGGATTGGTCAATTAGTGATGAACACTCTCAGCGGTTTCGTCAATTTAATCCACCAGACCGATTTTTAAAACTTTAATCTAAAGCGGTCAGGTGGATTCAATTGGCGAAACCGCTGGGAGAGTTCATTACTGATGAACCTTTTAATAATTTTACTCGCAAATAGAACAGCAGAAAGTTAGTTTTATTAAAAATAAACGTTCGTGCTTGGTGGTTTTATATTTTATATGAAGATGGCGCATTATTGCCTTATGATATCTCGCCAGAACCTCGGTGGGTGTAAATGAATTAATTCCAATTCTATTCCAATGATAATTATATCATCTGTGAATCTAATCCTGAGGTCAGTAATAGTTTTCAATTTGATTCTTTCCTTTTCATGGAGGTAAAGCCTAAAGCTTTCTCATGGCAATTTTTTTCGAATACCCCCACTGGTATATGTATTAAGTAACTAAATAGGTGACTAGAGGGGAAATTCTGCATGAATATCAATGAAGAAAAAACAAAATAATGAAATTCACCAGCGAAAGACATTAGTAAGGATGGAATTTGCTGGAAGGACGAAAACCTAGCCCCATTTACGTGCTTTGGCAAAGAGACGTTAAGGCAAGAATAGCCCTAAGTGAAATGGCATTAAATAAGGGGGGAAATCTTAACAAGAAAAGCCATGCTCCGCTTGAAAGCAAGGAATCCTATATCAAAAGCTTCATTCGAAGTGTGTATATATATATACCTAAAAGACCTGAATTCTTAGAAAGACAAAATTGGTAAAACTACACGAGATATGGTGATGACGCCGAACGATGTGAACACCATGGACTGGGCGATGAAAATTTTGCCAAATGATCCGAGGAATGATATCCGAGGATTGAGAAGAGAAGGACCAACATTTTTGGACATCTTGTCCGACACTCTTGAAGTGGATAACGCAATTGTTGTAAGGATGTGTGTGTGTATGGAAGGTAGACTTAGAAGAAGGAGGCGGAAAATGGAATTCATGGACACTTTCGTGATAAGACCCTCCGCATCGTCAGTTTACTCAACCATACCGCTCTGTACTGTATTGTATTGTGCAGCTTATATAAGCGAACATTTGAAGAAATTCTTGGTGAAAGTAGAGTCTAGATATCTATGCATTTCTTCGCTCCGGAGTTACAATTTGCAGGGAATATCTTTTCAAATAGTCGCACCAGTACTGCATTTTTTAAAATTCAATTTTAAATGTATATATCTCAATTAAACTTTGAGCCGAAAAACTATTTAGAAGGATTCTCGGGCATTCTAATGATGGCCTGAGAAAGTACAATCTGTAGATGGGATGATAAAGATGTGGCGTCGAGGTCAGGAAGCGTTCGCGGTGGATAAAGCATCAACACACACTAATGCTTATCTAAAACTCGGCTAACTTTATTTGCTTATAAATATTATTTATATATGCTCAACAATTTTTTTCATAACTTTCCAAACGAACATTGATGAAAAAAAAAATATATCAATACTTTTAATAAGACTTTTAGTCTTATATATATATTCTTTAGAGGAATACAGAAAAGGAGTGGAAAAAAAGGGAGAAAGAAATTCGAAGCAAAACACAACATTGTATTACGTAACCACTACACGTTAAAGTACTGTGCGTGTTTACCTCAAAATGAGCTCCAAATCAGAAAGTGAACAAAGGGAAATCTGCATGTATAGAGAATAATTGGTTTTATATAACACAAGAACCCAGTCGACACCTGGTGCAACAGCTATGTCTACCAGGAAGTATGACTGTTGTCCTTGCGTCTAGACGACGTCTTCCTGGAAGGTTCGACTGATATACTATGCAGAGATCTACCACCATTATGTGTTAAAGAACTAGTTGTAGTATATAGCTTTATTGTGCATCTCAAAGGAAATATTGGGGGGAGAATTCTGATCACACCTCCCTATGTCCCCCCTGGACCCTTGGAATATTCGATCAAATTCTGGTCCGTTTCCAAGGTGACTTACGTGGCAACGGCACCCATTTTCCAATGAAGAGAAAATTGCTACTGCTGTGATAGAGATGCATGGAGACCTCTGAGGCTTTTCATTGGACACGACAACAACAACAAAGGAAAAATTTCGAGCTATAAAAATTTTGAAGGGCCTTTTTACAAGACTTACAAGGTGGCTAAAATTTATGCACATATACGGTGCAGCCTGCATCACGCAGACGAGGGCTAACAGCCTGAAACGCGTACGTCATTAGCTTATTTTTATTTATCAAGAAAATGGGTTGACCAAATATCATGGAACAAGTAAAATGAACGTTCAGTTGATTTCTGTTCCACTAGATGACGCCCTGCCATCTAAACTGCGCATGTGAGCATGGTCAGGATATGCCCTTTTTTCATTTTTAATACATATATTCAATTTAAATTCCATCACAAAAGGAATTTTGATCACAATTGCAGGTACTTATATATAATTTTCATTTCTTATATTTCTATTTTCTATAATTTAATTTAATATAGAGTTTAATTTGTTCAATATATTATTCATTTGCAGAATATGACTGTTTCCTTATATGATAATTGGATAACAATGGAGTTTCTATTTTATACTTTAAATAGAATAAATACTAGATGGAAATAGTTTTTTTTAATTATTTTGATAACAGCAACCTGAAAATGTTAACGAAAAATGATATGATATATTTGTCTTTTATGATAAAGAGCTAAAAAATGAGTATACTCATTGTTATAAATGGATGAAGATAGCACACAAGATCAACAGACACAATTAATAAAGTAAAAGCATTTTTTAAAAATCGATAAAATCCTCAAAGGAACACCGATGTTACGACGGTCGTATGTTTAAGCTGCTATCCGTCATGTAACTGTAATAATAGATAAAAATCAAGATTTTTATAAAGCTGAATTTATATTAGTTGCAACATTCTGTATTGATGGTTTAATCACTGAGATTTGAATCACAATCTATATCTCCTGTTATATAATTAGAGAAAGTGGCAAAAAAGAATAATATCGATATTATCATTAAAGCTAGAAAATCAGTAATCAATAAAGCTCCCAGCCAGGCAGAAATAAATATCAAATTACGAAACTATTTTAGACGCGTAATATTCTTTTTAAAATAAAACAATTTCTACTGCCCTTACTGCAATGGAAAAATTAAAGGGAGGGTTCACCACTGATGAGCCAGGCCCTCCTTTTAATTTTTCCATTGCAGTAAGGGCAGTAGAAATTGTTTTATTTTAAAAAGAATATTACGCGTCTAAAATAGTTTCGTAATTTGATAACAGATGGCGCGCTAGTGCATCGTAATATAGTTATTCGAATAAAAGACACAAATCGATATTTGCGGAAGAGCGATTGCTCGAAGCATATTATATATTTATAATTATATGTAATTCTGCTGTACTAAAAGCTTATGTCCATAGTTCATCTAAAATACCCATTCGAAGAGTCAAGCATCAGTATCACTATAAAAGGAAGTTCCAAAAATGCAATAGAGCCTTAAAATGCTTACCTGTTAGCATGTAGAAGGCGGAATAAATTGTTACCAAAAATGCAATATAACAGCGGTATGGTAGATTAAACTGGCGAAACCGCTGGGAGGGTTCACCACTGATGAGCCAGGCCCTCCTTTTAATTTTTCCATTGCAGTAAGGGCAGTAGAAATTGTTTTATTTTAAAAAGAATATTACGCGTCTAAAATAGTTTCGTAATTTGATAACAGATGGCGTGCTAGTGCATCTCGTAATATAGAGATAAATATGTTAGGAGAATAATTCTAAAGACACCTTAGATACATTAGAAAAATGCATGTACCAAAATTAATATTGCCACGTGGAAAATTTGGAAAGACAAATTTCAGGATGACACACCAATTTATTTAAGGCAAGAACAAACTATGAATGATAAAATACAAGATAAGCAATGAGGGAAGTTTACAGAGTAGCAAAATATAAACATAAAAATGATACTCTGTTAATAAAATAATAAATACTTCGCTACATAGCTTTCCCTATGGGAGCTGTGACCCACAGCTAGCAATTATTGTTGTAACTGACATGGATCTGACGTGCTTCTGCCAAGGATTCCATCGAAGTCTCGTAGCTTTTTCCCTCCTACCTTTGCGTCTTTTTTCTTGCGGCGTGAAGAGCGGCTTTGTCGGCGTATCGTCATCTCTAGGGACATCGTCATCTTGGAAGGAAGTGTTGGCTTTGACACTGCGGTGGAATCCTGTAGCCAGTCTACAAACAGTCACAGCACCCATTAACTCTAGGTCTACTCGGCGATATTCAGTTTGTTTTCCATAATTTACTCAGCATCTCCACCAAAATGCCACGTGGAAAATTAGGAAGTACAAAAAATTCAGGATGACAAACCAATTTATTTAAGGCAAGAACAAACTATGAACGATAAAAAAGATAAGCAATGGGGTAAGTTTACAGAGTAGCAAAATATAAACATAAAAAATGATACTCTGTTAATAAAATAATAAATACTTCGTTACAATATTGTCACGGTAGTGATAACGAGTATAACAAACGTTTAAGTAAAAATAATTTATTTATAAAATGCAAACTTTTTCTAAAAATTTATTTACAAGTAATAATATACAAGAATGGGGTAAGGGGTGATGACTATTCAAATATTAATGATGATATACCACAGAATATTTAAAATAATTATTCAGTGACATTGCCCCCTTCCTAGATGAACAGCGTCCCGCTGTAATTATCACTTGAACAGATCAGCTTGGTCCTCAGGGTCATGGTAGGGTTTCATTCTCAGTATATGGACATGGTCTCTTTTTTGGCGTCTCCTGGTTGGTTGGTCCACAGGTTCAACTTCGAAGGTCACGTCAGAGAGTTTCCGAGTAACCCTGTATGGCCCGAAGTACCTTTTCATCAGTTTTTCTGAGAGTCCCACCTTTCTTATCGGGATGAAAATCCATACCAGGTCACCAACGTTGTAATCCATTGTCTCGTGCTTTGAGTCATATCTGGCTTTGTCCTTTTCTTGGGCTTTCAAGGTTTCTAATCTTGCTAGCTGCCTAGTCTCTTCGACTCGCGAGGCAATGCGGATTTGGGAAAAGAGTGTCTACAGTTGTTTCGACTTCGCGTCCATGAATCAATCACGGCATTTGATGCATCTAGGAAATCCCATCCGAGGAAAATACTTGGGTTACTATTAGGGAGGACGATAAACTCAAGCGGCTGTTCCAATCCATTGATGCTCAAGTTGATTGTGCATCGGCCGATCGATGTAACATTCTTGCCATCAGCAACTTTCAGAGTCATTCCGCTATCCTTGAACATTGTCTTTTTAATTGTCGTCTTAATCCATCAGAGATAACTGAAAAGAGGAACCTGAATCGACCAGAGCAGAAAATGCAATGTCATCAATGATGATTTCGACATAATTTTGTTGTAATTTAGCGGCTGTCGACGATGGAGGGTTTTTCACACCCGCGGCTTCCCCCTCGAAAGAAGACGCGACGCTTAGTTTTTTTCTAGATTGTAGCGGCGTGGGGATTGGCTTGTATGGCGGCCTGGGGAAATGGACTGGCGTCTTGGGGATCTTCCTCTGTTTGGATACGGCGATTGTCTGCGGTAGATTTGGCTTCTTATGGCTTGGTGATTACCCATTTGAGGTTCTTGGGTGCTTGGTGCATGTCCTTCGGGTCTCTGCGTCCATTGTCGTCGTTCTCTACAATATCGCTTAACATGGCCTGGGCGGCCGCAATTAAAACATATTGGGATGTTGTCATGCGCCCTCCATTCATCCGTTCTTCGTTGTGGTGGCGTCTGGTTATATATGGGCGTTTGGGTAGGGTACTGACGTCGTGGAACCTGGTTGAATGTACGTGTTTGGTTGGGGTACGACTGTCGTGACGGAGGCCTTTGAATAGGCTTCGAAATTGCAGCTACGTTTTTTTTTTCAATCTCTTCTCGGATAATTTCTTTCAGAGAAGATGGTTCAGGGGTAGTTGACTCCGGATTTAGTGCGCGATGAACTTCTTCACGCACGATGCGTCGGATTAAGTCTTCCATTGATTCAGAGTCTGCTGAATCGATGGCGGCAACATTCGGTAGTCTGTCGAATACTACACATTTATTTACACGTTTTTTATTTGAAGCCTCGATTTTTCGGCACCATTTGATGAACTCATCGATAGTTGCGATGTCTAAAATGATTATTGACTGATATATCTTCTCCGATATTCCTTTCGTCAAGTGTGCGACTATTTCATTTTCCATCATAGCCGGATTCACTTCTCTGCACAGATGGAGAACATCTTGAATGTAGGAATCACTGGTCTCCTCCTTCCCCTGAGCTCGAGTTTTGAGGTTCTCTGCGAGCTGATCTTTTTGGGTGACATGATGTCCGAAATTCTGAGAAAACATTTTCACAAAAATATCCCATGAATTAATTTTATTTTCAACATTTTCGTACCATCTGAGCGCTGTTCCTTGGAGGAAAAAATAAACATTTGCGAGGCACATTGAATCATCCCAGCAGTTGTAGCGAGCGACGCGATGGAATTCTTTCAACCATTTTTCTGGATTCTGGTTGCGTTCTCCAGTAAAAATAGAAGGGTTTCTAAAAGGTTGAAAGTGGTACTCACCCATTTTTGCCTGTGTCTCTTGCTTGACCATAGCGATGTTTTCTTCAGGTTCTAGTCCTTGTAGTCTTCGGCTTCTTCTAACGGCTTGGGCGTCGAGGGAATATTCCAGCTTCTCCACCAGTTGTCACGGTAGTGATAACGAGTATAACAAAAGTTTAAGTAAACATAATTTATTTATAAAATTCAAACTATTTCTAAAATTTATTTACAAGTAATAATATACAAGAATGGTAAGGGGTGATGACTATGCAAATATTAATGATGATATACCACAGAATATTTAAAATAATTATTCAGTGACAATATGAATGCATTAGCGCACCCTCTGTTATGAGAAATGTTAGCTATTTTTGATGCGTATGATTTTTAAAAAAATAAATCAATTTTCTACTGCCCTTACTACAATGATACAGGCCCTCCCTTTATTTTATCATTTCAGTAAGGGCAGTAGAAAATTGATTTATTCTAAAAGGAATCATACCTGTCAAAAATAGTTAAAATTTTACATACCAAAATCAAGAAATCCAAAAATGTAAGTTAAAATGTCTGCAAAATGACATTTCGGCATGTCGGTATGTAATTTGAATCCAGAACTAGCTAGAATGGAGAATAGATTAAGGTTCTTTCTCCATCAAATCCACACAACTTATCAAAAGGTTGTACTAAGAGTTTCATCAAAAACATTTAACAAATTCTACAATCATAAGCCGCATTATATTGTATTATAAATTAACTTTATATAATATTTACGAACGGAAAAATATGTCCAGGGTAGCCTAGTGGACATGGAATCTGCCCGATAAGCGGAACAGTGTGGGCTCGATTCCCATCCCTGGACACTTTTATTTTTCCGTTTATCATTACTCTTCACAATTCATCCTTTCATACTTCATCCTTGGGGATAGAAATAGTCGTTATTTCTCCTTAAAATAAATTACGATTTTTCTTTCAAAAGAAACATTTGCGGTAAAATTGTCAAGCGTTGTTCTACAATCATAAGCCGCATTATATTGTAATATAAATTAAATTCTAAAAATATATAAAAATATATTTTTTTAGTAAATTTAAGTGCTGTTATATACAGTTTTTAATGAACGATTCTTCGAAATTCTTCCAATTCGCACGAAAAATAAAAAATTACAATATTATCTTACTATTAAAGTTTGCAAAAATCGCGGTATTCAGGGCAATTATAGGTGCTCTGGGAAGATAAATTGTCATATCTGCTCTAAACATCCAAGATTCAGAAAAAGAACATTGAATCACAGAACGAATTCAGAAACATGTACTTTATATTAATTGTCACACAATGAATAGAATAATTCAAAGAACACAATATTTTCCTACCTTTGCTGAAACTGATCCAATTTCTGAATGTTTAGTATTATATATATTTGTCAATTATGGATACATCGAACTTCTCAATTAACAAAACGCGCCCTGCCATCTAAAAAGTTCATGTGATCAGGATATATTTATTTTTGTTTTTAATATCAGCACTTGAATTTTTTTTTACTTGTTGATGGTTTTTACGCAAGTTTGGTCTTAAATATCCATTTCTTGATTTCTCAGGAAGCCTCTGGGACTAAAAGAATTTTTTGGTCATAGAGGTACAGCCTACACCACGTTGACGATGGCCAACAGCCCGAAACGCATTCGTGGTTGACCTTTCTTGATTTATCAAGAAAACGGGTTGGCCAAATATCAGGGAACAGGTTAAATGTTTTGTTGATTTCTGATCCACCAGATGGGCTATTGTCATCTGAAAATCTCATATGAGTGGTCATAATATGCCTATTTTGATTATATATATATATATATATATATATGATTTTTTTGCCAGGTAACGTGCGTCAAAATAGACCCCGAAATTAGGCGCTATCTATTAACTGTCTCCGCAAACTAGCAGACTCGGATCGGTGGCAAAGCTACAACACCAGCCTTGGCAAACTGAGAAACGTCCACCTAGAGACCATTATTTCGGGCTAATGGCCTTCGTCAGTCCGGGGTGAGCTTGATTCCAAGAGAGAGATCCACAAGGGATCAAATGAAATCTTCACAATCTGACAAAAAGATGTTTAGATGATAGAGTAGCTAGGCCAAATCTATGGTCAAAATAGAGATGGAAAATTTTCGGGAAAATAATGATGGCTTGGTGGCTTTGTAACCGATCTGAGTCCTCTGGTTGGCGGAGATGGTCAATAAATGGAGCCTAGGTTTCGTGTCTATTTTGACAGGAAATGCGACCTATATATATATGTATCCAAAGTGGCACCTCTCCCTTCAATTATTCATGAGAACAAAACATCATGTTTATCACCTCACTTAAAAACTTCACTAGTGGTGATGAAGAAGCCGCCCCTGTACTGATGAGGGCCATCGCCAGAAACCATGGTAAACAGGGTTTGTCTGAATTTCCAAAATTGGTGTTGTGTGTGGTTCTTCATTTAACACCTTTAGTAAAGTTTTTACTACGGTGATGAACACAATGCATCCTTCTTATGTATAATTAAAGGGACAGTTACCTCTATAGGTACATTAATATCTTCCTCCCGCAACTTTATAATATTTATTTATATGTAAAAAAGAAGAAAAATAGAAAAGATCATATTAAAATTGATATTAAAATCAAAAAAAGGAATATGCTGACCGGTCACATGATCATTTTAGATGGTAAAGTGTCATTTAGTGGAATAAAAATTAACAAAATGCTGATCTAACTTTCTCCGTGTTATTTGGCCGACCCAATTTCTTGATAAATCAAGAAAAGACAACCACGTACGCGTTTAGAGCTGTTGGCTCTCGTCAGCGTGGTGTAGGCTGTACCTCTACGACCAAAATCTGGTCCTAGAGGCTTACTGAGAAATAAAGAAATGTGTATTTAAAGTCAAATTTGCATAAATACGCTTTGTTTGATCATGTGAATATATATGTACTAGTCTTTTGGAAGCAGAGATAATATAATCTGATATTTAGTGGTTTAAATTTGGAGGATCACATAGTATTCACAAATATTTATAATACATACAAGTGAAATTGTATATTACAAATACATGTGTGTTTTTTACATAGATCAATATATTCACGCAGAAGTTTTTTTTCACCTGTAAATTTATATAACAAAAGTATCTGGGACATTTTTCTGAACTAAAAATTCAAACTTTTTAAAATAAAAACTTGAAAATGTAGTTTTCCAATTTGAATATCTATAAACAACTACAATCCAGGTACTATAGTATACACTATCTAAAGATGAAATTCCTGAGAACAACAGTACCAAATAATAAAGTTGGAGTTTATAAAGACATTCGTATCATTGATAATCAATAAGTTGTTGAAGACATTTACAAAATTACAGAAATTTCTGTCTATTGTGGTTACTAGGGTTCGCGTGAGACAATCACTGTTGGAAATTGAATCCAATCATCCTTGATTTCAACTCCATACACGTGGCGGACATGTAGTGGCGTTTTATTTAGTGAGAAATACATTGCTATAGTAATCCGTATTGTAAATACTGATTTATAGTGAAATATAAGTATATTTTATGACCACACAACGTGGTTAAAACACCATAATTCTATATCCTCAAGTTTTAAATCCTCATTGTGTTAATTAGGATTATAAAAACATGGCTATAATAGTGGTGGTGTCTTGTCTATTCTCCATGGAAAGGGGGGCGCTATTGCCACATTTCCCTGTAGGCCTTCACGGTTACCGTAGCGGCTCGGGGCTCATGACACCGTATTTCGCCCTACAGAGCAGTCCCTTACTTGTGCAGCCTCTCCCGCCCGCCATGTAGAAGAGGGTTTTAAATTCTGGGCGGGAGCTATAACAGTAATATGGCTATAAAAACATAAAATCTGGGTCCCAAGTATAATTGTTACGCGAGAGTTAATTTTTACCAGAGAGAATTGTCAGAGATTTAATCACTTTTGTAAATATATTTATGATTATCAATCTAACCTTGAAAGGATCAGGTTCCTAATATCTATCTTATCATTTCTTTTTTCTTACCTAATGCTCTATATAACTGTTTTTCTGTTAACAATTGTGAATTGACTCAATTATTCTTAGCGGGGATATCGGTTTTTGTGTGTTGTGAAATAAATAAAATTATGTCAACTGTATTTTGTAACAATAAAATAGCTTTATCATAGTTATCTCTAAGAGAAATACATTTTCATATTTCAAATACTTAATAAGAACATTCAACGTGTCTAAGATAAATAAATAAAAAAATTCATCCATTGTATAATTATATAAGGTCATGGAGAATAAATGCATAGATCAAATTCACAATCTTGGTAGGATTGGAATATAGGTCCTGTCTTGAGGCTCCCATACATTTCAAGAGGTGATCTTGTGAAGCTTCTTTGGTCCTGCAGATGGGGAATTGTGGGAAGGTCTCCATACCATCCTAGAAGAGGAGCAGTCTTGTATAGCCAGTAAGATAAATGTAAAAAAGAGAATTATTTTCCTATCAAAGATTCAAATTGTGAAGAGTAACCAAGTAGGTAAGGACTTGAGGCAACATTGTCTACAGCGATCGATAGAACCCATCTCCAATACTTTAGTTAAAACTTTTGCCAGCTTTCAGGGAACAATCCATTATTAAATTAAAAATTGATATCAGGTAAAACGCGAGATTTAACATACATTACCTAGATTCTCAATCTAGAAAATACGTACCAACAAATTTAAAACCATACACATAAAAAAATAAAATCTTTGAAGTAAAATTTCAGTTTTTATGTCTATAGTTTTAACTTCACCAAGGTGATAAGGACCAATAGTCGCCTGCTTGGTTTTTCTTGATAATAAAGAAAGAGATCGTAAAGATAGAGGCTGCCTGGCCGGCATTCATAGTTCTTGAAAATGAAGATACTTCGGCCAGTAAATATCTTTATCAATTCGAAGTTTCGACAAAAATCTTTTGTCCTCGTCAGGAGAAAACAAAATTTTTTGTCGAAACGTCGAGGTAATAAAAATATTTACTGGCCGAAGTATCTTTATTTTCAATCAAGAAAGAGGTATAGGCCAATTCAGGAGATTAAAATATAAAAAATATATATTTATAATTAATATTTTCTCCAATAGATGACAGTAATTAATTAGCAACATTCAGTAAGAATTTAGCCGCAACATTTTGAACGAAAAAGTACTTTCATTATATCTTACTCTCTTATAAAAACTGATTATTTTTCTTCAGATTTTAGGTCTCTTTTAAAACTTCGTTATATCTTTTTTTTTTTTGAAGAAGAAGATAGAGTAATATATAGGGATTCAAATTGAAAAGTTTACTTATTATAGTTTGAACTATTATTTTCATAAGTAATGTACTATGTATTTTATTGGACAAAAGCTTTAGAGCCAAGACTATTTAACGAGTCTATTTACAAGACACTACCAGAAAGCAGAACTATGAAATATTTGGATTCTCTTGTAAACTGGTACTCTGAAGAGAGAGCCTTGGCTTGGAAATTTCCAGTTTAAAATACACTCATGAGGAGAGACAAAACTAGAAGTCTTCTTTGATGTCGCCGATCGTCTGTTTTTTTTTTTTTTTCTTTTTGAAGGAGACAGAAGCAATTTTGGTCTACACTTGGTAATCTCGTGTGTCTTTCAATAAAAGTCACTGTGTATCATATATCTTTTAGAGTTATTGTCTGAATCCCGATATACATGCTAAAAGGGACAACTTCCCTAAATTTTGTCTATGAGTGTACATAATAAAGACTAACAGAATAATAGATATGAGAGGAATAAAGTGGAGGAATAACAAACGAATGGCGAGATGCGTTTCTTTATTTACATATAATGCGAGCTTTCGGGCGTGATGTCTTTCATCAGGCTGAGAACTAACATCTGCTTTATCTCGTTTTACTCTCTCTCTCTCTCGATATTTGATGAAAGAGGTTCTCTGAAAGCTCGCTATGTGTTAATATAGAACGTATTAGCAGATCTATCATCTGTTGATTGCTGTGGTGATCTTTAGAATCTTATTTGAGAAAGAATATTTGATCGAGATTTGTACAATGAGATTATACTTGAGGGGCTTAGTAACGATCCCCCTTCCCTTCAAATACCAAAGTTTTGCAACAGAAATGACCATCTAAAGCACCATTTCTAAGCATCTTGGCCCTAAAGAGCAGATAAATTTGTGAAAACAATTTGGTGTGAAACAGATATTTTCTAACAGAAAATTTATTTAAGATAACTAGTATATGAGCTAATTTTTTTTTGCTTCAATCTAATTTCTTAATTTGAGAGGTATCAATTTAAGAAATACTCTCCAATATTCCAATTTTTTTTCCTAAAATTCAGATATGAGAAAATTTCCTAGTAGAACGGACCTTCGGCTGAGAATCAAAGAAAAACCGCAGATGCCTTTAAACATCGATTTATTTCTTCCGATAGAATAACAACAATTGATCTTATAGCACACACACCACCACACAATGTATGTTGTAAGGATAGAAACGAAGAGCAAACAAGTTGTTTAGTAACATGGTAAAGTCAAGAGTAAACAGTACTCGAAGAACTTCACACCAGCGGCTGATTCGAAGGGAAACCGACAATAAAAAAAGTAAGCAAAAGATTAATCCCCAGCAGAGATGGATTGAGGTGACGGTTACAGAGCAGCTATTATAGCGATAGAAAGGTCAACGTTTATGATTGGGGATTAGATCAAATAGAGAAAAAAAGGAAGGAAGGAAAGGAAGGAGGGTGTCCAGTAAGGAAGGGTAATAAATTAGATGTCCACCAGCGTCACGTGGGAACCAAGGTGCCCCCTATTGTAGGGGACAATGGTGTCTGGACAGATGGGGCGGCCGTCTGGGAAGGCGGAAAGAGTTACGGGGAAATCTGATATAGCGACCTTTGACCTAGTCAAGACGAAGGTCTTTATTATTTTTGATAAAAATACAGTTATAAACCCATCTAAAGTGTTTCAAATTCGAAAACTTCAATTTTGATCAGAAAACATTTATTTTTCAACTAATCTACCGGTTATTCTTTGTTTTTATTTTTAAATTCTACGAGGGGCGAAGAAGTTACAATTCAACTTTACTTTTAGTGATACCTCCTGGTAATATGGGGGAAGCCAAAATAATATGTACTGTTTTTTAATAATTCTTAAGATCTGATACACCAATAAAACGATTCCTATGAGTCATGTTTCCTCTTTTGCTTTAGTATTTTTAGTATTTTAGCTATTTGTAGGCTCAACGTCAGATAACTTAAAATGCCGAAAAGGTGAAGGGCAACGCGTTCTGTCTACAAATTCGAAATTCCAACACTGGAGATGCCTTGAAGTTTTGGATAGATTTATATGATCAAGAAGTGAGCAACTCGGCAACATCTTCACCTGCTGAAGATATCGCACGAATCACGGCAGAAAGATCTGCTTGGAACAGGATACTGAGTTAGTAAGCCATACATAGCGTACTCTGGCTGTATCTTTTAGTTGGAATTATTCAAAACTTTTACCTCTAAGATCAATCAATCAATAACTTTAGTAAGTCCTTTACTCGTATATACAGATTCTTTGAGAGATACAGAAAAGAAATAGATACAAAGAGTGATTAAGAAATTCAAATTTATAAAGTTATTTAGGAAAATATGTAAGTGTTTCTTCATAATATTTAGAGGCCAAACTTCTACAATTTGAGAACTGACGGTAAGAATGATTTGAGGAAGTTTGGACTCATCAGTGTTGAACATTCCCATCGATTTCACCAATTTACTCCACCAGAACTAAGCTAAAGTATTGTACATTCTGCTTTAATAGAATCTGTACTTGGAGGTTTATTCATGGTGATGGTATTTGAAAGAATAGTGAAGGAACGTTAACAAAGGATTTTAATAAAAAAAATATTCGATCTCAGAGATTTTGTGAACATTTTACTTTATCACAAGATATAACTCGAATTTGTAATCGATTCTTATGAGTAACTCTTTCTGGTTGATATTATTTAATTGCTTATTCAGATTTTTATTTTTCAAGCAGAACATTCTTGTTCTATATATTGAGTGGTTTAATAACGATCCCCCTTCCTTTCAAATACCAAAGATTTTCAACAGAAATGATCATCTAAAGCACCATTTATAAACATCTTGGCACTTAGGTGTCGATCTGAATATTTACTGCCTGACCGTGAAACTGAATGCTGCTGATAACTCACTGCCATCTATCGGGAAATTACAAACTGACTGTTGATTTTTGATAGCGGAGAAATAGTTAGTTGATATTTTCCGATAGATGGCAATGGGCCATCAGCAACGTTCAGTTTCATGAACAGGAGATGTCTTTTTATTACATTGTAGCAAAGTATTTATTGTATTTTTTGTACAGATTAATATTTAAAATACAATTCCCATCCTGGACACTTTATTTTTACGTTTATCATTACTCTTCACAATTAATCCTTTCATACTTCATCCTTAAGGATAGAAATAGTCGTTATTTCTCCTTAAAATTAATTACGATTTTTCGTTTGAAAGAAAAATTTGCCGTAAAATTGTCAAACATCGTTCTACAGATTAATATTTGTTTGATATTATATTATTTATATTTTTTAACTCTGAAAGCTTCCTTTATTGTTTAACTTGTATCTTATAAATGTTGGTTTGTGTTTTTGCCTTAAATACATTTCTGTGTCAGCCTCTTCTTTCTTATCTCCACTCAATCATATTAAGGTATCAAGCTTGTAAAGCTTAAGACTTTTGATGGTGTCTGCCGGGGAAGAGTAGAGCTCATCAATGAATGAGTCAATACAGCTGTTTCATCCTGAAGTTTGTCTTTTCTGATTTTCTACGTTACAATATTAATAATCATCAATGGTGGGGATGATATTGAGTCATATATCACTATATTATTATCATAGTCATTTTGTCGCCTCTTATCCCTGGGTCTAAACTTCAATGGATCCATCCAGATTTAACTCTATTTCGTAGAACAAATTATCCACAAATACATCAATAATTGTTGACATTTATATACAAAAAGAACGATATAACAAGCCCGCATTTCAATTATATCTACATAGATGCTTTTGAAAAATTTTATAGCCCGCGCGCTATGATATATCTGTGTTATAAAATATACGATTGATTATCCACTATAAACTTTCTCTATTTCAGACTCTCGGCGACCCTTTGTCCCCCTTTTCAAGGAAAACCAATATATCATTTTCACCTTTTTCTAATTTATGAGGATATTAAAAACCTTTTTGGTAAATGTTTCTTTCCATTATTTGTTAAGAAAATGAAAATATTAAGACACGAATGTTTCTTCTACACACAAAACAAACTCCCACTATCCTTAATGCGATGAAAAAATATTGGGAGGGCTTGGCTCTTCAGTGGTGAACATCCCAGCGGTTTCGACAATTTAATCTATCAGACTGCTTCTTAGTGCTCTAATACTGCATTGGACGTTTCGGCTTATATATTCTAAACTATATATAAAGGGTGGAATTTCTGAAATTGTATTCAAGCAAACTATGAACATAAGCTTTCATGACAGTAAAATTATATATAATTATTGCTTTATACTATTTATTAATTTTATCTTTTGTTTATATATTTTCACTCTATGTATATATTGCAGGCTTAAAACTGGCTATACAAGACTGCTCCTTTTCCAGGATGATATCAAGACCTGCCCACAATGTACCATCTACAGGAAAAGAGAAGCCTCAACGGAGCACCTCTTGGAATGCACGGGAGCCTCAAGACAAGACCTATATTCTATCCCTACCAAGAATGTAAATTTGATCCATGAATTCTGTCTGCATGACTTTGTATAACTATAAAATGGAATATTGAAAATCTATTTGAAATATCAACACACTGCGCATGCTACACATCTTGATAAATTGACAAAAGTTAAATATTATTAGATTAGTTTTCCTTAAAAAGATGACAGTAGGTAACCGAAACTTCAGGAAAAAAAAAGAAAGGTAATAACGGATAATTAATCATATTTATAAGTACAACTAGTAAAAAATCTAGCATTTATTACTTTGATTTAAAAATCTAATTTTGGACATGGATAAATGTGTGGCGACCTCTATATTGCGGTTGATCTATTTTACGTCGACCGAAATAGCCGCAAATGTACCTTTAATCCAGTTACCATATCCAGAAGAAAGAGATTAAGTTGTGAGACCCATCCATTCTTATTAAAAGCTTTTTAATTGGCGAAGTGTTGGAGTAAATCCTTACATAACGCCTGCAGATTGCCACTTAAGATGGATTACATTCAGCATCCATTAGACCCCGAAACAAAAATAATTAAAATGGATTTTCTCCGGATATCTTTACTGCTATTTTCTACGTGTGGGATGTGGGGATTTGGATGTTATTTTGAGCGTTGGATTGTTGAGTACGCCGTGAGCTTATAAAACACGTGTCTATACTCGTGTGGTTCTTTTACCTTTCTTCTCTAAAAAAAAATATTAGTTAAGAATGACTGACAGAAATTGCGAATTTCGAAATGTTGTGGTGAGGTTTGATATCACATTGTAGTATCAAAATTAATCTGAGATCATATCAATCTTCAAGATGAATATAAAAAGTGAGACTTTTAAATAAGACAATTTACCTTTCAGCGTATAGAAAGGAACTAAGTATTTAATTTTAAGCATTAAACACCCACTACACAATATGAAATATAGAAAGTTTTATCCAGGTGGGTCTCTTTTTTTGACCAACAAACAAATTCTAAAAAAAAAATCAAATGCTCTATCCAATAATGTGAAAAGAATATAAAACTTCTATGAGAGCAGGAAAATCCGTAGAAAACGGTCTATACACGTATCATCTTGGTGCCACACGAGTAGGAAAAATCCCAACACCAATGTTCTATACATTATCATCTTGGTACCACAAGAACAGGAAAATGCCAACACCAATGCTCTATACACGTATCATATTGGTACCACAAGAACAGGAAAATGCCAACACCAATGCTCTATACACGTATCATCTTGGTGCCACACGAGTAGGAAAAATCCCAACACCAATGTTCTATACACGTATCATCTTGGTGCCACACGAGTAGGAAAAATCCCAACACCACTGTTCTATACATTATCATCTTGGTACCACAAGAACAGGAAAATGCCAACACCAATGCTCTATACACGTATCATATTGGTACCACAAGAACAGGAAAATGCCAACACCAATGCTCTATACACGTATCATCTTGGTGCCACACGAGTAGGAAAATTCCCAACACCAATGTTCTATACACGTATCATCTTGGTGCCACAAGAACAGGAAAATGCCAACACCAATGTTCTATACACGTATCATCTTGGTGCCACAAGAACAGGAAAATCCCAACACCAATGCTCTATACACATAACATCTTGGTGCTACAATAGCAGGGAAATCCCTACACCAATGCTCTATACACGTATCATCTTGGTGCCACAAGAACAGGAAAATGCCAACACCAATGCTCTATACACGTATCATCTTGGTGCCACAAGAACAGGAAAATCCCAACACCAATGCTCTATACACATAACATCTTGGTGCTACAATAGCAGGGAAATCCCTGCATCAATGCTCTATACACGTATCATCTTGGTGCCACAAGAACAGGAAAATTCCAACACCAATGCTCTATACACGTATCATCTTGGTGCCACAAGAACAGGAAAATGCCAACACCAATGCTCTATACACGTGTCATCTTGGTGCCACAAGAACAGGAAAATCACAACACAAATGTTCTATACACGTATCATCTTGGTGCCACAAGAACAGGAAAATGCCAACACCAATGTTCTATACACGTATCATCTTGGTGCCACAAGAACAGGAAAATCCCAACACCAATGCTCTATACACATAACATCTTGGTGCTACAATAGCAGGGAAATCCCTACACCAATGCTCTATACACGTATCATCTTGGTGCCACAAGAACAGGAAAATGCCAACACCAATGCTCTATACACGTATCATCTTGGTGCCACAAGAACAGGAAAATCCCAACACCAATGCTCTATACACATAACATCTTGGTGCTACAATAGCAGGGAAATCCCTACACCAATGCTCTATACACGTATCATCTTGGTGCCACAAGAACAGGAAAATTCCAACACCAATGCTCTATACACGTATCATCTTGGTGCCACAAGAACAGGAAAATGCCAACACCAATGCTCTATACACGTGTCATCTTGGTGCCACAAGAACAAGAAAATCACAACACCAATGTTCTATACACGTATCATCTTGGTGCCACAAGAACAGGAAAATTCCAACACCAATGCTCTATACACATAACATCTTGGTACCACAAGAGCAGGAAAATGCCAACACCAATGCTCTATACACGTATCATCTTGGTGCCACAAGAACAGGAAAATTCCAACACCAATGCTCTATACACATAACATCTTGGTGCTACAAGAGCAGGAAAATGCCAACACCAATGCTCTATACACATAACATCTTGGTGCTACAATAGCAGGGAAATCCCTACACCAATGCTCTATACACTTATCATCTTGGTGCCACAAGAACAGGAAAATTCCAACACCAATGCTCTATACACGTATCATCTTGGTGCCACAAGAACAGGAAAATCACAACACCAATGTTATATACACGTATCATCTTGGTGCCACAAGAACAGGAAAATTTCAAACACCAATGCTCTATACACATAACATCTTGGTGCTACAATAGCAGGGAAATCCCTACACCAATGTTCTATACACGTATCATCTTGGTGCCAAAAGAACAGGAAAATGCCAACACCAATGCTCTATACACGTATCATCTTGGTGCCACAAGAACAGGAAAATCCCAACACCAATGTTCTATACACGTATCATCTTGGTGCCACAAGAACAGGAAAATACCAACACCAATGTTCTATACACGTATCATCTTGGTGCCACAAGAACAGGAAAATGCCGACACCAATGCTCTATACACGTATCATCTTGGTGCCACAAGAACAGGAAAATGCCAACATCAATGCTCTATACACGTATCATCTTGGTGCCACAAGAACAGGAAAATTCCAACACCAATGTTCTATATACGTATCATCTTGGTGCCACAAGAACAGGAAAATTCCAACACCAATGCTCTATACACATAACATCTTGGTGCTACAATAGCAGGGAAATCCCTACACCAATGTTCTATACACGTATCATCTTGGTGCCAAAAGAACAGGAAAATACCAACACCAATGTTCTATACACGTATCATCTTGGTGCCACAAGAACAGGAAAATTCCAACACCAATGCTCTATACACATAACATCTTGGTGCTACAATAGCAGGGAAATCCCTACACCAATGTTCTATACACGTATCATCTTGGTGCCAAAAGAACAGGAAAATACCAACACCAATGTTCTATACACGTATCATCTTGGTGCCACAAGAACAGGAAAATTCCAACACCAATGCTCTATACACATAACATCTTGGTGCTACAATAGCAGGGAAATCCCTACACCAATGTTCTATACACGTATCATCTTGGTGCCAAAAGAACAGGAAAATACCAACAACAATGTTCTATACACGTATCATCTTGGTGCCACAAGAACAGGAAAATTCCAACACCAATGCTCTATACACATAACATCTTGGTGCTACAATAGCAGGGAAATCCCTACACCAATGTTCTATACACGTATCATCTTGGTGCCAAAAGAACAGGAAAATACCAACACCAATGTTCTATACACGTATCATCTTGGTGCCACAAGAACAGGAAAATCCCAACACCAATGCTCTATACACATAACATCTTGGTGCTACAATAGCAGGGAAATCCCTACACCAATGTTCTATACACGTATCATCTTGGTGCCAAAAGAACAGAAAAATACCAACACCAATGCTCTATACACATAACATCTTGATGCTACAATAGCAGGGAAATCCCTACACCAATGTTCTATAAATGTATCAACTGAGTGCCACAAGGTTGAATCACTACATAGTGGAAACCCTACGAGGAGAACGACTCAATCCGAGCACCCACTCTGCCCATATCCACTTTCGTAGCGGATCGGATGGCGGTGGCGAAATGTAACGGCCTCTCTTCCTCTACCAGGATTTCTGCAATTTTACAGGAAGTGATCAACTTTTATGGGGAAATGTTGTAGCCTTCTTTTGACAAATTGGCTGTGAAATAACCTTTTTTTTTTTAGAGAAACTAGAACCTATATATATTTATATCCATTTTCCGCAATCCATGCATTTTTACACAAATGTTGAAACTATCAACTGCTTCGAACTTTTTTTTACTTATTCAAAACTCATGTGGGAGAGGCCATGATTATCCTGGTAGGTAGTTAGCGACTGCCTTTTAATGTAAGTGCCCCACATGTCTTTTTATGTTAAAAGAATCTCAAAATTTTGCACATACAAGATTACATAACTCTTTTTCGTTATTCGCATTAATAAAGGGGAGACCTGTGCAGGAATTGGGGGCCAGTAAATTATAAAAAAGTATTCAATGCGGGATTCGATCCTATATCCAGATTATGTGCCAAGATCGATGATGCTACCAACCACACTTCGAAAGATAACTTCACAAGACACAATATAGGTGTGTTGAATACGACATGGTCAAAATTTAGAGTGCATTTTCTGAAAAAAATTTCAAACGTTGTTGAAATATCGTTGAAACCAAAGAAGTAATTAGTACATACACATAGTGGGTGTAGCGTTGCGGCTTCTTGTAATGTTACTCAATAACAAACACCTGTTTATGAAAACGTGTAGGAAGTGATTTTCCAATTATAAAGTTTTGATTCAGAGCCTTTGAAGAATATTTATTTAAAATTAAATCAAGTACAAAATAAATTGATATATTTCAGTACATAGCTACGTGTGCTTTTGAGATAGATGGCTCTTTCTCTGACATATTGTACCTTATTTCCATATTACATATCGCACCATATGACCATATCGAATATTGTACCATATGAGTGTAGTATGTCTGAAGAAGATCCATGTAGATTGAGAGCAAACATTGTTTAGCGTTATCTACTGAAATAAACCCACTTTGGCTGTATGTTACCTCTATTTTAATAATAAATTATGAAGTTACAGAGCGTATTCGTTCATTCCCATTCCAGACGAGATTGATCATTTGCATAAATTAGAAGATTCATGGAAAAATATTTTAGAAAATCAAAAAAGTAATACTTCCATGCAAGTTCAAACAACATGATTTTAGTGTGCTGCAGACAATATTTAAAAATATAACAATAAACAAAGTTTTCTGCTCAAAATATATAAAACCTAAACATTTATAATTAAATATTTTGTAAGATTATTCCTTATTGACTTCAAATATTGCTTAGAAAACAAGTTGCTATCGAAGAAAAATAATTAAAAGTTAAGTCGCCTCTTTAAATATAGACCAGATTCAGAAAAATTAATGTAAAAGGATATACAAAAAGAATATCCATCTTTCCCAAAGGTCCAACATATTGTTTTGATATAAATTATTACTTCCCTAAATATAGTATTTTCATATATAGCAGACGCTTTTAATAAGGTAAAACATTTTTAAACATCCCAAATTGTTTCTTCGTAAAAGCTTTTAATATTCTATATATATATATAAAGCTATTTTAGAGAGAGAGAGAGAGAGAGAGATTACATTCTTAGAGTTAGTGAAAAAAACATAAGCTTTTTAAAAACCCTATTGATAACATATTTAGCTATAATTTTTGGTTTACCCTAACTACACTGTTTGTAACGTAAGAATGTAAACAATTAACCGATAATTTTCTTCTCCTCTCAATAAAACAACTTCCTACTGTTCTAACTATGTGATTAAAAAATAGTGGGGAGGCCTGGCTTCATCAGTGATGAACCCTAACAACGGTTTTACCGGTTTTATCTCCCAAACCGCTCTAATATTAAGAAAAAGGTTTTTCCTGATCGTGCAACTAAAATTTGCTGATGGCCTGCGCCATCTTTCGGAATAAAAATCAACTAATCGTTGATCTTTTAATTATTCCAGAATTAACCAATTGCTCTTTCTTAATTAATCAAGAAAATCTAACTGGGTTTTTGGCCTTAATCAGCATGGTGCAAGCTGTACTTCAACGACCAAAAAAGATGGCTTTAGAGCATCCTGCATAATCATAAAAGGTTAAAACTATGTGAACTATATAAAAAACTATATATCGTGATACTCCTGTAGAAGGACTGACAAGTCCGAAAACTTGAAAATAAAAATTTGAACAAGAAACTTAACCTTGGAAGCTTTATTTACTTTATAATATAAAAAAAAAACTAAGTAAAAAAAAAGGTAAAAATGGAAATTGTACCAGAATCACAGATGGATAAATATATCTAATATTGTGTCGGATTATTCTACTTATATTTTACCGGAACTTTTCAGGAATTATTGATATAGGTCTTTATAAGGAAAGTATAAAGATAATATACAAATTCAAATATCTCTCGCCAAAATAAATCCACAAAATAAGCGCCATCTATTGACCGTCTCTGCAGTCTAGCTGACTCAGGTCGATTGACAAAGCCCCAACGCCAGCTTTGGCAAATTCAAAACGCCTATCTCAAGACCATGGTTTGGGGTTATTGATTTATTTGACTTAGGGCGGGCTTTGGATATTTAATATTTTATAAGGAGGTGTTTGGTTGATAAAGTGGCTAGAGCATTTCTATGACCCAAAAATATAGACAAAAATATTCCGTCTATATGAACATTAGCTAGAATTATTTGTTTAACTTATGGCGTGATGTTGAAATAAAAGGGACAGTCTATTCTGTATAAGAGAGGTGGCCACTCAGGAGTTAGAGACAAGATGGCTGATTGCTAGCACAGGTTTCTTCTTTAGACAGGATCAGTTTGAGTCAGGTTTTTATGAAGTTAGAAAAACTTGCGCAAACTGCGACAAACCCAAATATAATACATATTGTTTATAACACAAGCGCCTGATATTTTCGAGACACTTATTATGTAAACTTGACCATTCATATATAAAACCATATGGCGCCACTCCCGTCAAAATAAATAAAAAGATGGCCTATAGTTTTGACAGGAGAGGCGCCCTATATGCTTTTATAGATCATTTTCCTCCCGGCAAAATTTCCATTTACCATTTATCTCGTAAAAATGATCGAATAGAAATATAGCCAACTGGAAACTACTGAGATGAGGAGAACAAGCATGTTTTGACATATTGTTCAACACCCGGAGTGGAACGCTTCACGATTTTGCGTGTCATCCTTGCGCAGGGGCCATTCTAATCTTCTCTGTATCGTTCCAATTTTAGTATATGTACCGCCGAACAAGCGAGTTCAACACCCGGAGTGGATAAAGGTATTTCTGTAAGGAGATGTGTAGTAGGAAAACCAGATAAAAGAAGGCACAGAATGTAATCCACAGACAATTTCGAGAGAAGACACTACAATGCCATCTGAAGTCTAGCTATAGAAAGGATGTTCTGGTAGACTAGGTTTACTGCCTCCTCCATCTCTGGGTTTGAGGAGAGAGAAATAGATAGAATATTTCTGTGAAAATGAAATTTCCTTGAATAATTACTTTTCAAATTGAAAAGTGAAGCGTGATTAAGGATGTGTGTGTGTGTGTGTATAAAATTAAATCGCAGATTTTGGCAGATTCTTGTTCTACCAAAGGGTGTAGTGAGAAAGACAGATACAAGGCGTGTTTATCTCCACTTACAACAGAATCCCGGTTGTATACTGTGGGTGTATAGATATACTAACATTATGACTAGAGCCTTGTGGTGATCGGCTCTCTTGGAAAATAACGAGGCCCTTATGGATATTGAGGGGAAAATCTGTCCAGAGGAAGGTAAACAATAAAATCGCACACCTCTCTCATCAAAATACATGCAAACCATTTAGCGAATATCTTTGTGTTCGAATCAATTTGGATAGGTAAAAATACCAACAGACCAGCTTTGGACAATTTGAAATGCTCATCTGAAGAATCCACCATGGTTCTAAAGTTTTGGTCTTTGTCAATTCAGGACGGATTCTATTTCAAAAGTTCGAACACACAAGATATTCCATGAGTATGTTCAAATAGACATGCGAATGTCTAATGTTTGTGAATGGGAATTCCCATTGAACTAAATCAGCCTAAATGCAGACAAGTTGGATAGTTGATACATGCATAGCATTTTGCATAATTTTGATTATAAGGTGCCAATTCATATAATTTATTTCTTATTAAATTCTTTCTCTGCAAGTAATTGCGTTCACAGGGAGAGAGCGGGATATTTCCAGAAAAATATAATTTAAAGATAGACTTTCAGGCCAGATATACTGTGGAACAAGTTCTTGGAGGTCTTCCAATTTTCTGAGAAATTAAGATTGGGATAGAAAGAGACATGTGAGTTTGTTCCGTAGTTTAGGGCCTTCGATAGTCATAGTACTTGAGTGATCACCTCCTCTTTACCCCTATTAATAATTTTAAAAAGAATAAGGAACCGAGCCTTAGATTTGAGGGCAACTCTCTGATAGGGTTTCTTATAATTTACAACACCTCTTGGAAATATTTGATCTCCACTGTTAGTATTATATTAAAAAGAAATAATTCATTTATCTCCATTAAGTTAATCAACTAGCACTCTCTAAAACCCTCTGAGAGATTATTACCTCTAATTGATAGATTATATCGAGAGGAAATATAAAATAAAATTTTCAAATGTGTCTCAAAAGAGGGCTTGTTTATTGGTTATCCCTCAAACTGGCTTCTGATACGAACAATGATTTAGGAAAGGATTCCGGTCAATTGCGACTAACAATGTGGCCTTTTTTGGCCACAATCAATGAGCAGTCCAGATCTTGGTGCTGTATTCGCCTACAAGCGAATTCTAGTCCAGACTTAAGGCGCAGAATTTAATCACAACCGATGAATAACTCTGATTTTCGCTCAATTACCACAAAGGATGCTTAGCCCAAAATTATGATGCAATAATTAAACGAAACTAATGAATAGATAAAATCTCTGGTGTGTTAGCCGATCGCAACCGATAACTTCAGACCGAATATCCAATCCCAACCAATGGAGACATCCAATACAACAATCCACAGGTAGCCTAAAGTTCTTGAACCACCACTGACAGACCACCACAACGACCTACCGAGTAAACTTTGTGTCATTTTTATGAAGGAGATGGCGGGTCGATACTGGACAACCTTGACCGCAGCTTCATGAAATGTCAGCTGTCCATGGCTAGACTTCACTCTCGGTCTGTTTCCCCATTTGTGGTGATAGTTACATACTAGTGGAATAGTTACATACTAGCAATACCCCGCTTACGATAAATATACATATGGACACATTTGATAACACACACTTGCTGAATGTGTGAATAAGATTTGTCTTTAGATTTATATATACGATTTTTTAACATTTAATATACAGTTAATGGAAGCCTCATAATTTGATGTCGCCGATTGTCTTTTTTTTTAAGGAGACAGAGGCAATTTTGTTCACACTTGGTTATCTCGTGTGTCTTCAATAAAGGTCACTGTGTATCTCATATATATAAGAGTTATTGTCCGAATCCCGATATTCATGCTAAAAGGTACAACTTCCTTAAGTTTTGTCCATTAGTGTACTTTGATGTTATTAATAAAACTTTTCAATCAAGAGAAAAAGTATTTCTTTAACAGAGAGACTGTGAACATGAAGATTCCACGTTGGAAGCGGTGTCTTAAATCACTCCAATCAGTCACAGTTATAGATGGCCTCATAAAAACCTAAGTTTCTCTAGAAAATCCACCCAGTATAGATCGTAGCAAATTGTAATCTGAAGAAACACCTGGTAATTTATCTGTGACTAAGAAGTAATGTGGTTGCGGAATACACGTCAGGCCATCAAGAGCAATTGAATTATTTTATTATGATTAAAGTATAAATAGAGGATAAAGAAATATGAAGATTGAAATAGTAAAATTAAATAGATTTAAAAATTCGCGCGCAAGAAAAAAAAACGAATAAAACAATAAAAATAATTATAAGAATTAAAAGTCTTATCGCTCACTATTTGGTGTTTTTTTTTTTTCGCGAGGCCTCAAGCTGTATAGGGACGCTACCGCTTGAGGCGCCACTGGCGTAACAGCTAATGCCCGCTGTTGATTGTGCTACAATATGTTTATAGAGATTACTGGAAGTTCAAATGTTGGGAGAATTGGCATGTTGGTGAGAAATAATCTTTTGTTTTCATTATATTCTGGTCGTTTTTATGATTAAACGATTTATTTTAATTAATAAGCCTCCATGATTTATTAATAGCTATTCTGGAATGTGGGATGAACCAACAGGCAGCAACCTGTATTTCCAGGCTCAAAACTGGCCATACAAGACCGCTTCTTTTTCAGAATGGTGTAAAGACCTTCCAACAATGCACCATCTGCAGGACCAAGGAACACCTCTTAGAATGTATGGGAGCCTCAAGACAGGACCTATATTCCAACCCTACCAAGATTATAAATTTGATCCACGAATTCAGTCTCCATGACCATGTATAATTATACAATGGAATAATTACAAAATATTTAAACAGTCTTCAGCAATATTGTGCAGAGCTTGCGACACAAAAATAGAAGCCTTTTTTTTCTGTTTCAGTATTAAAATTTTTTTTTCACCTGAATCTACTTATTCATTGAATTTTCGTAATGAACCCTTTTTTATATACAAAAACAATTTTAATGTAAAAAACTTTCTTTGAAGTATTCGAGTTTTTATGTTTCTTTTTTACATAATGAGTTTAAATTCATTTTTACGAACCATTATCAGTCAATCTTTATTTTCGTAAATTGACATTTACCTATATATATATTAATGCAGAAGCCAACTCCGATTGCGTTTTCCGAGATCTTTGCTAATTATCTTTAATTATTCAAGTTCTTATATGATAAAATGTTTATTGTTGGGTGCTATGTGCTTCGATATTATTGGTTTTAAAGCAGTCTTTTGGAAAAGTTGTACACGATGCATATACCAAGTTATCAAAAATGAAAGGTATTTTTCTACTGCTTCGTTTTATCCCTATATATATAAAAGTCAGTGTATGTATGTATGTATGTGGGTATCTATGTCGGCTATACACGTCCACAATACGTAACTAACCTGACTGAAATTTTAACAGTATATAGAGTAGAATCTGGAACAACTTATAGTGAAATTTTGAGGTCTCTATCCCGAATATTCTTCGAGTTATTTGCAAATTGCGTTGCAAATTTGCCTTTTCGCTCGCAAGCAGCGCCTCTAGCGGTGAAGATGAGAGGTAATATCAGCTGACCTAATGTACATGTAAAACCTGTTTTGACACAACATAGAGAAAAATCTGGAAAATATATTTATCGGATTTTTAGCCAATAAAAAATAAAATTGACAGGTTCTGGGCAAAAATAGTTGTTTTTTTAGTCAGAAAATGATGATAACAATATTGCTGTATCATGTTTGATTATCAGATACAAAATTATATCGGGAAAAAATCCAAAAAGCAGAGACCACGGGTGAAGCCAGTTCATTTTTAGTGTGCAGGAACAAAATTCTAACATAAAAACATTCATTCGAGCAGAAGACACAAAGCCAGACCATCTCTTTATAAAAATATCGCTTCTCTGACACAAAGTTTGGAGCGACATCCACGGTGCCAATTTATAATTGTAACGAATAGTATTTGAATAAAAAAATTAATCGGGTAAAACCTGGGCGTTGCCCGGGTCATTCGGCTAGTAGCCAATAAAATAACGTAGCAAAAATTCTCGCAGCTAATTTTGGCTCAAAAACTTGATATTTGAAATATAAACAGAATTATTTTTGCCTCTTCCTCTCTATGAAACCCTTTTTGTTTTTATCATCAAATTGTAAATAATTTCATTTTTATTTTTTAATTTCTTATAAATTTTTGTAACAATTAACTAACCGTGTTAATAAAATATTTTGAATTGTCAATTGAAACCCTTCATGCATATCTTAATTCTAATTTTATTTATTCTTGTATTCAAGTCTAGTTATAATACGATGCATTATAAGCTGGGAGGGTTCACCACTGATGAGCCAGGCCTCTCCATCAATTTATCATTGTAGTAAAAGGCAGTAGAAAATTGTTTTACTTTAAAAATAATCAAACGCCTCAAAAATAGTTTTAAATCAAATTTAATTGCCATCTATCGTTAATATTTTACACAAATAAATTTACTGGCAATGTGCTTCTTTTAAAATTGCCAGTAAATTTATTTGTGTAAAATATTAACGATAGATGGCAATTAAATTTGATTTAATAATATATATTTGTTATGAAAACATATTTTGCGGAAGAGCTTTGCTCGATGCAATACCTTGAAATTATATGTATGTACCTCTACAGACCTATAAGCTTATGTCCATAGTTCACTAAACACCCTTAAGCTGCCTTCCATAGAAAATAGTAGAGCGGTCTAGAGATTAATTTGGCGAAACCGCTGAGAGGGTTAACTACTGATGAGCCAAGCCCTCTCATTTAATAACTCATATCATTGCAGTAAGGTCTGTAGAGATAATATTTGATGATATTTAAAAGAAGCACATTGCCAGTAAATTTGTTTAAAATATTAAAAATATAGTTTTAATTTCTTATATTCAAGTACAGTACTGTAAAATAAATATGTACTGATATATTTAACATAAAAAAATATATTGTGTAACTTGAATTGATAGTTAACAGAGAGTAAGTACAATTTCGTTGTTTTGGATTTTGGATATAAAACCATTAAAATATCGTTTTAATATTTCGTTTATACGTTACTCCACACGAAAGAAAGCACGTGTAATATAGATTACTGTAAATCTTATTTCATTTAATTTATTATTTATTCATATTACACTAAATTTTATCTTGTCATTCATTATATGAAATTAAATTTTCTTAATTCGCACACTTTTACGACATTTTAAAAAATAAAAGGTTTAAAATTAGTAGCTGCAGTCAAAGCTCTATAGTGACATATTTCATATATCATTTATATAAAATTATTTTATACACATAGTTTAGTAAAAAAAAATTACAAATTTGACAATAGGTATATTTTTTATTGAAGAAGCAAGCTTTTGAGAAACGAAGCTCTTCTAATGGCTTTACAAACAGTTTATATTTCTCCACTTTACATTGTAAAGCCAGAAGAGTTCCGTTGCTCGCAAGCTTGCTTTTCTAAAAAAAAAAGCATATTGTTAAATTATTAATTAATTTTTGAATAAAACCTTCAACAAAATTACTTAATGAACATATAGTTTTTATCAAATTTCATATTTAATAATTAAAAATTGAGGTTAATCATTAATGGATAGAAAATATCTCAAGGAATTTACGCAATATGTCTTTTATTCCCTTCCAAGGAAATTCTATAGAATCTTTTATACAATCTGGAGTATTCTGAAGGAAAAAAGAGCATCCTCAATAGATTGATTATCCTAATCATTTTTAGAGCGGGTTTTGTGCCATGGTCAAGTGATTCTCAATCAGTCTATTGTCAGAATTTTAATTTATTCTTTTCACCGTTATTTAATCCGGCACTTAATCCATTCTCCACCTGTTCTAATGCGGGATAGAATTCCAGGCCAGGGTGGACGGGGATCGAAGAATAGCTGGACATCCCCCCTCCCACTAACGGTCCACAAAGAATTCAATAACATTCTTTTTTTACATCGATGCCCAGCAGCTTCCACCTGTCCCATAAAGGCCGGCTTAAAAAAGTCATGCTTTTAGTGTCTTCACAAAGGCTACTGTTTAGCTGTCCCGTTCAACTTTCGGAAGAAGCTTTGATGCCTAACTTGAAGCAAATGATTAAATTAAATATCATTTCTATTCTATATATTTATCTAAATATTTCTGTCAATAATGCTAATTATTGTTTTAATGAAAGGAACTGCTTATTCTCGATAGCCTACATATAAGTTTATGCCAAGCTCTTTCCCTCTATTTGATACATTGTAAATAACATTGGTGATTATTGTTACTATTATTGTTATTTCTGTGTATACCCTCTTCTACTCGGAGAATCTGTAGAAGACCAAAAGGTATTAATAAAGCTTTTTGTTGTTGTATCTATATACAAATAAATATCTTGTAGATTGACCTGTATAATAGATTCAGGGATATTGTATAATCTATTTATATGGTATGTCTTTTAACTACTATAGTATAGTGCATTTATATACATTTTATGTGAAATATAATACCTATTGGGGTATATTTATAGAATTATGTCCTATTCATCAAACACGTTTACATATAAATAAATTTAGATGAGGTTCGGTTCTTCAAAAAATTCTTTAATACATATTTTTTAAACTAAAAACGATTATTATCTTATATTTCAATATTAAATAAAAAGCATTTATATATATGCGTTTTGAAATATATATATAGTATAGTTATGAAAAATTTTAAGATTATTAGATTTTTTTATTTAATTTAAATGTGTGAGGTTTGTTTTTTAATTTTTTTTTTGTAATAAATAATTAGTTAGATTATATTTTTAAAAAAGAAAAAAAAAGGTAACACCAGCAAAGCATCGGCAGTTACGCGTCATAGGCTGGGTGAAAAAAGGAATAAGCGAAGAGAAAGTTTTAAAGAGAAGAGCAAAGACAGAACCATGATAATAATTTTCCAAATATAAAATAAAGCTAATTAGAGAGAGAGAAGTATTTTTTTGCTCTATTTTCACTCTTGATGAGAGAAGTTAGATTTTTGTAATTTTTTTTTTTGAGATTTTTTTTTAAATATAAGCTTATTTTAAAGACAATCTAGTGTAAATGTGGAGGACACGATATAAGATAATATATTAAATTAGGAAGGATGAAAACCTTAAGGGTTAGACCAGTTGAAAACCATAAAGGTTAGACCAGATGGAAAGAGGATGGTACTCAGGTGGGCCTCTTCAGATGAAGACCTGAGCAGCAGTTTCGGCCCTTACAATATATATATATATATATATATATGCGTGTAAACAACTATAATTTGAATTGCCTATAAGTCTTTAATCTGAAATTCAAAAAGTATGAAAAATGGTTACTCGGTCTGCTGGCGAGTAGATTTTATATATTCTAGTCATTCTGCGTTTCAATCTACATTTATCGTCAGTTCTTGACCATCTCTAGACCTTCACTTATTGCAATACCATGGGGCAATGGAAGATCAATGTATGAACACAAGATCTACCATCCAGTAAAAGCATTAAGCTTAAGAAACGATAGGTATGTTAGAGTATCTCAGAGGTATTGACAAGAATGAAACAATATGCAGTGAAGTTATTAGGCGAAAGAACGAACAATAAGAGAAATATAAATTTAAAAAGTCAAAAGTCTTATTAATGTTTCGCATTTGAACTTATTCGCGTGACCCATGATGGATGGTTTAGATATCATTTGATCCTCTCATTCATCAAATCCTTCCCACCACCGTGAAATAATAAAATTCTCGAGTTGGACACAATCTATCAAGACATGTCAGCCTATGTTCCTCAACCAACAGCTGAAGAGAGTCAATCCTTACTAAGTGATATTCATATAAAATGGATATATAATAAAATTTAGAATAACTCTTCTATTAAAAGCTCTGTCGTTATCATGTCTCTAAAATGTCGAAGACCAATATGTTCAGTGTGAATAATGTTGCATAAATTTTGATGCGCCCGACATTCATTCAAATTATTCTATGATATTTGATATTTATTTAAAACAGATTATATACAAGGGTATCATTCCTTTTTATAGTTCCATTCCTTTTGTAATATTTTTATTGTCTATATCTTGATTGTTTATTGTGGAGAGAGAGGACCTAGACGAAGGCTTAGGATCACCAACTATGAGGAGAAGACAACGAATAAATAAAAATAATAACTTTAAAAGGTCGTTTACTTTTATTTACTTTTATTTATTTGCTTTAAGTATGAAAACCCGCTGAGAAAACGTGTATAACATCAAGAGGGAGGAAACCAAGGTCGATGACCCTGTAAAGCTGCAACTTGGTGCAACAATACGCCAAGACATCTAACATCTAGACCATGTAACTTCAAGTTAATACAAGTCTCTACATCAGGCCATATTCAAGTTCAAACTCCGTTCTTCAAAAACCTTCTCATCATTTTTTTTCAAATATTCACATTCTCCCGTAATAAACTTCTATTAAATCTAATTATATATATGTACATGCGTTAACATTTTTAAAACATTAGCTATTCAAAAGTTTATAGTTGTTTCCCCTGAAAATATTAATATATTTTGAACAGTGCATAATATATTTCTCTAGTATAAGTAAGTAGCCATTTTGAAAACTTGGGTTAGGCACAAATTATTTTGCATGCATTTTGAGTTATGTATGAATAATAATTTATAAAGTGAACAAAGAAAAAATATGTTTAAATTATTTACTATTTATAATTGAAAACATTTTTTTATTGTTTTCATTCAATTATAATTATATTTTCACATAATTGATTCTATGTGTTATATAAAAGCTAAAGTCAATTATATTACATCACGAAGGAATATTGGTTGAAAATAATCTGAAGAAAAGATTTAATTTGAAAAATAATATATAGAATATAATATATATCCCATTTTTACCACTTTTTATTGGGCATCCATTTGATATAAAATGACATTGGTAATTCTGTATTAATAAATAGAACTAAAGTGAATTTGTACTGAGACCAAGATGATAAATTAAGGAAAAATAATTTCCTGTTTGTGCAAATGAATCGATTATTCAACGCTTAGTTGATATTTATTCCGACAGATGGCGTAACAATCAGCAGCTTTCAGATTCATGATCAGGAGATGCTCTCTCTTTTTTTCTAAATTGGTAATTCAGATTTTCATTAAATCCATTAATTCTTTCACCATGTTTTGAGGAAATTCGAAGTTTCAAGAGATAGCACCGTTGCACCTTTCTTCGGATCACGGTGAACTTCCCATTTCCTTTTTTTTACTCTTAATTTGAAATTACCTCAAATATTCCTCTTTTAAATTCGAACCAGAAGATATCCCCTCCCCTGACACAATTCCGATATGATGATGTTGCGGTAAGCTAACCAACTTTGAATGATTCTGTATGCAGGCCCGTGTACTAAGTCTCTTGCTAGAATATCACCCATTGCTCAGTTTTGGTGGTAGGTTTAATCCAATCGACACTGTGTGCTCATACAGTATTTGATGGTAAGGGTTTGAGTTGAAACTGAATTTACTACAAGAGTTAAAGCTTATACTCCTATGCAAGGCCAAATACACACAGCCACAATATATAACAAACCCAATATTTAAAAAAAAATATATAGATATATATTTCATCATATTTATGTAATATTATGATGTATATTAGCGCGCCATCTGTTATGAAAATTCGAAACTATTATAGACGCGTATGATTCTTTAAAAATTTAACAATTTTCTATTGCTCTTACTGCAATGAAAAAGTAATGTCTGGCTCATCAGTGGTGAACCCTCCCAGCAGTTTTTCCAGTTCTGTGCCTGACTAATCCCTTCTCTGAATATCCTTACTGTCGATGCGATCATTGACAATCATTGTCCAATTTGAACAATATTATTATCCATAGAAAGTAAACTGAAGGACAATAACACCCCTGAAATATCTCAAAGAGAATTATTGTTACCGTAATTTTAAGTAGTCGATGTGCCTCCCTCTAAAACTTTCAAAATAAAACTAGTCCAAACCATGAAACTTCCTGCCCCGAAAATAGTTTAGTTCTCTGATTTTATTGGTATAGAAGAGGATCTCAGATTATCTGCAAATTGTTTGGCGGTGCATATACTAAAATTGGAACGATACAGAAAAGATTAGCATGGCCCCTGCGCAAGGATGACACGAAAAATCGTGAAGCGTTCCAAATAAAAATATCATCCGGAATCCGTGTCTCGACTCAATCTTGGCTAGTTACTAAAGAGAACATGGGTCCACTGATTCTGGCCCAGGAACGGTATTCACGGCACCAATTCAAACAAGTTCTCCTGTGAGAAGTAGTGAGAGGGTGTATAACATAGGACGTCTTGTATAAAGACTACCCTCTTGAAACAGTTTGTCTTAAATTCCAAAGTCAAATGAGAGATCATTGTAGGGCTGAGTAACTGTCAACCTCCTATGGCCATTTGCTGTCAGTCAGATAATAGTCTTCTTGGGTCGTGATGGACCTTTTCCGGCCCTGCCTAGGTTTCTGGTGATGGTTTTAATTTTACTGAACTGTTTTAGAGTTAAAAAAAACGGCATTTCTGTTAACATCGAACCATTTGGCGACTTCAGTATGGGGGTTTGGCCTGCTTCCTTTCTCCAACTAGATCTTTATCTTACTATCGGATAAACGATAATGTGAGACCATTATGGTCATATTTATTTCCAAATATTCAAGATTTTAAAATAATAATAGTTATGATGTGTTAACGGATCGCGAAGGCTAACCAAAAAGGATTATAAATATTTGCATATTTCTTATAAGTCAGCTAACTGAAACAGGTGTATTTATAATATAATTTTGCATGCGCTTGTCAATTTCCATCCTTTCAATTTCAATAAGGATATCTTTTAAAATATTCGTCAGTTTACTTAATTTTGTATACCATTGTAATTAAAGAGACGGTCGTTTGATGGCTAATAGGGTTTGAATTTCTTTGTGGATGGGAGAATTATTTTTCAAATTTCCGTTTATATATTTTTGTTATATGCCAAAAAGGCAGACAGTATTCCAGTCCAGCTTTTGGGAGGATCGATTGAAGTTCCAAAGAGGGAAAAAGAGCTGAAACTGTGGCAACAGTACATCGGATACGTACATTGCAATCTGAACAGCTCGGATAATTATAGCGTGGACTGGAGCGTTTTACGATTTGGCATATCATCCTTGCGCAGGAGCTATCCTAATCTCTGTATAAATATCATGGACTTCGGAATCCTCTATTTCTACCACCTACACTTCAGTATAGAATTTTATCGCGCAGGAGCCATGCTAATCTTTTTGGTATCATTATCCTGGACTTCGGAATCCTCTATTTCTACCACCTACACTTCAGTATAGAATTTTATCGCGCAGGAGCCATGCTAATCTTTGCTGTATCATTATCCTGGACTTCGGAATCCTCTATTTCTACCACCTACACTTCAGTATAGAATTTTATCGCGCAGGAGCCATGCTAATCTTTTTGGTATCATTATCCTGGACTTCGGAATCCTCTATTTCTACCACCTACACTTCAGTATAGAATTTTATCGCGCAGGGGCTATGCTAATCTTTGCTGTATCATTATCCTGGACTTCGGAATCCTCTATTTCCACCACCTACACTTCAGTATAGAATTGTATCGCTCTTTAAACCTTAAATTGATCAATATTGCTACACCACTTGGGATGTAGATGGCTTTTGTTCATCGGCCTTCATTGTACTGTAGTAAAGGCCAGATCGAGTTATCCTTCAAGGATGGGGCTTTATCAGCAAAGTAACGAATTGAATAGAATGGCAATCTAAGCAATTCTTATAAAATCAAAATATTCGATAATATTTAAAAACAAAAATTAATTTTAATACTTTAAATTGAATTAATAATGAAATACATGATCCTATGCCGACTATGACAATACTCAGCCACTATTTTAAAGTTTATCAAACTCTTCTCAACTCATGTGTAATCTTTAACAGTAAAACCAGGCTATAGCGAACCTCAATGGAACTGAACCTTTGGTTCACCTCAGTCGTAGTTTCACCAAAGCCGAAATATGTGCATGGTTCACTCTATTTAAATAAAAACGGGACTTATTTCAGGTTTGTAATAAGTAAAGGTTTGCTATATCCCCGGTTAGTTTCATCGATTTTTTACTGTATTTAGAACCCTGTTTGTTTTATAAGGTAGACTTTGACACCTCAGAGAATTTGTGGTTTTACTGAAATATCTCAGGTTGACACGTAAATTAGAATGATTTACATATCCGAATAAACGAGTTAATTTGTCATTTCCTATTTGCGTATCATGCTTTAAAGAAAAATCTTATTTGAGATATTTCAAATTCCTATTATTTCTAAATAATTAATTAAACTCTCTAGGATATTTCAATGCGAATGTTTGGCAACATTAATGCAATAGCGTCTGTTATGTTTTGAATTTGAAATTGGAACATATTTACAAAACATATGTTGTTGTCGACTCCTACAATAGCTAAAGCGTGATACTCGATTGTGAATATATACACCTACATCAAAAGTAACACACCTTTCGTTTAAAAAATGCATTTCTATAATGTATTTTTAACGGGGGAGATGACTTGCTTTTTGGTACCTCAATACCATCCTCCCGCATCTTTATATGTTATATATACCTTTTAAGAAAATATCAATTATTTTTACAAATTGGCGAATTTTTTCACAAAGAAGATATTTCAATACGTATATATTTTAAGCTCTCCTATTATATTCCGGATAGCATATACACTTATAGCTTTATTTAGACCACCGGTCTTATACAGATTCACCGCAGGAAAGAAGCGTACATGGAGCTACTGTACTTCGGGCAGCGCAGAGCCCAGAACAGCCTCCAGGTCCAACGTATGTCCAGTGGCCACAGATTCCACCATGTATATTTTCCGGATAGCATTATAGGTTATTTTTAAACGCTGCGGTAAGTTACGTATATGCATATCTTTAAATATTCATGCTAGATTGGGGTTAGAAAATCAGTAAGAGATATATCAGAGACCTCCATCCTAGAAACTTCGACTTATTAGATCTGTTTAAAAACCAATTTTGACTTCAGAAAATCCTCTGGTATCCAGCATGATGAACGATAGCTGTTTAGAATTAAGAAGATAAATCCAATTTTGGGAAACCCCTATACCGGTCAGAAATATTAAAAAGTTTAAATATATTCAAAAATAAATTCGCTGAAAGATTATCACTAGGGATTTATTTTCAACAATTATCATTTTTAAGACGTAAGCTGGCCGAATATAGAGGATTCCCATTTATAAACTTTGAGCTAAATGTAAAATTAATCTCCAGTTTCCTAATTTTTTCTTTTATATATATTGATCTGAAATACCTTTGGACTCAATCATGCAAATACAAAACCTTTTAACAACCTTTTTGAACAATATTCATGACCATTTTCCTCAGAACCTGTATTTATTATAAGAAAATTCAAGTACAAAATGAATCTAATTTTCAATGAATAGCTTTAAATTTAACTTGATGATTCAAGAATTTCAAACATGAAGAAGACATACAATTTGAAATCCTAAATTCTATCAATTTGCAAGGTAAGAATTCTCAAAATTATTAGTCTCTCCTGAAAATTATACAAATGAAAATAAAAAATCATGACAGGCAATTTTTAAATGAAAATAATCTTCAAAAACGTTGAGATATCTCAATTCCATGCCGCAATTCATTATCAATGATGTTTATATTGATAGCAATTGCTGATTTTATATAAATAAATAATCAATATGAATAATTAATAATATGAAAATTCTAAAATATATATGAAAAATAGTCCTGTGTTGATACAAAAAAAAAAGGCACATCCTGACTGCTCACATGAGCGTATTTTAGATGGCAGAGCGCCATCTATTGAAACAAAAATCAACTAAACATTGATATAACTTGTTTCGTGATATTTGGCCAACCCAATTTCTTGGAAAATTAAGGAAAGCCAACCACGTACCCGTTTGGCCGGAGGATAGAATATTCTGGAATATAAATTGTAACAACACACTGCCTACTTGGATAAGTTTCTTGTTTTATTTAAACGATCTTTCAAGCTTTCGAGTATTATAAACCCTTTTGTACTGGAGAGTATACAATAGATTTTATACTCCTGAAGAAGAGTTTATAATACCCGAAAGCTTGAGGGATCGTTGAAATAAAACAAGAAGCTTATCCTTGAAGGCAGTGTGTTGTTACAATTGTAATGTTCTATTAGATTATTGCAATTCCTAGAACGTGTAGCTTTAATTTGCTGAGAAGTATGTTGGATTAAGTACATATTCGTACAGTTAATTCTGTACTACGATAATTCGACGAGAAGCACGCTTGACTTTACCAGGACTACTATTGGGTCAATGTTGTATAAAATGGATCAACGAGCCTTAAATTTTACCAAAATTTTCATCTTGACCTGATAATTCTATCCCTCACTGATACAAATATATAAAATATAATAATAAACAATCGTCAATTTGATAGGTTCCATTCTAACCTAACCAGAAATAGACTAAGTAAACAAATGGTGTGCTTGTAGCTAGTGCAAAGTGATGTAGTTATTTACATGTTTCGATATGTGATGTAATTATAAGGTGATAACACACATCTATATATATAAGAAATGGAAGCATTGAAGCACGAAGGTTTCTTTTAAATATGAAAACGAAATTCTACGACCCTTGCTGCGATGAAAAAATTCGGGAGAGCTTGGCTTATCAGTGGTGAACCCTCCCAGCCGTTTCGCCAATTTAATCTACCAGACCGCTTCTTAGAGATCTAATACTTTATTGGACGATTCTAATATATATGCTGCAAATGAAGGGTGGAATCTTAGAAATAGTTTGCAAGCAAACTATGGACATAAATTTTAGGAGAGTAGAATTACATATAAATACAAATATTTGCATCGATCATGTTCTAAAAGCTTATGTCCATAGTTTTCTTGAAAACCATTTTTAAGATTCCACCCTTCATTGCAGCATATATAAGCAGAATCGTTCAACACAATATTAGAGCTTTAAGAAGCGGTCTGGTAGATTAAATTGGTGAAACGGCTGGGAGGGTTCACCACTGATGAGCCAAGCTCTCCCAATATATATTCATCGTATCAAGGACAGTATAAGTTTGTTTTATATTTAAAATAAATATTCGTGCTTCAAAACTTCCATTTATGAGATTTGTGATGTATTTGAATTCTAATCAATTTAAAAAATCTATATATCGTGATATTTCACTTTCTAATACGCGAGTTTTCGTGGGATTAGATAAAACAACAAATTTATGACACCAAATCGTGCAAAGAGATTACATATTTCGATACCACACACCCTATTTTTGAAGATTAAAATAACCAGGGCTAACAACTCCGACCAAGAACACGCCGAGGCTAAATATACCAACTTTATGGCGATCCAGGAAGTTAATTGAGTCTCCGATTATGGCTCGGTCTCCTTGCGATACTATGGGGCAAGTCGCGTGACGGGGTGACCACATAGTCTGCAATATCAGGAAATACGGGGATCCACTCAGTATGTGTGCCATGGTGGAGTATACACGGGCTTTTTCTGACGTGAGGCTGGGTATTGGATTGTATTTGGCTGTTTTGGGTTGTTTTGGTTTGTTTTGGGTTGTATTGGGTTGCAATGGCTCTAAATATTGGATGTTTGGAAGAGACGAGTTTAGGAAGCTATTTCTTACCAAATATTGACTCTGTGTTTAACCAAATTTTAAGTATATAAAACCTGTCTTTAAAATATTAAACGTTTGCAGAAGTAATGTGATAACGAATCTCTTTCTAACCCAATATTGATTCTTTTTAGCCAAGTATACAAAACCTATCTTTGTAAATATCAGACTTTCAAAAAGAAATATTTCACCCCCCTGCAACAAAGGTTTTTATTAAATCATTCAAATGAAAGTTTCGAGAACTCTTCTGTGGGTCTGTTTATAGGGAATAAATAGTGAAGTAAGTAATATATATTTATACAAGTCTTGAAACGCGAGACTAAACGAAAGAGAAACATTTTGTAAAAATAAGAAAGGAGTTTAATAAGAGATTATTTTTCTCCCACCAAGCAATTATAATTGCTTCAATATAATTGCTTCAATAATTATTGAATATTGTGTCTAGTTTCGCGTTTTGACTTGTCTATATCAAGGTGGAAATTTCAGGTTTTCAGGGATAAGTTTCTTTTAAACTATTTTAATTAATAAATCTCGTCTATAGGACGACTTATTGTAGAGTGATATCTACTGTAGAAAGGCTTTCGTGCCCCAAAACAAGAGATTTATATGTGAAAAATAATAGAAAAAATAATAAAAAGGCCAGTTGTTGATATTAAAAATAAAAAAGGCATATCCTGACCAGAGGCACATGTGCTTTTCAGAAGGCAGAGTCCCATCTGGTGGAACAGAAATCAACTAAATATTGATTTAGCCTGTTCACTGATATTTGGCCAACCCAATTTCTTGATAAATCAAGAAAAGCCATCCACGGACACGTTTCGCGCTGTTGACGCTCGTCAGCGTGGAGTAGGCTATACCACTGCAACCAAAAATATTTTTGGTTCCAGAGGCTTCTTGAGAAACCTTTTTATTTATTTTTTTCTATTATTTTTTCAAAATTTAAGCGTATTTATGCAAGTTTGGCCTTAAATACCCATTTCTTGGTTTCTCATGAAATTGGGTTGGCCAAATATCAGGGAACAGGCTAAATGGGCTTTCTTCTCACTGAGCATTTCAGAGATGTTAATTCAATAAGACAGGAGTCAACTCAATATATATAACTCTTGTAGAAAAATCAAATTATAAATCATAATAAAATTCTTTAAATTAAAATTGAACTGAAGTGGCAAAATGCTTTTTATAGTGTTTATTGAATATTCAAGTCTCTATATTGCCTTTGAATTAACAAATGAGTTTTTTCCTAAACCATATTAGCACAAACCATCAAAATTTAGCGTTCTTTAGCAGGTTTCATAACAAAGAGGATCGGCAGAAAATCTATAGATTTTAAAAGTTGGTATAAATAAGTATTTAAAACACATATTTTTTCACCATAAAGTAATAGCGATTGCCTATTGATCCTTAAGCAAGAAGATTTATGATCTGGATGAAAAAATAAATAAATTAGAAGACTTCTGGAATAATTAGAGATCAACGAGAATAGTTGATATTTATTCCGAGAGATGGCGCAAGCCATCAGCAACATTCAGTTGCACGATAGGGAGATGCCTTTTTTAATTTATGCACCTTATACCAGTACGATATCACATTTGTACTATTTTTTTCACATTGTATCGCGGTCTCACGCAATTCTGGCCTTAACTACCCGTTTCATGATTTTTCAGGATGCCTTAATGACCAAGTTTTTTTGGTCGTTGAGGTATCATTCCAGACTTCAGTTCGCCGCTAGCTCTCTACCTGTGAACATCTTTGCTCTCCTGTTCCTGCCATGGTTCCCTCTAGGAAGAAGAACGCCCAGGAGCCCCTTGTGACCCTCGCTCAACTGCAACAGGAGAACGAGGAGGCGCTGCAACCCTTCAGGAATGCCATGACATCCTCTGGTCCTGGAACCCTGATGCAACTGTACGCTGCCATGGTCGGTTTAATACAATTGCGGACCGGGCAGTTCAATGCCCTCCTTGCTGAGGTGGAGAGCCTCTCTGGCATCCTCGAGTCCTTTAAGGAGCTGGACGAAGATGCCAACAAGCCCCAGACTGACTGCCACAGCACCCAAACAAGCCCTGCTCCCTGCTTGAAGGAAACCAGCTCCCAGACTGACCCCACCAAGCCCGCCACTCCCGCTCCAACCAAGAGGAAGCACCCTGAGGCTCCCTACCCGCCCGCAAAGAGGACCAACTTGAAAGGTCCCGCAAAACCTGCGCCCTCCCGCGTCCCCAAGCCCGCGGCCGCCCAAGTGGTCCTCCATGGGGAAAAATCGGCGGCCCACACAGTGGTCGTCTCTGACGACCCACAGGCTGACCCTAGGGAGATTTACAAGGCTGTCCGCGCTGCCCACACTCTACCCCAAGGTGTTTGGGCCTCTCTACGCACCAAGGGTAAGCTGGTCCTCCACTCCAGCAATCCCGACATCATCCCTGAGGTTACGACCTCCCTGGCCAGCAAGCTAACGGGAATGAAGGTCCGCCAACAGAAGGTGATCCTGCCTCGCATCTGCCTCTTCAAAGTGGATGAGGCAACATCCAACTCCACCATTGAAGAGACGCTGCTGGGAACTCCTGCTGTCAGCCAACTACCTGGGGACAAGGTGGTGCGCGTGGCGCACCGTTCTGCACCCAGAAACGGGACCTGCACCGCCTTCATCGAGGTGGACCTCAACACCTTCAGAGCTCTGGGCAACCGCGGAAGGATCGTGGTAGATGGAGTGATCCTCAACTTCGAGGAGTCCATCCGCGCACGAATCTGCTTCCGCTGTTGTGGCTTAGGCCACAACTCTGCCCAATGCACCAGAGATCCCAAGTGCTTCACTGCGGTGAAGGCGGTCATGAAGGCCGTTTCTGCCCCTCTGCTGCTGACCGGCACACTTCCAAGTGCACCAACTGCTGGGCCAAGGGCCTTGCAGACAAGCACGAGGCGAGAGCCTCAAGCTGCCCCACCTTGAAGCTTAGAGCCCTCAAATTCTAGGCTTCCAGGACCTCCTGCCTCCTCAACTGGCCTCCATCCTGGCTTCTCACCCATCAAGGCGCTGTTTCCCTGACCTCTCCAGCTTCTCCCCCCTGCGATAACACCTCCACTGCCAGATCCTTGGATCCCTTCCCACCAGTTCGCGATCTGCAGCCATAGTAGGGCTAGAAGACCCATTTTTGTAGGCCAATTAGCCCGGATTCTCAACTAACCTGGTCGTTGAGGTACAGCTTGCACCACGCTGATGAGTGCCAACAGCCCGAAACGCGTACGTGGTTATCTTTTCTTGATTAATGAAGAATGGGTAATTGGCTAATTCTGGAATAATTAGAAATATACGAGAATAGTTGATATTTATTCCGATAGATGGCGCAAGCCATCAGAAATTTTCAGTTGCACGATACGGAGATGCCTTTTTCATAAACTAGAAGAAGTTTTAAAATTACTTTGGTTAATCAAGTAGATACATCGGTTACGATGGTGAAAACAGAATATTTCAGAAAAGAATTTCAAGCCATTCTAGCATCCATATACATTAGGGAATACAATATCCAAGCTGTTGCTGACTGCGGTAAACTGTCTGAAGTAATGATCTCCCGTTTGTTCCGTGGTACTGTACCTAACACCAATCTTTAAGGTTGTGCAATACATTTAAATTCTTGCTATAGACTTGGTGATCTGGTTATATATAATCCAGAGAGATTAAATGGATATTATCCAAATTGTCGTGGCCATTGTAATATAGAAAGCGTTGGAAATTTTCACGTAGCCACCCTCCCATCTGATCATTTTAGATCATTTGCAACAAATAAATTTACTGGCGATGTGTTTCTTTTCAATAATATCATCAAATATTATCTCTACAGGCCTTACTGCAATGATATAAGTTATTGAATGAGAGGGTATGGCTCATCAGTAGTGAACTCTCTCAGCGGTTTCGCCAAATTAATCTCTAGAGATTAATTATTAATTATAGAGATTAATTTGGCGAAATCGCCAAGAGGGTTTACTACTGATGAGACAAGCCCTCTCATTCAATAACTTATATCATTGCCGTAAGGTCTGTAGAGATAATATTTGATGATATTATTGAAAAGAAACACATTTCCAGTCAATTTATTTGTTACAAATTTTATTGATAGATGGCAATTGAATTCATAAATTTATTTTTTATCAATCGAATTCTCTCACGGCGGTATGGTAGGTCACAAGCATCAATATTACGGGAGGATAATAAACAATCCTGGTTCTATACACTTCTCCTGGGATCAGAATTTATTATTCTCCAAGACTTTAAAACAATTTTCTATTAGTGAATTAAATTTAATTGCCATATATCGATAAAATTTTACACAAATAAATTTACTGGCAATGTGCTTCTTTTAAATATCATCAAATATTATCTCTACAGACCTTACTGCAATGATATGAGTTATTGAAAGAAAGGGCTTGGTTTATCAGTAGTGAACCCTCTAAGCGGTTTCGCCAAATTAATCTCTAGACCGCTCTACTATTGTATTGGATTGGTTTGGAGAGTATACCCTGTATTTTTTATGGAAGGCAGCTTAGGGGTGTTTAGTGAACTATGGACATAAGCTTATAGGTCTGTAGAGGTACATATATATAATTTCAAGGTATTGCATCGAGCAAAGCTCTTCCGCAAAATATGTTTTCATAACCAATATATATTAGTAAATTAAATTTAATTGCCATCTATCTTGCCATTTGTGTACAATATTATATGCAAACAAGAGAGAAGATCAATTCCATCACCGAATAAGAAATCCTATTTTAAATCTCTCTCCATCAAACTGCATAGAGGTGTTGAAAATATAACAATATTTATTTGAATACATATCCCTACAAATACCACGTTAAATATTTAAAGGATTCTAAAAAGGCAATCGACAAAGTGGTTTTTATCTAGAGAACTCCTTTAGTAGTTATCAAAACAGCCTGGTTGAAGGTCACGGACTCTCCCAATTTGAAGAAAGAATTGTCAAAGATAGAGGCCCCTTATTCTTACTTGCAATTCGTATATACACTGCATTGATGATTTTTGAAATATCTTTCTATATCCTAATATCGGTTGAAGTTTTTGCGTACCTTCTTGACGGCAATGCCCAGCTGAGTGTTTATTTGTTTGAAGACAATATTTGTGTCGAGCCTGTTCCCACGCAGGATGAAGGCGATATTTTCCTACAAATTGGATATATTTATAGCTCGATCTGCGGTAATGGCAAACAAACTGAGGTGTTGTTTGCCTTAGCAGCTAAATTTACATATAGTCCCTCACGTCATCTTGCTGTTGACAGGCCCGCACCAGCTGACGTTGGTGAATAATGATTAATTTATTGCTAAATAATCAATATAGATACAGTCTTCTCTCTTTATAACAGTCATCCTTTATTACAGCCATTCTTTATAAAAATCTACCTTTATAACAACCTATATTTAAAACAGCCTTCCTTTATAACAACATTCTTTTATGAAAGCTACGCTTTATAACAGCCTTCCTTTAAAAAAGCGATCGTTTATAAAACCTTACGATATAACAGCCTTTGTTCATAACAGCCCTCATTTATAACAACTTTCCTTTATAACAGCCATCCTTTATAACAACATTCCTTTATGAAAGCTACCCTTTATAACAGCCATCCTTTATAACAGCCTACTTTATAACAGCCTTACAATATAACAGCCTTCGTTTATAACAACCCTCATTTTAACAACTTTCCTTTATAACAGCCATCCTTTATATCAACATTCCTACCAACAAAGCTACCATTTAAACAGCCATTCTTTATAACAGCCTACCTTTATAACAGCCTTACGATATTATAGCCTTCCTTTAAAACAGCCATCGTTTATAAAAACCTTACGATATAACAGCCTTCGTTTATAACAACCCTCATTTGTAACAACTTTCCTTTATAACGGCCATCCTTTAAAACAACCCATATTTATAACAGCCTTACGATATAAAATCCTTAATTTAAAACAACCCTTCTTTATAACAACTTTCCTTTATGTTGTGTCGTCGTATCCCCCCATTCACCAACACGACTACGTGGGCAAATAAGGCTTTTATTGCCAATACAAGATAAGGTACAAGACTGACTTAACGTGCTACTGGGTTGTCGCTCTAAAACTAACAACGATATTTATATCTTACAAAAGCACAATTAATAGCGATGCAAAATAGTGATATATTATAAAAGCAAAACCAACTATACAAAAAAGTGCAGATACAAGAAACAATTAGTCTAATACACAACACTTTATAACATCCTTCCTTTATAACAGCCTTACGAAAATATAACGGACTGATTCAAAGTCCCTTCAAAATTATATTTCATACACACACACAAACATTGAAATGAATCATTATATTTTCAAAAATAAAAAATGCAATATACAAGAGTCATTCCAAAGGTTTTTGCAATCGCTTATTTTTATTAAAGCTGCAACTTTCAGATTTTCAGAGTTTCTCAAAGTATTCACCCTTAGCACCTATGCAAGATTTCATCCGTGAAAACCAATTATCGAAGCACTTACACCAGTCATCTTCGGGGATGGAATTTACGGCATTGATAAAGGCTTGCAGTGCTTTATCATCAGTGTCAAATTTTATATTAAATATATTAAATTATATGGTATAAAGTATATTAATAAAAATTGCTGTATAAAACTTTAGAAATTTCAAAATATGGTATATGCCCTTTCTTGATTGCATGGTCTACATGTAATAATAAAGGCTTTGATTTTTGAAGGGAATGTCTTGTAATGATTAATTATCTCGTTGGGGTTTTGCAGTTTCGCCAATGTAAGATAATGTACAAAATTTGCATGGGATACAATATATAAGGTTGGATTGGGTTTCTTGTCTTAGATTTCGTTTAGTTATAGAGTGACGGAGAAGGTTTCTTAGGTTTGGCGTAATTTGGTATCTTAATACCTTCCAATGATTTGTCTAATGTTTGAGAAGATTGTGTGAGAAGTATTTTTAATAATGTGTTTTTATAACGAATATTCTATCATTTATAGGGTTCCAAATGATTTGAATTTGAGGTATGATCCTGTGTGGGTAGGTTTCCGGGATATATCTGTTTATATGCTATTGCTGGTTTCTCTCTTGAGGTAACCCGGATTCCTGGAGCGTCCTAAAGTCGCCAACTATCCGGCCTATTGCTGGTTTCTCTCTTGAAGTAACCCGGATTCCTGGAGCGTCCTAAAGTCGCCAACTATCCGGCCTATTGGTGGTTTCTCTCTTGAAGTAACCCGGATTCCTGGAGCGTCTTAAAGTCGCCAACTATCCGGCCTATTGCTGGTTTCTCTCTTGAAGTAACCCGGATTCCTGGAGCGTCCTAAAGTCGCCAACTATCCGGCCTATTGCTGGTTTCTCTCTTGAAGTAACCCGGATTCCTGGAGCGTCCTAAAGGCGCCAACTATCCGGCCTATTGCTGGTTTCTCTCTTGAAGTAACCCGGATTCCTGGAGCGTCCTAAAGTCGCCAACTATCCGGCCTATTGCTGGTTTCTCTCTTGAAGTAACCCGGCTTCCTGGAGCGTCCTAAAGTCGCCAACTATCCGGCCTATTGCTGGTTTCTCTCTTGAAGTAACCCGGATTCCTGGAGCGTCCTAAAGTCGCCAACTATCCGGCCTATTGCTGGTTTCTCTCTTGAAGTAACCCGGATTCCTGGAGCGTCCTAAAGTCGCCAACTATCCGGCCTATTGCTGGTTTCTCTCTTGAAGTAACCCGGCTTCCTGGAGCGTCCTAAAGTCGCCAACTATCCGGCCTATTGCTGGTTTCTCTCTTGAAGTAACCCGGATTCCTGGAGCGTCCTAAAGTCGCCAACTATCCGGCCTATTGGTGGTTTCTCTCTTGAAGTAACCCGGATTCCTGGAGCGTCTTAAAGTCGCCAACTATCCGGCCTATTGCTGGTTTCTCTCTTGAAGTAACCCGGATTCCTGGAGCGTCCTAAAGTCGCCAACTATCCGGCCTATTGCTGGTTTCTCTCTTGAAGTAACCCGGCTTCCTGGAGCGTCCTAAAGTCGCCAACTATCCGGCCTATTGCTGGTTTCTCTCTTGAAGTAACCCGGATTCCTGGAGCGTCCTAAAGTCGCCAACTATCCGGCCTATTGCTGGTTTCTCTCTTGAAGTAACCCGGCTTCCTGGAGCGTCCTAAAGTCGCCAACTATCCGGCCTATTGCTGGTTTCTCTCTTGAAGTAACCCGGATTCCTGGAGCGTCCTAAAGTCGCCAACTATCCGGCCTATTGCTGGTTTCTCTCTTGAAGTAACCCGGATTCCTGGAGCGTCCTAAAGTCGCCAACTATCCGGCCTATTGGTGGTTTCTCTCTTGAAGTAACCCGGATTCCTGGAGCGTCTTAAAGTCGCCAACTATCCGGCCTATTGCTGGTTTCTCTCTTGAAGTAACCCGGATTCCTGGAGCGTCCTAAAGTCGCCAACTATCCGGCCTATTGCTGGTTTCTCTCTTGAAGTTACCCGGATTCCTGGAGCGTCCTAAAGTCGCCAACTATCCGGCCTATTGCTGGTTTCTCTCTTGAAGTAACCCGGATTCCTGGAGCGTCCTAAAGTCGCCAACTATCCGGCCTATTGCTAGTCCTCTCTCGTCAGTTTTATATCTAAGAAAGATCAAGTTCCATTTTTTTTCATTGGTGAATTTTAAAAATGGTTTTAAATTGTTTAAAAATTTTAAAACGTAGGATATGCTATTTATTTCAGTGATACACAAAACATCATCGATGTATCGCTTCCATAATATTATATTGAGATGACTTTCTTTTATAAATCTATTGTTAATTTGGTTCATAAAAATATGTTTGCAAGTTCTGAAGAAGTAGGGTTACCCATTACCAATATCCTTTTTTATCTGTTTATATAATATTTGTTATTGTAGTTGAAATAATTGAAATAAAGAGATACACACATAGGCAGAGGAGTTGCAAACATATCTATGAACCAAATTGACAATAGAGTTATAGAAGAAAGACATCTTAATATAATATTATGGATACGATTCATCGATGATGTTTTATCTATCACTGAAATCACAATAGCATATCCATCATTATAAACCTGCTAAACAATTTAAAACCATTTATAAAATTCAGCAATGAAATAGAAGAAAATGGGACTATAAATTTCTTAAATATAAAACTGACGAGAACCAACAATAGCATGGAAACAGATATATCGAAAACCTACCCATAAGGAATCATACCTCAATTTCAAATCATTTGGTCCCATAAACCATAAAATATCCGTAGTAAAAATATTATCAAAATAATCATCACTCACTGTTCTCAAATCTCTATATATATAAAATTGAATGTCTGTCTGTACTCTATAGATTCAAAAACCATACATCCAATCGCCGTGATATTTTGGGATATTATTAGGTATATCCCCGGGAAGGTTTTTGAAAAATAATTTCTTGAATATCTTGAATATCCTTTGAGTTATTTGCAGATTTGTAGATTTAACTAAATGATGATGATTATTTATCAAAAGTAAGATTTTCTACCTATTAATTGCGCAGAAGTCAAAGTTAGTTTTATCATTTATCTACAACATATATATTGGGAGAATATATAAAATGATGATTTTGTAATGTAGAAAATTAAGAAAGACAAAATTCAGGATGACACGGCAATTTATTTGAGACAAGAATAATGATACAATTCCAAGGCAAGATAATATTCCTTTAACATCCAATTACCGAGGGAACCAATTAATATTGATTTTATTCAACTTATCGAGTATTTTTCAAGGGACCGGGAAAAAATGTTCCCTAGATAAAATGATGATTTTGTAATGTAGAAAATTAGGAAAGACAAAATTCAGGATGACACGGCAACTTATTTGAGACAAGAATAATGATACAATTCCAAGGCAAGATACTATTCCTTTAACTTCCTATTACCGAGGGAACCAATTAATATTGATTTTATTCAACTTATCGAGTATTTTTCAAGGGACCGGGAAAAAATGTTTACTAGATAAAATGATGATTTTGTAATGTAGAAAATTAGGAAAGACTAAATTTAGGATGACACGGCAACTTATTTGAGACAAGAATAATGATACTGTCGCGGAGATAAATAAAGCAAGGGCAAGTTTGGGGATAATTAATTTATTATAAGGGGTTTTTATAGGGAGATGGATAAAGTAGAACTTACCCCAAGTTAAGGTTAATCCTAATGAGGGACCTCAGCTCCCCCCGCCGGCCAAATTCCACAGAACCCCTCACACCCGGTGTCCAGCGATGATTGACAAACGTCCCATGGGGCCTCTCGTGATTGAAGCCGCTGGGCTTCTTGACATTATTCCCTCCTTAGAAAAAAACAGCGACCCGCTGATTAGCTTGTCTCAGCCCTTGTTCTGGAAGGAAATCTATCACGGCTGGTGTTCCCTAGCAGAATAGAATGTTGTTCTTCAGGGTCCAGGTAGGGCTTCATCCGAATGACATGGACGATATCCTTGGCTTTCCGTGATCGGGGAGAGGGGTCCACGGGCTCTACTTCATACGTAACTTCTGAAAGCTTCTTGGTCACCTTATAGGGACCGAAGTATCTCTTCAGTAGCTTTTCTGATAGTCCTACTTTTCGGATGGGAGTAAAAACCCACACAAGATCATCCTTCTGGTAATAGACTGGAGTATGTTTCTGGTCGTATAGTCTACGGTCTTTCGCCTGTGATTGTAGAAGGCGTGATCGGGAGAGTTGACGCGCTTCCTCAGCTCTGGTCACAAGTTCTCCAACGTAGTCGTTAGAGATCTCATCTGGTAGGTAGGGTAGTACGGCATCGATGTAGGTCTCGGCCTCGCGGGCGTGGACAAGAAAGAACGGGGTGTAGCCGGTCGCCTCCTGTTTAGCAGTGTTGTAAGCAAAAGTTACATAGGGCAAAACTTGGTCCCAGTCCTTCTGCTCAACACCTGTGTACATGGACAGCATGTCTCCCAGAGTTTTGTTGAACCTTTCAGTCAGGCCGTTGGTCTGGGGATGGTAGGCCGTTGTAAATCTGTGCACAATTCCGCACAGAGCATTGATCTCTTTTATTACTTGAGAAATGAAATTTCTGCCGCGATCTGTTATCATTTCTCTAGGAGCTCCATGCTTCAAGATGACGTCTTCAACCAGGAACTTAGCTGTTTCGATTGCTCCTCCGTCTGGGATCGCTTTCGTTATGGCATACCTTGTCATATAATCGGTGCACACAATGATCCAATGATCCAACGGTTTCCATCTTTAGAAACTGGAAATCTTCCAAGGAGATCGACCCCGATTTTATAGAATGGCTTTTCTACGGGCGGTATGGATACAAGTTGTCCAGCTGGACGTCGAGGTAATTTCTTCCTTCGTTGACACTCCCGACAATGGCTTACATATTGGCGAACAGTTCTATAAAGGCCAGGCCAATAGAATCGTTTTTTGACTTTGTCATACGTCCGGGCGAAACCCAAATGCCCAGCTGTAGGAGCATCATGTAAATCTGCCATAACTTCCGATCTTAAGTGCTTAGGGATCATCATAAGCCAGGGTCTTCCAGTTGTGCTATAGTTTTTCTTGTATAAGATGCCGTCGATAATGCTGAATTCCTTTCTGGTGTAGCCCGAGTTTAAATTATCGATTATTTTAGCTAAATCCGGGTCTTTAGTCTGTTCTATATCGACGTTGGTTAGTGACATCACAGCACTTGGTTGATCGTTCTCAAGCGGGCTCCTTGACAGACAATCGGCATCCTTATGTTTGCGTCCGCTCTTGTAGATAACGGTCACGTCAAATTCTTGCAACTTCAGCGCCCATCTTGCCAAACGGCCAGAAGGATCTTTCTGCCCTACCAACCAACATAGAGAATGATGGTCAGTGACAACCGTGAATGGTCGACCAAACAAATATGGGCGGAATTTGCTAATAGACCAGACTACAGCAAGGCATTCTTTTTCCGTTGTAGAATAGTTATTTTCAGCCTTTGTCAAGCTTCTAGATGCATAAGCTATAGGCCGCTCCTTTCCACCTTGTATTTGTAGAAGAACAGCTCCAATACCATGTCCGCTTGCATCCGTGTGTAGATGGGTATCAGCGGATTCATCAAAGTGTCCTAAGACAGGCTCTGAAATTAGAGCTGTTTTAAGGACTTCAAACGCTTTCTCTTGAGCTGCATCCCAATAAAATTGTTTTTCAGTCTTCAGTAGGTCATGCAAAGATCTAGCTTTGCCGGCAAAGTTCTCAATAAATCTTCGGTAATAGGAACATAATCCAAGAAAGCTCTTCAGTTCAGAGATATTCCTTGGCCTCGGAAATTTAGAGACGGCTTCAACTTTATCTGGATCTGGATGAATTCCATTGGCGTCAACAAGGTGTCCCAAAATCTTTATCCTCCTTGATCCAAAAAGACACTTTTTGTGGTTCAAGCTTAGTCCAGCTTTCTGGATGCAGCTTAATACAAGTTGTAGACGACGTAGATGTTCCTCAAAGGTAGGTGCGTAAACTACGATGTCGTCCAGGTAGCAAAGGCACATGTTCCATTTAAGACTGCCCAGAACACTATCTATCATCTTTCAAACGTTGCTGGAGCGTTGCAAAGACCGAAGGGCATTACTTGGAATTCATACAGCCCATCTGGAGTGATGAAAGCAGTTTTCTCCCTGTCTTTTTCGTCCACTTCAATCTGCCAATACCCGGACCGAAGATCCATCGTGGAGAAGTAACTAGAGCCGGCTAAACTGTCCAAGGCATCGTCAATGCGTGGCAGCGGGTAAACATCTTTTTTGTTATCTTATTTAATCGACGGTAATCTACGCAGAATCTCCAGGTCCCGTCTTTCTTTCGAACTAGAATAACTGGAGATGACCAAGGACTTTCAGAGGGCTTCACGATGTGATTTTCAATCATCTTGTTCACTTCATTTTGAATTAGTCGTCGTTCACTTGGTGCTACTCTATAGGGCCGCTGTTTGATAGGAGACTGGTCGCCTGTGTTTATCTTGTGCTTCACAGTACTGGTGGGCTTAATAGGAGTACTCCCAAAGTCAAATATGCCAATAAACTCGTCAAGGCATGAAACAAGCTGTAACCTTTGAATTTCAGACAGCCCTGGATCTAGAGTAAGGTTTATCTTCTGTGACCATTCACGTGACTTTAGCTGCGTTTCTTGTAACTTATCGCTGGATTCAATAAGATTGCAGATATTCCCATTCTCATAACTTTCCATGGTGCACATATTCATTCCTGATGGAATCAGTTGCGGCCAAGACGCTCCATTCGCCACCCAAATGCTACCTCGGCCGTGTCGAAATGTAACCAATGAGTTTGGTATAAGAACTTCCTTTCTTAATAATAAGTCCTTAGAAGTTGAGACTAAAACATCTCTAACACCACATATTTCTTCGTTTATCACACTGATCTTCTATATTGATTTAGGCGGGATGACAAAGTCGTCGGAAGCAAACAATCTCTGGTTTTCCTCCTCTCGAGATTCCAGGACGGAGGTTTCCCCGAGATAGAGTTCATTTCTGCCACAATCAATGACGGCTTCGGTGGCCTTGAAGAAGTCCCATCCAAATATGATGTCATGGCTGCATTCCACCATAACAACGAATTCAAATGAGATATTCAGACCATTAACTTCTATGTTCAGGACACATTTTCCTAGGGTCTCTATTAAATTTTTGTTTGCAGCTTTAAGAATGGGACCTGGTTCTTTGAAGAGAGGTGTCTTTAGTTCGCGTCGAAATTTGTCTGAAATAACAGAAAAGTCGGCTCCTGAATCCACCAATTCTTTAATTTTGCGTCCATTTATTTCGACCATAACAAAATTTTCTTTTAATTTAGAGGCGATATACCCTGGAGGATTTTCCTCAATGGCGACCTCACCCCCGTTAGAAGCCGCTCCACTTAGTTTTTCACATTCTGAGGCATGGGAGAACGGCTGAAACGACGGGCTGGCGACTGGGATTGTCTTCGGGCTGGCGACCTTGCGCGGCTTGGATGTGGGGAAGAGCTCCGGTAGAAGTACGTCGAGGTTTGGGGCGTTACATAGTCGTCGTCGGCGTCATATCTCGGGGGTCGACTCGAAAATCCAACATTTCTTCCTTCTCCGCCATTCCTTGACCTGGCTTCAGCGAAGACCTGCCGTCGTTCCCTACAATAACGGACGACATGTCCGGGTCGTCCGCAGTGGAAGCAGATAGGTTTGTCGTCGTGGGTTCTCCAATGTTCCGTTTTCCTGGGTTGTGTTGGTCGGTCGATATTATAATAGGGCGTTCGTGGTTGTTGTTGTACCACGTTGACTTGTGATCTGGTAGGTTGTAGAGCACGGCTGACCTCTTCCCTCACAGTCTGTTCCAGGGCGTTCACCTCTCGGAGAGGATTGATCACTTCAGGTGCTGAGAAAACCTTTTGTATTTCTTCTCTAACGATGCGGCGAATTAACGCGGCCAAGTCGTCTGAGTCGTCAACACACGAAATGGGCATTACGTTTGACAACCTGGCGAATTTCGTACGGCCGATCCTGCGCTGCTTGACGGTTGTCAGATGACGGCAAAACTTCAGGATCTCATCTACTGTCTGTATGTCTTTCGCCACCAATACCTGGTATGTGTCCTCCGAAATTCCCTTTATAATGTGAGCAACTCTCTCACCTTCTTCCATGCGAGGGTTCACCTGGTGGCAGAGACTAAGAATCTCCTGGATGTATGACTCGCTGGATTCCTCGGCCTTCTGTGCTCTTGACTTCAGAACTTCCTCGGCGCGTCGAGCAGAATCCTCTTGCAGTCCGAACACACCGCGGAATGCGTCTTCAAAGCTTCTCCACGAGTTGAGTGATTCTTCGTTATTATCAAACCACCTTCCAGCAGTTCCGTTCAAGTAAAATACGACGTTGGCAAGCTTCATGGTCTCGTCCCATCTGTTGTACTTCGACACTCTCTCGTACTCTTTCAACCACTGTCCAGGGTTTATATTTCCATCTCCAGAAAAGGTAGAAGGATCTCGTTGGCGCTGACAAGGGAGGTAGGATCCGCTAACAGTAGGTCTGTGGTCGTCTTCCATTTCTATTAGTTGTGGCAAAGGTTGAAGAATTGGTTCACGTCCCTGTAGACGTCGACTTCTTCGAAGTTCCGTCACGCTACCCAGCGTCTCCGCCAAAATATGTCGCGGAGATAAATAAAGCAAGGGCAAGTTTGGGGATAATTAATTTATTATAAGGGGTTTTTATAGGGAGATGGATAAAGTAGAACTTACCCCAAGTTAAGGTTAATCCTAATGAGGGACCTCAGCTCCCCCCCGCCGGCCAAATTCCACAGAACCCCTCACACCCGGTGTCCAGCGATGATTGACAAACGTCCCATGGGGCCTCTCGTGATTGAAGCCGCTGGGCTTCTTGACAATACAATTCCAAGGCAAGATACTATTCCTTTAACTTCCCATTACCGAGGGAACCAATTAATATTGATTTTATTCAACTTATCGAGTATTTTTCAAGGGACCGGGAAAAATGTTCACTTTATCGAGAGATTCAAATTTACGAGTTTCAAATTATCAATATATATATATATATATTTTTATAAGTTTATAGAGAATTGTTCTAACAAATGTTCGTTAGACAAACCTTTATTCGGGTAAAACCTGGGCGAAGCCGGGTACATCCGCAAGTATTATATATACAGGGTGATCCAAAAGTCCCGCACAACTTTAAAAATTAATAACTCCGCGAATATTTGCGCTAGAGCAATGCGGTAAACACCATTGTGTTCAGAATGCAATGGGATTTTTTATGGCAAATATTGAAAATTTCGAAATTGATTTTAGTTACAATTTCATTCCCTAGATGGCGCTGTACCAGAATCAGAAATTCAGCGGCCAAATTGTTTGATTAATTGAAAAATATAACTGATCGACACGTATTTTTCCTTTTTGTATACCAGGAAAGAATCCTAATAATATCAAATCATTAATTAATAAAGCACCATTTCGCCAAAAGTTAGAAGAAATGGTTAACGATTTTTAAATACAATCTGAGATATGTAAAATAGGTATATGCAAATTAAAACATGTAGCAAAAAATATTTATATTTTTGATAGAGTTTTGTCAAATATAATGAATGTTTGAAAAACATAGCTGAATTCAATACACGATTTTTTGAAATGTTAATATAGTACCAAAAATTATGATGGTACTACTAATAGGATTTCTTGCTATAAGGAATGTGTAATTTCTTGAATAATTGGCGACACTCGACTATTTAACTGGAAATTTGTCATGATCCAACAAATGAAATATAGATGGGAGTGACAAAATACATTTGTCGTACTTTATTCCAAATATCCTATGGGCTTGTCAAATGTTATCATTGTTTATTATACTGTACACGATTTTTTAAAATGTATCCCCTCAAATAAATATAATTTTTAAATCAACCTTTTGCGTTGAAAAACGTGGTAGTAAAATCATTTTGTATTATTTTTTTTTGCCCAAAATTTCTAAAGGTGGGGGGTTACAGAGAATATTCCTTATGCTATTTCTTTTAATGAGCGAAAAGCGATAAATTAAACATAAGGGGTAAAATTGTGTGTACAGTGTTATTCGAGAAGTTATAACACTTTGGTGTGCACGACATAATATAAGATGTGAGCAAATGACAAACAAACAAAAATTACTTTTCACGAATAAAAAAGAGACAAGATATGAGGACAGAATTTATTTACCCATAACCCAACACAAAGAGCTTCAAAATATTGGTAGATAATATAATACATGGCAGCTTATATAACACATGAGGTAACTTGTCTCTTGTATTAGATCACAATCCTTGCTCAATGTGGCGCCCTTCATTCTCAAACACCGCCTGCAGACGATAGATGACAGATTGGACAGCATTAAATAACATATCTGTTGAAATTGATGAAACGTGCCGTCTGATAGAAGCCTTCAACATGGCCAATGTGGTAGGCCGGCATCGATAAACACGCGACTTAATGTACCCCCATAGCCAAAAATCGCAAGGCGTCAAGTCTGGTGATCTTGAAGGCCACTGGTGTATAAAGTGGCGACTTATCACACGATCTTCACCGAACGTATCCTTCAGCAATTGTTCGGCACCGCGGGAGATATGAGGAGGTCCTCCATCTTGCATGAATGTTATTTCGCTCAGTGCTTGTCTGTCCTGCAATATGGGGATAACCTTTTCTCTCAAAAGTTGAACATAACGTTCACCAGTTACAGAAACGGTTTTAAAAGTTCTTCCATTTATTTCTTCAAAGAAAAATGGCCCAATAATAAAAGAAGAAGTGAACCCACACCAAACTGTAACTCTGGGCTGATGAAGTGGCATTTCTGTAAAAATCCTAGGGTTTTTTGTTGCCCAAATGCGGCTGTTTTGAGTGTTAACTTCTCCGTTCAGAGAAAATTGAGCTTCATCTGTCCACAGAACATTCGACAGCCAGTTTTCATCAATATCAATTTGCCGGAAAACCCATGCAGCAAATTCTTGACGCTTCTCAAAATCGCCGACTTTTAGCTCGTGAAATCTTTGAATTTTGTACGGGTATTTTTTAAGAAAAATTCTTAGAGCTCTCCAAACTGTTCGATACGAAATCCCCGTTTGTCGAGAAACTTGTCGAGCACTTACTTCTCCATAAGTGGATAACGTTTCAATAGCTTCAACATCCTGCGAAACCGTAACAGCCACTGACTTGCGTGTCGATGGTCTTCCACTCCGAGGTTTTGCTTCCAGAGATCCAGTCTTCTCAAAATTTTTTATCATTCTCCTTAGAGAGTAGCAACTCATGGGTCCTTTACCTCTTCGAATACCTTTAAAGTTACGAAACGCTCGTAAAGCTTCAGTGGAAGATTCTGAATTGCAATAATAAAATTTCACCAAGAGTACTTTATCCTGTAGTGACGGCATCCCAGAGTAAAATAAATGATCAGGGATAGTTGAATTTTTCAAATGAATTAAAATAAACATAATCGATATATGGCTTCTGAAGCCAACTGTGCGGACGTGTTTGGCATCGCTTGTCTCGTACCGCGAATGGGATTTAACTCTGCATATCACAATATAGTATTAAAAGTAACTCCTAAAGTTTACCAAATTTTAAGAAAAATGGGTAATGAGATATACACCGATTTTGAGCGATGTTCTACACAAGACAGAATATTTGTAAGACAATGCCAAAATTGTTTTGAATTTAATCCGAACCATAAAACAAAAGACTGCCAAAACATTAAAATATGTAAAATACAGTAGAACTTGGATAATTCGAACTTCTTTAATTCGAAAACCTCTTTAATTCGAATATTTATCTTGGTCCCTAGAATTTCCTATAAATAGAATTTCCGTTTTTAATTCGAATTTTTGGATAATTCGAATTTTTTTATGGTCCCTTGGGGTTCGAATTATCCAAGTTCTACTGTATGCGGTGAACAGGGTAGCCACAACTGTACTGAAGCGCCAAATTGTCACAATTTCTTTAAGCACCCTAAATTTAAAAACTTTTCTACAAACCATAAATCAAATTCAAGTGAATGCCCGATTTACAAATCACAAATAGACAAAATTATCCAAAGGACACAATATTCACAAATATACGAGGGAAATGATGTAGCAAATACAATTTAAAGCTTAATCTTAAATAGATTAATATCCTATATGATTGAAAATGTGAGATGTATTCAACAAAATGCAAGAAAAAGTTTTACTGCGATAAGTAAACTACAGGCCAACACTAGAGATGACCCACCTGACAAGGACGAGTGGGTAACACCCTCGTTTCCAGACAGTCATGAACCGGGATCGAATCCCGCGTTAACATTTTGTTTGATATGTGAATATCCTTCACCTGACATTCTTTTGATTCAAGAACCATATGTTTTACATGAAAATGTTATTTATGATATGGACTCTCAAATTATATGTTCGAATAAAACTGGGGAAAAATATACGGCAACTATAATTTTAAATAAAAATATAAAGTTCAGCAAAGAGGAAAAATTCACAAATTCTTTTTGTACAACAATATCTATTTCTACAGTTAAAGCAAAATTAATTATTTCTAATTTCTACATTCATCCGAATACATTTAACCCTGTTCATCAAACATTCATTAGAGATCTGCTCAAAACGTATATAAATCAACCTGTAATCCTTTGCGGTGATTTTAATTCAAGACATACTATATGGTTTGTTATAAACTCTAATGGATATAGATTACAACCTATTATAGACGAATGTAACCTCTTTATACATAACCTGAAAAAACACCCACCTGCCGCGGAGAGTAAGTATAATTGATCTCACAATCTCGAATAAACACTCACTAAGTTTAATAAACAACTGGCATACCTCTGATTTGACTAATATTTCCGACCATGTTGCTGTTAAATTTGATATCAGGTTAAAGAATGGTCATTTATTCAATAATCAAATTTCCACTTTGAAAAAAATGCGAATTGGGCAAATTTTTCTAATAACATATCATTACAAGATACAAAAAACTGGGAATTGATATAAGCAGAGTGAAAGATGAGGAAGACATTGATGGGATAGTGAACGCACTCATGAATTTATTGAGAGAAGCAGCATATAAATCTTCGAAGGTTAAATCCCCCATTAATAAACATGTTTACAGAATTGACTGGTGGACTAATGAACAGGAAATAATAAAAAATCATTTTCATTATATTAGAAACTAGTATTATCGTCATAAAACATCAGTTACAATACATTTAAGTTGGCAAGAAACAAATACACTAATGCAATAAGAAAAGCTAAAAGAACTAACTGGCGAAACGTTATTGAAGAAAATTACACAGATAATCCATTTGGTAATGCTTATAAGTTCTTCAATAAATTAAGATCCTCAAATGCAAAGAATGGAATTCCCATAATTGACAATTCACCAGAATATCTAAAAGAGCAAACAATGACCATATTAATGGACGATTTAATTCCTGAAGACGATCCTAATTTGAACAATTTTCTACAACAAATAATTAGAAATTTTAAGCCGCGAATGAATAATCCAAGCATAATTATTATCGAAGTAGAAGAAATAATGAATATCATATCTAATTCTGATGTTTAAAAAGCTCCAGGTTTAGACAACATAAGTAACAATTTTGTAGCGTAGAAATCAAGCCTTGAAATATCCTAAGATATAAAATAATTTATTGATGACGTCACAACGACGAGTCGACAATTATTAACAAGTCAGCAAAACTATCTACAGCTAGGGAATCTTAAGCAAGCAAGCAAAGAAATATTTTAAAGATGATTTCACAAATACAGAGTAATATATTTTTTTATAATCTGTTGAGTATTTTCATTGAATAATATTAAATTAAATAATAAAATATTTCTTCGCCACAATATGATCAAATGTGCTTACCCAAAAATTAAGCATATGTTATGCAAACTATTTAATAAATGTATTCAAAAAGGGGTATTATCCGGAGAAATGGAAAATAGCAGCTCTAAAGATAATTCCTAAACCACATAAATCTAATTTAGAATCAACAAAAAGTTATCGACCTATCTCATTGATTTCAAATCTTTCAAAAATTTTCGAAAAAATTTTGAAAAATCGAATTTATGAATTTTATGAAAGTAATAATCTTTTGAGCTCCAGACAACATGGATTTGTCAAATAAAAATCAACGACAACGTGCTTGAATAAAATATTTATCGATCGAGGATCAACAGCGATACGACTTGGATATTTCAGATATAATTGAAAATTTGATTAAATATAAAATTACACTATTGAAGAAAAATACTAACCAAACATTTCAAAGTTTCTTTCCCGCTAATATTCCGAATTATTTTCGGGCAAATTTCCACAACTCTAAATTTATTACAAATCACGGAAATTTTAGAAGCTTTTTAAAATTCATCAAAGCAGTGCAGGATACAAGATGCTTCTGTGAATGTGAGGAACAAATTTCTATTCATTTGCTGCTAAATTGCCCCGTCTTTCAAGAGTATAGAGAGAGAAATAAGGATAACCCAGGCCCCTGGAGCGCAAGAAACGCCAACTGCCCGGGCTGTCAAGCTAACTAGTAGAAACCAGTTACTCTAGATTATATTTATATAGATCCAATTGCAGAGCCGAACCAGCTGGTCAGGAAGTTCCATGCCTGCAGAGAACCCGGGAGTCCAGCCAACGAGACTGGGTCGAAGGAGGTCTTCCCAAGCAGCAGAGCTGTCTTCATTCTGTGTTGCATGAAAGCAGGGCATCTGAATAGAAGGTGGTCCACAGTCTGTTGTTCCTCCATACAATGTGGGCAAGATTGGTCTTCCCCAGGACGCCAGAGAACCAAGTCTGCCCGAACATGGCCATGTCCTGTAAGTAAGGTGGTGGTGACTTCTCCAGGACAGACCTTAGGGAGGAATTGGAGCAGCCGGTCTGGAGTATGGGCTATTCTCCTCAGGTGTCTGTTGTAGTGGTCCTGGCAATAAACCTCCGTCCATGCGTCTAGGGCTGCCGCGCGTGAGTGGTTACGGGCCAGGCTTCTAGGCAGAATGGAAAATGATTGCTCTAAGATCAAAACGGCCGCGTTCTTAGCAGCTCTGTCTGATCTTTCCTTTCCGTCGATGCCGCAGTGTTCCGGCACCCAACACAGATTTACGTTTTGGTTGGTGTTCAGTGCGAGAATAATCTTAGCTAATAATGTCGATCGAACTGGACCTGACGTACATATGGCTGACAGAGCTGATCTGCAGTCCGACGCGATAGTGATCGCATTTCTTGAATAACCTTCCTTCACCAGACGGACCGCCCAGCGAATTGCCAGAAGTTCAGCCTGGAAAGCTGTGCAGTCGGGATGGAGCCGTAAGAGAACGGGCTGCTGATCTTCTGATGAGGGAACAATTGCAGCGCCCACCCCAGCCTCATTTTTTGATCCTTCTGTGAATATTATAGGTGTTGTTATCTCCTCGATGTTTAGACTGAAAGACAATTGACGTCTATCTGGAGGGTATGGCGAAGAAGCAGGGCCTGGTCTAGATTCAAAATTTCCTTCATTGATTTCCTTCAGGAACGCCGTACGAGACCTAACAATAATATCGAAAGGAGGGCTGCCGGTGATGGAGATGGCTGAGACTGTAGGTGTGTAAGGACCTCCTCTCAGTACACGTTTCGCAAAATTCCAGTGAAGGCTACTAAGTTGCCTAATGCCTTCGCTGGAGAGAGCACGACCTCCCCATGCTGACGCTCCGTCCAGCTGAAAAGAAGATTCCAAATTTACCCTGTATGGTGTGGGTGAGTCGTGGGATTATTGATCTGCATCTACGTGTGATCTTGCGTAGGTGGGCGACAAATCCGCGGGTCTGGTAAAACTCCACTCCTAAGATTGTGACGGTCTTCTTGATGTTTAAAGGTTGACCAAGGACTCTAAGCCCTGTCTCGGAGTTGGGGTGGACATTACGCCATTGGAACAGGCAAGCTTGAGTCTTAATGGGGTTTATATTAAGACCATTTATCGTGCACCAAGATGTCAACCTCTCCAAGAAGGTGTTAGTGGCAGAGACCGGCAGGCGACTACGAACCTGAGTCATAAGGGTGAAGTCGTCCGCGTAAGCTATTAATCGGCTATCTATGATGGAGGGAAGGGTGAAGATGGTCCGAGCAACTATGTTCCACAGGAAAGGACTTAGCGCTGAACCCTGGGGAGTGCCGAGTTGGGAGGACGTACATTCTGTTGCTGTCCAAGCTGAGTAAGAAACCGTCCGGTCTTCCAAAAAGCTTTTTACTAAACAGGTAATAGACTCTGAGCAATTTAGACGTTCAAGATTTTGTATGATTGCCTGCCTCCAAACAGTGTCGAAGGCCTTACTGATGTCCGAGCTGATGACAAGAGTTTTCCTCCAGTGAGCTTGTCTTTCTTCAATTAATTGAGTGATACTCGCCAGTGCATCTTCCGCTGAACGACCATTTACGGTACCCAATACGGTTTTGTATTGATCTTCAAAGAACCATCCATGACGATCGCGAGCCTCTGAAGTCGGGCCAGGATACATCTCTCAAATACTTTGGCCATAGTGTTCAATGAAGTAATAGGTCTGTATTTCCCCAGCTGACTGGTGGCTGAATTGGAAGGTTTAGGCAGAAGTATGAGGCGGCCTTCTTTCCATTGACGGGGGAAGTGGCCCATACGAAGGCATTTGGTGAACAATTCGGCCAGCAGGAATTGCAAGGAAGGGCCGCCCAGGTCTAGGCATTTTGAACCAAGACCGTCAGGGCCCGGGGCTTTCCTTTTTCCACAGCGATGAATGGCTCGCAAAACTTGCCAGGGTTTGAATTCAGGTTCGTCTGAGTGAGCAGAAATTGCATTCCTTTGCGGGTGAGGTCTGGTGTCATGTAGGAAAAAGTGATTTTAACAGGGTCTGGCAAGTCTCATGAGGATTATAAAGAGAGCCGTTATCATGTTTGAGAAGTGGCGGACCTCGGGGGGAGCCGCGGCTTCGGGCGATAAATCGATGTATGTCACTCCAGTATGCGGATGACACCTCCTTGCAGAGATTAAACCAGGATTTACTTTTAGCTTTCCGTATAGCCGCCTTCAGTCGATTATGGCACGCTCGGTATAAACCGCGGAAGAAATTCCTAATAGAACACCGGACTTTCTGACTATAACGGCGGAGGGAGATAACCAACCTTCTGATCCGACTCAGTTCGGGGGTCCACCACGGCTTTGACGGTCTTGTAGTATTGGAGCGTCTCCCCATGGAAGAGTCACAAGATGATTGCAGGATGGAAGTCAGAAGGAGGACCACCCTGTCAATATCTTCTGGGCTAGAGGCCTCGTTTAATAAGGTAGTTACACCATCAAATTATAGGGGCATTGCCCTTATAAGCAACTTGTCAAAACATTTTACATCCATATTAAAAAATAGACTAAGTAATTGGGTTGAAAATAGAAAACTCATAGCGGAAAACCAGGCAGGATTCAGAAAGGGCTACTCGTGCAAAGACCATATCTTCACGCTTACGTCACTAATTCAAATGACATTAAACCGCAAAAGGAGGAAACTTTACACATTCTTTGTTGATCTTAAAAAGCGTTTGATACAGTTCCACATCTACTATTATGGAGAAAGCTTGCGCTTGTTGGTTTAAGTGGGCGCGATTTATTAAACTTATACAGAACTACTATGCTCAAATGATGGCAGCGGTCAGATGGAGCGGCTCTTTTACAGAATTTATCAAAATACAATCAGGTGTTCTTCAGGGTGAACCTCTTTCACCGTATTTATTTATTATTTTCAATAACGATCTGGTTGCTACGCTGGATGATTCTGACCTGCCAGGTATATACTTACCGGGCCATGGAACTATACACCTGCTCCTGTTAGCGGATGATATAGTCTTCCGTGGTGAATCCAAGATAAATATCCAAATAAAGATTAATTTAATAAAAAATATTTTGAGGAAAATAGTTTAACTCTGAACCAATTCCAGTCTAAAATCGTAGCGTTTCGAAATGGAGGCCGCTTGGCTAGATCTGACGTTTGGTTTTGGGGCCAACAACCTTTGACAGTTACCTCAAAATATACGTATCTTGGCTACCCCTTAACAATCAAGAATCCAACTGCTTACGTGGCGCAGCACTTTAAAAGCAAAGCATTGATTGCTACAAACGCAGTATGGAGAATACTATCTAAGTCAAGAACCATATCGTTCGGAGCAGTGATGAAATTACTTGACTCCATAGTTTTATCCACGTTATTATACTCGGCCCCACTGTGGGCGACGAATCAGATAGGAGTTGTAAACCAGATCCAGGATATTTTTCTTACGGCTATTTCTTGACCTTCGCAAATTTACACTCCGGGCTATATCTTACGAACAGAAACCGAAAGGATGTCCCTTGAATTAAACATTACGAAATTGATTATAAAGTTCTAGATCGGATTTTAAAAATGGACAGGACAAGATTACCTTATGTTTGCTTGTTTCAGCTCTAGGAAGTTTCAATTTTGGGAAAAGCGGGAAACAACTTTATTTATAACCTGAATAACATCATTGACTCTTGGGGTTTTTCTTTTCTTAAGAACTGAAGATTATATGGTTTTGCGAGGAGAAATGCCTAGAATAGTTCAAACCACAGTGGACCAGCTACTCCAATTTGACCGAGCTAAGATACAAAACTCAACTCATTGTATTCACTATTAATCTCTAAGTAGCTCCTTTATGACGGAAGACTACTTACTATCAAACCTCTCTTTGAAAATAGCCCGTCAAAGGATGCTATGGCTATTTTTCCCCGAGGATATCACGGGATTTTGGAACAGCGACCCTTTAAATTTCTACTTCTGCAATGCTGGCATCCAAAAAATTTGGTTCATTATCTATTCCATTGCCCATTCCTACAGGAAAAGAGACTGGAAATTCGCGAAATTTCGGGGCTAACTCACTATAATGAACAACATGTATATACAATTTTTACTACTCTCCAGCTGGATAAAACATTTGTTTATAAATATTTAAAATTTTTCAAGGCGATTGACAAAATGAGGGAAGAAGTGCTCAACTCCCCAGACAACGGCTGATTGCTCCACCTCCCCTCTAAATTGCTTTTCCTCCTCACTCATGTACATATATAACCTCTTAGGGGAATCCCCTTGTAAGACAATAGTGTCTTAATGAAGGTTTTTGTTGTTGTTGTTGTAATAGGGTAGTTACCTGGTGGAGAGAAGAGTTGAGGAAGGATTTAAAGGTCTGTTCTTTACATGAGGATTCAACCCAGGAGGATTTTGTCTCGTTATTGACCATGTCTAGGAATGTAGTCCAGATAGGTATATGGTCAGTGAAGGCCATCTCATCTGATAAACCTCTAGTGACATGGATAGCCAGTGAGCTGGATGCCAGAGTTACATCTATAGAAGAAGATAAAGGCCCATTTGACCAGGTCGAGTCCACAGGAGGTCCCAAGAAATGAAGATCATTGAAGCTGGCGAACTCTTCAATATTAGCACCCCGGAAGTCCAACCTCGCACCGATGCCCCAAGTAGGAGAGTGGGCGTTAGTGTCCATACCAAGGATCACTGGAAGAGACGCCCGTCTTATCGTATCTTCCAGAAGAGGGATGAAATCATCGGCAACTCTAAGGCCGTGCCAGTAGGCCGAGTGCACCACGATGATGCTCTGCTCTAGACATATGGCTATGGAGGTTATGGCGGTGTCTGGGGAGGTTAGAGGGATGGGATGAAGGTTGCTACATGCCACAATTCCCGAGGGGATGTAGGCGCCTGGGACAAAAAAAAAAGCCTGAAACCCACGTGTGGGCCAGAAGAAGTTAGTTGAGAGTTCTTGCAGGAGCACGATGTCGGCCTGTGTCGAATTTGCCAAATTTGCAATTTCAAGAATGACAGTTGGTGATTTTTTAGCGTTCACCTGCAGGACACGCAATGGCCTAGACATTGTTTCTTGTTCTGGCTATTCTCTCTTTTACAAAGGGACAGGTAGATAATGTGGCAAAGTGGTTGTGGGAGCTCCAGATTTTTTTCTGCAGCGGCAGCAGCGGCTTTGGCTTGGCTCGACCGAGCATCGGATGCCCTCATGCTCTGCAGAGCCGCAGCGATAGCAGATTGGATGGGCAGCTGGACAGGCAGAAGCGCGGTGGCCGAAGCCACAGCAACGGAAGCATTGCTTTAAAGTATGACTGCGCTCATACCTGTGCACTAGACCCGCCACAGGAATACGTCCATGTTGACCGAGGATTTCGGCGACTTGGTTGTCCACTTCGATGAACACTGTACTAGTGCTGTGTGCCGCATTATTCGATCGATGGACTACCCTGATTTCACGCTTTCGCAGGAGTGACTGCACGGAGTGGTTGGAGCGGAAGCTCTCGCATATCTCATCGTCCCGCACCTCCCCGTCCACTCTGAAGAGGCAGTATCTTGGTAGGATAACCGGGCACTCGGGGCAGCTTAGGCCCGTTGGCAGGGAGGTCAGCCCAGTGGCCAGCTACTTTGCCATTTGGGTTGTTTTGGGGTGGAAAACCACCTCGCCGCTGGTGTTGATGGACGCCACCACGTGTTTTGATGACGCTAGGGAAGGATGAATCTTTTGAATTTCCCTCAAAAATTCCCTTGGGTTGCTTTGGGGTTAGCCGACCTGACGACGACATGCGATTCGAAGGAAGGAGCCAGATTCACAAATGTGGATTTCGCTTTGGGTTTCGGAGGTGCAGGCTTTACCGGCTTGTCTTTCTCTGCCACTACCGAGGCGAAAGAGGTGGAGGGAATCGGGACGTTGGCTGTGGGATTGGGTCTTCCTAGACTGGCTCCCTTGAAGGCGTCCTTAAGAAGAAATTCTGCCTCTTGGACGAGAGTCAGTATCAGTCCTTTGGTGGCCATCTGTATTTTTTCGGGGGAGTCCAGGCTGGTGTCGGCAATGATCGCTTCGAAGGTTTGGCACTCAAAGTTGAACAAGTTCGCCGTGCTGTTGAATTTAAATTGGTGATGGGAAGACGGGAGGAGGTCTTCGTCCTCAGAACGCGGCCGCTTGTTGGCCTGCTGACTTCCTCCACCACCGCCATCATACTGGTTCAGCTCCATAAATAAAAACTATCAAAAAGCAAATCTACTCCAAAGAGAGTAAAAAAAGGCAGACCAGACAAAGAACATTATTCCGTTAACGAGATGAGGTGTGTATGGTTATTGGTTCGGCCAACAACAAATATCCAATTTATATACACATATATTTACAAAATGAGGTTTTGAAAAATGCAAATAATCTTCATCTATTTACATGCACAACAATTTATTTTACCATCACTACAGCATAAATCACTCTTGGTGAAATATTTTTATTGCAATTCAGAATCTGCCACTGAAGCCTTACAAGCGTTTCGTACCTTTAAAGGTATTCGAAGCGGTGAAGGACCCATGAGTTGCTACTCTCTAAGGCGAATGATAAAAACTTTGGAGAAGACTGGATCTCTGGAAGCAAAATCTCGGAGTGGAAGACCATCGACATGCAAGTCAGGGGTTGCTACGGTTTCGCAGAATGTTGAAGCTATTGAAACGTTATCCACGTATGGAGAAGTAAGTGCTCGACAAACGGGGATTTGGTATGGAACAGTTTGGAGAGCACTAAGAATTTGTCTTAAAAAATACCCGTAAAATAATTCAAAGACTTCACGAGCTAAAAGTCGGCGATTTTGAGAAGCGTCAAGAATTCGCTCATGGGTTTTCCGGCAAATTGATATTGATGAAAACTGGCTGTTGAATGTTCTGTGGACAGATGAAGCTCAATTTTCTCTGAACGGAGAAGTTAACACTCAAAACAGCCGCATTTGGGCAACAGAAAACCCTAGGACTTTTACAGAAATGCCACTTCATCAGCCCAGAGTTATAGTTTGGTGTGGGTTCACTTCTTCTTTTATTATTGGGCCATTTTTCTTTTAATAAATAAATGGAAGAACATTTAAAACCGTTTTTGTAACTGGTGAACGTTATGTTCAACTTTTGAGAGAAAAGGTTATCCCCATATTGCAGGACAGACAAGCACTGAGCGAAATAACATTCATGCAAGATGGAGGACCTCCTCATATCTCCCGCGGTGCCAAACATTTGCTGAAGGATACGTTCGGTGAAGATCGTGTGATAAGTCGCCACTTTATACACCAGTGGCCTTCAAGATCACCAGACTTGACGCCTTGCGATTTTTGGCTATGGGGGTACATTAAGTCGCGTGTTTATCGATGTCGGCCTACCACATTGGCCATGTTGAAGGCTTCTATCAGACGGCAGGTTTCATCAATTTCAACAGATATGTTATTTTATGCTGTCCATTCTGTCATCTATCGTCTGCAGGCGGTGTGTGAGAATGAAGGTCGCCACATTGAACAAGGATTCTGACCTAATACAAGAGAGAAAGCAATTACCTCATGTGTTATAAAAGCTTCCATGTATTATATTATCTACCAATGTTTTGCAGCTCTTTGTGTTGGGTTATGGGTGAATAAATTCTGTCCTCATATCTTGTTTCTTTTTTATTCGTGAAAAGTAATTTTTGTTTGTTTGTCATTTGCTCACATCTTATATTATGTCGTGCAGACCAAAGTGTTATAACTACTCGAATAACACTGTACACACAATTTTACCCCTTATGTTTAATTTATCGCTTTTCGCTCATTAAAAGAAATAGCATAAGGAATATTCTCTGTAACCCCCCACCTTTAGAAATTTTGGGCAAAAAAAAAATAATACAAAATGATTTTACTACCACGTTTTTCAACGCAAAAGGTTGATTTAAAAATTATATTTATTTGAGGGGATACATTTTAAAAAATCGTGTACAGTATAATAAACAATGATAACATTTGACAAGCCCATAGGATATTTGGAATAAAGTACGACAAATGTATTTTGTCACTCCCATCTATATTTCATTTGTTGGATCATGACAAATTTCCAGTTAAATAGTCGAGTGTCGCCAATTATTCAAGAAATTACACATTCCTTATAGCAAGAAATCCTATTAGTAGTACCATCATAATTTTTGGTACTATATTTACATTTCAAAAAATCGTGTATTGAATTCAGCTATGTTTTTCAAACATTCAATATATTTGAGAAAACTCTATCAAAAATATAAATATTTTTTGCTACATGTTTTAATTTGCATATACCTATTTTACATATCTCAGATTGTATTTAAAAATCGTTAACCATTTCTTCTAACTTTTGGCGAAATGGTGCTTTATTAATTAACGATTTGATATTATTAGGATTCTTTCCTGGTATACAAAAAGGAAAAATACGTGTCGATCAGTTATATTTTTCAATTAATCAAACAATTTGGCCGCTGAATTTCTGATTCTGGTACAGCGCCATCTAGGGAATGAAATTGTAACTAAAATAAATTTCAAATTTTTCATTATTTGCCATAAAAAATCCCATTGCATCCTGAACACAATGGTGTTTACCGCATTGCTCTAGCGCAAATATTCGCGGAGTTATTAATTTTTAAAGTTGTGCGGGACTTTTGGATCACCCTGTATATATATAAGTCATTGAAAAAGAAAGAAACATATTAGCCAAGGAATTACAATGCAACGAATATCCCAAACAATTTATCAAAGCTAGAAACCCTCATCAACAAACAATAGTCAAGGCCAGAATCCATCCTGCATACTTCCCTACAGTTATGGAATCGAAAGAATAGCCACAACTCTCAAAAGATATAATATCGAAATTAGATACCAAACTGCGCAAAAAAAAAAAACCTAAGAAACCTTCTCTGTCAACTAAACGAAACCTAAGACAAGAAACCCAATCCAACCTTATATACTGTATCCCATGCAAATCATCCTATATTGGTTAAACTTCAAAATTCCCTAAAAGAGAAAATTAATCTGCATAAACCAGCCTTTAAAAATCGTAGCCTTTATCATTACTTGTAGACGACGCAATCAAGCAAAAGCATATACCAGATTTTGAAAATTCAATAGTTTGGTACAACAGCAACGTACAAGATAAACACACAATATTATTTCTGAAGAGCTCTGGGCATCTATTGAAGATAAAAATAACATTAAGAGAAATATAGACATACCACAATAATACCTACAATTAGGACAAAACTAATCAAATTTAATATATAAAGCCTTTTATTATTATTTCTGAAGGAATAGTGATTCAATTTGAATGGTTTGTGTGTGTGGTCATACACACCAACATATTTTACATGAACAATACTCATCGTGCATCATTCGCATGATTTAGCTTACAAGAAGTTTGAATCGTAGAAAGATGAACGAAAATCCTCGTTGAAATATCGAATTTAGTTTTTAACATGCAAGCAAACACATACTGCGCGCGTATATTTGAAGGATTTCTTTTTAGAAATAGTCGATGTCTTTTAATTAAGCCCGTTGAAGAGCGATTATTGCTTGAAAGCTGGCGTTTTAAAATTACAAAAAAAAATTCTTTGAGAAATCTTTGTATTTTATAAACGCCTTTGACAATTTTACCTTGAAAAAATGGATTATTTTTATCAATCCAGTAAAAAGCTTAATCGCGGTGAGAAAGAATGAGCCACAACACCAATATTTTACAAAATCAGAAAAAAAAAAAAGTCAACCTATATACCATGATTTCGGGCTATGTCACTCATCAGTACAGGTGCGGCTGCTACACCATCGGTCCTGATGATGAGCTAACGCCTGAAAACTTGCCAATATAACTTAATAAAGAAGTTTATTTCAATTCTCTTGATTGATATATTGTATTTGAACATTTGCAATCATTTTATGAATGTTTATTAAGTTTTTTACTGAGGTGATAAACACAATGCCTTATTTTTAGGCATTTTTGAAAGGGATGTGACTCTTTTGATACATGAATTCCATCCTCTAACGAATACACACAGATAAATTATTTTGTTCTTTCTTCATAGTTCGCAGGACTCTCTAGAACTTATGACAATTCCGATCATCTCTGCGGCAATGGTAGACCCATGTATAAAACCCATACTGACCTTCCAATAGAAGCAAAAGGCTGGGTATCGAAAGATGGTTTAGGAAATAAAAACATATTTTTAAATATCGTAAAGTTAGAAGCTGTCTGGCCGGCATTCATTGTTCTTTAAAAAATTGCACTTCGTCCAGTTAAAGATTTATTTTCTCAACGTTTCAACAATTTTTTTTTGTCTTCGTCAGGAGAAAAAACAATTTGGCAAAGCGTTAAAAATAGTTGAATTTTAATTAGAGAACTTGCATAAGTATAATTAAAAACAATGTAAAATATTTAGAATAAATATATACAAAATCATGCAATTAAATAAAAAATAATAAAATATAATGAAATTTAAAAATAAAAATGAAATTGAATGTTAAAAAAAGAGAGAAAGATATAAAATTCTATACTTGAGAGGCATTTGCCCCAAACAACCAATTTGATATTCTTGTTGCAAATATTGTGTTCAGTTTTCAATATTTCCTGTAAAACTTTGCCTGAAGAATTCCTACAGCATATTACCATCTCTTCTTTTTCACTCCCTGCGATATATTAGTTGAGAGGAACGGATTCGAACGACCGGTTTTTCTAAACCTTTTTAGGGGAGGGGATCTTGGATCGGCGAAGTTTGCGAAAAATATTCGCGGACCTGTGCTTTTTAAACCAAAAAATTCACTAAATAACAACTACATAAACTAATTAATTTTCATCATACTCCTAAACTTAAGGCACTAACGTAAAAATCGTATAAAGTTTTATTATTATTTTTAATGAGAATTTTTGTTAACGCATCCAGGTAAAATTCTTAAAGAACCTGTCCAAATATTTCCACCCACCGGTTCCCTTGTTATAGACAATGGATAAAAGACAGCTTCGAGTATCCAAGAATTGCTTCTCAAATAAAGTTTTTACCGTTTTGAAGCCATTTTCCAGGTCGCTTAGGTGTCACGATTCTGTTATCTTTCTAAACTTGGCATATACAAAACTTCTGGAAGAAACTAAGTTCTAATCATTAGGTGTAAGAGAAATGTTGACTGTACTTGTATATTATCAATGAAACCAAGAAATAGGTATTTAAAGCCAAACTTGCGTAAATATGCTGGACACGTGAAAAAATAATTTTAAAAAACAATGTTTACGTGCTGGTATTATTCAGGATATTCCCTTTTTGATTTTGATACCAACACCGGCCATTTTTATTATTTTATTATTATTTTTCATATATATTTAAATAAAAAGGCATATATTAGATCAAAATATCATTTCTTTTAACCAATATTTCAGTTGGCTGAACGCCAACCTTAATCAAGGTATTATAACACATTTTATCACACATTAATATGTTATAATACCTTGATAAAGGTTGGCGTTCAGCCAACTGAAATATTGGTAAAATAAATGATATTTTGATCCGATATATACCTTTTTAATTAAAGATTTATTTATCGATTGCTCTATTTTCAAAATACATATATGTATAATTATGAAAAAGGCATCTCCTTATCGTTCAACTGAAAGTTGCTGATGGCTTGCGTCATCTATCGGAATAAATATAAACTTTTTTCGTTGATTTTTAATTATTCCAGAATTGGCCAAATACCCATTCTTGATTAATCAAGAAAAGCTAACTACGGACGCGTTTCGGGCTGTTGGCCCTCAAATGTGTGGTGCAAGCTGTACCTCATCGACCAAAAAACTGTTAATTCAGGCATCCTGAAAAATCATGAAACGGGTAGTTAAGGCCAGAATTGCGTGAGACCGCGACACAACATGAAAAAATAGTACAGATGTGATATAATATAAAGCAAGGACTTATTAATAAGCCAGAAAACTTGTATTGCCGTTATATATAAAAAGTAATTCTTCCCTGAGCGAATTGTCTTTTGTTTATATATACAATCTATATATATAAAATTGAATGTCTGTCTGTCTGTGTGTGTGTGTCCTCTATGGATTCAAAAACCATACATCCAATCGCCGTGAAATTTTGGGATATTATTAGGTGTATCCCCGGAAAGGTTTACGAAAAATAATTTCTTGAATATCTTAAATACAAAATTCAGAATGACACGGCACACAGGGACCGGGGAAAAATGATCACACTTTATCGAGAGATTCACGACCATGATTTTATTCAACTTATCGAGTATTTTTCAAGGGACCGGGAAAATATGTTCACTAGATAAAACGATGATTTTGTAATGTAGAAAATTAGGAAAGACAAAATTCAGGATGACACGGCACACAGGGACCGGGAAAAAATGTTCATTTTATCGAGAGATTCAAATTTACGAGTTTCAAATTATCTTTTTTTTATAAGTTTATAGAGAATTGTTTTAACAAATGTTCGTTAGACAAACCTTTACTCGGGTAAAACCTCGGGCGAAGCCGGATACATCCGCTAGTAGGTATATAAAGTCTCATTGGTGATGCCCACCGCGGTAAAGACTCCGCCACCGGTGAACTGCAAGAGTTCTTTCCCACATAATGGGCAGGTTAATGTGTGTGTGAGAGAGAGAGAGAGAGAGAGAGAGGATGGACACCAATACAATATTTGAAACATCATTATCAAGAAAAAGAAACAAGAATCCAACAGTAATTTGAATCACTTCACAGATTTAGAAATTCTATGTTTGATTAATCCCAAGATCCTGAAGCGGGGGCATATGTGAATATAAATTCCCAAGAGTTTTCTAGCTACGATAAAAAATCATCTTCTCCATTTTATATTATATAATAGATAAATTCAGCAGACTTTACAAATCAAATTCAAAAGACTGATATTTATTTACATTGAATACAAAACAATAACGCCTCATCTATGTATACGAAATGAAAACATTAAGACACGAATGTTGGTTTTACACATAAACCAAACTTCTATTGTTCTTACTTCCCAGTTCTGAGATTCCACCATTCAGTGTAGCATATATACGCAAAATCTTTCAATACAGTATTAGAGCGCTAAGAAGCCTTTTGGTAGATTAAATTGGAGAAACTTCTGAAAGGGTTCACCTCTATGTGTGATGAGCCAAGCCCTCCCAATATTTTTTCATCGCAATAAGGACAATAGATATTTGATTTATGTTTAAAAGAGACATTCGTGTCTTTTAATGTTTTAATTTCCCATTCAAAGAATTTATAACGTGGCATAAACAACATAGTAAACTAATTGGGGAGAATAGAGCATATAAACCTTGTACGAAAATATTAGCGTCAAAGAATAACACATATTCTATATATGCCTCCTCAACTTCCCTGTCCACATAAACCTCACGCATCTCTGAGATGTAAAGTTCGCTCATTATAAATCTCATTAAGGTTAATTTCTATATAAACTCATTTGAACTAGAAATAACTATTTATTCTCTCTCAGCTTGGTGATCACTTTCAACACTTAAATGCTCTCATTAAACTTAAAATATCTTCTCTTCTAATTATCTTTATTCAGATGGTCAGCCTTGCGGAAATAATGGAAGAATGCAATTAGATTTGTACAATTGCAACGGTGAATTCAGTCTCGATTTTCCACACTACATGTTCTACTGTACGGCAATGGAAGAAGAAAGAGAAATTCTTCGTCAAGAGACCGGCTATAATAGCAATTCGCCTTATGTTTTAATGGCAAAAGTCGTAAAATCCAGACCCTTTGCATTCGCTTTTTATAAATACTGGAAATCAGCTCAATCAAAATATTTAGCACAGACACCGGATCCAACTCGATAATTGGTCGAGGCCAATACCCAATACTTGTATATAACTACGATGCTAATTTGTTATTTATTTATTTTATTCTACAGGGAGAATCCTGTATGGCACGTGTGCCCAATAAAGGCTATTGTTGTTGTTGTTGTTGATTTGTACAATTATGTTTTATTTTAACAGCGTATGTAGATATTTAGAAATCTTTGAGGGTAAAATAGAAAAACCAGGGTTGAGTGTTTGCTATGTCTCCAAAATAAAGTACAGTTCGAATCTAACCTATACCAACATTTCTTAGGGCCAAGATTTAGTGTTTTTATAACCACGTTAGAGAAATTCGTGGCTTAAAAATGATACCTTAAAATTACGATGTTATAAACGAAGTTTCCTATTGAATTTAAATAAATAAATCTTAAAATTATTTCAGTGCTTTCATTTCAAATTTTAAATAATTATTTTATTGCACTTACTGTGGTGAGTAAAATATTGGAAGGGCCTGGCTCATCAGAACTGAATCTTTCCATGAGTCAGAACTTAGTATTTATTATAAAGAATCAAAAATGTAGTCAAAATACTTTTCAATCATTCTCAAACTTTAAGCTTGACACTATAAGTATCTTTTATTCAATTAATCCTTAAACAAAATGGCTGAATACCATGCTATCGGTCCTCGACAGCGTTACAACTTCAAAGATCAGAGAATTTGGTCAAAAAACATTTTATAATATATCAGTGAAATTTAAACCAACGTGTATACAGGCTCTATACTAAGTGAAAAACACAAATGAGTGAATAAGAAATAAAAATGGTTTTAAATTAGAACAAATGTGTTACAAATATTCAGGAAATGAGTCCTATTGTTTATGTTAACACACTTTAGTCATCTTTATTCCCTAATACATTTTTATATTTTTTGACGGGAAACTTATATAATATGATCTTCAAAGTGTAAATTCAGTATCTTGGTACTGTCTATAATAGATATGGATTAAGGGGCTTCTCCATAATCTTTGCCTCTATATATCGCAATAAAAGAATTTGACGGAAATGGAAACTATAGATCTTTAACAAAAGTTTGTTTAAGAAAAGAGGCGTCTTCAGTTCGTGCAACTAAAATTGTTAATGGTTTGCTCCATCTGCCGGAATATATATCAACTAATTGTTGATTTATTATTATCATTAGAAAATTGACCAAATACCTATTCTTGATTAATTAAGAAAAGCTAACCACATATGCATTTTCGAGCTGTTGGCCCTCATCAGCGTTGTGTAGACTGTACCTCAACGACCAAAAAAAAAAACGTGGTTAGATTTTATTGATTAATCATGAAAGGGTATTTGGCCAATTCTGGAAAAAATTAAAAACCAACGATTTGTTGATATTTATTCTGATAGATGGCGCAAGCCATTCGCAATTTTTGTTGCACGATCAGAAGATGTATATTTTCTTAATTTATCCACATGATCCGAATACAATTTTGTACAATACTATTTTCTAAATTATGTTTGTTTGGAGTCTCACTATCTGAGAATGTAATCTCTTTTAAAAAATTAATTCAAAATATTTTCGAATTTTATATAAACGAGAATAAAAGAAAAATGTACTTCAAATTAAAAATTCCATTACTGGAATTCTCAATTAATATTTATCTGATATCTTAATATATAAAATATGATATTTACAATATTTTTAATTAAAATATTTTAATTATAAAATTTATTAAGTGATTTCTTTCTATTTTTTTTTTTTTAATAATCCGCTTCCTAATGCTATATTATATTTAAAAATAGTTAATTAGCGTATTATTTAATATTCTGTGATAGAACATGTAGCGATGAAATAAAATACAAGAGGATCGTTTTCATGTACCAGAAGTGTGTCGCCTCTTTCTTTAAACATTTATTGAAACACAATGTATTATCAAAATTCGAAACTATTATGGACGCGTATGATTCTTTTTTGAAAATAAATAATTTCTACTGTCCTTACTGCAATGGAAAAATTAATGGGAAGGCCTGTCTCATCAGTGGTGAATCCTCCAAGCGGTTTCGCTAGTTTAATCTACCATACCGCAATTGGCGAAACCGCTGGGAGGGTTCACCACTGATGAGCCAGGCCCTCCCATTAATTTTTCCATTGCAGTAAGGACAGTAGAAATTGTTTATTTTCAAAAAAGAATCATACGCGTCTATAATAGTTTCGAATTTTGATAACAGATGGCGCGCTAATGCATCATAAAACAATGTATTATGTTTATTACCCCAGTAAAAAAACCCTGAAATAAGGTGTTAAAGAATGATCCACAACATCATCTTTGGAAAATTGAGGCAAAACCTAACCTATATTTATGGTGTTTTGCTATAGCATTCATCAGTATAGGGACGGCTTCTATTTCAAAGTATCCTACGAGAAGAGTGATGAAATCGGTTGAATTTACCGAAACCGCCCCTGTACTGATGAGGGCTATAGCCCGAAGCCACATTATACAGGTTGGCTTTTTTTCTGAATTTGACAAAACTGCAATATGACCCAGAATAAGTATATTGCTACGGCGTTTTATGGTTTCCACAAGTCCATATCTCAGAAGAAGGCCAAGTGACACTCACTCCTCACTTTCTTACTGCTACTCTTTTTGTGTTGTTTTTCTTGCTTCCCTCTTTCTCTTCCTTGTTTTTTTTTCTTTTTTTCTTTTTCTTCTGTATATATCGTTATTTCCTTCGTCTCACTGCTTTGTTCTTATGCATACCTCTGGTGAATCCTGTATAGGGTCAGTGACCCTAAATAAAGGCTTTTTGTTGTTGTTGTGTTGAATTTGACAAAAATGGCGTTGTGGCTCGATCTTTACCACGCTTTATGTTTTCACTAGGGCGATTAACATAGTACGTTGTTTCATGAATATTAGAGAGAGAGGTGTCTCTTAAATATTGGTTGAAAATTAGGCTCGTTTCCTCAGTTTTTGCTGTTGTTTTCTGGACACAAATATATTACCTCTAAAAGCTTATATATAAGCTTAATTCTCTTGGTAGAGGTTTATAAATTCACATCAATGTATGTGAAAAATATTTGCATCGAGAGAAGAGATCCAGTCACGATGTTAGATTATAAGTTTTTAAATCTAAATTAGTACTTTTAAAATTGATATATATCCAGGGATAGACATGAAATATAATTGACATGGACCCAGAGCAGCAGCTTTACACACCCAAGCTAGAGGACATTGCGAATGCTGTGATAGAGATGCATGGAAACATCTGAGGTTCTTCATTGAACACGAAAACAACAACATGAAAAATAAAGATTTCTACAAGTTTATTTATTCTCTGGTGAACCTCATTTTGATGTACACTGATCTGAGTGGTGGACTTTCCCGAGGGTTGATGAGAATATATTCCTTGCTTTTGAGAGAAAATGCTAACGAATATTGTTGAAGATATCATAAGTGGACTGCATCTCTAATGAGGAAGAAATATAAAAAAATTGATTGTCGTATAAACATCATTGCAAAAATTCGAAGGAATCAAAGCCAATAGCTAGGCCATAAGAGTAGATATAACGCCTTCCTCTACTAGGTCTTGTATAGCTCAGCTGTAGGGCAATAAGCAATAGGAAGGCCAATAACGAACTGGTTTGATAACATGAAGAAATGGACGAACTTATATCTCAAGGAACTAAATACAAATAGCACCCAAGTCAACGATTGCAACAATTTATATAGTTTTATATTAGTTTTTCCACAGGTCTTAAATGGACAATAGATTAATACCCCTTACGCATTGATAAAAAAATAAATTATTTAAATCTCAAATCATAATTTGAAATTTCACTTAATAATTAAACTTATAATCAAAATAGAGAAAATACATTTACATTTCTGTAGTTATAGTGGAAATGCTTATTAAAATACTATAATGGAGAGAGAACTTTTAATTTTGATTGCTATTGGAAACATTTGCCATAGTTGTAATGTTTGAGATAATCTTGGCAAATAATCACATTTCTATATTTTATCCTTATGTGTTGAGTGTAAAAATATGATTCTCTGCATGGAAAGCAAAATTTTGGTTTTGAAAATTGTATTAAACAATACTTCTGTATATAGGAAGCTTCTCTATATAATGATTATTGATTTTAAAATCATTATGAATGCTCATATCATCGTCAAAAATTCATTTCCTGTTCGATGTGCTGACATTGTGATGTTTTTCAATTAAAAACACCTTCTGTAAAGTCAGGATATTCAACAAATACTGATTCAATGGAGAATAGAGTTTTGGAAGTTGGATTTGATTTTTCATTAATAGAATCTAAATGTGTTTATGTCTTTCGCTATCTCGTCTAGATTGAAGATAAGATGAGCTTTGGCGTTGAGGGATTAGCTTATGATGATTTCATAGCTATGGGTGGTATTTTGGAACATCTTTATCTGATTGAATAAATAGCTCATGGTTAATATTTTTCAATTCCGCCCAATTTGTAACTGTAGAAAGGTGACTTTCCATTATTTATATTTTCTCACAGAGAAAATGCATTGTTTTGATACATTTTTGAATAAGGAGAGGTTTCCATTTCGCATATATCTTCCTGCGAAAAATTATAAAGGATATGGTTTTTAAACAAAAAATGCTTTTGAATACTTTATAAATCATTTTTGAAAAAATTAGTTCTTTTTTTATTCTAGGATTATAACAAGCTAGAGAAAAACACCTATACCATTTCATACTTATTTAACGATGTAATGGCGATCAATTGTCGTAATTTTTAATCTGAAATATTCTGATTGGATGGTAAGTTATTGATGATTTAATGAATGATGGACATACAAATACGTAGAGAGTGTATCTGGTCTATTCAAAATACATTATAAACTTTTAGTATATATAAATCCAACAAACAATAATGGACATTCTATAGGATTACATACAATGATATATTGGTCCAGATATTGATATATGGATATTTTTATGGATATTATTGATATAAATATCGGGATATTATTAATTATGCTATAGACCCTCCAAGCCACATATGAGTGTTGAAAGTGAGTATAATTCAATTAGAGAGGGTTGTGGTGACGCCGAGGTTATATAAGAAGAAAAAGTGTGGTGACGGCTCCCCCAAATATTTGCCTCACTGTTTGCTGCCCCCTGATATTAAATCCTTCATTTCCCCAGCCTGACGTTAGGTAATCACACTGGAGACAGATTCTGTCAAGAAACAATCTTATTGGATCTCACACTGAATAATAGTCAACTATACGTCAGCTTACTAAACGTCATCTTACTAAACGAAGCATCATTCCTAAGTGTGCAGTCACTAATCAATAATGATGGTTTAGGAACTAAGAATAAAGGTTGAGTGTTTATTATAAGAATGGATTTAATAAAATTATCTTGAATAGGCGTCTATATTTGGTCAGAAATGTAATTATGGTGTGGTTGAAATAACTTCTAGATAACCAAAGGCATTTCATCTTTCTTTGAAACACGTCCTTTCAGACATGTCCTTGTCCAAATTGTGATTTCTGTTACAAACTCTTTAGAAAAGATCTCTGGAGAATCTATCCAATTTCTCTCAAGTCATATCTAGCCTCAAAGAACAAATCTCATCTCTAGAAGTGAAAAGAGTTAGAAGAGCCATTCGCAGTTAGAACCTATTTTCATTAGCAGATTTATTTGATAAAAATTGTCGTTATCTATCGCTTGGAAATTTAATAGGAAGGCTTTAAAACTATCGCCGTGTGAACTGTTTAGGTTTTCAAAATATCTTTTGAGAAAATAACAACTGTTTTCAAAGCGGCGAGGTTCTTCGATCCAAGCAAACATCTTAATGGTACCTATATATAGATATAGGGTTCTCAGTAGCATTATCCTCAAATGATTCCAGTTTCTCCTTTCTCGCTCAGTGCCATTGACATAGCAAAGTTCCCCAGGATATAGCAAGTGGTGAATTTGAAACCACATCAAACAAGAATTACCCATGAATGCTTCTAAATGTAAATTACTTTCAACTTCTTAAACCGAAGATAAATTTGTTCTTTCAATTAGTATATCGTTAATATGTGTTGATTTATACTCTTTTAACATTGTTTAAGTTTTAAATAACATTTTCACTTTCCACTTCTCACGGTAACAAACTTCTCAGAGATGATAGCTCTCACTTTTAAATCATCGACCATGTAAGATGACAAATCAGCTAAAGATGCTGCGGTTTTTGACAACTTTGGTGTATTGACTTTCGCAGGTTGTACTCTTCGCCCGCTCTGGTAGTCGCACAGAGAGCATTGAACCAATCCTTTAATCATTCTCTCTGTAGTTGGTGGCCCAGAGACTTCGATTTTGAGAATTATTTTTTAGATTAAAGGCCGAAAATTCGATGCTGATACAATGAATTTAATAACATCGGCGGGGAAGTCGCTCTGTTTGATTTTTTTAAATTCTCATTGATCTTATTTTGGAGTGAGATTCCAACAAACGTGCTTAATTTCTCCTGAAAATTTCTAATTTTTATTTTTGACACCGAATTTTGATTATCTGTGGTTCTATTGCTAATCCAGCTTACTTTATAGGTGTTTTTCTCTCTCGAGAAACTTTTACTTTCCTATAGCAGTCACCCGATCCCGTAGAGCATTGTCCAGCAACTGATGTGTTGCGGTTTGTACACTGATGTGATGATTATATAATATATATATGGTATCAAAATATATGTAAATACAGTTTTTTAAATAATTTGTTCGAAAAAATATCATTTAAATCGAAGAGGTGGAGACATTTTTTTCTCAAAGAAAAATAATTCATACCTACTTGAGAGAGACGAGAAAAAGAATATAAAAAATGTCAAAAAGTAAAAAAAAAAATATATATAGATCTTGTGTAAAATTTATTATATTTAAATATAAAATAGATATGTATATCAGAGTATATGATATATGAGTAGCTCAGAAGTCAATGCCGTTTAATCTAATGCATATAGATCTATATTTTTTGGCGACTTAAAACATATTTCAGAAACATATTTCTCACATGGCTAAACTATAAAAAGGAAGCAACGAGTAAATCTTTTAATAACTCAGCATTTTACTCATTCTCTAATAAAATTATACAGAAAATATTTGAAAAAAAATCGCACAACTGGACTTGACTGCATTGACTATTGAGAGATTCATATATTACGGGGCATTGCTAAATATAAAATTAGTTTTCTATTTATCAAAAAATTATATCTCATATACTCACACAATTCTCACCTAAAGCTTCTTTTCCTAGTTTATCAGGAAGACTTTATGAAACACCCTTTTTATTGGTCGTTGAGGTACAGCTTGCACCATACTGACGAGGAACAAGATTCTAAAAACGCTTATGTGGTTGGCATTTCTTGGCTTATTATACACTCATGGACAAAACTTAAGGAAGTTTCATATTTCTCCTTATTTGCTTATATAACGGTGTAAATTCAAACGTTCTCTTTTAAAAATTATTTAAAATATAATTAATTATAAAAATAAAAATATATTCATGCTAAGAGGTACAACTCTCTTAAGTTTTGTCAATGAGTATATATATTCTGGAATAAAAATCATTAAATTGATATTTATTCCGATAGATGGCATGAATTATCTGTCACAATCAATTGTATGATAAGGAATGTATTAAAAATACATTATTCTATTCCGTTATATCCTTGTTGTTATATCTATTCTTTGTCGCTCTCTACAGCTCTCTTTAGCGCCTATTGGAGAGTGTTTACGCTTTCAACAATTCCAACAGTAATTCGCACACAAAAGCCAACAATCTACTCTGTATTTATTTCAAGAAATTCTGGTTGGTTATTCTTTGTATTATAGTTTAAAAATGGATGCGAGTATTTTATTCTCCTTCTTCAATGCCTTCCTCTACTGAAGATGGGCCACATGGTCTCTCCATACTTCCTCCGTCATCCTCTTCATCTTCTATCGTCCAGTCCATTGTTTTAGATCATCTGTGCATCCCTGTCGTCTCTTTCCCCTCGATCTCTTCCCCTGGAGATTTCCTTCCAACACTCAGTATTTCATAGGGGATGGATATCATTAAAGATAATAGTTTTACATTGGTCGAATATATTATTTTACTTTCTCAACTTTTCAGGTTCTCTATGTGGTTGTATTTTATTATCCCTAGTACACATGGTATAGGCCATGATAACACTAGTACACACATTTTTTCCTTCTCAATATTTGAAAGGTGTTTCTAGTAAATTCCAACCCGTAGATCATGAATATATCTTTCATTTTTCAAATTTAGCTTAATTTTTTGAAAAATATTTGAAAATATTTGATTTTATAAAGAAGATGATGTCATCGCTGTCATCAAAATATTTTGAAGATATTGACTTTGTAAGCATAAAATTTAATCATCATTTAGATGAAATGCATACCATTGCAATTTTATATCAAGAAAATGTTTAACAATACATTTATTTTCATAAATATTTTTAAATATATAAATAATGCCGTGTAAATGCAAAGATAATCCAGAAATGCTCTGCTACATTTGTGGAAAATTTACAATTCCCAAAGAGAGGAAACTAAGGAAAAGAATGCTATAAAGAATATTTTGGTGTGGCCTTAGGTGATCAAGACAAGTGGTGGTGCCCCCATAGTGTGTGTGGAAAGTGCTATCAAGGGCTTTTGCAATGGAAATCGGTGAAATCAAAAGGTATGCCCTTTGGTGTACCAATGGTTTGGCGGGAACCAAAAAATCACCACGACAATTGTTATTTCTGCGTCTGCAAAATCACAGGCCTTAATAGAAAAAATAAATAAACTAACGTTTATACTGATATACCATCAGCTAGGCAACCTATTCCTCACGATCTCGAGAATCCCATACCGATTCCTAAAACGGTTCAAGAATCCTATATCAAAAAGGATGGTCAGCACACAGCATTTGCAGATGATCATCAATTAGAAGACCCTGAATTCATTTCAAATGAAAGTGGCATTCCACATTTATTTGATCAGGCATCATTAAATGATCTAGTTAGGGACCTAGGGCTATCAAAAGAAGCAGCAAAATCCTTGCATCAAGATTGAAGCAAAGGAACCTCTTGTTTCTCCAAACCAAAATCTCTGTCTAGCGTAATAGGAATAATGTTTTTTGCCATTTTTTCCCTGAAGAACAAGGATTAGTGTACTGCAATGATTTTAAAACCGTGCAAATTAATTAAAATGCTACCGAGCATAGACTCTTTATTGATTCCTCTAAGCAAAGTTTGAAGGCTTGTTTGCTGCACTATGGTAGTGTATTACCTTCTCTCCATACCAGTTGTCTATTCAACCCAAATGAAAGAAACCTATTGGACTCAATAAAATCTCTTAGAATTGTTTAATTATACCAAACATTGTTGGAAAGTTTGCGGTGAGATCTGCAAATTATAGGAATTTTACAGGGCTTGCAGAAAGGAAACACAAAGTGTCCTTGCTCTTTATGCAAGTGGGACAGCAGAGACAGAAATAATCGTTATATACAAAAAATGTGGCCTGAAAGAAGTATGTTTCGCTTAGGTGAACAAAACGTTGAAAATTAACCGCTTGTCCATAAACTAAAAATGTTTCTTCCCTCTTTACATATCAAATTAGGGTTAATGAAAAATTTTGCAAAGGCTTTAAAGAAAGATAGTGATGCTGTCAAATATTTAATGACTAAATTTCCGAAGATTAGTTGTTAAAAGATAACGGAAGGTATTTTCATTGGACCTCAAATTCGTCAACTAATAAATGACGAAGAGTGTATTGCAACATTGAAAGAAGATGAGAAAAATGCTTGGCTTGCATTCATTGACGTTGTCAAACACTTTTTAGGCAATAATAAGTCATCGAATTATGCGAGAATCTTAGAAAATATGATTTTCAAATTCCATAAGATCGGGTGCTTAATGAATCTAAAATTGCATTTTATGGATTCACATTTAAACTTTTTCCCTGATAATCTCGGTGCAGAAAGCGAAGAACAAGGTGACCGCTTCCACCAAGATATTAAAATCATTGAGCAACGATACAATGGTCTTTGGAATCAACATATGGTGGCGGATTATTGTTGGAATCTGATGCGTGATGCCAAACAAGCAAAATATAATAGACTTCACAGAAAATATCTTTAAATCCATGAATATAATTTTTTATTACTTCCTAAATATTACTGCATCTTTATAAATAATGTTTATTAAACCAAATGAAATGTTTTTTCGCATACACAGCTTTTTGTTAAGACCTTCCATATTATATGTAAAAACAATTCTATTAATAATTTTGAAAAAGAAAGGGAAATAAATTAGATTTTTAAATGAAATTTTATATGGATAGAGTAAGTAGTTTGATAAATATATATATATCTAAGGGCAGTTATTGAAGTAAAATATATACACATACATATATGTATAATATTGTTTCTTAATTTACACTATCTTTGGCGTATTTATTTATATAGTAATAAGTTTAATGTCATAATGTTTCCTCCAATATATGAATATCATGGGTAAAAGGCATTATATCCATAACTTGAGAAATTGAGCTAATCGAAAATTAATATTGTTACCACGTTAATCAGCACAAAAAGGTAACCCAGAAAATGTTTTGTTTATTTGAGGAGGAGGAATATTTTTTCATTTTGTGTACTAGTGTAATCTTGGTGAGTAGTAGTTGGCGACTGCTTTCACTGTATGTGCACCACATGTCTATAAATGAGAAAAAGTAAACAGTCCGACGTAGTCGTTTTTAAAAGTTATGAATGTTAAGCAAAACTTTTAAAAATGGCGTTTATAGACAGAATGCATGCTAAACGGTGAGAAATCCAAAAAATAAAATATACAAGGTTGTCCAAAAAGTTCGTAAACACTTGAAAAAAATTGAAATACCAATAATATTCGCCGTTATGTATAATGTATTTGTATTATACACTGCGTTACATTGAAAATGGAACACCAAGAAATAGTGGCCAGAAAATTATGCAAATTTCAGGGTAGACGCGCCTAACCGAGTTATGCAAATGATGTAAAATGCGCAGCTCTCGTGCGCACATGGAGTAAGATATAAGGGAAGGAACTTGCAGAAAGGACAGTATTCGTGTCGTTATTTCTTCAAGGAAAATCATTGTAGAAATTTTGTTCTTGTGTCAAAAGACACGTGTAATAACAGAGAATGCCAGGTCATCGTAAACGGAGGCAGTTCAAGCAGACAGACGCTTTTACGAGGGGCATGGTGATCGGACTGAAAAGGGCAGGTTGGTCCATACGTCAAATCGCAGCTGATACACACCTTGGTGCGTCCACGGTGCACCGACTGTGGAGAAGATGGTTGGAACAAGGAAATGTGGCAATTTATAGGAATGTCGGTGCAACCAGAGTGACGTCAGCACGTGTGGATCGGCGTAGCCTTCGACAAGCAGTGGCGGCCCCACAAGCCACTTGTACCGCCATCCTGCAACATGTGCAAGACACCCTAGATCATTCCATCTCGACCAGAACCATTTCCCGTCGATTGGTTGCTAATGGCTTGCACTCATGCCGTCCGCTAAGAAAACTGCCATTGACCCCACCGAATAGGCGCCAACGTTTGGAATGGTGCCGGGCTAGATCGACGTGGATGACGGAATGGCACAGGGTCGTGTTCTCAGCTGAGTCGCGTTTCTGCTTGTCCAGTGATAGTCGCCGTGTACGCGTGTGGCGTCGACGTGGAGAGAGGTCCAATCCGGCAGCAATTGTGGAACGCCCCACCGTGCGACAACGTGGAATCATGGTTTAGGGCGCAATCGCGTATGATTCCAGGTCACCTTTACTTCGTATTCAGGGCACTATGACGGCCCAACGATACGTTGATGATGTGCTGCGACCGGTGACACTCTCTTACCTTCAGGGGGTACCCAATGCCCTTTATCAGCAGGATAACGCCCGACCGCACACTGCTCGCATTAGCCAACAAGCTCTGCAAGATGTACAGATGCTTCCCTGGCCACCGTACTCTCCTGATCTCTCACCAATCGAGCACGTCTGGGACATCATTGGACGCCGTTTGCATGCCTTGCCACAGCCGCGTTCAGAAGACGAACTGTGGCAAATGGTTGAGAGGGAATGGAGAGCCATCCCTCAGGACGCCATCCGTACTCTGATTGACTCTCTACCTAGACGTGTTGCTGCGTGCATCGCCGTCCGCGGTGGTCCGACTTGCTACTAAGCCGACGCCGTTCTCGCTCTGTATTATGACTATCATTTTGAAATAAAGATCACTTATTGTTCGTCCCTGTCTCTCTCTGTCTGCCGAGTTTAATCACTTTCTGGCCACTATTTCTTGGTGTTCCATTTTCAATGTCACGCAGTGTATATAAAATAATTGTATTATGCATTACCATGTATTCGCCGTAATAATATTATTCGCCAAGTAATAAGAAAAAAACGAACTTTTAGGATAACCTTATATGTATTTCACCATGAAACACAATTTGTGTGTGAAAACCATCAAAATAATTTTCTTAACAAGCGTAATTCTTGAAAACAGTAACAAAGATTTACCGAAGCTTTGATAAAGTATATATACATTCTACAACCAGAATAAAATGATTTTCTCAAGAAAATCACTTATTTCCTTACTACCAAATAGTTTTATTCTGTGAGTAACTTGAAGCTTTGAAATAGAAAGACAAACTCTGTGTGATAGGAAAAACAAATCCCTGAAAAAAGTATCCATTTACTAACGAGTGAATTAATTGTCTATCTCATTATTTATCAATTTACTTCAGCTTGATTCTGTTACCAATTGATTTAGCCTACGCCCATACAGCATTGGCAACACAGATTCTCGTTCAATCACCGGAGTTAAGCAATATCGGGTTTTCTTCGGGCAGCTTGCACCAAGCTGTTCAGGGTCAACAGCCCGAAACGCGTACGTAGTTAGATTTTATTGATTAACCAAGAAATGGTATTCGGCCAATTCTGGAATAATTAAAAAATCAACGATCAGTTAAAATTTATTCCAACAGATAGCGAAAGCCATCAGCAACTTCTAGTTGCACGATCAGAAGATGCATTTTTCTTAATTTATCCACTTGATAAGCACAATTTCACTTTTATACTATTTTTAAATAAACTGGCTGTTTATACAAAATTAATCATTAGAAAATAAAAAAGGCATATATTGGATTGAATAAAATATTTATTTGCCAATATTTCGGTTGGCTGAACTCCAACCTTTATCAAGGCATTACATTTTGTATAAACAAACTCAGCACTGCATAGTATTATTATAGCACAGTTGAAAATTTAAAAATACAAAATAGATGGGGGAAATTTGTGCATGAAAAAATATAATAAAAGTTACAATCTGAATAAGTTAAATACATTAAAATATTAAAGGAGAAAATATAATGAGGTCTATCCTATATTTTAAAATATTTGTATATAAATATTGTATGTACTCGGATAAATCATGAATAACGTGGCAATGGCACCTGTTTTCCAAAACGAAGAGCAGAACCAATGAAGAAAGAGATTAATTTATAAATCACTACATTTTCAAAAGTATGACTAAACGATAGATTTTTATTTGTATATTGTAACAAAATATTCATTATTATATTTACATAATATAATTATCATCATTTTCTAACTTGAATTTGCTATTTAGTCAGTTATTTAGATAAAATAACTTTTTTTTTCAAGGGGTCGAGTTTGATTAACGATTACTTCCAGAACTAACTCTCTATTCTAGTGAAACTTCATCCTAATTGGTCTACAGAAAGGATTTAGCCATTTTGATGCTCTGAAATTTTCTATCCCCTTGCGCGCGCCTACTTTATATTTTATACGAGGAAAATATAATTGTTTTGAACAGAATAAATTGTCTTACTCTTTTCATATTTGTCTTCCCTTATTTTCCTTACTTGAGACAATATCGTTTCTGTGGTGCGATGAATAGCGGATTAGAAACTTAAAGCTTTCAATCTCGGCATACTCGTCTTTAATGGATGTAGCTCCCTTAGCGTATTTTGTATGATATAATTTTGTGTAACACATTCCTCTGAAAAAAACCGTTCTGACAGTTAACGATCGCCAGGAGATGTACCAAGCTGAATTCTGTGTGTGTGTTTCTCTGACCGTCCAGCATCTTGTTGATATCAAAAATTCCATAAACTCCATTTTCCTGTTATATTATTCTGTTTTCAATTATTTGGTTCATAATAGATTACATATTGCTGACATCAAGGTCGCATTACAACAACAACAAAAAAGCCTTTATTTAGGGTCACTGACCCTATACAGGATTCACCAGAGGTATGCATAAGAACAAAGCAGTGAGACAAAGGAAATAACGATATATACAGAGTAAAAAGAGAAAGAAAAAAAAACAAGAAAAGGAAAAAAATAATAATAAGAAGAAAGAGGGAAGCAAGAAATCAACACAAAAAGAGTAGCAGTAAGAAAGTGAGGAGTGAGTATCACTTGTCCTTCTTCTGAGATATGGACTTGTGGAAACCATAAAACGCCGTAGCAATATACTTATTCTGGGTCATATTGTCAATTATTGATGAAAGTGAAGCACAGAGTTGCCCAGTTTTGAGCATAAGGGTTCTTCTTTCTTCTTTCAGAGCAGAGCAATCAAAAATATAGTGAGTGATTTCATTTTTTAGCTTTAAATTACAGAAGGTACAAGTCGGGTCCTCACCGCTGAGCATCTTGGTGTGGTTTTCTCTAAAAAAACTTGAAAGTATTCTAACTTGTGCGAGTAGTCTTACAACCGGGAAAGGAAAATCCCCTAAAAGGTATCCCTCCGTCATGAAAGATATGTGAATGTCTTTGTAGTGAGAGTATAACTTATATTTATCCATTCTTGTAAGGTCGTTTTGTATAGATTGGTCTGCCGCTGTTTTTAAGAGCCCTGTAATCGCGCTCCTCAGCGTTTCAGGGTCATCACAGGAAACAAGTGCAGGGGATCCATTATTGTTAAGCAGATTGGTGAGCTTTTTAATGAAACCGATGGGTGTGCCCGAAGCATTAGACAGTTCCCGTGTTCTATTGAAACATATACGTGGCAATCTGTCACTGCTCATATTCAACACCCGCAGCCAATACTTCAGGGTTAATTTTAAGGCTGTTACACTCAATGAGATACGACCGGTTTCTAATCTGATTAGGTAGCCTGGAGTGTATCTGGGCAGATTCAGGAACCTACGGATAAATATGTCTTGTATACTATCCAATAAGTCTTTATGCTCTGTTGCCCACAATGGAGCGGCATACATCAGGACAGCTCTCACTATTGTATCAAAGAGTTTGGTTGATAAATTTATTGACTTTGCTTTTGATTTTATTAATATTGGGTGTGTGGCGTTAATTGCTGTAAGTGCTTTTCCTTTAAAGTAATTTGCTGGGTGAGTAGTTGTTATTGTTGGTGTCAGAGGGAATCCCAAGTATGTATATCTTGAAGTTATTGTTATGGGTTTATCATTCCAGAACCATCTATCCTTATTTGAGGGTTTACCTCCATTACGGAACACCATAATCTTTGACTTGGACTCATTTAGTGTCATTAAGTTCTCATCGAGATATTCTTTCAGTATTTTGATCTTCTTTTGGAGGTTCATCCTGGACTCACCTATAATTGCTATGTCGTCGGCGTACAGCAATAAATGGATATCTCCAAATTCTGGCAAATTTACACTCGGCAGGTCTGAGTTATTATAAATTTCGATTAAGTCCGTGATAAATAATATAAATAGCAGTGGGGAAAGTGGTTCTCCCTGGAGGACTCCCGAGTTTATCTTAATACTTTCCGTAGATGATCCCTTCCATCTGATAGCTATAGTTGCTTGTTCGTAGTAACTTCTGATCGTACTTATGAATTGGTAACTTATGCCTAGGTTGTAAAGTTTTTTCCAAAGTATTGAGTGAGGTACAGTATCAAATGCCTTCCTTAGATCGACAAAAAAGACATATAGTTTTCCCCTCTTTTTTCTTAATGATAGTTGAATTAAAGTAGTTAGTGTAAATATGTGGTCAATACATGATCTTCCTTTTCTAAATCCCGCTTGGTTTTCGGGTATAACCCTTCTTCCTTCGACCCATTCCTCCAGTCGTGATCTTAGGATTGATGTGAAAAGCTTTGATATATTGCTAATCAGTGCAATACCTCGGTAGTTGGAGGGGCTGTTCTTATAACCAAGGTCGCATTAAAAGATCACATTTTAAAATTTTTATACACTTAAAAAATTAATCTTCAAATATTTAAATATACATGAGAAAAGAAATATTTCTTATCTAGTAAATCTGAGTAATTTTTAAATACTCTATCGCTTTAAATAGAAATGTTATAAACGTATATGTAACAACTTCAACTCAAGCTTAGAATTCCGTAAAGTTATTTGACGAGGCTCTAACATTGGTCTTTTCAGCTAGAGCCAAATTTCCGCTTTAGGTGCTGTTACTCTGCCCCATAAATCTGGCTTAAGGAAAGTCCCTTAGCTACAAAATGGTGAGAATTGAAACAGTTCTGGGAACATCAGAATTTAGTATTTATTTTTTACATATTCTAGAAAAAAAAAGAAAAATATATATATTTTGTGTGTTAGTTACCTTTATATATATTCTTTTATAATATATTTTTAAAGTTATATTAATTTTTAAAAAAGGTATACACCGATCAAATTAATTGCAAAAAGTTTCTTTAATATAAAAATATAAAACGGCTAGCCCTCAAGTGTTAGCTCATCATCATTTAAAGACTATTTTTACCTTCTCTCTCGCTAGAATATTAGAATAATTTGAGGATATATATGCTGAAAATAAATTTATGTCACTTTTATTGGTTACCAGTGTAGATTTTTTTCTAGGATGAGTCACATGATATAGCTTCGTTATTTGTATTTGAAGTGTAGTTAAACATTCAGGAATACGCTAACTTATGCATGGTGGATTCTATAGCCACTGGACATGCGTCGGACCTGGAGGCTGTTTGGTTCTGCGCTGCCTGGAGTATACAAGCCCCATCTATGATTTCTTTCTGGGGTAAATCTGTATAAGACCGGTGGTCTTAATAAAGCTGTATGTGTATGTATGTATTTAAAACATTAGATTTCTCTAAATTTATAATATTTCATAATATTTCTGTGAGTTTTCGAGTCAAAATACCGTCTTTCATAGCTCTAATATGATGTTACTAGACGAATGGCCCGGGCAAAGCCCGGGTTTTACCCGAGTGCGTATATATTTTAAAAACGTTTTAATTCAAATACTATTCGTTACAATTATAAATTGGCGCCATGGATGTCACTCTTGTGAAACGTCCCGTTCCAAACTGTGTGTTTTTAAAATGTTTTAATTAAAATACTATTCGTTACAATTATAAATTGGCGCCGTGGATGTCTCTCTTGTGAAACGTCCCGCCCCAAACTGTGTGTGTCTTGAAAATATAAAAATAAAAATGTGAATTTTCATAAAGATTTCATCATGTCGATTTTTTTTTTGCATTTCACCTACTAAATCGATAGAGATAATTACATTTGCAACATGAACTTAGGTATATTGACTAAATAGAAAACTGCATAGTAATAAATTAACTTTATATTAACTTTATGAACGGAAAAATATGTCCAGGGTAGCCTAGTTTTCATGGCATCTGCCCGGTAAGCGGAAGGTCGTGGGTTCGATTCCCATCCCTTGACACTTTTTTTTATTTTATCCATTCTGACCAAAATCTATCCGTGAACTTCACACAGTGAACTTCACACAGACAGAATAAGGCAATTATATAAGTAGATTTGTACTAAATATATATGTTCCTTATGCTTATTATTTGTGTACTTTATATTCGATGATTAAGTGCTGTAACTTATTTAATAGGAATACTCTATTCCCCTCTAGCAGATCATTTAAATGAAGTATATTAATACAGTAGAACCTTCCTGTAAAGAGAACATCTAATTGCAGAGCCAAAGTGTTCTTTAGGGAGAGGTGTTCTCTTACCGGAGAGTTTCTAAATAGTAAAAATGGTATTTCTGTTAATGAAAACTGTACTTTGTGGAGAGGTGTCCACTAGCGGGGTGTCTGCTAAAGGGAGGTACTGTATAATAAAGAACATGAAAAATTCTGTGAGTGCCAATTCCTTTATTGTAAACGAACACAAAACAAGCTGAGCTATCAGAGGAGTCTCCTTAATCCGAAAAAAAGAAGAAGATAGCATGACACTGCGTAGCTATTAGGCTTGTTTAAAATATATACAACTATGTATTATATAAGAAAAATGTATAAAAATGTAAATATTTATTATAATACATAATTAAAAAGCTTAAAAGAGGGCTTAAACTATCACTCTTTATAAAAGAAAAGCTTTTGGAAACTTTTTTTATAAAAAAAGTTTTGAAGACTTAATACGCTATATGGTAGCTTTGAAAAAGGGAAAACAGCTGCTATTTTATCTATTTCTCTAGAGCTATTTTTCAAGAAGAATAGAAATGAAGCAATCGTATTATATACCTTTCCTATAAGCTCTAACACGTGTAGGGTATTAAGTCTTTGGATTTTTCAATGTGCTATAAAATGGAAAGTCAAAAGTTTTAAAAAAGTGGAAGAGAGATTAAGCTTTGTTTTCAACCTTATTTTATAGTTATTGCAAATGTTTTCATATGCGCTACTATATATTTTTTAAAGAATAGACATTGTCATATATTTACTTTATACTCTGCGTTGTTTATGTGTATTTTTATAATCTGTATACTTTGGCATATACACTCATGGACAAAACTTAAGGAACTTGTTACTTCGGGATTCAGATAATAACTCTGAAAGATATCTAATACACAGTGACCTTTATTAAAGACAAACGAGATAATCAAAGTGTGAACAAAATTGCCCTTGTATCCTTAAAAAAAAGAAGACGACGACGACATCAAAATATATACAGAGGGTGTTCACACTTATAGGAAACGAGCGCCCGGTGTAAAAAAGGAACTATTACTTTATTTTAAAAATGAACAACGTGGAATTCGAAAAGGCTTAAGCTAATTCTAACACGCAATACACATCTTTTGTTATTTAAAAAAAATGCCCTTCAAATACAATAATTTCATAAGAGGTTATATTTTAGGACTTTCCAGAGCTAATCTTACCTATTTGGACATAATTAAAATATGCAAACAAGATGATATCAACATTTCTAAAAAAGGTATTTATAATTGTTGTGTATTTGAATACTTGGGATATTTGCAGAAATGCAAATATCCTCTTTGCATACTCGATTCTGACTTAATGTATAAATAGCGCTACACAAGTTGTTAGCAGTACCGGGCAGTTGGCCTTTTTTGCGCTCCAGGGGCCCGGGGAACCCTTATTTCTCTCTGTTAGCAGTCAGTCAGTCCATATTGTAGAAGTTAGTGTTCTAATAAATTCTAAGAGAATGTAGTGGCCTGGTATTGAGCAACCCACACAGAGGCACACAACAATAATATTATTCACGACAAAAATATCAAGTTTTTATTCAAAGCACTTACGGAGAAATGGACAAAAGATTATCACCCTATATCTGTGAGAACTCCTGCAACTGTCAAAAAAGTGAAAAATATATTACAAAAGAAAATCCTATGCCACAAAGAGATATAGCCAAATTGATAGGAACATCAGTGTCAACAATAAATAAAATAATAAATAAAGATTTAGGCCTAAAAGCTACAAAAAAAACATACGGTTCACAAATTGTTTTAGAGCCATATTCGTCAGCGAAATACTATCAGCAGATATTTTTATGAAAATTTCTTGGCTGCTGATAGATGGAAATGTATTGTTACATATGATGAAGCATGGGTATATTTAACCGATTGCGACAGAAAAAGAGCTATATACTATCAAAAAAGGGTGGAAAAATCTAGGCCAATTTGGGTGAAGGAATGTGCCGAAAGTTACCCCCAAAGGATTTATGGTGGCATGCGGTATATCATATGGAGGAAAATTAAAAATAAGAAAAGTTGAAAGAAATGCCAAAATAAACTCGGAGTACTATCAAAACAACATTTTCGAACCTATATTTTTAAATGATATTCCCTCTATCTATCGAAAACAGAGCAACAATGTCTGGTTTCACCATGATAATGCCACAAGTCATACCTCATCTTCAACCCAAGCTTATTTGGAAGATCTAAGGCAAAGAACAGGAATCAACACTATTCCAAAGAACAGAACCCCTGTAAAATCTCCTGATTTAGCTCCGATGGATTTTTGCATTTTTGGATGCCTTAAAAGAGCACTTGGAAAGAGACACCCTAGGACAATTGATGTTCTCTGGAAAGTGGTAAAGGAAGAATGGGATCTTTTGAGTATGACCATGATCAGAAAGTGTCTGCTATCGTAGAAAATCAGGTGCCGTTCTGTAAATAAACAAAAAGGCTTTCAAATAGAACATTTGAAAATTTTCAAATATGGTGTTAATTTTCAATATTTTATAATAAAACTTGTTTCCTATAAGTGTGAACACCCTCTGTATTAGTAAATTAAATTCATAAATTTAATTGCCATCTATCGATATAATTTGTAACGAATAAATTTACTGGCAATGTGTTTCTTTAATATCATCAAATAGTATATCTACGGACCTTACTGCAATGGTATAAGTTGTTGAATGAAAGAGCTTAGCGAAGCCCTCTCATTTAATAACTTATATCATTGCAGTGTGAGGTATGTAGATATAATATTTGGTGATATTATTGAAAAGAAACACATTGCCAGTAAATTTATTCGTTACATCAAAATATTAAACTTCCTTCAGTTTGTTCCATGAGTGCATAACTTATTATCTCTGTAGGTGTACTTTATACTTAATATATAGGTGTTCGAAATTGCCATATATCCACTTTATGCTTACAGTTTATGTGTTTCGTATATTTAAAATAACAATTATTACTTTATTATCATAATGATAAATATACTAATTATGATCAATAAGCTCCTAGACTCTCTGACGGACTATAAAATATATAAAACCCTGGTCTAAATAAAATTTATCAATGTTTATTAAGATATAAAACATTCGGTATAATAATAGTCGCTTGCATCCTCTATATATATCGAGGAATTTGTATTAGAAATAAACCTAGGAACCTTTCCCTTTTATGAATTACAAGCCGAATGACCCGGGCAACGCCCAGGTTTTACCCGATTAAATGTTTTTATTTAAATACTATTCGTTACAATTATAAATTGGCGCCGTGGATGTCACTCTTGTGAAACGTCCCGCTCCAAACTTTGTGTCAGAAAAGCGATATTTTTATAAAGAGATGATCTGGCTTTGTGTCTTCTGCTCGAATGAATGTTTTTCTGTTAGAATTTTGTTCCTGCACACTAAAAATGAACTGGCTTCACCCGTGGTCTCAGCTTTTTGGAATTTTTCCCGATATAATTTTGTATCTGATAATCAAACACGATACAGAAATATTGTCATAATCATTTTCTGACTATAAAACAACTATTTTTGCCCAGAACCTGTCAATTTTATTTTTTATTGGCTAAAAATCCGATAAATATCTTTTCCAGATTTTTCTCTATGTCCTGTCAAACGCGTTTTACATGTACATTAGGTCAGCTGATATTACCTCCCATCTTCACCGCTAGAGGCGCTGCTTGCGAGCGAAAAGGAAAATTTGCAAGGAAATTTGCAAATAACTCGAAGAATATTCGGGATTGAAATTTGAAATTTTCACTATAAGTTTTTCCAGATTCTACTCTATATAATGTTAAATTTTCAGTCAGATTAGTTACGTATTGTGGACGTGTATAGCCGACATAGATACCCACATACATACATACATACATACATACATACACTGACTTTTATATATATAGGGATTTGATACAACAAGTTGTTTTTTGGAAATTTTGTCTTTAACAGTAAACTATTTTTTGTTTGGTTTAAAAGTGTTCGTATGATATTCGATAAATATACAACAACCTCAACTCAACCATAAACAAGATTTAGACACCCATATTTATAAAACACATGTTTCAGTGAAAAATAGTACAAAAGTGAATTTGTACTTGGATCAGGTGAATAAATTCATAAAACGAGCATTTCCTGATCGTGTAACTAAAAGTTAATGATGGCTTGCGCTATTTATTCCGATAGATGGCACAAGCCATCAGCAACTTTTTGTTGAACGATCAGGAAATTCCCTTTTTCTCGCTTGTTTTAGTGTTTAAGGAATTATATATTTGAACGCTAAAAACCGAAGTATATAACAAAAAGATAAGATGCTGAAAACTTGCCATAATGAACTCTGATAACAATTTATCTATGAAGATTTGAGTGTAAAAGAAAGTCGGATAAAAGAATTCGAGCCATAGGCTTTGACATCAGATAAAAAAAGTGACAGCGATATGCCAGACTGTACTCCAGGTTGGGAACTTTATGAATTAGAAAAATTAAGTTAGAATAAGAGAGAAACGAAATACGGGTCTGCGATTGCGCCTCAGAAACATAACTCCAGTTTGGTTCTTAGATGAACAACAAAAAAAAAAAACTGAAAGATGTGAAAAATATTACAAATGTGATATTGTACTGGGATAAGGTGCATAAATTAAGAAATAGAAAAGGCATATCCGAAACGCGTACGTGGTGATAAATAAAGAAAGGGTATTTGGCCAATTCTGGAATAATTGAAAATCAACGAATATTTGATATTTATTCCGATAGATGGCTCCAGCCATCAGCAACTTTCATATGCACGATGTGTGTGTGAGGCTATGCCTTTTTTATTTCTTAAAACTGAAAGAAAGAACTCGAATTTGAAAGTCTTACAAGTTACATTCTTTGAAATAGACGAATTGTGTGCCAAGAATAGAAAGCATTTATTCGTTCATTTTGCAGGACTCCCCTCCCCCCCCCCCCTAAGGTTATCATTCGAAAAAAAAAAGGTGACAGATTCAAGATTAATTCAAGTTGAATATATTATCAACCTTTTTATAAAATAAGAAAAAGGCATCTCTCCTGATCGTGAAACTAAAATTTGCTATTGGTTAGCGCCATCTATCGGAATAAATATCAACTAATCGTTGATTTTTAATACCTATTCTTGATTAATCAGTTAAAGCTAACCACGTCCCGCGTTTTGGGCTGTTGGCCCTCATCAGCGTGATACAACGACCAAAACTAATCTTTAAGGCATCCTGATAAATCATGAAACGGGTAGTTAAGGCCAGAAGTGGGAGAGAACGCTAAACAATGTGAAAAATAGTACAAAAGTGAGAATTATAGGGATAAGGTGGATAAATTCGGAAAAAATGCATCTCCTGATCATGCAACTAAAATTTTCTAATGGTCAACCTTCCGTTTAATGATTTTTCTCGTCAAAGTACAATTTTCAACATGTTGATGAGAGCTTCCGATAGATGGTGCAAGCCATCAGCAACCGTTAGTTGAACGATGAGGAGATGTCTTTTTTCTTAATTTATCCGCCTCTTATTCCAGTATAATTTCACTTTTATACTATTTATTCTTTTATAAAAGTTTAGTGAGTTTTAAAATTGGGATCTCCATTGCGATAAACTCTCAGCTCCATTCTGTCCTCGCTTAAAAAAAAAAGAAAGAAACGAAGCAATACTTCTTCAATTTCCCAACGACCCAATTCATCCCTAAATGACTTACCTTTTAAACCTAATTTGAAATGATAGTAAAGAAGATTTAAAACGGAGGAAGAAATCAAAAGAAATTCTCCAGAGATCTTGGGAAGTATTAAATAAAAATAGATTTAAACGAAAATTATTTTATAAAGGAAAAATTAAGCTAAAGTTTAAAGCATATTTCAGAGAATACTGAACTATATTGAAGACTACAATTTGTTAATATGATTGATTGATAATAATCATATCTTAAATATGGTAAAAAGAATTATTTTTTGTGATTATCAGATATATATTAGTTGAATCAGTATGAATAAATAGCGGTTGTTTAACATAAAACACAGTTTATTGTTTTAAAATTACAAAATATTTCCTCACAATGAGTTTCTTTTTATTACAAAACGCTAGCTTTCAAGCGATAATCGCTCTTCAACGGACTTAATAAAACATCTACTATATCCTACAAGAAATATTTACAAAAACATACGCGCGCAGCGTATTATCGCTTGAAAGCTAGCGTTTTGAAATAAAAAGAGGAAATATTTTGTAATTTTAAAACTTTTTTTCACAATTTTATCATGAACAGTTTTTTGTAATTGAAACAAGTTAAAAGCAAATCATTTTTCTAAGAATTAACCGAAAAAAGGAAAAAAAAAAACCTTAATAGAGAGGAATGAAGCAAAATGATGACTTACCTCTATAGGAACCCTCTATCCTCAGCTGCTGCAGAGATTGTTATGCGGTCTATAGATATGCAGATCACCTCAGATTTTCCATCCGATATCCGCCTTTGGCGTAGATACATAGATGATGTGTTCTGCATATGCACAAAAAGCCAGGTTGAAAATATCCTCTCAAAACTTATTAGTTACCATCCTGACCTTTCCTTCACCCATGAAACCGAAACTTACAACGCCCCTCCCATTCTTAGATTTCCTAATCATCCGGACTCCAACCAGATACCCCCCACTCCACAGTACATTACAAAAATTCGTTTAGACCCAATTATATTCGCTTCAACCCCTTCTGCCCCCTAAGTCACAAATTCAACACCGTCAAAACCCTATCTAAACGAGTTCACACCCACTGTTCCACCTCTGATTTCAAAACCATGGAGACCAGTAGAGTCATAGCCAATCTGATTAAATTCCAATACCCGAAGTCTTTCATATTACGCCACTTCCACAACCCCAACCACACCCCTTCCACCCCCATATATAAATCCATATGTGTCCTCCCTTATTCCCCCACAAGCTCCTCCATAGCCCGAGCCCTAAGCAAATTTGGAGTCAGGACCCTGTACTCCAACTCTCCTAACATCAGCTCCCTCATTAGGAACCCAGACACAAAAGGCAATAGCCCATATAACCCATCTCTCTTGTCTGGCTGTGTCTACTCCATCCCCTGCGCTGACTGCGACGTGTCTACGTTGGTGAGACAGGCAGGAGCTTAGGGACAAGACTCGAGGAGCACAGCAAAAACATCTCCAGACAAGATGAGAAATCAGCTATATATCAACATATCCGGACCTCCAACCACTCTTTCGATCTGGCCAATCCATCTGTGCACTATAGCCGCATATACAACAAGCAGCAGCGCCTCACCTTGGAAGCTCTCGTTTCCAGGGCTTCCATGCCATCAATAGACACCGACCTCCCTGAATCCTACTAATCCCTGTTCCCATAGCCTTGTATCCTCCATCTGTGCGTATCCCCCCTCCTCCCTCATAGACATTAGAAAATATTCCTAACTCTACTACATTCAATAGCTATTATCATGCATGTTAATTTCTCCTTTCCATAATTTCCTGGGATGCTAATTATTCCTCTCAACATTTCATAGATATGCAAAGTCCCTATAGTTTTTAAATATGTAAATAGTCTCATCCCTATATAGTGTTCAATGTTCCATATGTTTTCACATTTCTCCTGTAGAAAGGCCGGCCAGCCCGAAAGCTTGAGCGTTGTGTAATAAATCATCGTACAAAAAAAAAAAGAAACTCGTCCCTTGATTCTTGAATTTTTTATCATACAATTTTAGTTTTGGCTAATAAAGTCTGATAGAGACGGTAAGCGAAGGCTTACTCCATCGATGGGATGAGTCAAGATGATTTTTATTGACGTTAAAAGAAAATGGCCCTCACTGATGATGAGAGAAGTTGAACTTCGCTGAAGTGGTATGGGAGAAGATGAACTGCGTTGATATAATATTAATGCTTCTAAAGATGAGAGGGAATATTCGTTTTGTTTTTAAGAAGAAAAACGATGAATTTTGCTTCAGTATTAAAAATATATAAACTTTCTCTGACAATGAGAAAAGTTTAACTTTCATGATAATAAGAAAAAGTCAGCTCTTTGATAATTAGAAAATATAAATTTCGCTGAAGAAGAAAGCTGTTTATTTTACTCACAATAAAAGTAGATGAACATTTTTGAAAATGAGTGAAGAGTAAATTTTTATGAGACGATGAGAGAAGGTGAACCTCTCTCTCTCTCATTGGCAATAATAGATTAATATCTTTGATGATAGGAAAAGGTAAATTTCTCGGACGATAAGAGAAATTATGCTTTAAAGAGATGAGGAAGAACTATGCCGTTGATGACGAGGTGAGCTTCTCTGATGATAAAAGAAAATAGGCTTTGTTGAGGAGAAGATACGATTAACTTCGCCGAAGAAGAAAGATGAGATTCTCGGATAATGAGAGATGATTGATTTCATAGACAATAAGAGAAAATGTTCTCTTTCGATAAGAGAAGATGTTCGCCTACGATGAGAGATGAGTTTCTCCGTTGATGAGAGATGATTGACTTCGCTGACGTCGAGAGAAGATGAGCTTCTCCGTTGATGAGAGATGATTGACTTCGCTGACGTCGAGAGAAGATGAGCTTCTCCTTTGATGAGAGATGATTGACTTCGCTGACGTTGAGAAAAGATGAGCTTCTCCGTTGATGAGAGATGATTAACTTCGCTGACGTTGAGAGAAGATGAGCTTCTCCGTTGATGAGATACGATTGACTTCGCTGACGTTGAGAGAAGATGAGCTTCTCCGTTGATGAGAGATGATTGACTTCGCTGACGTTGAGAGAAGACAAGACTCTCCGTTGATGAGAGATAATTGACTTCGCCAACGATAATAAATTAGCTTCTCCGTTGATGAGAGATGATTGACTTCGCTGACGTTAAGAGAAGACGAGCTTCTCCGTTGATGAGAGATGATTGAATTCACTGACGTTGAGAGAAGACGAGACTCTCCGTTGATGAGAGATGATTGACTTCGCTGACGTTAAGAGAAGACGAGCTTCTCCGTTGATGAGAGATGATTGACTTCGCTGACGTTGAGAGAAGATGAGTTTCTCCGTTGATGAGAGATGATTGACTTCGCTGACGTTAAGAGAAGACGAGCTTCTCCGTTGATGAGAGATGATTGACTTCAATGACGTTGAGAGAAGACGAGACTCTCCGTTGATAAGAGATGATTGACTTCGCTGACGTTAAGAGAAGACGAGCTTCTCCGTTGATGAGAGATGATTGACTTCGCTAACGTTAAGAGAAGACGAGCTTCTCCGTTGATGAGAGATGATTGACTTCGCTGACGTTGAGAGAAGATTAGTTTCTCCGTTGATGAGAGATGATTGACTTCGCTGACTTTGAGAGAAGAAGAGTTCCTCCGTTGATGAGAGATGATTTACTTCGCTGACGTTGAGAGAAGACGAACTTCTCCGTTGATGAGAGATGATTGACTTCGCTGACGTTAAGAGAAGACGAGTTCCTCCGTTGATGAGAGATGATTGACTTCGCTGACGTTGAGAGAAGACGAGTTCCTCCGTTGATGAGAGATGATTGACTTCGCTGACGTTGAGAGAAGACGAGTTCCTCCGTTGATGAGAGATGATTGACTTCGCTGACGTTGAGAGAAGACGAACTTCTCCGTTGATGAGAGATGATTGATTTCATGGATGAAGAAAAATATGATGAACTTCGCTGAACTTTTGACGAATCTGAAAAAGATTATGTGAGACTAAGAATAACATCACTAATGGAAAGAAAATGTAATGAACCTTGAAAAGGTAGTGAAAAAGAACGAATTTTAACGAACGTTGTGAAAGAGAAATTAGAATTAGTAACATTTAATGAAGGCAAGGCTCAACGAAAATGAGATGAGCTTAGAGAGGCCAATTAGTGAAGATTTGTCTCAAATAATTAAAGCTGGGATTCAAGGCCACATTCCGTATTTTCTGGAACTTTTTGAAAAAAAGCTTCTTTAACTCTAGGAGAAATAAATTTCTAGCCCCTTGAGGATATTTGTTAGAATTTAATAAGAATTCTCTATATTTAGGTAAATTTAGTTTTAATAATTACACCATGAATGTCTCTTTCTAACGTAGTGCTTAAGCGACGTAAAAATGGATACGCCGTAGTGAGATAATAAGTTTAAATTTTATCGGAAATTACGGCGTAGATGAGAAATCATCAGGGAATATAAAATTCGGCAATGAATAGAGAATACAAACTTGATAAGATAAACCATTCAGTGATAGTGTGAAATGTTTCCCAAGATGGAATGTATACGAGATGGAAAAATAACAGAAGAAGAGTAAATTCTTATTTCAGATGAGAGCAGATGTTTGTTTTACTGAGGAGCAGAGAATACCTTAAAATATATAAAAGCAGATGTGAGATTTAGCAAAGCTTAGAAAATTCTAACTTGAGATAAGAACTAACACACAGATATGGTTTTCAACCAGGATCAGAAAATGTTTGCTTAGCGGATTTGGGATTTAGCGAGAATAAGATAGTGCAACCTCCAGTTTAGATAAAATGAGGGATTAGACGAGTATAAGAAAATGCTTGTTTCTAATAAGAGCAGATAAGGGATTCAGCGAGATTAAACTGCTAGCTTCAGATAAGAGCAGATGTGTGATTCAGCGAAAATGAGAAAATGCTACTTACATGTAGGAGCAGAAGTGAAATTAAGCAAGGTTAAAGAAAAGCTAGCTTCTTATAAAATCAGACGTAGGATTCAAAAAATAAAAGAGAATTCTAACTTTAGATAAGGGCAGAATTGAGATCCAGCGAGGATAAGAAAATACCAGCTTCAGATTAGAACAAATATAGGATTACTCGAGGATAAGAAAATTTAGTTTTTTTAGAGCAGTTTTGAGTTCAGCGAGTATGAGAATTTGCTAGTTTCAGATAAGTGGACATGTGCGTTTTTACGATGGAAAGAAAATGCTAGTTTGAGATGAGAGACGATGTGGGATTCGGCAAAGATAAGAAAATGCCAGCTAATATAAGAGCAGATAAGAAATAATTAAGAATCAATCATAAAATACTAGTTTAGGATAAGAGCAGATATCGGATTCAGGGAGGATAAAAAAATATTAGCAGTAGATAAGACCAGATGTAGGATTACGCGATGCTAAGAAAATGCTAGCTTCTTATAAGAACAGCTGAAAGAATCAGCGAGGATGGAAAACTGCTTCTTTAAGTAGGGGCAGAAATGGGATTAAGTGAGAAAAAGAAAAGTCTAACTTGAGAAGAGAGCAGATGTGGAAATTAGAGAAGAAAATGAAATTACAGCTTCAGATCAGAGAAGATTCAAGATTCAGCGAGGATAAAAATGCTAGCTTCAGATGAGAATATATTGCATTTCTGAAAAGATTAGACATTTCTTGTTTCTCAGATGAGAGCGGATGTGAGATCAGTGGGGGTCATAAAATATTAGTTTCAGATAAGGGAAGATGTTGTATTGAGTGAGGATCATTCAATGCTAGATTTAGATAACACCACATGTACGAATTTACGAGGGTAAGAACAATGCTAGCTTGAAATGTGATAAGAAGTGGGATTCGATGAGGGTATGAAAATTCTAGCTTCAGATTAGAGCAGATAAGAGTTAAAAGCATGTTAGCTTCTGATAAGTGTAGATGTGGGATTCAGCGAAGATGAGAAAATGCTACTTACATGTAAGAGCAGAAGTAGTTTCAGAAAGGATGAAGAAAAGATAACTTCTTATAAAACAGACATAGGAGTCAATGGGGATAATACCAGCTTCAGATAATACCAGATGTGGAATTCGGCGGGTAAAATAAAATAAGTGCTTCTAAGAGATAAGAGCAGAAGTAGTTTCAGCAAGGATAAAGAAAAGATAACTTCATATAAAACAGACATAGGAGTCAATGGGGATAAGAAAATACTAGCATCAGATAATACCAGATGTGGAATTCGGCGAGTAAAATAAGGGCTTCTAAGAGATAAGATCAGATGTGGGATTCAGAAAGGATCTTGAAATCATAGCTTCAGATACGAGCACAGATAAGAGATTTAGCGAGGATCAAAATACAAGGTTCAGATAACAGCAGGTTTGGGATTCAGCAAGGATGAAAAATGATAATTTTTTATAAGTGCTATGTGATTCAGCGGAGATAAGACAATGCTAGCTTCACATAAGAGAAAATGTTGTATTCAGTGAGAATCAAAAAAAGATATCTTCAGATAAGAGAGAGAAGTTATGGAATTCAGCTAGGATAAAAACATTTTAGGCTCAGAAAATAGCAGATTTGTAATTCAGCGTGGATGAAAACATCCTAATTTCGCTTAAGTGCAGATGGGATTTAGAGAGGATAAGAAAGTGTTAGCTTCATATAAGAGCAGTTCAGCGAAGATAAAAACATGCTAGTGGCAGATAATAGCATATATTTGATATTCAGAAAGAATGATAAAATGTTTCCTTTTTATAAGATCATAAATAGAATTCAGCGCGGATCATAAAAGCTTCATATAAATGCAGATACCGAGTTCATCAAAGCTGAGAAAATTCTAGCTTCAAGAAAGAACAGAATTGGAATTTAGTGATGATTAAAAAGTTAGCTTCTTTTTAACCAAACGTGGGGTTTAATGAGAATATGAGAATGCTATCTTCGATTAAAGCAGATGTGAGATTCAGCGAGGATAGAGAAATGCTTCGTGGGATTCAATGAGGATGAAAATATGCTGGGTTCAAATAAAAGCAGAAGTGTCATTCAACGATAATCATAAAATTAAGCTTCGGATAAGAGTAGATGTGATATTCAGCGAGAGAAGATTAAAAAAACTTTACTTCTGAATAGAACACTTGTCTGTTTCTGTGTAGGTAAGAGAATGATATATTCAGATGAGAGAAGATGTGAGATTCGGCGAAGATAAGAAAATACTATCTTCAGATAAGAGCAGTTATGAGATTCAGTGAAGATTAGAAAATGTTAGCCTCAGCTGAGAGAAAATTTGAGATTCACCGTGGATCAAAAATCAGATGTGGGATTCAGTGAGGATCAATAAATAGCGGCTTCAGATAAGAGCAAATGTGATTCAGCGTTGATAAAAAAAATGCTAGCTTCTTATAAGTGCAAATTTTCGGGAATAAGCGAAGATAATAAAATTCTGGCTTCAGATAAGAGCATAAGTGGGATCAATCGCGGGTAAGAGATTCTAACTTAAGAGTAGATGTTGAATTATAAGCGAAGATCATAATATGCTAACTTCAGATAAAAAGCCTATTTGAGATTCTGTGAGGATTATAAAACTTGAGAAAAGAGCAGATGTGGAATTCAGCGATGATAATAAGTATGTTGCTTCAATAAAAAAATAATAAAAAGGCGATTTTCTGAGTATACATTAGTTAACAACAATTCTTTTCCTTATTATCCCATGGGTAAGATTACACTAGGTCATAAGGTTGAAAAACAATATTTTTTTCTACTATAGTTTTGGGGTTCTTGTATAGAGGTCTTCCTTCTTAGCTCCAATACAGTCCAGGATATGTGCTGGAGTTGCAGTGGAGTTGGAGTATTTTGAAAACTTGAAACAACAATTTGAAAATATTAAATCAATGATCATATATTCGAAGTCAAGCCCTTTCAATGAATCGAGATTATCAATCAATTCCAAAATAAAACCTCCATATAGTTAAGAGAGATACATTTATGTATAAAAAAAGGTTAGAATCCCTTTGAATTAATACTAAATTTCTATCAACCATTGTTATATTCGAGGATCATTTTACATTAGCTTGAAAGACGTTTCTATTCATTCTTTTTCCTTTCTAGTTATATTTATACTAGCCGAATGGCCCGGGCAACGCCCGGGTTTTACCCGATTAAATGCTTTTATTTAAATACTATTCGTTACAATTATAAATTGGCACCGTGGATGTCATTCTTGTATAATTGTATATAAATGAGTTTTAAAAATTGTAAAAAAATATATATATACATCGGCCGAGAATCGAACCTGGGCCGCCCGCGTGACAGGCGAGCATTCTACCACTGAACCACCGATGGTTATGAGAAATGGCCATATTTAGGTATTTATTCCATTCACAAAGCAAGCGATGACAGAATTGATTAAGAAAGAATTTATTATGACGCTGATAACTGTATTAATTACTTTTATTTTACATATTTAATGAAGAAAATATTCAAAAAACTATTTTCAAAATATTTCATATATAAACAATAGATTAAAGAGAGCATACATAAATCGAAAATGTATAAACCCTTACTTTAATAGCAAATATAAATGTAATACGATAACTCTTTTTAATAACTGAGTATTTTTGATAAATAAATAGGTTAAATTAATAGTTCAATTGGAATTTTCGAGAAAATAATTGTGAGAGAGAAATGAATATATAAATAGAAATATCATATTATCAACATGATAATATTTCTAACCATTTTTATGTTTTTTTTTTTGCTTATCCCTAGTACACGTGGTACAGGCCATGATAATCATGGTGGGTAGAAATAGGCGACTGCTTTTACTGTAAGTGCGCCACATGTCTACACGTGTGAAAAGCAGTTCGACTTTGCACTTACAAATGTGCCAGAGCCCCGTTTGGTTACTTGCACTCGCTGGTGGGATTGGACTTTTGCAAGAATCGAGGGCCATCGGAGCATTCTATCTATTTTTTTAATCAGAAAAAAGTGCCCAATGCGGGAATCGAACCCGGGTCGTAGCGGTCGAAAACCAATGATTTAGAGTATTATTCTTAGTTTTATCGCCAAAAGAGCATTTTTCAGAATTCAGTTATCCTATATACTATACTTAACATTAGTATCAATTCAATGCAGCCTTTTCAATAATTAATTCAAAACAGAAAGAAGTTTAACAAGATTGCAGTTGAAATAAATGCAGATCCCAGTTAAAGCAACCAATTCTCTATTGATGACTAATCTTTAAGGTTTGGAATCCTCTTGAACCGAAGGCTTTTAGGGGCTTACACGAACCTGCTAAATCCGTGGCTATTTATACAATGTATAGCTACATTTGAAAATATAGAATCAATGAAAGATCAGTATGTTCGTACAATTCATATAAATTAAAAAAAAAAAAAAATAGAAAAAATCAACCGTTAAAAATATATTTAAGAATAAATGCTTGCATTCAAATCGGTTTGCTAGTATATGTTTGGAATGGATGATAATGTGAAAATGTAAATATTTAGGTGAAGAAAGAGAAAAAACTCTTAAAAACACCTTCTGGAGATTTAGCAACCCACTGCAGACGCTGAGAACTATTTCAGAAAAGAAAAATATAGCAATAGAACTCTATAATTTCTACAGATCAATCGTAAATAGATTCACACGCAAAAGAGGTAGCGAGGAAAGTTTTAGAACAGATGTGTAAATAAATCCCTTTTCAAACAAAGGCTCACGGGCACATGGGGAAAGTGAGAAAAAAAATACTGTATTATTTTGTTGTTGTATGGCGAATCCATACAGGGCAATGGGCAATTTTGTTGTTGTTGTTGATAATGTGAAAACACCGCAATATATACGATCCTTTTATCTAATTTAGGGTGACATAGCGCTCTAAGTCTAAATTAAAATAAAAAATAGCCATATTTTAGAGCTATACCTAGCCATAGATAAATTGATTAAATAGACTTTGTTGGAAGATTTTGAATCCCCCGTCTCTAAATTTAGCTTTTACTTTAACACATATGATTTATTTCAATAAATAAATCGGCATATACACTTTAGTGTTGCCTTTTATTTAAAAAAAAATACTTGAATATATATATTCATAATAATATTTTATACACATATTTCCAAAAGAGAAATGACGTATAAATATGATAAAATGAGATTATTTTTTTAATTTTAAAAGATTATATATTAGTGGAACATATTAAATTTCAAAACAGACAAGAAGATAGAGAAGGTAATAATGAATATATAGCAGCGCTGTAGGCGGGCGGGGCAGTCACCAGGGGCGCTAGACCACAAAGTAACAAATGATGTGATACCAAAATATAAATTTTACACTCTCTATTATATGGCTTCAAGATGTGTGTGTGGAATCGATAAAATTAGAAGATTGACTGCAAGATATAGAGGAAAAATGGTAGAGGAGAGGAAGCTTATGGGGAATAGAAGCGTTATAAGAAATCTCGCTCGGGGCATACGACCTCCGGGCCGGCCCAGAGCGACCATATACCGCGGTAGATAGAGATGGCCAGGTTTGTGAGAGCTCGGAGCAGTATCCAGCCAGCCAGGGTAAATGCCCTGGGAGTTCGATCGGCGCCAAAAGCGGGCCGAGGCCAGGCGTTCATTGACGTCCGTTGCCTGGCGACGGGCACTTGTTGCCTGGAGAACAGCAACAGGTCGCACCAATTAGTCGCCACGGGGAAATTGCCCGCGCGGGACGCTCCCCAATTAGCAGGATAAGGTTCTAAGACTGAGCTGAGATCTTTCTTGGTAGACGGCCGCTGTATTCGGTGGACGGCCTGTTTATTCAGTGGAGAGCCGATATACTCGGTGGAGAGCCGGTGTATTCAGTGGGGAGGCGGTTTATTCAGTGGAGGGCCGATATACTCGGTGGACGGCCGCTGTATTCGGTGGACGGCCGGTTTATTCAGTGGACGGCCGATATACTCGGTGGATGGCCGGTGTATTCAGTGGAGGGCCGATATACTCGGTGGATGGCCGGTGTATTCAGTGGAGAGCCGGTGTAGTCAGTGGGGAGCCGGTTTATTCAGTGGAGGGCCGATATACTCGGTGGATGGCCGGTGTATTCAGTGGAGAGCCGGTGTAGTCAGTGGGGAGCCGGTTTATTCAGTGGACGGCCGATATACTCGGTGGATGGCCGGTGTATTCAGTGGAGGGCCGGTGTATTCAGTGGAGGGCCGGTGTATTCAGTGGAGGGCCGATATACTCGGTGGATGGCCGGTTTATTCAGTGGGGAGCCGGTTTATTCAGTGGGGAGCCGGTTTATTCAGTGGACGGCCGATATGCTCGGTGGATGGCCGGTGTATTCAGTGGAGGGCCGGTGTATTCAGTGGGGAGCCGGTTTATTCAGTGGACGGCCGATATGCTCGGTGGATGGCCGGTGTATTCATTGGAGGGCCGGTGTATTCAGTGGAGGGCCGGTTTATTCAGTGGACGGCCGGTGTATTCAGTGGAGGGCAGGTGTATTCAGTGGGGAGCCGGTTTATTCAGTGGACGGCCGATATACTCGGTGGATGGCCGGTGTATTCATTGGAGGGCCGGTGTATTCAGTGGAGGGCCGGTTTATTCAATGGACGGCCGATATGCTCGGTGGATGGCCGGTGTATTCAGTGGAGGGCCGGTGTATTTAGTGGGGAGCCGGTTTATTCAGTTAACGGCCGATATTCTCGGTAGATGGCCGGTGTATTCAGTGGAGAGCCGGTGTAGTCAGTGAGGATCCGGTTTATTCAGTGGACGGCCAATATGCTCGGTGGATGGCCGGTGTATTCAGTGGACGGCCGATATACTCGGTGGTTGGCCGGTGTATTCAGTGGAGGGCCGGTGTAGTCAGTGGGGAGCCGGTTTATTCAGCGAACGGCCGATATGCTTGGTGGATGGCCGGTGTATTCAGTGGGGAGCCGGTTTATTCAGTGGGGAGCCGGTTTATTCAGTGGACGGCCGATATGCTCGGTGGATGGCCGGTGTATTCAGTGGAGAGCCGGTGTAGTCAGTGGGGACTCGGTTTATTCAGTGAACGGCCGATATGCTCGGTGGATGGCCGGTGTATTCAATGGAGGGCCGGTGTATTTAGTGGGGAGCCGGTTTATTCAGTGGACGGCCGATATACTCGGTGGAGGGCCGGCGTATTCAGTGGAGAGCCGGTGTAGTCAGTGAGGATCCGGTTTATTCAGTGGACGGCCAATATGCTCGGTGGATGGCCGGTGTATTCAGTGGACGGCCGATATACTCGGTGGTTGGCCGGTGTATTCAGTGGAGGGCCGGTGTAGTCAGTGGGGAGCCGGTTTATTCAGCGAACGGCCGATATGCTCGGTAGATGGCCGGTGTATTCAGTGGGGAGCCGGTTTATTCAGTGGGGAGCCGGTTTATTCAGTGGACGGCCGATATGCTCGGTGGATGGCCGGTGTATTCAGTGGACGGCCGATATACTCGGTGGACGGCCAATATACTCGGTGGACGGCCTGTGTATTCGGTAGAGAACCGTTATAATTGGTAGGTGGACGGTATACTCGGATGGTCGGGCAGTGTATTTAGTGGATGGCCGGTGTATATAGTGGATGTTCGGTATGCTCGGTGAGGGATAGGTGTATTCGGTGGACAAACGTCGTATTTGGTACACAGCCGTTATACTGGGTGGACGTACAGTGTTGCGCAACTTTATAAAAAACTTTTACTAGACTATCAGCACGTTCAACGAACGTATCTAGAATGACAGTGTGTTTTAAGTTCTATTGAAGTTTATCTGAAAGCTAAAAGGAGAATATATCACATCATTGCATGGGTGTTGCGAGCTTTTGGTTAATCCCTATTAATATATATAGTCACGACCGTCTGTCGTGGCCTCTGTCACGGATAATATACAGTTATCATCGTCATGCGTTCTTAATTCTGTCACCGTTTGCTTTTGGTTCAGTGGTAGAATGCTCGCCTGCCACGCGGGCGCCCCGGGTTCGATTCCCGGCCGATGCATTTTTTTTTTTTACAATTTTTAAAACTCATTTATATATTAAACTAGCGGATGTGTACCCGGCTTCGCCCGGGTTTTATCCGAGTGAAAGTCTGCCTAACGAATATTATTGATAATAATATTCGGGGACACACAGAATATTATGATAATATAATTCGTTATGTCATATATTTATATAATATATGAAATTTATTTTTCGAATAAACATATCCACTCTATACTGAATAGATTTTAAAAAATATATACATAAATAAAAATATCTAGAGATATACTACATGATCTTAGCGAAAAAGCCGAGAAACGATATTTTATATATAGAGATGACCTGGCTTCGTGTGTCTTCTGCTCGAGTGAATGTTTCGCTGGTAGAATTTTGTTCCTGCCTACTATTAATCATTATCTGGCTTTACCCGTGGTCTGCTTTAGTGAATATTCCCCAAAATAATTTTTTAATGCAATCAAGCATGATACAGAAATATTGTCATCATCATTTCTGACTAAAAAAATATATATATGTTCCCGGCTTCGCCCCAAGTAAAAGTTTGCTTAACAAACATTTGTTAAAACGATTCTAGCAAACATCCAATCCCTACTGAATCTATACTTGTCTACCTTCTCGATAATTTTTTCCCGGTCCCTTGAAAAATACTCGATAAGTTGAAAAAATTCAGTATTAATTGGTCCACTCGGTAATTTGAAGTTGAAGGAATAGTATCTTGCCACAAACGAAGATTTGTAAATAACTATATTTAGCGAATGTACCCGGCTTCGCACAGTTTTTATCCGAGTAAAAGTTTGCCTAACGAACATTTGTTAAAACGATTCTAGAAAACATCTAATCCACCTATATATTGATTTATAAACGTATATAAATATTGTTATATGCGTTTAAATATATTTTTGAAGCACATAATTTTTTGAAAACATTTATTATATTTTAAATAAGTTATTGTCACTTTTGTGAATTTGATAATTAATAATTTCTTTTTTCTCAATGAATTATATATATTAATTTAAAATTTCATTTTTGTTATCATCATCACATACAATGTATTTTTTTATATAAACAAACGATAATAAACAACAACAATTAGGGGCTCAAAAATAATTTATTATGGTTAGCTGCTCCGTAAATAAATATATTTTCACAACAACAATTAAAGTTGCATCATCATTTTTATAAAACAACAGCAAATTAAATTAACAATGTAAAAATATATTTTAACATTACATTTTAACATTTAACACAAAATCGTTACAATTTTTTCTTTAAATATATATTAATATTGAAATGCCAAGTATTTTTTACGTCATTGGAATATTATATTACTAAATTCTCAAATTAAATTTATTATACTTGGAAAACATTTTAAGCATTGTTACAATTTATAAATATAATTTCACCCGACGCCGCTAGAGGCGCTGCTTGCGAGTGAAAGTAGTAAATTTGCAAATAAAATTGCAAAGAATATTTATTTCAAATCAAATTCAAACCAGAAATCTTCCCAGTAGTATAGTAAATAACTTCCTGAAGTATCACGGCGATTGGATAATCTTACCTTTTAAAAACATTCATCGTGTGAACAAACTAACATTCATCGTGTAAACAAACCACGTGTTAATTATCAACCAATCAAATTCATTTATCGTCGCGACCAGTGCTGCGCCCAAGCGGTAAAAGACTGGAACTAACGCTTTTTGTTTTTTTTTTTATTTTTAAAAAAAGCTCATTAACTTTTTTAGTTTTTTGAATAGCCTATATGTTAAACGAAATCTTCAGCTACCTACATGCGAAATTCCATAATGATTGAGTCAGTAGATTTTGCGTGAAGCGATAACAAACATCGATTTCGCATTTCATTTTTATAGATATAAGGAAATTATAAGGACAAGAATGACATCCACGGCGCCAATTTATAATTGTAACGAATAGTATTTGAATAAAAGCATTTAATCGGGTAAACCCCGGGCGTTGTAGATTATAAACACAAGGTAATAAGACCACATCCATGATAAGGTACAGTTTGGATTATTACTATATATAGTCAATAGTCACGACCGTCTTTCCTGGCCTCTGTCACGGATGCGCGCGCACAGGGAGGTCACGTGCTCGCCGGCAGCCAATAAAAATAAAAAACTCCCTTGGGCCGGATTTGAACCAGCGACCTAAGGATCACCGTTGTAACATCTACAGTCCTCCGCTCTGCCAACTGAGCTATCGAGGGATACAAACTGTATGAATAAGCTTACCTTATAAAGTCAACTAATCCTATTTCTACACAAAATGTACTCATACATATATTATATTATATATATATAGTCACGAGAGTCTTTCCTGATCAGTCAGTCATTGGCCGGCCGCCTCTGTCACGGATGCGCGCGCGCAGGGAGGTCACGTGCTCGCCGGCAGCCAACGGGCGCGCGCCGCCGGCAGGGGGGGGGATTACGTCACTCAAGGTCACCTACGCGCCAACGATGACACGTGATCGTAGCCGTCCAATAGGAGGGCGCCGGCCATCCGTGACAGAGGCGGCCTATGACTGATTGATTAGGATTAGGATATGCATTTATTTAAGGCGCCAATTTATAATTGTAACAAATAGTATTTGAATAAAAACATTCAATCGGGTAAAACACGGGCGTTGCCCGGGTCATTCGGCTAGTATATATATAAGTCAGTGTATGTACGTATGTTTTTCGGCTATACACGTCCACAATACGTAACAAATGTGGCTGAAATTTTAAGAGTATATAGAGTTGAATCAGGAGAAACCTTTAGGCAAATTTTCAGGCTTCTATCTCGAATATCCTTAAAGTTATTAACAAATTATTAACAATGTTTCTCTATTTCACTCGCAATCAGCGCCTCACTGCGGCAACTTCGAGAAGTAAAGTTGAGGAAGGATGGACCACGTGGGACGACGGGGGATTGGTGGAGCGGGACATTTCACAAGAGTGACGACCTTGAATGACGTAATGACGGCGTAGGGGCGAAAAATCACTTGCTATCATTTTATGTATATACTAGACGTAAGGCCCGGGCAACGCCCGGGGTTTACCCGATTGCGTATATATTTTAGAAATGTTTTAATTAAAATTCTATTCGTTACAATTATAAATTGGCGCCGTGGATGTCTCTCTTGTGAAACTTCCCGCCCCAAACTGTGTGTGTCTTGGAAATATAAAATTAGAATTGTGGATTTTCATAAAGAGTGGTCGCTATAGTCAGGGTGGTCTGTATAGACAGGTGTATGTATCACACTGCTGATAACAGGGTTGCCTAAAGTGACCGCTATAGACAGGGTGGTCTGTTAAGACAGGTGGATGTATCACACAGCTGATAACAGGGTTGTCTAGGGTGGTCGCTATAGACAGGGTGATCTGTATAGACAGGCGAATGTAACACACTGATGATAACAGGGTTGCCTAAAGTGACCGCTATAGACAGGGTGGTCTGTATAGACAGGTGGATGTATCACACAGCTGATAACAGGGTTGTCTAGAGTGGCCGCTATAGACAGGTGTATGTATCACACAGCTGATAACAGGGTTTTCTAGAATGGCCGCTATATACAGGTGGTCTGTATAGACAGGTGGATGTATCACACAGCTGATAACAGGGTTGTCTAGAGTGGTCGCTATAGACAGGGTGGTCTGTATAGACAGGTGGATGTATCACACAGCTGATAACAGGGTTGTCTAGAGTGGTCGCTATAGACAGGGTGGTCTGTATAGACAGGTGTATGTATCACACTGCTGATAACAGGGTTGCCTAAAGTGACCGCTATAGACAGGGTGGTCTGTATAGACAGGTGGATGTAACACACAGCTGATAACAGGGTTGTCTAGAGGGGGGCGGGCAAGGAGGTCACGTGTTTGCTGGCTGCCAATGGGCGCGCATTCTATCCGTGAGCTTCAGACAAACAGACAAACCGACAAACAAACAGAAAGAATAAGGCAAATATATAAGTAGATCAAATTAAAAATCTATTCATATAAAAAAATCAAAATAATAAAAATTTCAAACATCGTTATGAAAATAAATATTTTTATATTTTAAAAACATACACAGTTTGGAGCGGGACGTTTCACAAGAGTGACATCCACGGCGCCAATTTATAATTTTAACGAATAGTATTTGAATAAAACATTTAATCGGGTAAAACCCGGGCGTTGCCCGGGTCATTTGGCTAATGAGATAAAACACACCAACCTTCAAAATCTATTATCCGTGGTTTCGGCAAGCCAAATCTGAAAGCTCAACATGAATTTAAATTTTGAGTAGAAAGTTTTGAAACTTCTATACTTGAAATGTTGAGCGATTCAATGCAAAAATAAAGTAAAAACTGAAAAAAGCTTACATAATAGAAAGCTAGGGTTGTAATAAAATGTACATAGTGGAAACAAAAGGTATTCTGGAGGACAGAATAAATGAACAGTAGCAAGGACTATAAGACACTAAATAGAGGAATTAGAAATAAATTAGATATACTATTTCTGGAAGGATGAAATCTGAAGAAATCATCAGCAATTTTCTAAACAAGAAAAGCGATGTACCAATAAGAGTTCAAGCACCTTATAAAGAAACTAATTTATATTCTCAATCAAAAGAAGGAAAAGAAAAAAAATAAATTTCACTTTCGCGATATTAAAGTCTAGTTTTTAATGCATTTATAAATCTCATTTGCATATATTTACATACTCTTGTTAGTTTTAATACTATGTATTTCAAATTTTAATATGTTATTTTATACTTCGACTCTCTACAGATTTTTATTAGATAATAAAAAAGCATATATTGGATTGAATAAAAGATTTTCCAATATTTCGGTTGGCTGAACGCCAACCTTTATCAAGGCATTACATTTTTGTATAAACAAACTCAGCACGGCATAGTGTTATAATATCACAGTTGAAATAATTTTTAAAATACAAAGTAGGTGTGGGAAATTTGTGCATGAAAAAATATTATAGAAGTTATACAATCAGAATAAGTTAAATATCTTAAAATATTAAAGAAAAAAGATAATGGGGTCTATCATATATTTTGCATTTTTGTAATAACTACATAAAATATAAACCATCAATAATCAATTAAGAGATAAATATAAAAATATATGTATCTATTAAAACATTTGAAAATAAATTTAAAATGATTTACACAAAAAACCGTAAGAACTTTTTAAAAAGTTTAACTATAAAAAAAGAACACATTTCAGAACACATTTTTATGTAAATATGTTTTAAAACACAATAGAGCGACACATGTCAACTTGGTGCTATAAGCATTCTGCCATGACAAGGGCGTCAGTGGGTTTCCGACATGTCATGTGAATCAAGGGGGATGTGGTTCTCTCTGTCATCAATATAAATAACTAGCCGAATGACCCGGGCAACGCCCGTGTTTTACCCGATTGAATGTTTTGATTCAAATACTATTTGTTACAATTATAAATTGGCGCCTTAAATAAATGCATATATTAGTTAATAACTATAGCCTATGTGCTTTATCTGTCTATGTACTGTTGGCTTCCGTAGGCATCTCTTACTGGGTAAAAGAAAGAGAGGATTCCATTTAGTTATTAACTAATATATGCATTTATTTAAGGAGCGACCCGCTCCAACACAATAGTTACAAAAACAACAAAGCGAGTGGGGGGGGGGGGGGGGGGGCAAATGTGGCGTGATCGTAGCCAACCAATAGGAGAGCGCCATTCCAAAAAAAAAAAAAAGCAAACGGTGACAGAGATGAAAAAGAATTGATGACGCTCGTAACTGTATATAGAATGTTGAACATTAACCCATCGCACACAGTCGTCGGAACATCTTTCAATAATAATCAAACTTAGGATATACATAGATAAACAAAACGGCTGTCGTAGACGAGTTCCCTGCTTTATTTTATATTCTTTCTCAAGCTTCCAGGTATTACAAACCACAGGAGTATATGATTACTCAATCTACCCAGAACAATCTGTTCATGATCTTAACTGTCTTCATTGAGAATATTCCTGTATATAAATATCATTATTACAATGCACTAGCGCGCCATCTGTTATCAAATTACAAAACTATTTTGGACGCGTAATATTCTTTTTAAAATAAAACAATTTCTACTGCCCTTACTGTAATGGAAAAATTAAAGGGAGGGCCTGGCTCATCAGTGGTGAACCCTCCCAGTGGTTTCGCCAGTTTAATCTACCATACCGCTGTTTTATTGCATTTTTGGAACTTCCTTTTATAGTGATACTGATGCTTGACTCTTCGAATGGGTATTTTAAATGAACTATGGACATAAGCTTTTAGGACAGCAGAATCATTATTACCATTAAATGTGATTTAGCTTTTACTTTCTTTTCAATATGTAGATTCAATGGTGAATCCATGTATAAGAGAAATGTATTTTTCTCGTATTTACCCAGACTAATCTATTTATAAGCATGATAGTCTTAATTGGATAAATAATCCCTTGAATCAATACCAAAATAAGAGTATTAAGTCTCCAGGGAAAAGTTTCTTGTAAAAATATTTTTAATTTAAAAATCTCCAAAGCTTTCTGGGCAAGAAAGCCCTTCTACGGGAGAAAATATCTTACATCATTAAAACGCCAATAAAATAAGATTTAAAATTAAATAAAGTGCTTTGGTTGTTTACATTTGTTTCAATGCAGAATCAACGCGGGCTTCTGTTGCGCGTGCTTTCGAGTTCACTATTCCAAGGCGATATTTTCACGGAAATTTATAACATTCCCTGAACCCACCCCATATAACCCCCAAGTGATTATTATTTATTATTTATTTAAGTAACCCAGGTTCCTGGAGCGTACAGAAGTCGCCAACTACCCGGGATGTCCCCAAGTGAAAATATCGCCTTGGAATAGCAAACTCGAAAGCACGCGCAACAGAAGCATGCGTTGATTCTGCATTGAAACAAATGTAAACAACCAAAGCACTTTATTCAATTTTAAATCTTATTTTATTGGCGTTTTAATGTTGTAAGATATTTTCTCCCGTAGAAGGGCTTTCTTGCCCGAAAGCTTGAGAGATTTTTAAATAAAAAATAATTCTACAAATGATTTTTCCTTGGAGGCCTAATGTTCTTATTTTGATGATAGTCTTAATTATGTTTTCCTATATTTATATTTCATTCATATTATACCTTTAAAAATGTTTAATTTTCAGAAAAGAAGAGAGAGAAGAGACTCCATGGGTATAAGACTTAATGTCTTAATAAAGGCTTGGGTGTGATTATATGACCATATACTCCAGTAGAGGTATTAGTGAATTCCGAAAGCTTGAGAAGAATATAAAATAAAGCAATAAACTCATCCTCGGAAGCAGTTTTTAAAAATCTATTTCATTTGTTTCGCAGAGAATTTTAAATTTTCCAAACCTAAACTATGTGATCGAACTATTCAAACGCCACTAAAGTATTCCAATATATACGCATATGTATAGAAAAAGAAGAAATACAATCATTAAGGAAGTTTCATCAAATTAAACAAACTTTCTACTTTCCTTTCTTTGAAGAAAAATAATGAAAGGGCTTGGCTTATCAGTGGTTAACCCTCCTAGCGGTTTCGTCAATTTAACCTAATAGGACCGGTTTTCAGAGCGCCAATACTCCAAGCCCTGCAAGCTCTCCCGATATCTTTCATCACAGATAGTACAGCATTTTCTTGAAAATATTGTGTTTAATGATTTTATTTATCATATATAAATGGTTCGTCATATAGAATTAGGTATAGAAAAAGGGGATCATGTATTACATTCCTATAATATAATAAATAAGCCCAAAAATCAACATACTTCATTTAAAACTCTAAAAGTTCAGAAAGAATGAAAACAAATAAAATTAATTTTCATTTTACCAATGACCAATCTTATATTCAAAATAGAATTTCGATTATCAATATATTTGAGCTGAAGAAACACTGTACACTAATTGCTAATGAATTCAACGGGTTGATTGGATGATTAAGGTCACGTGAACGCGAATAAAACAGATACCGAATATATAGATGTAAACATAAGACGTGTTATACGTATAGTTATAACCCTTCACATTTCACATCCTCCAAACTCTTTCACATTTGATCACAGTGGTAAATCGCGCAATAACGAAAGTCTAAAAGAGAAAAGTTTATTTCTTATTATTAAAACATTTCTGAACGACGTATGACAATTTTTCGCAAAGGTTTCTTTTGAAAGAAAAATCGTAATTTATTTTAAGGAGAAATAACGACTATTTCTATCCTTAGGAATGAAGTATGAAAGGATGAATTGTGAAGAGTCATGATAAACGGAAAAATAAAGTGTTCAGGAATGGGAATCGAATCCACAGTGTTCCGCTTACCGGGCAGATGCCATGTCCACTAGGATACCCTGGACATTATATTGTATTATAAATTAACTTTATATAATATTTACGAACAGAAAAATATTATATAAAGTTAATTTATAATACAATATAATGTCCAGGGTATCCTAGTGGACATGGCATCTGCCCGGTAAGCGGAACACTGTGGATTCGATTCCCATTCCTGAACACTTTATTTTTCCGTTTATCATGACTCTTCACAATTCATCCTTTCATACTTCATTCCTAAGGATAGAAATAGTCGTTATTTCTCCTTAAAATAAATTACGATTTTTCGTTCAAAAGAAAGATTTGCGGTAAAATTGTCATACGTCGTTCTACAATCGTAAGCCGCATTATATTGTATTATAACATTTCTACACGACCTCTCTTAAACCTATCACTTATTCTACAGTTTCTACCCCGGTAGAGAGCTCGTGTTTATATAAACGTTACAAAAATTTAAAAAAGAAGCATTTTTCCATTGTTAGAATTTTCTTTATGAATCTAAATTTTTTTCTTAAATATTGTACAATTTAGGTACAATTTAGATTGAAACGTGGAATATCATTAAGGTTTATTAAGGGTTTCATCCCTGTCATAGAGAGTCTGAACTATTTCGCAGTGTTTTACGATGGTAGAAGATGTTATAATACATTATAAAGGACTGCGGCGTATGATTATAAAACAACACTTAAAGTTTCACCGCATAAGTTTCTTTTCTGTGAAAAATCAATATTTATTTCAAAGAGAAATATTTACTATTTCTAACATTTGAAGATGTTATCCTATGCTAGTGCATGTGGAAAGGCCATTAGAATCCATGTGAAGCATGTAAAAAGCAATTTAACGTTGAGTTTGATTGTTGTTTAGAACTCTTCAGTTACTTATAGTTCCAGTAGTTATAACATTTGGTCAAAAATAAGGAAGGCAGCCACCCAGCTAGCGACCTTAGTATGAAACGGAGGTCTATAAGACACTTGTTGTGTTATACTGACAAGAAGTGCGATACATGAAATGAGATAGGCGTGCGCGTGTCAAACAGCCTCTCTAGATACCAATATAGCTCTAGGTCAAAACTGTAGAACCTGCTTGAATAGCCTTTTACACCAAGAAAATAACTTGACCACCAAATCTTTTCCCTCAAAATAAGAATTACTGGCATGAAATTGTAGGCATGATATTTTGTTTTTAGTCAATATTCTATTTTGATTTCTATGGTCTCCAGTGAAGTGATACTATAAATAATTTTGCTATAGTTGATGCTAACTATTTATTTTTATGGAATTGAAGACGTTCATTACGCCACAAAAAGCTGCACCTATTTTCTCTTGTTGGTATATATACAAATTCTATTCTATTCCGGACTACACACATCAGGATCATATAGACTTCTAATATTCTCTACACTTTACACTCTATTTGGCGTGGAAGTACATCAAACCTTTGTCACAAAAATTGAAAGGAAATATAAGAATTAGTACAGTCCTGACCACCCCGACATCTTGTAACTCTAGCTGCATATTACGCTACAACAGCTGCGCCATTTTCTCCTTTTGTTGTATATTATGAATTACTTTTCATATTCTATTTCAGAACATCACGCCCATCTAGATGTCAGATATTTTATACACTTGCATTTTTAGCTGAATTGAAGGAATGAATAATATTTCTGACTTCTATGAGGTCTGGTAATACATTGACTTTATCATAAAATTTGAGAGGAAATATAGAAATTAGTCCAATCTGATCTTCCCGACTCTTTGAATCTCCAGCCGCTCATTACGTCTGCCAAACGGCTGCGCCCTTTCCCTTCGTCTGCAAGGAAGTGTACCATTTTTCTAGTCTATTCCCGACTACCATAGCCAATTAGAAGTGTGATCTTTTTTTAAACTTGCATTGTTAATATAAATGAAATAGTCTATAAAATATCATAGGTATTCTACGTTGTCAGCAAGTATATTAATAATTTATGACAAAATTTGAAAGGTAAGGTGGAAAAAAATAGCCCATCACCGACCCACAAGAAGTTTGAAAATTTGTTAACTTGCTTTGTTAGCTGTATTCAGCGCGTCTACAAATCTGACTTCTGTGTGGCCTGGAAGTATTTCAATATTGATCCTAACAGCTAAGGGTAAATAAAGAAATTAAAATTTAACTATTGTCTCTCAGAAGTTTGAAAATTTGTTAACTTGCTTTGTTAGCTGTATTTAGCGCGTCTAAAAATCTGACTTCTGTGTGGCCTGGAAGTATTTCAATATTGATCCTAACAGCTGAGGGTAAATAAAGAAATTAAAATTTAACTATTGTCTCTCAGAAGTTTGAAAATTTGTTAACTTGCTTTGTTAGCTGTATTTAGCGCGTCTAAAAATCTGACTTCTGTGTGGCCTGGAAGTATTTCAATATTGATCCTAACAGCTGAGGGTAAATAAAGAAATTAAAATTTATCCATTGTCTCTCAGAAGTTTGAAATTTTGCTGACTTACAATGTCATCGGGTTTGAACAAATGTACCAAATTTCAGGCTTCTTAGTGCCCTGTAAGTTTATTAAAAAAATTAATAACAAGATTTATAGATAGACACCCTTGAAACAGATGGCCACCCAGACCTTTCGGTCCATTAGCCAGACATAAAGACAGACATGGAAGCAAATTGAATAAAATCTTTTAAAAAGTGGAAGGACAAGTCTCATCAGTGGTGAACCATCCCAGTGGTTTCACCAATTTAGCCTTCAAGCGTTCTAAAATTGTATTAGGTTAATTTATTAAATTGTATCGAATCCTGCATTGGGCCCTTTTTGTGAAGAAAAGAAATTCCTCAATGGCCCTGATTATTACAAGAGTCCAACCCCACTAGTGAATGCAAATAAATAAATGGGGCTCTGGTACATTTGTAATCAACAATGTTCAGAAATGTGGTGCGCTTGCAGTTAAAGCAGTCGCTAATTATCAACCATGAATATCATGGTCTGCACCAAGTGTACTAGGGATAATATTAATAAAGCGTTTAAATGAATAGAACAATGCTCTTCCGAATAAATCCTTAAACTACAAAGTTTAATATTATGAATGGATGATCATATTTTGTTAAAGAGAAGTACATGATTTTGTGCTGTTAAGGTTATGTTTAAAACTGAATCAAATTAATTTATCTTCACTGTCCACATGCTTGAGTTTTATCTGCTAGACAAATTCTCAGACACTCTGATGCACAACGTCTACTGCTTGTCGAGTCTATTTTTTATGTTTTTATTTTTGTCCGTCCGGGAAGTCCAGTGTAAAAATGTGCTTCATCCTTGTCTATTAAATTGCAACGTTTACATCATCAACGTTTATTGACGTTAGAAAGAAGAATCTTCTTGATGGCATTAATGATTTAAAAAAGTGAAAAACCTGGGCGTCAAAATTAATTCTCCATTTATGAAGGATTGAAAGTAAATTTAGACGAGACTGAGGACTAAGTAGCGTGACAAAGAATGCAAATGCTGTCCTTGAATTCCCCAAAGTTGTGATGGCTGCAGTGTGAATGATGATCGAATTGACCACTATCCAGTTGCGTGTAAAAATGATAGAAACTGCCCTTGGCGATACACCTCATCCATTTTATACTTCTTGAGAGAACACCTTTTTTCATGAGATAACACCGTCAGGTGGAGTGTGTTGCACATTTCACATTCAAGTGAGTTTTATTCTGAAATGGGAGTCTATGCAGTCTCTCTCTCTCTCTCTCTCTCTGCTCATGAACGAGAAATATATATTGGTGTCTGGAGAATGGAAAAAAATATAACTTAACAGAGTTTTAAGCTTTTCTTGATAAACCTAGAATGGGTATTTCTCCAATTCTGGAATACTAAAAAATCAACGAATAGTTTATATTTATTCCGATAGATTGAGAAAACCATCAGTAACTTTCAGTTGCACGATAAGGAGATGTACCTTTCTTTTCTTAATTTAATTAAAATTCTTTAATTGTTGTTTTAAAATTCTAAATAACGTTTTAAAAGACTAAATCGACTTATAGATGTCGTTGAAACTTCGGACACATAATGAATTAAGGAAGATGTTGATGTTAGGTAAAATAAAATGAAAAAGAAAAGCGAGGTAGACCTACAATGAGCTGATTGGAAGATGCCAGAAAGATTCGGAAGATCACTAGATGAGCTGCGAATGATGGTCACAAACAGATTGAATTGGAGAATATTTGTCCATATAGTCAGTCATAGTGCAACTCGATGACCTGGTGAACACTATTGGCAGAGATGTTATTTTGTGGTCAAAAATTGATAGAACAATTTATATTATTGTGAAAAAATCTTTTCGATATGTTATATAAAGGTATAATTTAAAATGCTATTTTATTTTAAATATATTTCATAGATATTCAAATATTCTGTTAAATCGATCGCCAGAGGTCGCGCTTTCTGTTTATATAACCGTTGTTGTTGTTTCCCTATGGCCGGCTCAGGTATTTTTGTAAATTATGTAAATAAGTTTTTCATTTTTTTTATTCTTACGCCTTAAGCCAGACAGTACTTTATAAAATTCTGTTTTTTATATATTCCTTAAGCTCATTTAAATCTATTTTTGATAACTATTTTCATTAATATTATTCTGTTACCAGGATTGCAAAACAATATTGTAACATAGTATTTATTAATTTTATTATTTTTTATTTAACAGAGTGGTCATTTTTATGTTTTATATCTTGCGACTCTGTAAATTTTCCTCGTGGCTTATCTTTTGTTTACCTTTGATAGTTTGTCCTTCCCTGAAATAAATTTTGTTTCCTCCTGAAGTTTTTGTCTTCCCTAATATTCCACGTGGAATTTTGGTGGAGATGCTGGGTAAGTTAGGGAAGACAAACTGAAGATCGCCGAGAAGACCATCTCGGAGACTGACATCAGGATTCCACCGCCGTGCTAAAGCCAAGAAGCCTTCCCTCGAAGATGACGATGTCCCTATAGACGATACGACGAAAAAGCCGCTCTTCACGCCGCAAGAAAATGGACGCAAAGGTACTAGGGACAAATTTCCAAGACTTCGATGGAATCCTTGGCAGAAGCACGTCAAATCCACGTCAGTATCTACAATAATTGCTAGCTGTTGGTCACAGCTCCCATAGGGAAGAAGCTATGTAACATAGTATTTATTAATTTTATTTATGTAACATAGTATTTCTTAATTTTATTATTTTTTATTTAACAGAGTGGTCATTTTAAAGTTTTATATCTTGCGACTCTGTAAATTTTCCTCGTGGCTTATCTTTTGTTTACCTTTGATAGTTTGTCCTTCCCTGAAATAAATTTTGTTTCCTCCTGAAGTTTTTGTCTTCCCTAATATTCCACGTGGCAAAATATCGTAATATACTCATGGATACCAAAATCAAGCAACAGCTAATAATTCTATAAAAAATAATCAAAATCAGCAGAAAATCTCATTTTTTATATTTTATATAAATATATATATAACACCCATTATATAATATACACACATTGATATATTATAATACCTTGAAAAAGGTTGGCGATCAGCCAAATGATATATTGGTAAAATAAATTATATATGCCTTTTTAATTCGAATATATATATATTGAAAAAATACATCAATCCATATTTAAATCATTAGATAATAAAAATGCATATATTGGATTGAATAAAAGATTTATTTTGCCAATGTTTCGGTTGGCTGAATGCCAAACCTTATAAAGGCATTACATTTTTGTATAAACAAACTCAGCGCCGCATAGTGTTATAAACCACCTACTTTGTATTTTTAAAATTATTTCAACTGTGATATTATAACACTATGCGTTGCTGAGTTTGTTTATACAAAAATGTAATGGCTTGATAAAGGTTTGGCGTTTAGCCAACCGAAATATTGGCAAAATAAATATTTTATACAAACCAATATATGCCTTTTTATTATCTAATATATATTATATAATCTAAAATGCAAATATTTTATTTTTAAAAAAACATGTATTTTACTTTCATCAATGACTATTCTTTTATTTTTGACCATAGATTTAGAACATAACACTTTGAATTTTTGTTGTAAATATGTATAGTTAACCCTACCTATTTTTTATATCATGAATATAGAATTAATTTTTTAAATTATATATTACTCTGTAAAAATAGTTTTATGTGTAATTTGCTTCAAGTAATTCAAAATAAAAACTACTTGATAAGTAAATAATTATCTTTCTTATTTTCACGACTACACCTCCATTCTTTATCATTCCAACATCAAAACAAAATATTCATAACATATATATATATATTAAAAAACGAAAGAAAAAAATAAAAGATAAAAAGATCAGGTGTTGAAATCAATGGCATATCCTGACCAGGAGCACATGTGCTTTACAGAAGGCAGAGCGCCATCTGGTGGAACAGAAATCAACTAAACATTGATATATATATAATGCGCGTATCTCTTTTTGTGTTATTAAGAAAACTTCGTGTGAAAATTTGAATATGACTCTTTATTCCCAGTATTTATATAGACATCTCCAGTGTTTATTTAGAGAGGGGCTTATAGAAGAGGAAGCCAGATCCTACCAGGCTAGTCCCCAGGTGGGGGAATGGCCATTAGGTATGGTGGACAGCTGAGAATATAAATGCGATATTGTCCTTAATAATAAGTAAACATGTTGTTTAGATATTGGTTTATTCCGAAGTAAAGATTGAATAACTAATTGTCACTCCTTTTAAGTTCTCTAAGATTAAAAATTTCACCATTTGGGAATTAACAAAACTGTGCTGTCGATTTATTTTTGTCAGAATGATGGCCATTGATTTTGAGGAACTCGTGTTTTTATGCCTAACCTTCTCTAACTTAATTTATGATGCGGGAAGTAATAATTTTGTGGCCGTAAAGTTAATGCAAATTTTCCAAAAATTGAATTAGATTTTTTCTCTGTTGTCTCTCTCTTTCCTGAATACTTTATTTTACCAGCATTTGTCAAAATGGATTTATCATCAATGTTATTTCTCTGTTAGACAAAATGGGAATAACTGGCCTTAGCAATTATTGATTGGCGAGTAATTGTCAAAAACATTTTGTGTTTATAATTCATCATCAAAAAATCTTTAAATTTAATAGGCTTGTATTGTATTGAAATGTGAAAATGATCAAAATATCAAACACAAACTACGCAAATATACACACAACACAAATAAAACTAAAATCGATTACAAAATATTTTTTAAAACTACTTCTATATATATATAAATGAATGTTTGTATATATGTTTGTTTGTTTGTTTGTATGTCCGGTATACAAATTCGCAATAGTTCACTAATTCAAACCAAAATTTCCATACATAGGTGAAAAAGTACGGGGAAGACGATAGGCTATTTTAAAAATATATATATAAATCAATTATTAAAACTATATATTCAAATTATTCTACTTAGCTCACGAACAGCGCCCTCTATCAGAGATTAGATTAAATTATGCTGATGCAAACAAATAGATAATGCTAATAACAAACAATTATAAAAAAATCTTATCTAAATATATATCACTCGGGTAGATATGCACACGGGTCAATCCCGGAGCGAAGCCCGGGTCACCCGTCTAGTATTCTATATTTTAAAGTATATTTATTCTTAGTGAAGAGAGAGAGAGAGAGAGAGAGAGAGAAATAAACAGAATTCTGAAGGTACAAATCTTTGTAATCAGGTATATAGCTGAGCTATGTAAAAATATTCTTTCTCTTTTTATATATTTATTAACATTATTATTCTGTAAAAAAAAAACAATATAGTTCTCCTATACATATATGTATTTTTAAAGAAAATATCTTTAGAAATTTATTTAGTTTTTTTCAGAATATTTTTAACTCAGCGTATTTTTTCTCAAAGAAAATATCTAAAAGGAAATCCTTACAAGTATATAGATTGATAATCCTATTATTTAATTTAAAATAAAGTATTTTACTACAAATAATATATCAAATATTTATTAAAAATTACATCAAAAAATAATTTACGTGTCCCAATTAACAACATAATCAAAGTTATATAATCGACTGATGCAAATAATAATATTTATGTTTTATAAATAATATTTTAAAAACGATGGAAAAGCGCCTGTCTATTTATTTTATAAGATATGAAATATTTAGAAAAGTATCTGAGATTACATTGACAGTTCACCAAAAATATTATAATACAATATAATGCGGCTTATGATTGTAGAACGAAGTTTGAAAACTATACCGCAAATGTTTCTTTTGAACTAAAAATCAAAATTTATTTTGAGGAGAAATAACGAACTAGTGGACATGGCATCTGCCCGGTAAGCGGAACACTGTGGGTTCGATTCCCATCCCTGGACACTTTATTTTTTCGTTTATCATTACTCTTCACAATTCATCCTTTCATACTAAGGTTAGAAATAATCGTTATAGTCAATCTTGGAATCCAAGGGATACCCATTACATTTATTAAGGGGGGATCTAATATTAACTATTAAAATATAATCAAGAAAACATTTTTTTAGTAATAGTCTTGTGAAAAAGTTTATCATTGGTACAGAGGTCAATAATATTGCCAACTTCGGGATGAGACAACAATTTATTTCAAGCAAGAACAAACTATAAGTGATAATTAAAGATAAGCAAAAGAGGGGAGTAAACAGAATATAGCAAAATATTAACAAAAAATAATACTCTGCTAATAAAATAATAAATACTTTGTTGCATAGCTCCTTCCCTATGGGAGCTGTGACCCACAGCTAGCAATTATTGTAGTTACTGACATGGATCTGACGTGCTTCTGCAAAGGATTCAATCGAAGCCTTGGAACTTTATCCCTAGTACCTTTGCGTCCTTTTTCTTGCGGCGTTAAAAGCGGCTTCGTCGTCGTATCGTCTATAGGGACATCGTCATCTTGGAGGGAAGTCTTGGCTTTGACACGACGGTGGAATCCTGGAGCCAGTCTCCGAAAATGTAGATCACAGCACCCACTTGGCTTCAAGGTCTTTTCGGCGATCTTCAGTTTGTCTTCCCTAATTTACCCAGCATCCCCACCAAAATACCACGTGGAAAATTAGGGAAGACCAACTTCTGGATGAGACAGCAATTTATTTCAGGCAAGAACAAACTGTGAGTGATAAACAAAAGATAAGAAAAAGAGGGAAGTGTACAGAGTATAGCAAAATATAAACATAAAAAATGATACTCTGCTAATAAAATAATAAATACTTTGCTACAATATATATGATAAGAAACATTAGAATCAAATTATTTAAAATTTACGTAGAAACTATTCTAATGAAAATCTCCAAATAGTAGCATTTTAATCGTGAGTGTGCAAATAGAAATAAATATCTAACGAAATATAAAAATAAGTAAATAGAATTATACTTTTGAATATTTTATGAAGACGTTTTAAAATTCAATGAAATATACTATATATACAGCTATCAGCGTCATAATCAAGCAACAATTCTTTATCAATTCTGTCACCGATGCATTTTTTTTTTTACAATTTTTAAAACTCATTTATATATTATATATATTAGATAATAAAAGGCATATATTGGATTTTATAAAATATTTATTTTGCCAATATTTCGGCTGGCTGAACGCCAACCTTTATCGAGGCATTACATTTTTGTATCTATATATATTATATATATATAGAGACAAGAATGACATCCACGGTGCCAATTTATAATTGTAACGAATAGTATTTGAATAAAAGCATTTAATCGGGTAAACCCCGGGCGTTGCCCGGGTCATTCGGCTAGTATACTATAAAAAGGAGCAAATAATTATTTCAGTTTCGCGAATGAACAATTATATATGACTAAATAATAAAAACAGTGGGGGAACTCTCAGCATATATTGAATGAATAGGTAGAAAATCCAATGAAGCTTAAACTTGCTACCCGGTTGTTCCGAACCGCTACTTCCAATGAATACTTCGAACTTGCTACCCGGTTGAGTAATTTCGAAATTTATTATGAGCGTTACCTTAATGGTGGCAATTGAGAAAATGATCCTTTTCAGTAAATTTCATTTTTAGTCATATAATTATAATTATTTAATGGTGATAGATTAAATAATCACTTCTTTATTTTTAGTAAATTTTCAAATAAAACTTTTTCCTAAAAATATCTTTGATACCTATGTGGTTTTATAAAATAATAAGAGTGTTACTTTTCTTCAAACCAATTAAATCCTCTAATTAAAGACGAAAGAATCATAAAATACATTTTTTTCACAATAAATCCAAAATAAAAGTGTTACTAATAAATTCTTAATTGAAACGACTTGGAAACTAATAAAATGGTCATTTAAAATTCTCATTTGATATTGAAATAGCTCTTAAAATTGTATCTTATTAAATTTAAATAGGAAACAAATGAATAGTGCGCGCGAACCCCTATATAATTATTTTCATATAAGGTATAGTTGTTAATCTATTCATTCTACAGAACTGTTAAGTCGTATTTTATGTGACAACATTTTATAACTGGTAGATATGGAGATATTGACTGGGTTTTAACGACCTGCGACACCATTAATAGACACGTGAGGTAGTGAAATGCTTTGAGACAATAGGAATAAAAAACCATAAATGTTTTTACTGCTTCTGTTATAATGAGTGTTTAGAAAATATTTGGACATATTTAAAGCAACACATTTATCTGTTCTAACAATAAATAAATAAAATTAGTTAATTTCTTGTTGTTTTGAAAAGGTTGGTGGACTAGTGGTTAAAACCCTTGATTCCCGACAGCCATGAACCGGGATCTAATCCCGCATTGGAGACTTTGTTTTATTATGTAAATAACCTTCACACATATTATTCATTGTTGTAAATATCATATGCTAGGTTTCTCTTTCTGAGCGGTATCTAATAAAGTGATTTTGGAACCAAGTTTTTGTTTTGAAGGGTAACAACGACTGAATTAACAGATGAGTTTGTATTTAGATTCATGCTTCGTCGTTGAACAGTATCGATTTTCCTTTTGGGGCCTATCGCTAGCTTATGTACAATGACATCATCCACTTTGTGCAACCATTACTGGAAATCAGTGTTATTTAGGTACTTCAGTGACTTGAGGTAAGACCAAATGTCTTCGATACAACAAACTTTCGGACTGCGTTATTATTCTTCGCCATAAAAGCGATGTTCTCAGCCTTTAGATGTTAAACGACGATCTTGTCGTAAAAGGAACAGTTTTGATCTGGCCAGAATACGTAACACCCAGTCCAGTCCTCTCGTCCTGATTGATGCACGGAATCAGCCTCGTCTTGAGGTCTTGTTTGATATTGTTCGACATCGATGGCAATTTTAAAATGCCTCATCAAATACTTGCGCAAAAGGTTTCTCTACCAAATTTATTAATATCCACAAGCTATCAAATTTTAAAAAATTCTACAAGAGTTTTTTTTTAAATAAAGATAATCTAAAAAAAAGATTTTTGAGAAAGGCCCTTACGAACGACTAGACTCGAGCATACCAGGCAAATATCTATTTTGATTTGTCTATACTTAGAAGAAACGCCTGTATAAGAGTTTTTCTAACTTGAAAGTTTGTTAGTATTATTAAAATTGTAAATAAACTTTTCGTTCGAAATACTTGATTAAGTTTTTAAAAATATTTTCTACAATTTTATGGATGATTGGATGGCTGAATACATGTAAACGGATCGCAATCCACATCAGAACTTCAAGGTTTATCCACGGATGTATTTGGCGTGATGATAAGTAAGAAAGAGTTATAATGCGTAGTAGTCACAAATTCCGTCGATCCAGGAGGTTTTAAGTATGGATTGTGATTCATCGTCCAGAATCTAGTTAGGGTTTGAAAACTTGCGCACAATCTTTCCCACTTTCAGTTTATGCCAAAACCTGAAAACGCTTCTCCTTATTCCAAACCTATCATCTTTACAAATGCCTCGTGTACATGTTACACTATAGTATTAAACCTTCTTTCAACATTTTTGACGGAAGTTTCCTCTTTTTTCTTGGGCATTGTCTGCTGAAACCTGATCTTCACTTTGGTCAGAACTTTCTTTATCCTCCTTGATCCCTTTAATCGTCTTTCACAGAGATTACATGAAAACCTATCAAAGATGTTGTATATTGTACATTGGGACTCTCTTTTCTCTAGAAAAATAACGTATTGCATATGCTTTTCCCAAGCACAAATTATCTCTATTAAAGTTGTACATATATGTCTTCATAATCCTTTAATTCGAAGGCATTTCCTCCAAAGGATTCGAACAATTGGCTGGCGTTTAATCGTTCACAGATTAATCTATTTACTCAATTTCACGTGCCATAATGTTCAGCCATTACGGATTTCAGATTTAGAGATAACAAGTATACGGATCATTTTTACCAACGTCCGTTATAAAGAAAAAACATTTGAAAAGAGAAATAAAATTCCAAGCTAATATGTAACAGCTTTGATCTACCCTACTTTGATAGCGTTTTATCCAGGCCAGCATAAAGCTCTTCTATCTCTTTTACGGTTAATTGTACTCGAGTTTTTTTCTTAATTATCAAATATATATATTATATTAATATAAAAGTAAGATATTTCATGAAAGTATAAGCGCGCGTTTTGTTGCCACTTCTGTATTATACGACGAGTGTTCAAAAGACGGAGGGCATCGACGACTTGGATCTGAACGAACTCAACCTCCCAGCACTATACATCTCATTGCACGTACTCTGGATGAACTAGGGCACTACCCAACATCTTTGGCAAATTATATATTTTTCTTTCTCTGAATAATTTCGAAAGATATAGTTGATTTGGGCTTAGATTTGGATCTCGAAATAACAGGAAAAAGAACTCGCTTTGATATATATATATCCACTATGAAATCGCATATTTAAACAAAACAAGATTTATTTCAAAAGTAAAGACTATTTACTATAATTCACCAAAATTAAAATTTAATAAATGAAAATAGTTAATTATATATATGCAAATGTAAAAATTATAGTTCAAGATATTTTATCTCTATAAAGAGAGAGATATCGTGTATATAATTCCCATATACCGGTGGTGTTTTGAAGTACAGTTGAGGTAGAAAAGGAGGACACGTGAAGCAGGACTAAAAGCTGAGAAAACCGTGGAAGAGAACATTTCACGATTTTGCCTGTCAACCTTGCGCAGGGACCGTGCTGATATTCTCTGTATCGTTCCTATTGTAGTGTATCTACACACGTGGCTGAGAAGTCCGAGGTTCAAGAAAAGAGCGACGTAGGGTGGTTTAAGTAATTCTGAAACCAATAAACAATTTCTCGAAAATTATGCAATTTTCATCGAAAGGGACTTTGCATTGACACCGATGCCCAAGAATCCCCTAGAAAAGATAATGACTTGCTACAAAAGAGAAGAAGTTTACATCAGGCAAAGTGTACTGAGAATAGGCTGAAGTTTATTATCTTTTTTTTTTCTTTAAATAATGCTATCTCTTTTGTTGGTTCTGACGAGGTTATATATGTTTAAATTATTCATTGTAATAATTTGTGATAAAGCGATTTCTAACACACACGCGAATCATCAATAAGAGTTAATGTAAAAACGTCTATTATAAAAGTGAATTTTATATCTACCGTTTCTCTCTCTCTCTCTCCCTCTCTCTCTCATGCCAAAATTATCTTAATGTTAAATTAAATGTTAAACGTATGAGAAAACACATATAAAATTATGGCCAAATGCTTCATATTTGGTGTAGATTAACCAAATTTTATATAGAATATTCATTAATTCAAAGCAATAACGCTCCATTTATATATAACGAATGGATACATTAAGACGCGAATGTTTCTTTTCACAAATAAATCAAACTTCTACTGTCCTTACTGCGATGGAAAAATATAGGGAGGGCTTGGCTCATCAGTGATGAACCCCCCCAGCGGTTTCGCCAATTTAATCTACCAGACCGCTTCTTTAGAGCTCTAATACTGTATTGGGTCATTATGCTTTTATATGCAACACTGAAAGGTGGAATCTTAGAAATAGTATTTAAGCAAACTATGGACCTAAGCCTTTAGGACAATAGAACTATATTTAAATATTTGCATCGAGCAATGCTCTTCCGCAAACAATAAGAACAAGTTAGGTATAAATTAATACAAAACAATAACGCGTTATCTAAATATAACGAATGAATACATTAAGACCCAAATGTTTCTTCTCACAAATAAACGAAACCTTTACTGTTCTTACTGAGATGAAAAAAATCAAGCCCTCCCAATATTTTTTCATCGCAGTAAGGACAGTAGAAGTTTGATTTATTTGTGAGAAGAAACATTCGGGTCTTAATGTATTCATTCGTTATTTAGAATATTCATATTATTTTACATTCTGAATATATATAGCCTGTCATTATTATATTATATTAGTGCAGTTAAAATGTAAATTGTTTAAATTGTTTTTATTTTGGTAAAATTATCGACTTTGACACTTCTGATCAGTGTTTTAAGACACTTTAAGAGTTCTCCAATTACACGGGGGAAGAAGACAAAGGTGAATATGTAAGAATAAATTCTGCCAGACGATATGGAAATTCTAAGCTGACAGGAAGATGTTTTCCAACATCATGCCGTTTCCTTTCTGGAAATTTCTCGGAAGTTAATTGGAAATTTGACACACCGAAAACTCTTCCAAAACTTTCCATCATTCCGATATATGAGGGAAAAAATGAGAAAACTACAAACTCTTTGTGTTAAAATAAATATAACAAAAATAAAACTTAATATACGTTTATTATAAAATATTTTAAAAATTCATTGTATACAAATCTTCATATAATAATATGAAAAATATATGGTAGGTGTACTTTGAGTACAAATCAATTTTCTTACTCAGTATCGAAATTTTAAGACATAAATGAAAGTATCCAATGGAATAAAATAATTTTAAATATTCTTTTGGGATATCCATTCGAAAATTAATCAAGTATATACACTTATAGATAAAAACTTAAAGAAGTTTTACCTTTTAGCATGAATATCGGGATTAAGACAATAACTCTGAAAGATATTTGATAAACAGTGACCTTTATTGAAGACCTACAAGATTACCAAGTGTGAACAAATTTTCCTATGTCTCCTTCAAAAATATTTATATATGTTTGAAAAAATAGCACAAATGTAATATTTTACTGGGATAAGGTGCATAAATTAAGAAAAAGGCATCTCCTTATCGTGCAACTTAAAGTTGCAGATGGCTTGCGCCATATATCGGAATAAATATCAACTATTCTCGTTAATTTTTAATTATTCCATAATTGGCCAAATAACCATTCTTGATTAATCAAGAAAAGCTAACCACGGACGCGTTTCGGGCTGTTGGCCCTCATCAGCGTGGTGCAAGCTGTACCTCAACGACCAAAAAATTGGTCATTCAGGCATCCTGAAAAATCATGGAACGGGTAGTTAAGGCCAGAATTGCGTGAGACCGCGGCACAATGTGGAAGAGGAGTACAAATGTGATATTGTACTGGGATAAGGTGCGTAAATTAAGAAAAAGGCATCTCCTTATATAGAGAATAGTTGATATTTATTCCGATAGATGGCGCAAGCCATCAGCAACTTTCAGTTGCACAATAAGAAGATGCTTTTTTCTTAAACTATTGAGCCAGTATCTCCGATATTTTTATCATCCCACTAAGAGGTCGTGCTCCAATGGAAATTTTTTTTAATTGTAAAAAAAAAAATGGGAAAAAACTCACGCTATGTAGTTCAACTTCGCTCACCTTTATTATTTTTCATTAAAAATATAAATAAAAATGGCCACACAGCGCATATTGTATGATTATACAATTCCCAAAGAAGTTCTAATAAATTAATTATTGGTATTATCAATCACACAGGTGGTTTCTAGATGCCTTTCACATACAACATTGCCATCGTTAAAATTCTTCGGTGATGCCTACAATATTCTGTTCAGGAATCATTCCAATGTCTTTCATTTTCCCTTTATTCATTTACAGGTTAACTGTCACCATCTAAACAGGGATACTGTTCGAATTTCCAGTCTAGATTAGTAACGTCCTGCTTGTGAACACTGGTATCTGGTATAAGATGTGGTTAAAACAATGCTAGTACATCATAGTAGAATAGAAACTGGTGAACCGGAGAGAGAGAGGCTGGGTGTATATATAATACAGTAGAACCTCCATAAGAGGACACTCGCGCTAGAGGACACCTCTCTACAAAGGACAGTTTTCATTTGTAAAATTACCATTTTTACTATTTAGCTACTCTCCGGTAAGATGACACCTCTCCCAAAAGAACACTTCAGCTCTACAATTAGGTGTCCTTTACAGGGAGGTTCTACTGTACAATCAATTTACTACCAACGTGGTGAAGACAAATAAACACTGTTTGAAGAGATTACGTCATTGTTGTTCGGTGGATAAATTCCAGTTCGAGTTGCTCTCTCAGTTGACATAGTGAACTTGGCTTACAGTCCGGGTTGTTGTGGCTCTAGGGACGGGGTGTTCTGGCCGGTGTCCAACTACGTCATGCGGCCGAATCCCAATTTCCATAATGGCGAGGGGTCACGTGTTGCTGAATGGGTCTCTAGATATTGGTGGCTCCACGTGTTTGGCCCAACACGTCGGCAGTCTGTGAGATAAACAGCTAGGAGGGACACAATACCACAGTAGAATATGTGACAGACCCTGAGAAATATATTCCGTTCAATATATAAATATACTTATAGAAATAATTTGATATCAACTATAAAGGTAACGAAATCGAAATATAGGTAATATTATTATTGCAGGTTGGATTATAGAAGATTAATTCAAGATGTTGACTCTCTCATTGAACCTCAAAGGTTTATTATAGGGCGTTTTGCCCACCCACTGTCGTTTATTTCAAGTTGGAAAAACATTAAGCGAACTTTGCCTCAGTAAAAGACAAACTTCTCTTAAGAGTTTTCACCTTGAAAAGAGCGAAAGTGGGTTGCCAAAACGTCGAATGAAAACCTTTTTTTGAAGATTAATGAGTCAATATCTTCAATTCAAAATAGACAGCTGATAAATTAACTACAAATTTCCTTATTCTGCCAGCAGGATTGTCGAGAAAAACCTACCCTGAACTAACGAACACCATTCAAGAAAGCATGGTATTCTGAGATTTTATGTATCAAGTTGTGACCCATTTACTGACCTGAATCAGAAAGTTGAAAGAGAAGGATATTATTAATAAATAGAACGATAATCCAAGTGTTTTTAAAATTTCTTATTAATTTGTATGGTCATACCAAAGATATTCCAACAGAAAGGATAAAGATCATCATTTTACCCTCCATTGATATATCCCTAACGAAATAAAAGATTAACCTGATGGTTAAAACACATCAAGAAATATTTTAAAAACAAAATAGACTTCTGAATAGAAGTATTCTGTCTTGCCTGAACCCCAGAACACTATTTTGAATCAGTCGAACTGAAGTTGACGTCTGACAACCAATTTAAGAATATTAAACTTATATTAGAGAAGCATATTAGATTTTTTGATAAGGTAAAACAATCTATTTAATTTTCTGAGTTTTGATCTTAGGAAGACACGGCGGTATATTTACATAGAAATAAGTAGGACCTTAAAGATAGGCGGCTGACTGAAGAGAAAACTGGAAGACGTAAAGTTAAAACCGGATAGAAATACAATCTCTATAAATATTTCAAGAAAGGCTCTCAATTTGTGAATAAATAATTGGTATATAAATATAACAATTTCAAATTAGTTATTAAATATGAAGGCGTGAAAATATTATTTAAAAATTCATATAAAAAACACGATATATATTTTCAGCGACAAGGCGTTTTGCTTAATGCACAAAGCTATAGATTTTGGGAGTCTTCAGACTCAGAGTGAGAAAATGTTGTCGGCCAGTGTTATAGCAGAATGTTTATTGAGCAAAAAGATGTGTGAACTTAAATAAATTCTTCCCTGAAACGAATATTTCTAAGATTAGAATCTTTTCGAAAAGGGCTGGGCGATTCGCCATTGATGGAGCTACGGAAGAGTGACCTCGCTTACTGAGATCCGTTGGGTGCTCCTCTCCTTGTTATATCGCTGGGAACAGGCGGCCACCGATATTCTGTAGAACTAAATCAACACCACTTGATACAGGTGATTTAACTCAGTTTTGAACCTCCCTTTTGGACTTTCCAGGAGTTGGACAGAGAGAGATTGAGTTTGAAGCTACTTTTATTAAATATGGTTATATATAAATGAATAAATAATAAAATATACTGATAAATATATATATTCGATGAAATATGTATATAAAGTCTGCATTTCTTGAGGCTTCAGCGACCTGTAGCTGGCTCATCGCTACTGGTCCTGTAGCGCCGTCCGACATCTTATTCTAGCAGTGTTCTCCATCCTCTTCGTGCGGCCGCCGGACCTGCAGTCCTGGATCTTCGCGGTCAGTCTCGAGGACCACGCCATCTCCTCAGCGGCGAAGCATGCAATCTACGTTTTATTCGTAGATCGCGAAATGTGTGGTATCGCTGGAGACCCGCTAGCTATTCTGAAAGAGGAGCCATGTACATATTCATTTTATCTCGCATATATCGAACTATTTTAATGTAATATTGATCTGAATTTTGTAAACTACTCATTATCATTACTTAAATAGTACGGACTGTGCACTTTTACCTGTAATGACAAAATGTCAATAAAGTTGTGTCAATTGTATATATAAAGTACATTGGAGTCTTCCACCGCGGGAAAGACTCCGTCAACGTTGGAACGCGGGAGTTCTTTACCGCAATGTAGGTAGGTCTATAAGGTGGATTGCATTTCTAAACTCAAAACTAAGATGCTACATGCAGATGGTAGCCTTCTCCCCACTTGTTAGTTGTATTAAATCGGGATGAAGGCCGACACCGAACAACCAGGCCTGCAGATCCAAGGTCAAGTCGCAGGAGGTGAACACCTCCCAGAGCAGGGGTCGCACAGCTCGACAACTCCAATATCTTTGGGTCAGCGACCCGTCGCTGGATCTACAGGAGACAAAGGTAGCACGCCTCGAGACAGGATGGTCAGGATGAGGTACGGTGCCGTAGGAAGAGGTCTGCGCCGTGCTCCAAAAAGCAATTGCGGTGTAGGTCAGTCAAGGGGTGGAGCGGGGCATATTCACGATGGGGGTCCACCGCTCAGCCAGCTCCCCAAGAGAATGCTCCTGCAGCAATGCCGAGTCCAGTTCTCGGCGCGCCGCTCTGGCTGGTGAGGCGGGTAATAGGTGTTACCGATCCCGACAAGACAATGGTCTCCGCATGATAGCTGGAGCTAGCGTTTTACCGAAGAAAACAATGGAGGAAGGCCCCCAGGTTCTACAGGCCTAGGATCGAAACTCGCATTGAGCGCGCTAGAGCACGAGCACCATCGGAGAAGCCTCCGACAATCGCCTGTAACCAGCAGATCTGGAATTTAAAGTCCTACCTGTGGCCACCCATTCATTAATAGCCCTTTGCAGTGTTAAATGTTCAAATAATTGAATACATCGTCGAATTATACAGAGGGGCTTCATAAACGATAGCGTGTGGAACTATTAAAAGAAGTATAAACAAAAAGGGAAACAAAAATCGCGCCATCATAAATACACATAAAATAACACGCACATATATACCAACAATAAATGCTATTGAAGGATGAACAGAGTTATTCCGATAATAAAAGTGTTATTGTACAACAACAAAAAAATATATGTTTTCAGAAATATAAATTATTTAGCGCAAATGTTTTTTTATTATTAAAATAATTCTGTATTGTCTTCAAAGCTCATGTCCACGTTTTCTTTAAAAAATTCACCAAGAATTTCACTCAGAGGCGGATGTACAGGGTGATCCAAAAGTCCCGCACAACTTTAAAAATTAATAACTCCGCGAATATTTGCGCTAGAGCAATGCGATAAACACCATTGTGTTCAGAATGCAATGGGATTTTTTATGGCAAATATTGAAAATTTCGAAATTGATTTTAGTTACAATTTCATTCCCTAGATGGCGCTGTACCAGAATCAGAAATTCAGCGGCCAAATTGTTTGATTAATTGAAAAATATAACTGATCGACACGTATTTTTCCTTTTTGTATACCAGGAAAGAATCCTAATAATATCAAATCGTTAATTAATAAAGCACCATTTCGCCAAAAGTTAGAAGAAATGGTTAACGATTTTTAAATACAATCTGAGATATGTAAAATAGGTATATGCAAATTAAAACATGTAGCAAAAAATATTTATATTTTTGATAAAGTTTTGTCAAATATATTGAATGTTTGAAAAACATAGCTGAATTCAATACATGATTTTTTGAAATGTTAATATAGTACCAAAAATTATGATGGTAATACTAATAGGATTTCTTGCTATAAGGAATGTGTAATTTCTTGAATAATTGGCGACACTCGACTATTTAACTGGAAATTTGTCATGATCCAACAAATGAAATATAGATGGGAGTGACAAAATACATTTGTCGTACTTTATTCCAAATATCCTATGGGCTTGTCAAATGTTATCATTGTTTATTATACTGTACACGATTTTTAAAAATCTATCCCCTCAACAATAAATATAATTTTTAAATCAACCTTTTGCGTTGAAAAACGTAGTAGTAAAATTATTTTGTATTATTATTTTTTTTTTGCCCAAAATTTCTAAAGGTGGGGGGTTACAGAGAATATTCCTTATGCTATTTCTTTTAATGAGCGAAAAGCGATAAATTAAAAATAAGGGATAAAATTGTGTGTACCAGTGTTATTCGAGAAGTTATAACACTTTGGCCTGCACGACATAATATAAGATGCGAGCAAATGACAAACAAACAAAAAATACTGTTCACAAATAAAAAAGAGACAAGATATGAGGACAGAATTTATTTACCCATAACCCAACACAAAGAGCTTCAAAATATTGGTAGATAATATAATACATGGCAGCTTATATAACACATGAGGTAACTTGTCTCTTGGAGGCCTTGTCTCTTGTATTAGATCACAATCCTTGCTCAATGTGGCGCCCTTCATTCTCAAACACCGCCTGCAGACGATAGATGACAGATTGGACAGCATTAAATAACATATCTGTTGAAATTGATGAAACGTGCCGTCTGATAGAAGCCTTCAACATGGCCAATGTGGTAGGCCGGCATCGATAAACACGCGACTTAATGTACCCCCATATCCAAAAATCGCAAGGCGTCAAGTCTGGTGATCTTGAAGGCCACTGGTGTATAAAGTGGCAACTTATCACACGATCTTCACGAACGTATCCTTCAGCAATTGTTTGGCTCCGCGGGAGATATGAGGAGGTTCTCCATCTTGCATGAATGTTATTTCGCTCAGTGCTTGTCTGTCCTGCAATATGGGGATAACCTTTTCTCTCAAAAGTTGAACATAACGTTCACCAGTTACAGAAACGGTTTTAAATGTTCTTCCATTTATTTCTTCAAAGAAAAATGGCCCAATAATAAAAGAAGAAGTGAACCCACACCAAACTATAACTCTGGGCTGATGAAGTGGCATTTCTGTAAAAATCCTAGGGTTTTCTGTTGCCCAAATGCGGCTGTTTTGAGTGTTAACTTCTCCGTTCAGAGAAAATTGAGCTTTATCTGTCCACAGAACATTCAACACCCAGTTTTCATCAATATCAATTTGCCGGAAACCCATAAAGCGAATTCTTGACGCTTCTCAAAATCGCCGACTTTTAGCTCGTGAAGTCTTTGAATTTTTTTACGGGTATTTTTTAAGACAAATTCTTAGTGCTCTCCAAACTGTTCCATACCAAATCCCCGTTTGTCGAGCACTTACTTCTCCATACGTGGATAACGTTTCAATAGCTTCAACATTCTGCGAAACCGTAGCAACCCCTGACTTGCATGTCGATGGTCTTCCACTCCGAGATTTTGCTTCCAGAGATCCAGTCTTCTCCAAAGTTTTTATCATTCGCCTTAGAGAGTAGCAACTCCTGGGTCCTTTACCGCTTCGAATACCTTTAAAGGTACGAAACGCTTGTAAAGCTTCAGTGGCAGATTCTTAAATTGCAATAAAAAAATTTCACCAAGAGTGATTTATGCTGTAGTGATGGTAAAATAAATTGTTGTGCATGTAAATAGATGAAGATTATTTGCATTTTTCAAAACCTCATTATGTAAAAATATATGTGTATATTAATTGGATATTTGTTGTTGGCCGAACCAATAACCATACACACCTCATCTCGTTAACGGAATAATGTTCTTTGTCTGGTCTGCCTTTTTTTACTCTCTTTGGAGTAGATTTGCTTTTTGATAGTTTTTATTTATGGAGCTGAACCAGTATGATGGCGGTGGTGGAGGAAGTCAGCAGGCCAACAAGCGGCCGCGTTTTGAGGACGAAGACCTCCTCCCGTCTTCCCATCACCAATTTAAATTCAACAGCACGGCGAACTTGTTCAACTTTGAGTGCCAAACCTTCGAAGCGATCATTGCCGACACCAGCCTGGACTCCCCCGAAAAAATACAGATGGCCACCAAAGGACTGATACTGACTCTCGTCCAAGAGGCAGAACTTCTTCTTAAGGACTCCTTCAAGGGAGCCAGTCTAGGAAGACCCAATCCCACAGCCAACGTCCCGATTCCCTCCACCTCTTTCGCCTCGGTAGTGGCAGAGAAAGACAAGCTGGTAAAGCCTGCACCTCCGAAACCTAAAGCGAAATTCACATTTGTGAATCTGGCTCCTTCCTTCGAATCGCATGTCGTCGTCAGGTCGGCTAACCCCAAAGCAACCCAAGGGAATTTTTGAGGGAAATTCAAAAGATTCATCCTTCCCTAGCGTCATCAAAACACGTGGTGGCGTCCATCAACACCAGCGGCGAGGTGGTTTTCCACCCCAAAACAACCCAAATGGCAAAGTAGCTGGCCACTGGGCTGACCTCCCTGCCAACGGGCCTAAGCTGCCCCGAGTGCCCGGTTATCCTACCAAGATACTGCCTTTTCAGAGTGGACGGGGAGGTGCGGGACGATGAGATATGCGAGAGCTTCCGCTCCAACCACTCCGTGCAGTCACTCCTGGAAAAGCGTGAAATCAGGGTACTCCATCGATCGAATAATGCGGCACACATCACTAGTACAGTGTTCATCGAAGTGGACAACCAAGTCGCCGAAATCCTCGGTCAACATGGACGTATTCCTGTGGCGGGTCTAGTGCACAGGTATGAGCGCAGTCATACTTTAAAGCAATGCTTCCGTTGCTGTGGCTTCGGCCACCGCGCTTCTGCCTGTCCAGCTGCCCATCCAATTTGCTATCGCTGCGGCTCTGCAGAGCATGAGGGCATCCGATGCTCGGTCGAGCCAAGCCAAAGCCGCTGCTGCCGCTGCAGAAAAAAAATCTGGAGCTCCCATCAACCACTTTGCCACCTCATCTACCTGTCCCTTTGTAAAAGAGAGAATACCCCGAACAAGTAACAATGTCTAGGCCATTGCGTGTCCTGCAGGTGAACGCTAAAAAATCACCAACTGTCATTCTTGAAATTGCAAATTTGGCAAATTCGACACAGGCCGACATCGTGCTCCTGCAAGGACTCTCAACTAACTTCTTCTGGCCCACACGTGGGTTTCAGGCATTTTCTTTTTTGTCCCAGGCGCCTACATCCCCTCGGGAATTGTGGCACGCAGCAACCTTCATCCCATCCCTCTAACCTCCCCAGACACCGCCATAACCTCCATAGCCATATGTCTAGAGCAGAGCATCATCGTGGTGCACTCGGCCTACTGGCACGGCCTTAGAGCTGCCGATGATTTCATTCCTCTTCTGGAAGATACGATAAGACGGGCCTCTCTTCCAGTGATCCTGGGTATGGACACTAACGGCCACTCTCCTACCTGGGGCATCGGTGCGAGGTTGGACTTCCGGGGTGCTAATCTTGAAGAGTTCGCCAGCTTCAATGATCTTCATTTCTTGGGACCTCCTGTGGACTCGACCTGGTCAAATGAGCCTTTATCTTCTTCTATAGATGTAACTCTGGCATCCAGCTCACTGGCTATCCATGTCACTAGAGGTTTATTAGATGAGATGGCCTTCACTGACCATATACCTATCTGGACTACATTCCTAGACATGGTCAATAACGAGACAAACTGCTCCTGGGTTGAATCCTCATGTAAAGAACAGACCTTTAAATTCTTCCTCAACTCTTTTCTCCACCAGGTAACTACCCTATTACAACAACAACAACAAAAATTTCATTAAGACACTATTGTCTTACAAGGGGATTCCCCTAAATGGTTATATATGTACATGAGTGAGGAGGAAAAGCAATTTAGAGGGGAGGTGGAGCAATCAGCCGTTGTCTGGGGAGTTGAAGTAACTGTCAAAGGTTGTTGGCCCCAAAACCAAACGTCAGATCTAGCCAAGCGGCCTCCATTTCGAAACGCTGCGATTTTAGACTGGAATTGGTTCAGAGTTAAACTATTTTCCTCAAAATATTTATTATTAAATTAATCTTCATTTGGATATTTATCTTGGATTCACCACGGAAGACTATATCATCCGCGAACAGGAGCAGGTGTATAGTTCCATGGCCCGGTAAGTATATACCTGGCAGGTCAGAATCATCCAGTGTAGCAACCAGATCGTTAATGAAAATAATAAATAAATACGGTGAAAGAGGTTCACCCTGAAGAACACCTGATTGTATTTTGATAAATTCTGTAAAAGAACCGCTCCATCTGACCGCTGCCATCATTTGAGCATAGTAGTTCTGTATAAGTTTGATAAATCGCCCACTTAAACCAACAAGCGCAAGCTTTCTCCATAATAGTAGATGTGGAACTGTATCAAACGCTTTTTAAGATCAACAAAGAATGTGTAAAGTTTCCTCCTTTTGCGGTTTAATGTCATTTGAATTAGTGACGTAAGCGTGAAGATATGGTCTTTGCACGAGTAGCCCTTTCTGAATCCTGCCTGGTTTTCCGCTATGAGTTTTCTATTTTCAATCCAATTACTTAGTCTATTTTTTAATATGGATGTAAAATATTTTGACAAGTTGCTTATAAGGGCAATGCCCCTATAATTTGATGGTGTAACTACCTTATTAAACGAGGCCTCTAGCCCAGAAGATATTGACAGGATGGTCCTCCTTCTGACTTCCATCCTGCAATCAGCTTGTGACTCTTCCATGGGGAGACGCTCCAATACTACAAGACCGTCAAAGCCGTGGTGGACCCCCGAACTGAGTCGGATCAGAAGGTTGGTTATCTCCCTCCGCCGTTATAGTCAGAAAGTCCGGTGTTCTATTAGGAATTTCTTCCGCGGTTTATACCGAGCGTGCCATAATCGACTGAAGGCGGCTATACGGAAAGCTAAAAGTAAATCCTGGTTTAATCTCTGCAAGGAGGTGTCATCCGCATACTGGAGTGACATACATCGATTTATCGCCCGGGGCCGCGGCTCCCCCCGAGGTCCGCCACTTCTCAAACATGATAACGGCTCTCTTTACAATCCTCATGAGACTTGCCAGACCCTGTTAAATCACTTTTTCCTACCTGACACCAGACCTCACCCGCAAAAGGATGCAATTTCTGCTCACTCAGACCAACCTGAATTCAAACCCTGGGAAGTTTTGCGAGCCATTCATCGCTGTAGAAAACGGAAAGCCCCGGGCCCTGACGGTCTTGGTTCAAAATGCCTAGACCTGGACGGCCCTTCCTTGCAATTCCTGCTGGCCGAATTGTTCACCAAATGCCTTCGTATGGGCCACTTCCCCCGTCAATGGAAAGAAGGCCGCCTCATACTTCTGCCTAAATCCCCCAATTCAGCCACCAGTCAGCTGGAGAAATACAGACCTATTATTTTATTGACACTATGGCCAAAGTCTTCGAGAGATGTATCCTGGCCCGACTTCAGAGGCTCGCGGATCGTCATGGATGGTTCTTTGAAGATCAATACAAAACCGTATTGGGTACCGTAAATGATCGTTCAGCGGAAGATGCTCTGGCGAGTATCACTCAATTAATTGAAGAAAGACAAGCTCACTGGAGGAAAACTCTTGTCATCAGCTCGGACATCAGTAAGGCCTTCGACACTGTTTGGAGGCCGGCAATCATACAAAATCTTGAACGTATAAATTGTTCAGAGTCTATTACCTGTTTAGTAAAAAGCTTTTTGGAAGACCGGACGGTTTCTTACTCAGCTTGGACAGCAACAGAAGGTACGTCCTCCCAACTCGGCACTCCCCAGGGTTCAGCGCTAAGTCCTTTCCTGTGGAACATAGTTGCTCGGACCATCTTCACCCTTCCCTCCATCATAGATAGCCGATTAATAGCTTACGCGGACGACTTCACCCTTATGACTCAGGTTCGTAGTCGCCTGCCGGTCTCTGCCACTAACACCTTCTTGGAGAGGTTGACATCTTGGTTCACGATAAATGGTCTTAATATAAACCCCATTAAGACTCAAGCTTGCCTGTTCCAATGGCGTAATGTCCACCCCAACTCCGAGACAGGGCTCAGAGTCCTTGGTCAACCTTTAAACATCAAGAAGACCGTCACAATCTTAGGAGTGGAGTTTTACCAGACCCGCGGATTTGTCGCCCTCCTACGTAAGATCACACGTAGATGCAGATCAATAATCCCACGACTCACCCACACCATACAGGGTAAATTTGGAATCTTCTTTTCAGCTGGACGGAGCGTCAGCATGGGGAGGTCGTGCTCTCTCCAGCGAAGGCATTAGGCAACTTAGGAGCCTTCACTGCAATTTTGCGAAACGTGTACTGAGAGGAGGTCCTTACACACCTACAGTCTCAGCCATCTCCATCACCGGCATCCCTCCTTTCGATATTATTGTTAGGTCTCGTACGGCGTTCCTGAAGGAAATCAATGAAGGAAATTTTGAATCTAGATCAGGCCCTGCTTCTTTGCCATACCTTCCAGATAGACGTCAATTGTCTTTCAGTCTAAACATCGAGGAGATAACAACACCTATAATATTCACAGACAGATCAAAAAATGAGGCTGGGGTGGGCGCTGCAATTGTTCCCTCATCAGAAGATCAGCAGCCCGTTCTCTTACGGCTCCATCCCGACTGCAGGAGCCTTCCAGGCTGAACTTCTGGCAATCCGCTGGGCGGTCCGTCTGGTGAAGGAAGGTTATTCAAGAAATGCGATCACTATCGCGTCGGATTGCAGATCAGCTCTGTCAGCCATATGTACGTCAGGTCCAGTTCAATCGACATTAGTAGCTAAGATTATTCTCGCACTGAACACCAACCAAAACGTAAATCTGTGTTGGGTGCCGGGACACTGCGGCATCGACGGAAAGGAAAGAGCAGACAGAGCTGCTAAGAACGCGGCCGTTTTGATCTTAGAGCCATTATTTTCCATTCTGCCTAGAAGCCTGGCCCGTAACCACTCACGCGCGGCAGCCCTAGACGCATGGACGGAGGTTTATTGCCAGGACCACTACAACAGACACCTGAGGAGAATAGCCCATACTCCAGACCGGCTGCTCCAATTCCTCCCTAAGGTCTGTCCTGGAGAAGTCACCACCACCTTACTTACAGGACATGGCCATGCACGGGCAGACTTGGTTCTCTGGCGTCTTGGGGAAGACCCATCTTGCCCACATTGTATGGAGGAACAACAGACTGTGGACCACCTTCTATTCAGATGCCCTGCTTTCAAGCAACACAGAATGAAGACAGCTCTGCTGCTTGGGAAGACCTCCTTCGACCCAGTCTCGTTGGCTGGACTCCCGGGTTCTCTGCAGGCATGCAACTTCCTGACCAGCTGGTTCGGCTCTGCAATTGGCTCTATGTAAATATAATCTAGAGTAACTGGTTTCTACTAGTTAGCTTGACAGCCCGGGCAGTTGGCGTTTCTTGCGCTCCAGGGGCCTGGGTTATCCTTATTTCTCTCTCTTTACTCTTGGAAGACGGGGCAATTTAGCAGCAGATGAATAGAAATTTGTTCCTCACATCCACAGAAGCATCTTGAATCCTGCACTGCTTTGATGAATTTTAAAAAGCTTCTAAAATTTCCGTGATTTGTAATAAATTGAGAGTTGAGGAAATTTGCCCGAAAATAATTCGGAATATTAGCGGGAAAGAAACTTTGAAATGTTTGGTTAGTATTTTTCTTCAATAGTGTAATTTTATATTTAATCAAATTTTCAATTATATCTGGAATATCCAAGTCGTATCGCTGTTGATCCTCGATCGATAAATATTTTATTCAAGCACGTTGTCGTTGATTTTTATTTGACAAATCCATGTTGTCTGGAGCTCAAAAGATTATTACTTTCATAAAATTCATAAATTCGATTTTTCAAAATTTTTTCGAAAATTTTTGAAAGATTTGAAATCAATGAGATAGGTCGATAACTTTTTGTTGATTCTAAATTAGATTTATGTGGTTTAGGAATTATCTTTAGAGCTGCTATTTTCCATTTCTCCGGATAATACCCCTTTTTGAATACATTTATTAAATAGTTTGCATGACATATGCTTAATATTTGGGTAAGCACATTTGATCATATTGTGGCGAAGAAATATTTTATTATTTAATTTAATATAATTCAATGAAAATACTCAACAGATTATAAAAAAATATATATTACTCTGTATTTGTGAAATCATCTTTAAAATATTTCTTTGCTTGCTTGCTTAAGATTCCCTAGCTGTAGATAGTTTTGCTGACTTGTTAATAATTGTCGACTCGTCGTTGTGACGTCATCAATAAATTATTTTATATCTTAGGATATTTCAAGGCTTGATTTCTACGCTACAATATTGTTACTTATGTTGTCTAAACCTGGAGGTTTTTAAACATCACAATTAGAAATGATATTCATTATTTCTTCTACTTCGATAATAATTATGCTTGGATTATTCATTCGTGGCTTAAAATTTCTAATTATTTGTTGTTGAAAATTGTCCAAATTAGGATCGTCTTCAGGAATTAAATCGTCCATTAATATGGTCATTGTTTGCTCTTTTAGATATTCTGGTGAATTGTCAATTATGGGAATTCCATTCTTTACATTTGAGGATCTTAATTTATTGAAGAACTTATAAGCATTACCAAATGGATTATCTGTGTAATTTTCTTCAATAACGTTTCGCCAGTTAGTTCTTTTAGCTTTTCTTATTGCATTAGTGTATTTGTTTCTTGCCAACTTAAATGTATAGTAACTGATTGTTTTATGACGATAATACTAGTTTCTAATATAATGAAAATGATTTTTTATTATTTCCTGTTCATTAGTCCACCAGTCAATTCTGGAAACATGTTTATTAATGGGGGATTTAACCTTCGAAGATTTATATGCTGCTTCTCTCAATAAATTCATGAGTGTGCGTTCACTATCCCATCAATGTCTTCCTCATTTTTCACTCTGCTTATATCAATTACCAGTTTTTGTATCTTGTAATGATATGTTATTAGAAAAATTTGCCCAATTCGCATTTTTTTCAAAGTGGAAATTTGATTATTGAATAAATGACCATTCTTTAACCTGATATCCAATTTAACAGCAACATGGTCGGAAATATTAGTCATATCAGAGGTATCCCAGTTGTTTATTAAACTTAGTGAGTGTTTATTCGAGATTGTGAGATCAATTATACTTACTCTCCGCGGCAGGTGGGTGTTTTTTCAGGTTATGTATAAAGAGGTTACATTCGTCTATAATAGGTTGTAATCTATATCCATTAGAGTTTATAACAAACCATATAGTAGGTCTTGAATTAAAATCACCGCAAAGGATTACAGGTTGGTTTATATACGTTTTGAGCAGATCTCTAATGAATGTTTGATGAACAGGGTTAAATGTATTCGGATGAATGTAGAAATTAGAAATAATTAATTTTGCTTTAACTGTAGAAATAGATATTGTTGTACAAAAAGAATTTGTGAATTTTTCCTTTTTGCTTAACTTTATATTTTTATTTAAAATTATAGTTGCCGTATATTTTTCCCCAGTTTTATTCGAACATATAATTTGAGAGTCCATATCATAAATAACATTTTCATGTAAAACATATGGTTCTAGAATCAAAAGAATGTCAGGTGAAGGATATTCACATATCAAACAAAATGTTAACGCGGGATTCGATCCCGGTTCATGACTGTCTGGAAACGAGGGTGTTACCCACTCGTCCTTGTCAGGTGGATCATCTCTAGTGTTGGCCTGTAGTTTACTTATCGCAGTAAAACTTTTTCTAACATTTTGTTGAATACATCTCACATTTTCAATCATATAGGACATTAATCTATTTAAGATTAAGCTTTAAATTGTATTTGCTACATCATTTCCCTCGTATATTTGTGAATATTGTGTCCTTTGGATAATTTTGTTTATTTGTGATTTGTAAATCGGGCATTCACTTGAATTTGATTTATGGTTTGTAGAAAGGTTTTTAAATTTAGGGTGCTTAGAGAAATTGTGACAATTTGGCGCTTCAGTACAATTGTGGCTACCCTGTACACCGCATATTTTACATATTTTAATGTTTTGGCAGTCTTTTGTTTTATGGTTCGGATTAAATTCAAAACAATTTTGGCATTGTCTTACAAATATTCTGTCTTGTGTAGAACATCGCTCAAAATCGGTGTATATCTCATTACCCATTTTTCTTAAAATTTGGTAAACTTTAAGAGTTACTTTTAATACTATATTGTGATATGCAGAGTTAAATCCCATTCGCGGTACGAGACAAGCGATGCCAAACACGTCCGCACAGTTGGCTTCAGAAGCCATATATCGATTATGTTTATTTTAATTCATTTGAAAAATTCAACTATCCCTGATCATTTATTTTACTCTGGGATGCCGTCACTACAGGATAAAGTACTCTTGGTGAAATTTTATTATTGCAATTCAGAATCTTCCACTGAAGCTTTACGAGCGTTTCGTAACTTTAAAGGTATTCGAAGAGGTAAAGGACCCATGAGTTGCTACTCTCTAAGGAGAATGATAAAAATTTTGAGAAGACTGGATCTCTGGAAGCAAAACCTCGGAGTGGAAGACCATCGACACACAAGTCAGTGGCTGTTACGGTTTCGCAGAATGTTGAAGCTATTGAAAGGTTATCCACGTATGGAGAAGTAAGTGCTCGACAAGTTTCTCGACAAACGGGGATTTCGTATGGAACAGTTTGGAGAGCTCTAAGAATTTTTCTTGAAAAAATACCCGTACAAAATTCAAAGATTTCACGAGCTAAAAGTCGGCGATTTTTAGAAGCGTCAAGAATTTGCTGCATGGGTTTTCCGGCAAATTGATATTGATGAAAACTGGCTGTCGAATGTTCTGTGGACAGACGATGCTCACTTTTCTCTAAATGGAGAAGTCAACACTCAAAACAGCCGCATTTGGACAACAGAAAACCCTAGGAATTTTACAGAAATGCCACTTTATCAGCCCAGAGTTGCAGTTTGGTGTGGGTTCACTTCTTCTTTTATTATTGGGCCATTTTTCTTTGAAGAAATGAATGGAAGAACTTTTGAACCGTTTCTGTAACTGGTGAACGTTATGTTCAACTTTTGAGAGAAAAGGTTATCCCCATATTGCAGGACAGACAAGCACTGAGCGAAATAACATTCATGCAAGATGGAGGACCTCCTCATATCTCCCGCAGTGCCAAACAATTGCTGAAGGATACGTTCGGTGAAGATCGTGTGATAAGTCGCCACTTTATACACCAGTGGCCTTCAAGATCACCAGACTTGACGCCTTGCAATTTTTGGCTATGGGGGTACATTGAGTCGCGTGTTGATCGATTCCGGCCTACCACATTGGCCATGTTGAAGGCTTCTATCAGACGGCACGTTTCATCAATTTCAACAGATATGTTATTTAATGCTGTCCAATCTGTCATCTATCGTCTGCAGGCGGTGTTTGAGAATGAAGGGCGCCACATTGAGCAAGGATTGTGATCTAATACAAGAGACAAGGCCTCCAAGAGACAAGTTACCTCATGTGTTATATAAGCTGCCATGTATTATATTATCTACCAATATTTTGAAGCTCTTTGTGTTGGGTTATGGGTAAATAAATTCTGTCCTCATATCTTGTCTCTTTTTTATTTGTGAACAGTATTTTTTGTTTGTTTGTCATTTGCTCACATCTTATATTATGTCGTGCAGGCCAAAGTGTTATAACTTCTCGAATAACACTGTACACACAATTTTACCCTTTATGTTTAATTTATCGCTTTTCGCTCATTAAAAGAAATAGCATAAGGAATATTCTCTGTAACCCCCCACCTTTAGAAATTTTGGGCAAAAAAAAATAATACAAAATGATTTTACTACCACGTTTTTCAACGCAAAAGGTTGATTCAAAAATTATATTTATTTGAGGGGATACATTTTTAAAAATCGTGTACAGTATAATAAACAATGATAACATTTGACAAGCCCATAGGATATTTGGAATAAAGTACGACAAATGTATTTTGTCACTCCCATCTATATTTCATTTGTTGGATCATGACAAATTTCCAGTTAAATAGTCGAGTGTCGCCAATTAATCAAGAAATTACACATTCCTTATAGCAAAAAATCCTATTAGTAGTACCATCATAATTTTTGGTACTATATTAACATTTCAAAAAATCGTGTATTGAATTCAGCTATGTTTTTCAAACATTCTATATATTTGACAAAACTCTATCAAAAATATAAATATTTTTTGCTACATGTTTTAATTTGCATATACCTATTTTACATATCTCAGATTGTATTTAAAAATCGTTAACCATTTCTTCTAACTTTTGGCGAAATGGTGCTTTATTAATTAACGATTTGATATTATTAGGATTCTTTCCTGGTATACAAAAAGGAAAAATACGTGTCGATCAGTTATATTTTTCAATTAATCAAACAATTTGGCCGCTGAATTTCTGATTCTGGTACAGCGCCATCTAGGGAATGAAATTGTAACTAAAATCAATTTCGAAATTTTCAATATTTGCCATAAAAAATCCCATTGCATTCTGAACACAATGGTGTTTACCGCATTGCTCTAGCGCAAATATTCGCGGAGTTATTAATTTTTAAAGTTGTGCGGGACTTTTGGATCACCCTGTATATTAGAACATCCTAATGCAATATTAGAGTGGAAGGTTGAATTGGATAAATCACTGGGAGGGTTCACCACTGATAAACCACTGGGAGGGTTCACCACTGATATACCAGGTACTCTCTTCATATTTTATTATTGCAACAAAGACAGCAGTAAACTGCTTATTATTAGTATTATTATCCCTAGTACACGTGGCCATGATATTGACAGTTAGCAACTGCTTTTACTCTTTCTGGAAAAATTGACACTTCGGCCAGTTAGAGTTTTTTTTTTTCTCAACGTTTCAACAAAATGAAAATGAAACATTTGGCAAGGCGTCAAAACTTTTACTGTAACTGCACCACATGTCTACACACGTAGAAGGTAGTTATATTATAATGTACAGTTAAACCTGTCTATAGCGCCCACTCTTGGGACTCACCAAAATATGTACTTTAGACAGGGGGTGCTATAGACAGGTCACTTTTAATGTAAATCGTATCGTACTACGTATTTAAAATCGGGCGCTATAGAGAGGGAGGCGCTATTTAGAGGGGGCGAGTACACAGGTTTAACTGTATATAGGCTATAATAGCTATTATTGAAAAATAAACATCTATGATAATTAATTTCTTCTCTACTAATGATGATAATAATCACAGTAATATAGTAAACAAACCAGGGTATAAAAATCAACATGCAAAGCACGACACGGAAGGATTTAGAAATAATAAATTTTGCGTTTGTATTATACAATAAACAGGTACTTCTTCTTATAACGATATCATATTTGGCGATTTCCTTCTTGTTACAGACAAATAATTCAATAGTTTATTACATTAAGACACCTCTTATTAATAATGGCAAATAGATAAATCACTAAAGTTCTGTGAAGCAAAATCTACATGAAGGTAAATTAAACTTTATAAAGGTTATAATTATATGTTACTAGACGGGTGACCCGGGCTTCGCCCCGGGATTGACCCGTGTGCATATCTACCCGTACAAAAGCTACATACCTATACTTTCGATATTTGCGGACCTATAATGAGGTATTGTTAACAATAGATTATTTAAGGAGCGACCCGCTCCAACACAATAGTTACAAAAACCAAAAAGCGAGTGGGGGGGGGGGGGCAAAGGTGGCGTGATCGTAGCCAACCAATAGGAGAGCGCCATTCCAAAAAAAAAAGCAAACGGTGACAGAGATGAAGAATTATTAAGAACGCATGACGCTCGTAACTGTATATAGAATAGAATGGGTATCTAATTAATGTTAAGATGAAACACTGTAGTTGTCTAAGTGTACAGAGTGAGCGTTCAGCCATGTAAGGGAAATAGCCAATTCACATAAATGATATCCACCCAACCCTTTCAAAACATTTATTTTAGAAAAGTACATGGTATGAAAGATGATTCCTCCACTCTCCCTGAATCAACATCATTCTCCTAGCTAAAAGGGTAAACAGGGAGGTGGAATTTGATATCCGAAGAGATAGAGCGAAATGCATTAGCATTTTAATATTTAGAAATGTTTTCAAACATACACGGAGTGGTTATCATCAATTATTTAACACATGCTCCGCATACACTATATATATACTCTAATGTTATTTTTCATATACCTTGCGACTTAAGCCTCTTAAACCTACTTATAAAGGATCAATTTTGAAATACCATCTTGGCATCTTCTAATTTCATATTTAAATAATAATCTGTCCAATACAATAATTGAACATTCTGGAAATTAATCTAGTAAAACCGTTGAAAAGTTTCACAAATGATAAGCTATTCTCCTTTTATATTTGTAACTTAACTCATATTTACATACCATATTATGCATATTCATATATGAAGATAAAGATCGCCTCTCCCGTCAAAATAGATGCTAAAACTAGGCACCATCTATTGACTGTCTCCGCAAATTAGCGGACTCAGGTCGATGACAAACCCATAAGACAAGCTATGGAAAACTGAGAAGTGTTCACCTAGAGACCACAGTTTCGGGCTAATGGTCCTCGTCAGTCTAGGCCGAACTTTATTTGAAGATCCACTCTATTAGCTAAACACCTTTTTTGGCAGATTGTAAATATTGTGGATCTCATTAAATAAAGCCGCTCTAGATTGGCGAGGGCCATTATCCCGAAACCATAGCCTCTAGATGGACGCTTCTCAGTTTGCCAAAGCTGGTGTCCTGGCTTTGTGACCGACCTGAGTCTGCTAGTTTTCGGAAAAGGTCAATAAATGGTGCTTAGTTTTATCGTATACTAGCCGAATGACCCGGGTAACGCCCGGGTTTTACCCGATTAAATGTTTTAATTCAAACACTATCCGTTACAATTATAAATTGGCGCCGTGGATGTCACTCATGTGAAACGTCCCGCTCCAAATTTTGTGTGTTGTTAAAATATAAAAACGAAAATGTAAATTTTCACAACGATATTTGGAAATTCTATTATTTTGATTTTCAAATACTATTCGTTACAATTATAAATTTGCGCCGTGGATGTCACTCTTGTGAAATGTCCCGCTCCAAACTTTACATGTACATTAGGTCAGCTGATAGTACATTCCATCTTCACCGCTAGAGGCGCTGCTCGCGAGAGAAAGGGTACATTTGCAATGCAAATTTGCATATAACTCGACGAATATTCCGGATAGAGACCTGAAATTTTCACTATAAGTTTTTCCAGATTCATCTCTATATACTCTTAAAATTTAACTCAGATTAGTTACGTATTGTTGTCGTGTATAACCGACAAACATACATACATACATACATAAATACACTGACTTTTATATATATAGGGATTTTGACGGCAGAGGCAACCTTATTTTACAGATCAATTTCCTGTCGGGAAAATTTCATCTATATTACATAAATTTGTATATACGAATATGTCTGTTTAAATGTATTGGTGTACAGCGATAGGTTTCTAGTTTATTCGTTTATAGGTTCTCTATGTGTTCTCTGAGTGTGCAGTGTTTTTTTTATCTCATTGGTCACATCGAGCAACAAAGTTCTATATTAAATATAAGATCATGATTTCTGCACTCATGGACAAACCATAAGGAAGTGTAAAGTCATTTAATCGCCGGTTGTCTATTTTATTTTTAAAGGAGACAGAGGCAATTTTATTCACACTTAGTTATCTTTTGTGTCTTCAATAAAGGTCACTGTAAATATCTTTCAGAGTCATTATATGAATCCCGATATACATGCTCAAAGGTACAACTTCCTTAAGTTTTGTTCATGAGTGTATTTCTAGCAAGATATCTATCTTCTATGGCAATATTAAAAACATTTTTTTGTCATGCTAGCAGTACTTTAAAAAATATATATATATATTCCAGGTTTTTAGTTATGGATTATTTTGATATTTGGCTTATTTAATCTTTGTAATACTGGGGGAATATACTATCCTTAGTCTGTAATGGTAAAATTCAACGACGTGTGAGAATGGTTTAATTTTGTTAGTTACATCGCCACATTTTAGGTTTAAATATTCTTGAAATGTTACATCGCAGGTGGTGACAGGTCAATGCTCTAGTGTGTGGCAGTATGTAGAAATATATTTCAATTACAAAAGGTAGAGCACCGTTTTTGTAACTATCTGTGCAAACTAAGTATAGAAATATGAAATAGGATGTTTATGTTACGAAATCAAAGCCGAACCAATGATAAGCCATGCTCTCTTATCATAAATGTTATCATTGCAGTAAAAGATCTTTCTGAATAGATTTTTGATTATAAAAATGAGTAGAACACGTTTTGTCGAATATTGATGCAAATTGTTTCAGTATAAAATATTAAATTGGAATAATGTAGGATGTTACGAATTTTGCCCCTATACTGATGAGGCCCATAATACGAAACAATGGTATACATTTCTTAAAATGAGACACATTTGGTCCAGAAAAAAAATATTTTCTTGACGTTTCGACAAAAATCTTTTTATTATATCTCTATAATATAGTATCTACACTTGAGTATATATTACCCATCAGGATGGCCATTTACCCCAAAGGAATCTTCCAAACTCTCATGGAGCCTGTATTTCTTGACATTAATAAGAAAGTATAATTGAACTAGTTCTCTCTCTCTCTATATGGACATTGTAATAAATCAGTTTCAATCTCTCTCTCTCTTATTTATTAATATTTATATTATATTTAACCTATAAAATCTTATATGAACATTGTAATAAGGAGATTTGTTTCAATCTCAATCTCTCTTTATCTGTGTGACTACCATCTACTAGTACCATCTTGGTCTTGAGGTGGATAACGTCAGCCATCACATCGACCTGCTCACTCTGAGGGAAAGAACTCTGGTATTCCATCGGTGGTGGAGTCTTCCCTGCGGTGGAGGTTGCCAATATATGTATATTTATCAATTATTTTATATATTTATTTATATATTTATTCATATATTTATCATTATTTAATCTTATTTATTCAAATTTGTATTTAACCTTATATAAATTATATGTACTATGTAATAAAGAAGTTTTAATCTCGGATCTCTCTTTCAATTTATTTTTATTTTTCCTGACGAAAAGAGAGAAAATATTTTTGTCGAAAAGTCGAGAAAATAAAGACATTTTCTGGCCGAAGTGTCTTATATTTTAAGAACTATGAATGCGGGTCAAGCAGCCTCTATCTTCAATATAAACGTATTAAGGATGACTTTCATTCAGAAATTCAGAAAAATCATTTTATGGCTTATTCATCAGCGTGTATACAAATTCAAGGTGACAATAATATTTAGAAATCATATTGTCTTAAGACACTTTAAACGTTGAGATGTCTCTTTCGCACATAGGAACATCATCCACCTGCAAAATATAATTTAAATTGGTTGAACCCGGTCAATTCACTTCACCAGATACATTTATAAAGGATTCTGTCAACTTCTTGTGTCGGATGTTACAAAATTCGAAGCAGGCCCTGGTAACAGTAATTTCACTAATAAAATATGCCCTCATCTTTTAATTCATATATTCAAATTAATACAATAGTTCAAATCCATCAGATGTCTCTTCCTGCTTAGGGACCGCCTGGGAAATAAAATTGTATCTTAACTTTGTTATCTTTACAAAGTATTATCATAGATTATAAAGCACTCCAACCTTTCTATGAAGATTTATTGAGATAGTGTGAAAGCCGCATCTGAATTAGCTGAGAAAATATCTTAATTTATAAGAAAACATATATATATTCATATTAATCTATAAATAAATAAATATAGCGCACAATCTCTCTGTGTATAAAGATACCAGAATTGTCTTAGTTTTATGTTTCATGCTCTCTAAATTTCTACAGTACCTACTGGTGAAGCTCCTGCTGGCGATAAAACCTCTCCTAATTATCATTTCAATGTGATAGGAACATAGCATCCTATTCTCAAGGTGAAAAAAATCGTTTTTATTATCTCAAGAATACCAATGAGAGGATATATAGTATTCATTGTTGATTAGAATATTTTTGGCGGTATAAATTCCAAGTACACGTAGTATAGGCCTTAATGATAATCATGGTGGGTAGTTAGCGACTGCTTTTACTGTTAGTGTACCACATGTCTACCCATCGTAAAAACTAGTTCGACTTTTGCACTTCCAAGTATGCTAGAGTCCCGTTTGGTTATTTGCACTCATTGGTGGGATTGTACTTCGGCAAAAATCGGGACTTTTGAAGCAATTTATATGTATAAAAAAGTGCCTAATGTGGGATCCGATCCCGGATCGTGGCTATGGAAAACCGGCGGTTTTTACCACTTATCCACCGACCCACTGTTTGTAATTGAGATTTTTGAGTTATGATACTGAAAGTGTTCTTCAAAGTACTGGGAAAATGTGCGATCTCATCTCCACGGTTGGGAAAGCCCCTACCTGGCGCTTGTACATGGCGAAGGGTGGACAACGTCCTAAAGCGGCTATACAGGGAGGTCGTGGAGAGACGGGGATAGGTCTCTAACTCCACCTAAGTATGGAGGAGACACTCATTTTCTCTTGAAGTTTGATGCGACTTATGAAGGCAAATGAAATTAGTTTTAGATCAACGACTTTTGGATGAAGAAGGCAGGGAGAAGCCATCACTTATTTTACCATGCAAATCTTCAATGAATGGACCAATTAAACCAAGGTAATGCTTTATCACCGATATGGCTATAGATCCGTTGCTTTGGAGGAGCCTAATTGAACAGATATATCAGTATTGATACCGATTCAGCCTAAATAAAACACTGTAAGTACATGGTAGAAGAGATATAGCCACTTTTGAAGTATAAAAAGGAAGATCAAGAGGAAAGTGGTGAGTTTCTTTATTGAGCTGTACACAAGCTTTCGGACGTCACCCGTCCTTCATCAGGTTTTAACCTGATGAAGGACGGGTGACGTCCGAAAGCTTGTGTACAGCTCAATAAAGAAACTCACCACTTTCCTCTTGATCTTCCTTTTTATACTGTAAGTACATATCTACATATCTAGATGACATTCAACTTTGTTTGAACCACATTTTGCTACTTGCATCGACTCATGCCGGGGATTAAAACAATCCTTTAAAGCTATTCAATGTGGTGTTCGAACCCGAGACTTGGACCAATTGTTTAGACCATCAATCAAGAATTGAAATTATTTAAAGCTACCTTTTGTTAAACGAATTTAAAACAATATGTTCATACTTGTGTGTATTAAGAAAAATATTGGGTGGGCCTGGCTCATCAGTGGTGAACCCTCTTATCAGTTTTCCAGTTCAGCCTAATATTCCGCTCTACTATTGTATTCGGCTGTAACTAGACACTCGCTGCCAAAACTTGAGGAAGTTGTACCTTTTCGCATGTATATCGGTAATCAGACAATACTTCTGAATGATATTTGATACACAGTGACCTTTATAGAAAACACACGAGATGACCAAGTGTGAACAAAATTGCCCGTCTCTTAAAAAAAAAAAGCAGACGACCGGTGACATCAAATACTTTCCACTTTCTTAAGGTTTTTCAATGAATGTATATATATATATATACACTCCATTTTGGAAACATTCTTCGTAATGGTAGTTAAGATAAATATAGACTTTAGCTTTGAGGAAGGTAGAAATGTGTATACAAATATATGCCTCGAACATTCCTCTTCAACAATGGATTTACAGGATTCAGCGTTAAATAATTTAAATTCGAGATTACCGATGGCGCTCTAAAACCTTGTGTTAACTTTAAGCCTTTACAACAAGCCCGAAAGGTTCACAATATTTTATCTTCTTTTATAATCAAATATGTCATCTCAGTGTCACAGAACAAATACAAATCAAGAATAAAGAATAAATACACGTTCTCCATCTCTCTATAGATTCACTTGCTATACAACAAAATCAATCATAAATACACAAAGAGATAACATGAAAACAAAACAACTACATTATTCTATATATCTCTAACCATAATCCTAATAAAAGAGTTTTGTTCTCCATCAAAAACTTCGATATAAATTATTAATAGATACTTTAAAGACATTTTAAAAGGATAATACGTGACCTATATTTTATAGGAATAAATGTTGTCAATATTAAAGTATTGGAGGGTGACCTACTTTCTGTCCTTTAATTTCTTGTTGAGTTGTTGCGGGGTTTCTCGGCGTCGGGGCTTCCGTTGTCGCCAACCTCCGTCTCTGGGGTTGATCAAAGTTTTATTCAGATAAACACAAACTTACAACAATTAAAATAATCTAGTCTTATATTTAATCTATTATTAAAGTGTTTTCTATTTTGTTTACAAATTATTAATACACACGAGAACGGTTCTCACAAGTACAGTGTTAAGAAAAGAATATATCTTATTTTTATGAATACAGTACAACCTCAATGAGAGGACACTCACGTTAGAGGACACCTCTCTACAAAGGACAGTTATCATTTGCAAAATTATCATTTTTACTTTTAAGCAACTCTCTGGTAAGAGAACACCTTTCTCTAAAGAACACTTTGGCTCTGCAATTAGGTGTCCTTTACAGGGAGGTTCTACTGTAACACTTCTCCCAAAAATCCTACCATTTTTAAAACCCTCCAAAAATAGTAATTATCGAAGTCTCTAAAATGTGCTTTTGCCTAAACGATGACTTCTTCATTTGAGTCAAATTTCATTCCAGATAGTCATTTCTTCATGTCTGGGAACAAGTAAAAATCACGGAAGGTCAGGTTGGGCCAGTACGGAAGTGCGGCAGAAAAGCATAACGCGAATTCATGCAGTTTGACCGCGACAACTCCGGAATAAGGTACTGGTGCGTTGTCATGGTTAAAATAGTACTTTTTTTCCGACAAGTTAGTCCACGTCTATCTTATATTTATTTATAATTATTATTATTCATAATAGGCGTGTACAGGCCATGATAATCATGGTGGACAGTAGTTGGCAACTGCTTTTACTCTAAGTGTACGACATGTCTACACAGGTAGAGAGCAGTTCGACATTTACATTTACAAATGTGCCAGAACTTTATTTACTTGCCCTCACTGATGGAGTAGGACTTTTGACAAAATCAGGGCCATTGAGGCAATCTTTTATTAAGAGAAAAGTCCTGAATGCGGGTTTCGATCCCTGGTCGTGGCTATCAGACGTCTTATACTGCCTCGTCCACCATTCTTGTTGAAGCTGTCTAATAACTCACTGTATTATAAATTTTCCAGTTAACCATTTCCAAGAAATATATAAGAGTTAAGCCCTTCGTATCCTGAAAAAACGGTCGCCATAACTTCTTCGGCAGATACGACCATCTTTGAAGAAGATTCCCCGGCGGCAACCATTGTTTGGATGGCTGCTTGGTTTCAAGGGTATTAAAAAGAATCCAGTTCTCATCGACAGCCACAACTCGATGTAGGAAATTCTTCGGATCTAGCTTAAATTGTTCCAAAAACTTATTTGGTGCTAAAAGTCATATCTGCATGTTCCCCACCGTGGGAAATTGGGGCACCCAACGGTTTGATACATTTTCTCAAACATTTCCAACCTTTCAAGTAAAATTTTAAATACGTTGACACATCGATATGGTCTCGGCTGCTTATCGCGCTTTGGTTCGTCGATCTGAGAGAATTATGTCGTGGAACTTTTGTACGATATTTTCGTTAACTATATCTGTTGGACGTCCTGGGCGATCCTTATCAAATACGAATGTTTGACCATTTTTAAAACCGTTAAATCAATATCTAACTGTTGTTATGGATAGAGAAGGGTTACCATAAACGACATCCATCTTAGTTTTTATTTCTCCACATGTTTCCCCATCCCAAAGCAGAAAGAGAATCACTGAACGATGCTACAATTTGTCCATCTTAACCTAAATAATGCAGAATGACCCACTGAAATGGCTGTCATATCAAAATAATTCCATGCATCAGCCGAAATTTAGTGCGTACAATTTAAATAATTACAGCATATTGTGGTAACGAAGACTTAAAACTGTCTTTAAAACACAGGTACAGATTTAAAAAAAAAACTCGTAAATAAATATGATTGCTCTTAAGAATATTTAGAAAGGTTTCAGTAATTTGTCTTGTTTTTGTCCTGGGTGCGTGCGTACACATCTGTGGTAAAAATTATGATGATGGTTCAAATAATTTCTTTAGGAAAGAAAATTTATTTTTAACACAATAGAAGAACTTGATTTATTAACATAATTTTACGAAATTACAGATAATATTTTGAATAACCTTTGTGTATATAATTATTCAATTGTCGATAATATATAATAAGTAATAAATAATTGTTTAAAAATAAATGTTAGTATGATATTTCAAGGTAAATATCACACTAGGGAATGTTTTATTATTAAAACTAGGTTAGGTGTGTGAATAATGAATGTTGAAAGAACTCGTCTAAGAATTAAAAGGGATATATTTAATTACGATAAATATATTCCGAACACAACTCTATATGACATATGATTAATATTGTCGCGCGGAGATAAATAAAGCAAGGGCAAATTTGGGAATATTTATTTATTATAAGGGGTATTTATAGGGAGAGAGAGAAAGTACAACTTACCCCAAGTTAAAAGATAATCCTAATGAGGGACGTCAGCTCCCCCCGCCGACCAGATTCCGCGAACTCCTCACACCCGGTGTCCAGGGATGATTGACAGGCGTCCCATGGGGCTTTTCGTGGTTGGAACCGCAGAGCCGCTTTGACAATATATATTATATGAAATTTAAACTAATACAAGAAAATAAAACCTAATCCAAATAATTTATTAGTGTGTGACGTTTCGGCAATAGCATTGTCACCATCATCAGACTGTTAAATTCTGTGATGGTTTAACCATCATTGCAGGTCAGTTGAGTATTGGAATTAAATGGGAATCTTTCGTCTGATGATGGTGACAATGCTGTTGCCGTCACACACTAATACATTATTTGGATTAGGTCTTATTTTCTTGTATTATAATCTATAATCCAAATTGTGCTTTATCGAAATTTAAACTTCTTTTGACGCGTTTGATTCTTTTTTCAAATAAAAAAAAATTATACTTCCCTTTCTGCAATGATACAATAATTGGGGAGAATGGATCATTAGTGGTGAACCCTCCCAGCGATTTCGCCAGTTCAATCTAGCCTATAGCAGTAGATAATTGTTTTATTTCAAAATGAATTATACTCGCCAAAAATAGTTTGAATTTCTTATAACAGATGGGACTCGCTAATGCGTCATATTGATATGTGTACTTTATTATTGGGGCATACATCATAAGGGCCACACTTATAAAGAAACATAAAATGATTGATATATAGACCGATATAAAATATATAATAACGAGGTATATATTCACATATTGATATTCCAATTTAACAATGCATTTTAAGGTATAAATTTAGGTCAACCATTGAATCATAAATTTGTGTCCCTTCATAAAATATTGGTCTGGTGACATCTAGACAAATGGATATCCATCGCAACAACTAGACAAGAAGTCTGAAGACTAACACAGATAGATGGCCACTTCTGTAAGTTACTCTTGCTATAAAAGTATGTGTTCATGTGATACCTATTGAATACATATCTTCTTCTAATGAAGATGTCGTATACACTGACTGTCCAAGCTACGTGGCTTCTGTTGGAAGAGTTGGTTTTTACCGATCACATCCGCATTTTCTCGGCATTTCCAAATATGATGAAAAAACTCAAGAAAATATGGGTTGAATTCTCGTACGCCCGAATTTATTTCCTTCCTTCCTTGTGTCTTCGCTGCATCAACTAACTTCCATTCTACAAGTGCGGCGTCTACTCCTGAAGAATTTAATAGAATTTTGCTTCTACTTACTTTCTCTGTTTGCGACTTCTCCATGCGGAGACGTTCCAACAGTCCAAGACCAACAAAGCCTTGGTGGACATACAAATTAAGCCGTCTAGGAAGACTTCTCCTTTCCTTTTGCTGCTTCTTCCAGATAGCTAGGAACCCGATTTGTAATTTCATTCGTGGTTTCTATCAAGCTTCCATTACCCGCTGAAACTCATCGCTAGCCGAAAAGTAAAACGTGATTCATGGCTATACCTTTGTATTGAAGCTACAGTTGATTAATGAAGTGCATTCACGCTCCATTGTCCAGGATCGGAACCCCAACCGGAGCCTTTCCTTTCTCAAATATAATGATTGTATCTCCTTCGCTCCAGAAGAAATATGTCGAACAGTCCTGGAGCCTTTTCTTCTACTGGAAAATCTATCTCATCAACCTAAAAACAATTAATTACCTTACTCGAAAGAACATGCATTTTCAACCGTTGGTGATTTTAGAACAATTCGCCGTTGTGGTAAAAGGAAGGCTTCAGATCCAAATGGTATTGGTTTACTCTGTCTGATTCTATGCGGACCCCCACTACATATATCCCTCGCCAGTATCTTCCTTAGAGACTTCCAAATGCCCGCCCCTGGAAAGAGGTCCACATCATTATAATTCCTAAAGCCTTAAGCAAGCTTGACAGGTACAGCTCCATCCTTCTCTTAACCACCTTGGTAAATTTGATTGAAAGTTGTATCTTGGCAAGACTTCAATGGTGAGTTGATTGATTGTCATTGTGCTGGTTCTTGGAGAAAAAGAAAATTGGTTTTGTACATCGTCGATATGCATCTTTATTCAGAGATGAACACGATAAATATTCACATTGGATAAGACTTGGCTATCAGCCTAAATATTAGCAGATCATTTGACGAGGAGATCGGCCATTGGCCAAAACACTGAGCGTCTTGTCTGACTAAAGCTGATACTTTTGTAGATTACCTTGAAGATATATTTCAAATTATATATCAACAAATATATTTTAAGTAACTGCTAATTTATTATGTTGATTGTAGATATATTGCCAGACATTCATTTCTTTTGTACAAAGTTATCTATTTATCGTTTTTTATTTTTTTTTTCTCTCTCTCGTCTTCTCCTTGTTAATATCATATGACTATGCTTTACGACCTAAAATTATTCTAAATATGTATAGACAATGGTAAAGGCATACATATATGACAGCGCAAATGTCTCTAGGGGGACACAAGGCTTTAAATTGAAATAAATAAATAAAAACCTGATACTCTTGTTTCGTACTATGCCTCCTTCTAGAAAATAGAGAGGTTTCTTACTCTGATTGGTTGGTCAAAGCCTCTATCTTTACTGGGAATCCTAAGGCTCTGTGTTGATTCCTTGTTTTGGAATGTAATTTCTCACGCCCTATTTACTCTCTTTCTTGTCGGGGAGAATTTTCTGAGGATCTTTTCTGACAAATTTCTGCTCCTAATACTAAATTAGCAGTCTTCTGTCAATTGAAGCCATCAGGAATTTTATATAAGTTGTATGATTGATGTAAGGAAATCGTATTCAATGAAACGCCATTAAACACAATTTTACCTTCTCCGGTGAGGAATAGTTAGCCTCAACCCGGATCCTGATATTAAATTCTTTATTCATAACACATTACCTTAGGCCTGACCATCAATATATTTGGGGCCGAATTTGATCCAACTATTGATAGAAACTTCTCGCGTCTCACTATTTCCAGAAAAATTACTCGCCGAATTTGTTTCATCCTTTCCAAATGCAATTCAGGCTATTTGATCTCTCATTTATAGCTGGTAACCGATTATTTAAAATAGGTAATAGTGGTTTATCCAATTCGCTATTAGTTTGGGACGAGTTTTCTAGAGGAGATCCCCGTCAGCTCCGGAGTTTGCAGTAACTTTTTACACATGACATAATACAAAGTGGACCCACATTCCAACTATTTTAGCTATTTACTTGATTGGTAGTCCTTTCCCCTCAGTATCATAATAAACTCTAGGATGACTTTCTTCAAGAGATGGATGAGGGTCATTTCGTATCTCAGCCTAGTTCGACCGCTCTTTCACATCCCCCCTGCTTTCTTTTAGATGCTCAATATCCCTCATCTTAGAGTTTAAGATGGTTATATTAATCAATTATAAAAACACAGATGGATCCAAATATGAAATAAGGAGTGTCCGTTTATTTTTCGAACATACCAAGAACGTTTCTTATTCCTCACTTTGAACTACTTGCTATACTCTGCCCAATTCGTCTAGCGGAAAAAAATGCCTACCAACCGGAGCGACTGTTGAATCTGACTGAAGATTTTGCACTGGCTGCAATATGCACGCCTGGCCCAGCCTATTTAGCCCTAATAGCGGAGATAATTCTGGTGTTAGATCAAACCACTCCCTCAACGGCAATTTATGTTAAGGCAGGGGCCATAGCGGTGTTACAACCAATCAACTGCCGGAACAGGCTTAAAAATGCGGCAGTTTCGGACTTGGTTTCCTTCTGCTCTATCCTACTTGGAAGTTTGGCCCGCAGCCGCTCGAGAGCATTCTGCATTAGCTGTTTAGCTTAATTTGACCTATGCTTACGCAGAATAATTGCCTCTAATCCACAAGCCGCTCAAGACTTCGAAGATTCGTCTTGTAAAAGTCGTCACCACCATTTTCAATGGTCACGTCCTGGCAGAACTGGCGTTCTGGCATAAAGACATTGATTCTATCTCTCTTACTGCCTAGTAAAACTACAAAAAAGATAGACATCTTATTTTCAGATGTCCAATTTTTATCTTGCGCAAGGTAAAAACGGCTCTGCTTCTTGAAGTACAAACCTATATTTACCGATCAACCACCCAGGATCACTATCGGCCCCATACTACCTGGTCAACTGGTTCTCTGCAACAACAAGCTGCTCGACTAGAATTTTGTACTAGACTGTGACAATAAAACCTGGGTAGTTGGCCTACCACTAGAAGAACCCGGGGTAGCTCTAATTCGCTCATAATTGCTAACTTTACAATTATGTGCACAAAACATTTAATTTATTTCGATATTTACAAATAAGTACTATTGTTGGCTATAATCTTAAGTAATTTTAGATGCGAATACTTCATGTACTGATATGTGAAAGCTGATTAGAACAATTGTGACTATTATTCTAGAAGCGCTATCTAGAATACTACTGAAATGTATATACTGATTGAATAATATTCTGTGCATTTTCATTCGACTGCAAAATATATTTTGTAATATTCATCACTCTGAAAGAAAATGTTGTAATTTAAATATGAATACAATAGATGTGAATCTCCTGGATATAAATTAAAATAATGCAACAGGTTTCTGGAGATATGTTTATTTTCATATTTATTGGTGCATTCCTAAGCTTTCGGGCATTTCCATTATTATTCGTTTTTGTACTCCTGTAGAAGGGTGAAAATGCCGAAAAGCTTGGGAATGAACCAATAAAAGATAAGAAACTCATTTTCAGAAACTTAATACATTATTTTAATTTGAATATGAATTTAGAAATATATAGAGCTTTCTTTCATTTTTCTCAAAATAGAAAATATATTTATAAAAATAGATAGCGTACACAGAAAAAATGGAATATTACATCTAAGTACATATTTTAACACCAATAGGATACTTAATAGAAATTATTCGACTTGTTTTATTCCCTTGGAACTGCTGGAAAATGGAATAGGATGATATGGAGCATATTCCTCTTTATAGCATAGCTGCGATATGAGCATATGTCTCTATGAAAAATCCCTAGGAAACAATATATTATATATGTTTATAAATTACTATCAAAGGCAGCTTCCAGAGAGCAAGTTCGTTCAGGGTAATAGATGAAGAACAACTGAGTTGAACCGACATACAAACAAACTCAGGCTGAGTTATAAATAGAGCTCTTTAAGTAACTTGCTAAAAAGTCCGGAAACTCTTTTAGCTGTCAGTTTGTGCAAAGTTTGAAAGAAAGTACTTGGAAAGTTTAAGGAAGAATGTGACGTCCTTTCGTCACATTCTGGTGTCCACAAAGTGTCCCAAATAGACGTGGCGGGCGGGCGGGCGGCACTGAGCCCAATGGGACAAGGCCGAGCGTGATTTAGGGCCGGACTTTATAGCAGAGTCGGCCTTGCCACGGCAGACGCCGAGTATTTTAGGGAAGTGAAGAAGACTCATTTAAATAGGACTCTGGTCTATTTTCATCCACAAAGTGGCATCAATCTCTTTCCAACCCGGTTGAACCATTATAGCATACATCGCGATGATATGACGCGTAACTGCCGAGGCTTCAGCGTAAACTTGTTATAGCCCTAAATTGTTTGAAATATATATTAAAATATACTCCTTTCACTTCAAATTTCTCAACTCCTTCTCTCATACTAATTTCTTTCATATATTAAAATATAACACCACTTGAAAAAAAAACAATATACGAATAACATCTACAATTTGCATATTAGAAACTTCGATATATAAACTAAACATTTTATTTAAAAATTAAAACCACAAAATGATATTTAAAAACTAATATTTTTCTTTACTCTTCATTTGATTGATTAACATGTTCATGGTTCGGTGTTTAGTTCTTTTATCAGCCCAACACTTTCTTCTCACTTATTCATATTTCTCAATGTTCCGCTTATATGACGTGTAACTGCCAAATGAAATTTGTGAGTACATATAATATTCAGTTGTACAAAATTTATACCACTCAAGTTTTGAAATACATCTCAAAAATGTTTGATAATTTCAAGTATAAAAAAAATTGACACAATATACCAGCTTTTTACTATGTTGTATAGATAGGGTTTTTTTTGCAATCGAAATTATGGGGAACTAATTTGCATATTTTCTGAATTTTAAAAAAGACGGTTCTGTGGATATTTTAACGATCTAAAAATGTGCGAAGATTACATATATTGAAGTTTAAGATAAATTATTCTGATTCCTTTTTAAACTGGATATATTCTTTTTAGCACAGAATTAGAGGTACAATGTTTTTCAATTTGGGCCAATCTCAATTTGACAAAGGAACTTTGACTGTGGAAGAGAATATCTCGCAAATTAGAAATCTTCTGATTTACTTTACTGTAAAAAAAGTACGCCCTTCCTCGTCGTTTACTAGGTAGCACCTCTTCGGCCAATTCTTTAGAATCCCCTTAATATCGCATACACAAAGTCTTTATTAAAACACCAGTCTTATACAGATTCTCCTCTCTCATTGCCGGCATACAATGATATCCTCACGATGATCAATCTCCATCAAATTTTTTTTCTTACTTACTGCTTTGTAAAAATTGTATAGGGACAGAGCAACAATTCAACTTGATATGGCGCTGGTTAAAGTACTTTACACTGAGGTAAGTTGGCTGTCGTTTAGTTTTAAGAAGAACATCTCTCTCTTTCTTCGCTAATATACTGGCACTCAAAGATATGAGATATTTCTATTTCTTATTTGCAAAGATGTCATTGAAGATTTTGGTTTGGGTTTCCTGAAAAAACGAATGGAGTGAATTTCTTTAATACCATGTGATTCACATGGAATCAAAGCCAGTTCTGGACTGACGAAGGACATTAAGATGGTACCATGTCTCCAGGTGTCCTTTCTCAGTTTGTGTCTTCGCCACCGACCCTAGTCTTTTAGAGAGTTGATAGATGGTGTATAGTTTCTGCATCTAATTTGATGATAGAAGAGCCCTTTTTTTATAAATAATTATACGTCCGGCAAAATATTCATTTAGATTATGAAAAGCTACTCTATCGTGCCAATTCGAGCAGCTACCTAAATTCAGAGATAGGTATATCGAGTGACATTGCAGTGACATTGCTGGGACAATGTCCTCGACACAATTCATCGAGAGATTCTCCATCGCTGTCACATTAATACGCCGCCGTCCATCACCATTCCCTTAATGCACTTGACTCACATTTATCCCAGCATCGACCAAACTACCTGCCTGCCTACAATGGCTCCTTCCTATAATGGATTCTTTACTTTTGATAGATATCATTTATAGATATTTTGTCCGTACTAACTGTTTGTAGTTAATATTTGATTTTTTCAGTTATTTTTCAAGACCTTGAAGGAGAAAGATAAACCCAAATATTCAGATTCTTATATGAAACATCTTTGGAATTATAAGCAAAAAAAACTCAATATTCAAGAACATTTTAATATTTGTTATAATTCAAAATGAACTGATGCATATGTCATCATGCATCTATTTAGTAACCCTCAATAATCATTTAAACTGGCTTTCGTTCTAGGTCCGTTCGTATAACGGCTACTGTTCTTTTTATTCTTATTTCGAGAGTACACTAGCCGATTTACCGTTCTACAAACGAATCTGGAATTATATAGAAATTCCGTATTAATATTAATAATTTTATCAATAGCTTCATCATCTTTATTATTACTATCACTATCATGGTATTAATTAGCATATATATTTCTTGTAATTATATAAATGCATATTTACTGACCTATAAGCTTATGTCTATAGGTTTCCTAAACACCCCTAAGCTGCCTTCCCCAGTAAATACAGGTTATAAAAGAAATCCAATCCAATACAATAATAGAGCATTCTGGAGATTAATTTGGCGAAATCACTTAGAGTTCATCGCTGATGAGCTAAGCCCTCATTCAATATTTATTATTATTGCACAAACAGTAAGGACGGTAGAGATAATATTTGATATGTGAAAAGAAAAATTAGAACATTTTACCGATAGATAGAAATTGAATCTTAAATATATTTTTATTATCTCTCTTATATCTCTCCCCCTCTCTTGTTATATAGCCTAGATTCAACTATAGTTAAACCTTCCTCTAAATATATGCTACACTAGAGTCAAACCCCAATCTGAAGTCTAAGTAAATATTGAGTTATAACTTATCATTTTGTCCATTATCATCTATGTTAAAAAGAAGGAAGAATTTGGTATATAGATTTTTATGTCTCTTTTAGTAGCTTCGAAGAAGATAGCTGAACACTTTACAATTGAAAACTCTGTTTTATTGTATTATATATATTGATATTCACCTAATATAAGGATTTTGTGTTAATTCCATAACTTGAATAATCTTGAAAGTATGTGTTAAGGATATATATTCACGTGGTATAGACGAACAATATGCTAAAAGCGAAAATATCTTAGTTTTAGAATATAGCACTTTTAATTCTTGTTGTAAATATGTATAGTTAACTCATCTATTTTTAGAAATTCACTAATATAGAATTTATTTCATGAATTCTATATAACTGTGAAAAATGTCTTAATGAAATTTTGTATTTTAAAATAAAACTACTTGTTAGTGAATGATTATTCTTCTGATTTTCTTTCAAGATGACACGACTGCAAACAATACAATTAAGTACTCATGTACTCACAAAAAAAAAAAAAACAGAAATTAATGCGATTAATTTATTATTATAACATATATATATTATATACTAGCGGATGTGTACCCGGCTTCGCCTAACGAATTTCGCCTAACGTTTGCCTAACGAATATTATATATTATGAAGTATAATTAACAATGCTAAAGATTAGTTTTAATTATTAATCAAGATTGTGTGTGAATATGTGAGAACGATGTAATATCGTTGTTGTTTTCTTGGCCGACTGTTTTACATATGGTGTTATCTTAAAATTGCTTGTTTTGAATATTTTTTTAGATTGAGTTGAATGAATTGCTGAATTTTTTTTTGTATTTATATATAAATAAAATTAACTCTGTTGAATTTTTTTTGTATTTTATCGATAACAGCAAAGTTATGTATTTTAAAGTTAGGAAAAATATTTTGATGTTAAGCAAAACCTGCTACATCTCGTTTTACATAAATGTTGAAAATTTGGTCGATATTGATGCATTGTAACGAAAGTTTTTAGCGAACACCACTTATGAAATTTCCATTTATATAGAAGACTAGCGGATGTACCCGGCTTCGCCCAGGTTTTTCTCGAGGGAATGTTTGTAGTCTAGTAATAAGAAAATATACTATACCTAAAAACTATCAGAGAAAAGAGAAACCACGGAAGGTGAACAGAAAAATGCTTACAATGGATGTTATGTTTACGATATCAAGTTAAATAAAAACAAAGATAAAATTTGCATATGTTGGTCACTATAAATTTGTATATTTGTTAGGCGAAATTAGAAACATGATAAAACAATTGGGTATTTAAAAACAAATGTAGAAATAAAAGTTGAAGTATAATAAACAATGTTAAAGATTAGTTTTAATTATTAATCAAGATTGTGTGTGAATATGTGAGAAAGATGTAATATCGTTGTTGTTTTTTTGGCCGACTGTTTTACATATGGTGTTATCTTAAAATTGCTTGTTTTGAATATTTTTTAGATTGAGATTATTAGCTAGTATGTAAAAAAAATTAACTCTGTTGAAATTTAATTTTGTATTTATATATAAATAAAATTAACTCTGTTGATTTTTTTTTTTTGTATTTAATCGATAACAGCGAAGTTACGCATGTTAATGTTAGGAAATATATTTTGATGTTAAGCAAAACCTGCTCCATCTCGTTTTACATAAATGTTGAAAATTTGGTTGAAATTGATGCATTGTAACGAAAGTTTTTAGTGATGTCCACTTATGAAATTTCCATTTTATTAATATAGACTAGCGGATGTGTACCCGGCTTCGCCCGGGTTTTATCCGAGTGAAAGTTTGCCTAACGAATATTATTGATAATAATATTCCGGAACACACAGAATATTATTATAATAATGATAATAATATTCGTTACATTATATATTTATATAATATATTAAAATATATTTTTCGAGCAAACATATCCTCTCTCTCTACTGAAAAGATTTTTGAAAAGATATATATAAATAAAAATATCTAGAGATATACTGCATGATCTTAGCCAAAAGGCCGAGAAACGATATTTTATATATAGAGATGACCTGGCTTCATGTGTCTTCTGATCGAGTGAATGTTTCGCTGGTAGATTTTGTTCCTGGTTACTAAAAATTATTATTTGGCTTCGCCTGTGGTCTGCTTTAGTGAATATTCCCCTAAATAATTTTGTTTATTTTTACACAAATACATTTACTGGTAAAAATACACATACATTTACTTGTGTAAAATTTTAACGATAGATGGCAATTAAATTTAATTTACTAATTTTGTTTATGTCAATCAGGCATGATACAGCAATATTGTCATAATCAATTCTGACTAAAAAATAAATGTTGCTTCTTGGTTAAAGTGCGACAAAAAAAAAAACTCTTCCAGATTTAACTCTCTGGCCTGTTCAAATTTAAGCGAGATTGGTTACATATTGAGGGCGTGCATAGCCGACAAACCTATATATATGTTCCCGGCTTTGCCCGATTTTTACCCGAGTAAAAGTTTGCCTAACAAACATTTGTTTAAAACGATTCTAGCAAACATTCAATGCCTACTGAATATATATTTGTCTATACTCTCGATAATTTGAATATTTTCCCGGTCCCTTGAAAAATACTCGATAAGTTGAAAAAAATCAGTATTAATTGGTCCACTCGGTAATTTGAAGTTGAAGGAATAGTATCTTGCCACAAACGAAGATTTTTAACTAACTGTATTTAGCGAATGTACCCGGTTTCGCCCGGTTTTTATCCGAGTAAAAGTTTTCCTAACGAACATTTGTTAAAACGATTCTAGAAAACATCCAATCCACTTATATATTAATTTATAAACGCATATAAATATAAATATTGTTAAATGCCTTTAAATATATTTTTGAAACGCATAATTTTTTAAAAACATTTATTATATTTTAAATAAGATATTGTCACTTTTGTGAATATGATAATTAATTATTTCTTTTTTTCTCAATGAATTATATACGTATATTAATTTAAAAATTCATTTTTGTTATCATCATCACATACAATGTAATTTTTTTTTATATAAACAAACGATAATAAACAACAACGAAAATGTAATTCGCATCTTCATTATTATAAAACAACAACAAATTAAATTAAAAATGTAAAAATATATTTTAACATTACATTTTAACACTCAACACAAAAACGTTACAATTTTTTCTTTAAATATATATTAATATTAAAATGCCAAGTTCTTTTTTTCGTCATTGGAATATTATATTACTAAATTCTCAAATTAAATTTATTATACTTGGAACACATTTTAAACATTGTTACAATTTATAAATATAATTTCACCAGAAACCGCGAGAGGCGCTGCTTGCGAGTGAAAGTAGAAAATTTGCAAATAAAATTGCAAAGAATATTTATTTCAAATCAAATTCAAACCATAAACCTTCCCAGTAGTATAGTAAATAACTTCCTTAAGTTTCACGGCGATTGGATAATCTTACCTTTTAAAAACATTCATCGCATAAACAAACTAACATTCATCGTGTAAACAAACCACGTGTAAATTATTAACCAATCAAATTCATTTATCGTCGCGACCAGTGCTGCGCCCAAGCGGTAAAAGGCTGGAACTAACGCTTTTTGGTTTCATATTTTTTTAAAAAAGCACATTAACCTTTTTAGTTTTTTGAATAGCCTATATGTTAAACGAAATCTTCAGCTACCTACATGCTAAATTTCATAATGATTTATCCTGTATATTTTGCGCAACGCGATAACAAACATCGATTTTGGATATCATTTTTATAGATATAAGATTTCGCGCTTAATCCCCCTCGATACAGACAGATATTAACTAACACCACAAGAAACAATGAAGCACATAAAAGAAATCATTCCTAAATATTGGACGAAACATATTGAGTGTATGTGTGTCAATTTTATACATATATTAAGCATATACATTTCTAGCCTTTTCGTTTTATATGTTTCTTCTAATATGCAAAACATGTTTTATATATTTCTTTGTTTCTTGTAGCTCATCTTAGTTTTAGGCTTGTCGATGTACGTCACGCCAGAAGTCTTTCTTGTTATATGTATATAAATTAATTTTTCGGATGTTTGATTGAATGTTTGGCCTTCAACAGCGATCAAATGGCTGGGCGGATTCCTATGAATTATGGAATAGTAGTACAGCAATTATGTCCTGGAATGTGAAGTACTTTTTATAACGTTTTCCGGACAGGGATTTTATCATACTTGTACATATATATTAAAAATAAAAAAGGCATATCCTGACCAGGAGCACATGTTCTTTTCAGAAGGCAGAGCGCCATCTGGTGGAACAGAAATCAACTATTCGTTGATTTAACCTGTTCCCTGATATTTGGCCAACCCAATTTCTTGATAAATCAAGAAAAGCCATCCACGAACGCGTTTCGCGCTGTTTTTTTTTTTCATGTGTTAAGCGTATTTACGCAACTTTGGCCTTAAATACTCATTTCTTGGTTTTTCAGGAAGCCTCTGGGACCAAAAATCTTTTTGGTCGCAGTCGTACAGCCTACTCCACGCTGACGAGCGCTAACAGCGCGAAACGCGTTCGTGGATGGTTTTTCTTGATCTATAAAAAAACTGGGTTGGCCAAATATCAGGGAACAGGTTAAATCAATGAATAGTTTATTTCTGTTCCACCAGATGGTGCTCTGCCTTATGAAAAGCACATGTGCTCCTGGTTAGGATATGCCTTTCTTATTTTTAATATCAACACCTGACCCACTTATCATTATTATTTTTCATATATATATATATTAAAAACAAAAAGTCATATCCTGACCGTACACACGAGCAGTTTAGATGAAGAGCGCCATCTAGTCGGATAAAAATTAACTAAAGGTTGATTTAACTTGATCCATGATATTTGGCCTATAACAGATACTACTACAGATACTATAACAGATAATTGAACCCTCAACAATTTTATTTTCATAAAATTTATTTTTAAAGATCAAATCGCAGATAAAATCTAAATTGTGAACCTGATCTTAAATTTGAACCGCTTTTTAAAATTTCTGGAATATCTAAAAAATAATTATTTACAGAACTGTCGGTCAAAATAGACGTAAAAAGTAGACGCCATTTATTGACTGTCTTTACAAACTAGTTGCCTCGAGATTTGGCAAACTGAGAAACGCTCACCTGGAAACAATGGTTTCGGACTAATGGCCCTCGTTAGTCAAACGCAGTATTTATTTCATGAGAATCACAAGAGATAAAAAGAAATTTCCACAATTTTCCAAGGAGCTATTTAGCTGGAAAAAATCCGCTAGGCTAAATCTGTGGTCAAAATTTAGAGGAAAATTTTGCCGGGAGGATAATGATCTATAGAATTAAAGATCTCCCGTCAAAAGCAGGCCCAAGGCCGCTAGTTTGCGGAGACGGTCAATAAATCGCGTCTAGTTTTGACGTCTATTTTGACGAGAGAGGTAACCTTTTTATATAAGTTTATTTTTATTTCTACTTCGCAAGCTTAAAGGGAATCCCCTTTATCACGCAAAGCAAACAACCGGTATGATCATATGGAATATTGAAACTTCAATAGTTTATTTCAATATATGTCACCATAGAAGCAACAGAATTATTATAAGTACTTCATTTACAATAAAAATACATACAGAAAATATACCAGAACATATATATTATTCCTAGTAGACGTGGTACTAGGCCTTAATAATCAAAGGGGGTAGAAGTTGAAGACTGCTTTTACTGTAAGTGCACCACATGTCTACACATGTGAAAAGAAGTTCGACTTTTTCCCTTACAAATGTGCCAGAGCCTCGTTTGGTTACTTACACTCGCTAGTGGGGTTATCTTTTACAAGAATCGGGGGCCATTGGAACATTTTTTTATTATTATAAAAAAGTACCCAATGCGGGATTCGATCCCGGTTCGTAACGGTTAAGAAACAAACGGACCAACCTTCCACCGACCCACATAATACCACGTGGAAAATTATGGGAAGACAAACTTCAGGATGAGACAGTAATTTATTTAAGGCAAGAACAAAACTATGAATGATAATCATAAGATAAGCCACGAGGGAAATTAACAGAGTATCAAAATATAAACATAAAAAAATGACCACTCTGTGGTCAAATAAAAATAATAAAATTAATACTTTGTTACAATATTAAACCAATCAGTATAATTCATTAGATCTTTATAACCTATTTTGTGAAACTCATCCCTCATTGATATTTATATAAATACACTCACAAAAATCAATATAAAATACATTTTCAAATAGCCCAACTGTGCATATATAAAAATAAAATATTGTTTTTAAAACATTCAACTTATGATATCTCGTCTGATGATTCGGGTTCAGTGCTTTGCTTGATAAAGAGAGATTCTGAGGTCTGCAGCGTAGAAATATTTTTAATTTTGACAATTGACATGTGTTATCAAAGATCACCGCCAGTTGAAAAAAAATATTGGGAGATTACGGATCTTACCCTTTCTCAACCTGAAGTTAAAATAAAAAAAATGAAAAATAAAAAACAATTAGTTTAACAACAGGTTGAGAAAAGAAAAGACCCGAAAACTCCCAATAATTTTATTTTGAAAAAACTTGCGCTAAGTCATTTACATAATTTGTATCAAACAAACAAATCAATAAGTCTCTGGAGATGAGTTTCTTATTTCTTTTTAATGGCAACTCCAGCTTTCGTAGCCTTTCTACAGGAGTACAAATCTACACGGCCGAAATCTAGAGTTGGCGATAAAAAGAAATAAGAAACTCATCTCCGGAGACTTTTTGATTATGAACCACACAATTAGCTTCGAATATATATAATTGTTGTAATATAAATTTCATTGTTTTCACAAACACATATTAAGTTTTCAAAGAGAGATGTATCCATTTTGGAGTACGCATACCATCCTCTGGAATGATTGTAAAACACAAGAGTATAATACAATTTATCGGCCACAAAATAAGGTCTAGCTGTTGTTCAGTGACAAGTAAAATGAAACTCGGCGGTTTCACACAACGAAACTTCAAAATTCCCCTCATCATAACCCCGATCACGATCTATTTCCTAGTACAGGTGAAATCCCGCAGAGTAACAGCCATACTAAGTGTTAGCTACAACTTTGTATGCATATCCTCTATATCTGCATATATACACTTACATCCATAGAATTCAAAGCCCAGTTTTCTATGCGCTTCTCCGGCTTATTATGAATGAGAACAAATATTGACAATATTTTGATGTCAAAGCAAGCAGGGTTCATCCTAGAGTTCAACTTAATCCCCATGGAGGTGTTGACAATAGAAATAATAAAACACTTAAAGTTGCACCGCATAAGTTTCTTTTCCGTGAAAAATCAATATTTATTTCAAAGAGAAATATTTACTATTTCTAACTTTTTTGGATGAAGTATGAAAGGGTGAAAATATGAAGAGTAATGGCGAACGGAAAAATAAAAGTGTCCAGGGGCGGGAATCGAACCCACAACCTTCCGCTTACCGGGCAGATGCCATGTCCATAATGTTACTCCAAAATTACTTTGCTATATTACACACGTGTGATTTGGATATTGCCCTATATCTTGTTTATAACTGAAATATATGTAACATCATGTTGCGGGAGAATGATATTTATGTACCAAAATCTGGTAGAGGTTATGAAATCGAACCCTGACCCTGTATTGATGAAGGATATAGCCCGAAAACATGATATACAGATGGCCTTTTGTCTGAATTTGTCAAAACTGGTCTTGTGGCTCAGTGATATATTCTTTATCACCATCCTTATATTTTGTACTGGGGCGAAAAATCGAATGCCTTGTATTTTTTAAGTGAGAGGTGTCCCATATTTGGTATATATATATATACATAAACAGCCTGCACCACGTTGACGAGGGCCAACAGACCGAAACGCGTTCGTGGTAGGCTTTTCTTGATATATCAAGAAAATAGGTTGGCCAAATATCAGGAAACAGGCTAAATCAGCGTTTAGTTGGTTTCTGTTCCACCAGATGTCTCTCTGCCATCTAAAAATGTGAGCCTGGTCAGGACATGCTTTTTAAAAATTTAATCCAAAAAAATATTAAACAAACTTTAAAGAATTTTCAATTATAGTTGATAGGCAAAAGTTTTGAATTATAGAAAAAGATGGGGTCTTTGTTTTATCTATGTTCGAGCATTTGTGCAAAACACCAACCGTTTTGAGTTGAGCGCTGAAGTATTTCTCGACTCACATGTTATTTATTTATGAAAAAATATGTATTGCAGAAAAGTGTCTGATATCCAAGTGTCTGATCCATCAAATATAACACCTCACAAACAGGAATATTGCAATATTATTGAAGTATTTTACATTTCCGACACTTTCATTTTACATATTTTCTGTTTTACAAAGCATGTAATATTCTAAAATTGCTCACAAGTACAAATAAAGAGACAACGTGTAAACACTGCTAACCTATTAACTCGAGTAATTCCATCATACTACATATTTTCTTCTATAACCATATAAAGGTTTAGGGTCGTATCAATGCCAATAATTATTTATAAAAGTATCAATATTATTATTTTAGACCTAATAATATTTTTAGATACAAAAATATATCGAGATAGCTGATAATGATAACTGAAACTATGCAGCGCTTTAAATCTTCTTTTTACATTGCATTATAGGCCATTTAGATGTTGTTTCATTTGTATAAATAAAATTCCGTGATGAATAATTCCAATAATCATAGGATACATATGGTTTAGTTATTTCTATTACAAATAGTATAAAGTAAAAATAACCAAACTCTATGTATCTTAGGATTGATTATTGGAATTATTTAGCACGAGGGTTTCTTTTTACAAATGAAAAAAAAAAGTATTTCTATCTTGTGGCTATTACAAAATATCTAGGAAAAACAAAGAATCTTACTCGTCATTGGTGAAAAATGTCTCATCCTATTTCTATAGCCCTCTGCGTGAATAATTTTAAGGTATTCAAATTTGATCGCCGCAAAACTTCTATTGCATTGGCTCATCTCATTTCTATAACCCTCTGCATATATAAATATTAGGAGAATAGGTTTGAATTCTGTATGACATGGATGATTATCAGTTCTATTCTAGTGAGAGGCAATCATCCATCTAGAGGGGGGCCATCTCAGCAAGATCCACCTCGACGGGCCCCGAAGACCACTCCTTGGCTTCTAATGAATCATAATTGATGGAGATCATCGCCACGCTCCAGGAATGCAACCACAAAAATCTGATAATTTCGAAATCTGCTCAATATTTCGAAATTTGAAAAAAAAAAAAAACTTTTCGAAAATAAAAAGAGAAATCTTTATCATATTTTCAGTTATTTATAATAATATACTAGCGGATGTACCCGGCTTCGCCCGGGTTTTACCCGAGTAAAGGTTTGTCTAACGAACATTTGTTGAAACAATTCTCTATAAACTTATATATATATATAAAAAGATATATTTTGATAATGTGAAACTCGAAAATTTGAATATCTCGATAAAGTGAACATTTTTTTCCCGATCCCTGTGTGCCGTGTCATCCTGAATTTTGACGTTGGCCGTTAATTCTTCATTCGAGTCGTCCGGCTCACCAATTTGTAGGATGGTTGTTGATGTGATGTGCTGGTGTGGCTTGTGGAAAGGCTGCTGATAAAATTATAATTAAAATTAATTTATTTTAAAGCAAGAAATTAAAAAGAGAAAAGAAGCAACGGTTGAAGTAATGGCCGTTGGAGTTTTAGCCCTAGATGTTTACCGCTGCAGTGTGGCCAGATCAAGTGTCGGAAGAAGCCAGCCGCTAGAAAGTTCTGGATGACGTCCGCGCATGCGTAGTGAAGTGTTCTCCCAACACGTGCTCGCCAAGCTTCTGCCCGTATGTGTCTTGAAGCTTTGTTTCACTTCGCTGAAGCAAAATGCGGTCGCCACAGGTATATCCCCGGGAAGGTTTTTGAAAAATAATTTCTTGAATATCTTGAATATCCTTAGAGTTATTTGCAGATTTGTAGATTTAACTCGCAAGCAGCGCCACCATTGCGACGATGATAAGTTTTTTTTATCTATAAGTTTATTATCTTAACCCTTAACTGGACGGGTTGGGTAGATTCCGCCCATGCATAAACTTAATATAGGAAAAAAATATATTTTTCGTTTACTGAGAGCTAACAGCTTTGGTGTATTCTAATTTTACAGTGATACAAACAATTTCCATTCATCGTTTAAAAATATAAGTTTTGGGAGGGCGGTTAAATTTGCATGTGTGGGCGGATTCCGCCCATGCCGTCCAGAAGCGTGAGAATTTTTCATGTTAGGGTTATAGCTGATTGCTCATTCTTGAGTCACTCTCTTCCGCTATTTTTTAGTTTCCATTCATAAAATAAGACTTCTTTCTTTGGCTAAGTAGAATTTATTCTTTTAGATTAAAAAAAAAACAACTTCCTTAATTTTTTTTATCAAGGTAAGACTTTTTATTTTTGAAATTCTATTTATAATGGAAGACAAAATTTTGAATAAGAATTTTGACGATGATTCTGAAACTGAAAATTATTCATTGAACGAATCTTCAGATGTCAGTACAGATGAGGAATGTGATTCAATTCTTACCACTGTTCAAATGTCTTCAAGTAATTGTTTCATTGGGAAAAATGGCTATAGGTGGAACAAGAATCATGCAATAATTGGAAGAACCCGTTCCCATAACATAATTACACACTTACCTGGTCTGAAAGGCCCTGCTAAACCGAAGCCAAATTGTGGCATAGATATATTCAACTTATTTTTTACTGCCGCAATTATAAAACAAATATCTGAATTTACAAATGCAAAAATTGAAGAATTTCGCCAAAGAATTTCAGATTTGACCAAAAGTACTTACTCAAATTTTACAAGTGAAATAGAAATAAGAGCATTCTTAGGTTTGTTGTATCTAGCTGGAGTTTACAAATCAGGCCATGAAAATGTAGAATCTTTGTTTGCCTCAGATGGAACAGGCCGTGACATTTTTCGCTCTGTAATGAGTGTGAAGCGTTTCCTTTTTCTATTACTTTGTATTAGATTTGATAATTTCAAGACAAGATGCAAAGAAGATAGACTCTCACCCATAAGAGATATTTTCCAAACCATTATTGAAAAATTTCAAAGTTGTTATACACCTGCTGAATACCTTACTGTTGACGAAATGCTTGTAGGGTTTCGGGGAAAATGTCCATTCAAAATTTATATACCCTCAAAACCTAATAAATATGGGATAAAAATAGTGATACTAGCAGACTCAAGAACACATTATATGTATAATGCAATGGTATATACAGGAAAATCTAAAACTCCAAAGTCAAAAGAACTATCCCTGCCAACCCAAATAGTTTTAGATATTAGTCGACCACTTTGGAAGAGTAATAGAAATATTACAGCAGACAACTGGTTTACTTCAATAGAATTAGTTGATAAGTTGAAAGAACATGGCCTTACATATTTAGGAACGATGAGAAAGAACAAACCTCAGATTCCACCACAATTCCAACCGCATCCTAAAAGAGAATCAGGAACGTCTATTTTTGGTTTCTCTGGAACAAAAACTTTAGTCTCCTATGTTCCCAAAAAAAGAAAATCAGTAATCCTTATATCTTCGATGCATCATGACAATAAATGTGATGAAACAACAGGAAAACCTGACATTATAATGGATTATAATCTAACAAAAGGAGGTGTAGATACCATTGACCAAATGGTCTCTAATTTTTCTACCTCTCGTCGATCCAGAAGATGGCCTTTGGCACTTTTTTATGCCCTCTTAGATATCACAGCTCTGAATTCTTACATCATCTTCAACTATCAGATTGATAAAAAGGATCAAAAAGAAAGAAGTACCTTTATTGTTGATCTTGGGAGATCCTTGATTGATGAACATCTGGCCACACGTAATCTAAATTCCCTCCCGCTGGAATTACAGACGACAATAAAAAAATTCAAAAATAATGATGGTTCAAGTACATCAAGAGGATCTACAATGCCACAAGAATCTGATACTCCAAAAAGGTGCTACAAATGTCCATCAAAAAATGCGGGAAAAGTGAAAACCTTATGCTCTGTATGTCAACTAAGCGTCTGTAAAAAACATTTCTTAATTATTTGTGAAAACTGTAAATAGATTATATTTAGAATTTTTAGAAGTCAAAATCTGTATATTAACATTTGTAATCATTAAATAAGCTTTCAAATATTGATTTAATTCATTATTTAACGCTTATTTCGTAAAGGTACATAAGTGGGTTGAATCTACCCACCCCGTCCAGTTACGTAAGAAAAAATCACCCGTCCAGTTAAGGGTTAAAGATTATTTATCAAAAGTAAAATTTTCTACCTATTAATTGCGCACAAGTCAAAGTTAGTTTTATCATTTATCTACAACATATATATTGGAAGAATAGATAAAATGATGATTTTGTAATGTAGAAAATTAGGAAAGACAAAATTCAGGATGACACGGCAATTTATTTGAGACAAGAATAATGATACAATTCCAAGGCAAGATTGTAGAACGTTATAGTCGTTATTTCTCCTTTGAATAAATTACGATTTCTCGTTCAAAAGAAACATTTGCGGTAAAATTTAGTTGTATTAAATAATGGTTGCGTTCTTTGTATTCTTTTGAAGTAAAATTATATTAGATTTTTGATCATCATTATTATTGTAATTAGGTTTAGCTTTCTCATTTATATCAGAATTATTCGTTTCCATTATAGTCTCTATAATTAATTTTGCATACGTAAGTACAAAACTTTAAATTCTTAGGGCCAATTTGTGAACACCTAAGAATATTATGATCAAATTATATTTTTTAAAAGAAGTCTTTAGATCTGTGAAATAAAAAACAAATTCTTAAAATATTTTGAGGGATTTCTCATAATTTATCAATTTAACGCACAAAAAAAAAAAACGTTAAAGTATTTTACGAATACTAATCAAGTTTCAAAATTTAAGGATGAAAATGATTAAAATATTTAATACCATTGTCAAAATATTTTCCATGCGATCTACAAGAATTTATAAATTACATTAAATTAATTCTTGAAATAAATTAATAAATTGATTCCTGGAAATATTTTGAATATTTTTTTCTTTCACAGATTCAGGTACGTCTTTTAAATATATATTATAATCATTATATATATTTATCGCTTATTACTCAAATGATTTTAAAACAAGAACATTAAGCCACCAGGGAAAAGTTTCTAAATATATATATTTATATACAAAATTATCACAGAAAAGCATTATAGTTGGGCTTCTGCCGAAGATAAACAAAGTAAAAACAGAAAAAATGATTTTCCAGAAATTTATAAAGAATTCATATCCTAATTGTTTGTAAATAACTATGTATATACTTTTAATTTACTCGTTTATTTTTCTTTCAAAATTTTATCATCAATTTAGAATTAATATGTATACACACAATGTATATAAATCTCTCTTTTTCACGCACAATGTGTGGACGAAATAATAATATGGGTATTGATCTGTAATATTATATATAATTATTAGCTGTATATATACTGAATGTAATATTTAAGTCAAAGATACAATTCTTTCATTGGCCTTGTAGAACGAGAGTGGTGTACGCGTGCTCGCATGTTTTAGTGAAAAACACAAACATCTCGATAAAAAGAGGCGAGTTGCTCCTCGAAATATTGGAACATTAAAATAATTATAAATCCAATATATGCATCTTTTTTGAATATATATTATTTATTTATTTAAAAATCTTTCAAGCTTTCAGCCAAGAAAGCCCTTCTACGGGAGAAAATATTTTACATCAATTAATACGCCGATACTTTTCCCTGGATGCTTAATGTTCTTGTTTTAATATTGATTCAAGGGAATATTTTATCAAATGATTTTGATCAAAGTTTATCTGTTTTTATCAATCTTCATTATATCGTCACAGCTAGGTAAATGGAAGTAGAGTAGGTAGTAATTGGTTAGATG